>CM040120.1:181910938-183110938 GCA_022559845.1 Amorphophallus konjac
TTAAAATGGTTCATTTAGTACACACAGTCAATGCATGTGTCTTATGTTTGCATACATCATTTGCATGACTGTCAAAGAAGTTGTTCAATGCATGTAAGACTGCTTTATGTTGCATTATCATGCATAACCCTGGTATGTCAAATGGTAAGTTACCAAAAGGCAGGGAAATCTGCCCGGAGGTTCCTACCATGTGTGAGATGGTCTTTGAGACCAGGTTCTCCGCCTAGTACCATGGGTCATGTCTTCATGTAGATCAGTGTACTGCCATCATATTTTTGAAAAATCTGAAAAAGGATAAAAATGTTCATTACTTGGATGCATAAACCTGATTTGATTGCATACTTGTCTCATGTATCCTTGGTACATAGTCTGCATGTAGAACAGTATGTTGCATAGCATATCTCTTGCATCATGATGTCAGGGGGAGCTGAGATTTCTGTTCATTACATTGATTCCTTTTCACTTCTCACTGTCCCCACTCAATTAATTCATATCTTTTGGCATCAGATGCTATTGGACCATAATGCTTATTGCTATCTTTTCCCTATCATTTTCACTGAACAACAGTTCTGTATCTGGTTTAGTACATTGAGTTGTGATTATTTCAATTGTTCTTTTATAAGAATCACTCTTACAAATTGAAAAGAACTAAAGGTTTAACCTTTATAAATTGGAGAGTTAAGTGTCTGCACTTCAGAATTTGAGATAAAAGAAAACTTTTATAGCTCTTAATCTTTGTCTCATGGCTAAAATAGAAAAAGTTTTTTGTAATGCCTAAATGTGTTGAACTGGAAATGTCTAGAACATGTGAATAAGAGTATGTAATGATTTCTTAAACAATCACTCTAAAAGAAATAAGGGCAGCAGTAAATAAGATCATAAATGTAAAGAACTGAACATTGTGACAGAACAATGGTTGATTGCACTGAGAAACTGTGAACTCCTCCAAAGAAGCAAGAAAATTCACATGTCATGAAGTGCTTTAGACTATCTCTGTTCATAGGATCAAATATATAGGGGGGGTCCTCACCAAGTAACTGGGGGTACTGGCCTCTGATCAAGGTGTGCCCTTAATGTCAAAAGTGAAGACTATTCCTTGTAGGTCTTGATCTGAAATAGGTCTTGTAATTTATGCCTAGTAACTAGGGGTACCTGCCTCTGATCAAGGTGTACACCTAATGTCAACGGCATACATGCCACAGGTCTATTCACTAAGTTCAGTTTCTGAAAATTCAAAAGTGAAATACAAACTACTGTAACCCTTTGAAAATTAAAAGTCAATGAGTGAAAATTATTTTTATTAATACATATTCAAGTTGTCTTTCTTGAATTTCTTTGTTTAATCACAAAAGGGTATTATTTCAGACTTATCTATTAATACCATGTGCCCTAGATTCATTGCTATAAACGGAGTCTATAAACTCTTTTTCAAGGGTCAGGTGTTTTACTCTAGATTTATCACTGTTAAACCTAAATTTTTGTCAAAATTGTATGTTGCTGATTCTTATACTTTAACTACTGTTTATAATCAGGCTTATTTTCTGAACCAATGATTCAGCTGTTGTCTATTGACCCTCCTACCTTCTCTACCTTTACCTATCTGTTCATATTCCTTCTCAAAGGGGGAGCAATTATTAAGGGGGAGAACCAGTTCAGGGGGAGTCATATCTTCAGGGGGAGTTTACTACTCTAGAGGAATTTGCATGCATAATGCACTTTGCACTCTTGTTTATACTATTTTTTCTCTTTTTGATTATGTCAAAGGGGGAGAAAATTTTGTGTGTGACTCACTGTCACAGTGTGTTGCCATCATCAAAAAGGGGGAGAATATTGTGCCCCTTAGGCACAAGCATGTGTTATGTTGATTTGATGATAGCAATGCGGTTTTATTTTGATGATTGCAACACAGTGAGTGCATTATAATATTATGTTTTCTTTATGATGATGGCATGTTGATTTGAATGCTTGAGTGTGTTATATCTGATTTAGTCGACTCCCTCAGACTGTCCATCTTATTTAGTGTCTCATGCAGCGTCAACGCTATGAGTGTGTCTCAAGTCTGCAGCGTCAACGCTGTGAGTGTGTACACAACATTCTCAAGTCTGCAGCATGCTCGCATAAGTCTATACATTGCATCTTAGCATGTTTGCACAGCACACCATCAAGTCTGGACATTGGTTGCACTCAGAGTCTATTCACTGCTTCATGCGTTGCATTCTAAGTCTAGACAACATTGCACGATGAGTCTTCATATTCAAAGTATGTACATTGGTCTTCACCTGAAGTCCACACATTGGCCTTCAGGATTGGAAAGTCTATACATCGTGAAGTCTTCACACTGGCCTTTGAATCAATCTGCACATTGCATTCTCTTCAGCAAGTATGTACAACGAGTGACTTCATATATGAAGTATGTACATTGCACAGCACTGCATATATGATGTCTATACATTGGGCAGAGACGCATAAAGTCTATACAGTGCCTCAGGCTGAGCAAGTCCATACATTGGTCGGTGGAAAGTCTGTACATTTAGAAGTTTGTACATCCACCGTCTTTCTCAGCGTCTCATGCATAAGTCTGTACAATTAGTGCAGGTTAAGCATCGTCTCATTTTGCGTCTCAGTTTGCAAAGTCTATACATTGCTGCTGAACGCAAGTCTGTACACTGCACTGGAGCATGCATCTCATGCAAGTCTGCACATCGCTTTTGACGAAGGGCATTGAAGTCTATACACTAGCTTTGAGCTGAAGTCTAGACATTGCTTCAGGCTGAGCAAGTATATACATTGCATGTTCTTTTAATAAAGTCCATACACTGAGCAAGTATATACATTGTCTGTCTGTCGATTGAAGAGTCTATACATTGCATTTGTTCATGGCTGCAGGTCTATACATTGTGTGTCTTGTTCAGCTAAGTATATACATTGGACGAGTCTCATGAAGTATGTACATCGTGCATCAGTTCTAAAGTCTATACACTGTCTTCAGATGATGACAACAATGAAGAACAGGGTCGATGCTGGAAGTTCAATGCGTCCACGCTTCAGTTGAAGAGGATTTTAGAGCTTCACCTGGCTGCGTCAACTCCATGCTACAGCAGCGTCGACGCAGTAGTTAATGAGGCAGAGTCCATAGCTCACTGGAATACTGCAGTGCGTCAACGCCATTGCAAGACAGTGTCCACGCAGCAATTGAGTTTGATATACATTCAGCTCTGGAACACCACTGCGTCAACGCTATGGATTAGCCGCGTCGACGCAGCACGGTTATCTGTCGAAGACCTTGATCACTGGATTGCCGATGCGTTAACGCAGCTGGCTGATGGAGTCAACGCATCAGACTTGAGTTTCGTAGGAAGAAGATATCAGAAGGCTGCGTCAACTCCTTGGAGCAAGAGGGTTGATGCCATCTAATTCCAGTTGCTGAGCATGTTAAGGTGATCCCACCTTCAGTCGTCAACTGTCACATCAGTCACAAGCGGATAAGCTTTCGTACCTTCCACCACTCCATTGGTGTCTGGCACGTGATCCAAAGAGCTGAGATGCTAACACGTGGCAAAGTCGATTGGGCGGGAGCTGTGGAGACCACACGCCCTAGCTGCTGCTACTGCTGATATAAATAGAAGGCTTCGTCTTCGGATGAAGATGATCGAAGAAGCAGCAGCAATAGCAGAAGAGCAGAGTGCAGAGACTTCGATCCAGCAGAAGAGAAGAAGAAAAGAGTGAAGAAAGGAAAGAGAGAGAGAGAGCAGAGAAGAAGAAGAAAAATAAAGAGAAAGAGAGATCGAGAGTTGAGAAGAAGAGATCAGCTGAAGATTGTCTCAACTGGACCGTGGATCAAATCCAGGCCAGTCAGCTCTTGTAGAGAGCCACATTTGTGCTTCATTTCATTACAGCTTTCCGGTGCTGTTTTGTTTCCCTTTTGTGTTTTCCTTTTATCCTTTCTTCAAGCTGTTAGTCAGCGGGTTTTGCAGAGGTGCTGCCTCTGGACGGCTAAGCTGTATTGCCTAGCGGTTTGCAGTGGAGGATTCCACTGGACAGCAAGCTGTGTTGCTCAGCGGGGCGAGGAGGATTCCTCGGATGGCAAGCTGTGTTGCCCAGCGGTTGTATGGCAAGCTGTGATGCCCAGCTGTTCAAGCTGTGAGTCAGCAGGAAGCCACACTCGGGTTGAGTGTGGGGTGGATGTAGGTCTGCTGGACCGAACCACCTAAAAACCCTCTTGCATTGTGGTTTGTTTTGGTCTATTTGTGCTTCCGCTAGATGAATGCATAGGGGTGCTCAACTGTTTGCTTATAGGTTCAGTAGATGAGTGTTCTAATTTGTCTTGTTAGCATTCCAGTTTTTAAGTGAGCGAAATCTTATTTTGGGTGAAGATTTTTAATTGGGCGAATTTTTAAAGGGCTATATTCATTCACCCCCCTCCTCTGAATACTGCACCGGACCCAACAGGAATGACATCTTCTTCCATACAATGCTTCAAAAGGAGCCATCTGTATGCTGGATTGATAACTATTGTTGTAGGCGAATTCAATTAATGTCAAGTGATCACTCCAACTGCCTCCGAAATCAATCATGCATGCTCTAAGCATATCTTCCACTATCTGATTGGTTCTTTCAGTCTGTCCATCTGTCTGCGGATGAAAAGTAGTACTGAAATTCAGACGAGTACCCCAAGACTCTTGTAGTCTCTTCCAGAAATGTGAAGTAAATCTGGGGTCTCTATCAGACACAATGCTGACTGGTATGCCATGGAGACTTACCACTTCCTTCAAATACAAAGCAGCCAATACATCAACTGTCCACTTGGACTTAATGGGTAAGAAATGAGCTGACTTTGTCAATCGGTCGATAATCACCCATATTGCATCAAATCCACCACGAGTCCTAGGTAGACCCATAATGAAATCCATGCCAATGCTTTTCCACTTCCATTGGGGTATGTCAAGTGGTTTCAACTTTCCTGCCAGTCTGAAATGTTTAGCCTTAACTTGCTGACAAACCAAGCATCTACTCACGAAGTCTGTAACTTCCCTTTTCATGTTCGGCTACCAAAAAGATCTCTTCAAATCCTTGAACATTTTAGTGCCTCCTAGATGAATGGTGTATTTGGATCTATGAGCTTCCTCCAGAATCTTGTTCTTTATTCCAGCTTCATCAGGTACACAAGTTCTACCCTGGAATAACAATCTTCCATCATCGGCCATCATGAAATCAGGTCTGCTGCTCAAGCTTCCTTTAATATCTACTAGCTCGGGTGCAAGGACTTGATTTCCATCAATAATTCGGGCTTAAGTTGAATATGTGCAATCATCACCCGATCATTATCAACATTCAGATCCAGGCTAGCTAATTGTTCCAGTAGCTTCCACTCTTGTAACATGGGACTTGATAATCTAGCTAGAGGCTTTCAGCTTAATGCATCTACCACAACATTACCTTTTCCAGGATGATACTCAATCGAGAAGTCGAAGTCTTTCAAGTACTCCAACCATCTTCTCTGCCTCATGTTGAGTTCCTTCTGAGAAAACAAATATTTCAGACTCTTATGATCTGAAAACACTATGAATGTTTCTCCATACAAGTAGTGCCTCCATATCTTCAAGGCAAACACAACTGCTGCTAGTTCCAAATCATGAACAGGATAATTCTCTTCATGCTTCCTCAACTGCCTAGAAGAATAGGCAATCACCTTCCCATGCTGCATGAGTACACATCCTAAACTAATACCTGAAGCATCAGTGTATACCACAAAACCTCCTTCACCAGAAGGTAAAGCCAATACAGGTGCAGTAGTTAAACATTCCTTCAAAGTCTGAAAGCTTCGTTGACAATCGACTCACCAATCAAACTTGTTCTCCTTGCGGGTTAATCTTGTCATAGGTAGCGCAATCTTAGAGAAATCTTGGATAAATCTTCTATAGTAGCCTGCCAGGCCTAAGAAACTTCTAACTTCAGTCACACTGGTATGCTGATCCCAATTCTTCACTGCCTCTACCTTTGAAGGATCAACAGAACTACCTTCTTTGGTGATGATATGTCCGAGAAAGGACACCTCTTGCAGCTAGAATTCACACTTACTGAACTTGGCATATAGCTGATGATCTCTCAACAGTTGCAATGCCATCCTCAGATGTTCAGCATGCTCTTCTTCATTCTTAGAATAAATCAAGATGTCATCAATGAACACCACGACCCATTGATCAAGATAGGGCCGAAATACATTGTTCATCAACTGCATGAAAGCTGCTAGTGCATTCGTTAGACCAAAAGGCATAACGACAAATTCAAAATGACCATACCTGCTGCGGAAAGCTATTTTATAGATATCCTCTTCCTTAATCCGCAACTGATGATATCCAAATCGAAGATCGATCTTAGAAAAATACTGAGCTCCCGCTATCTGGTCAAATAGTTCGTCAATCCTCGGCAATGGATATTTGTTCTTGACAGTCTGCTGGTTCAATTGCCGATAATCGATGCACAATCTCATCGAACCATCTTTCTTCCTGACGAATAACATAGGGGCTCCCCAAGGGGAAGTACTAGGACGAATGAAACCCTTCTCGAGCAATTCCATCAACTGTTACTTTAATTCTCTTAGTTCCGCAAGAGACATACGATAAGGAGCCTTGGAAATAGGAGATGTGCCAGGAATGAGATCAATAGAGAAGATAACTTCCCGCTCAGGTGGAAGTCCTGGTAGTTCCTCTGGAAAGACATCAGGAAAATCTCGGACAACAGAAATGTCCTTAATCTCAATCTGCTGCTCAGGGGTTGCACAGACAAAGGCCAGAAAAGCCTCGCATCCTCGTCTCATCAGCTTACCAGCTCGAAGAGCCGAGATAAGTGATACGGAGTTATGGTGCTTAACTCCCACAAAAGAAAGTCTCGGGTGCCTAGTAAAAGACACGGAGCTAGAACTGCAGTGAACATTAGCCTCATGTTGAGCCAACCAATCTGCTCCTAGGATTACATCATACTCCTTCATGTCCATGCAAACTAAATCAGCTGGTAAATTCTGTTCTCCAATCATGACCGTACTAGAAGGATAGAAGTACTGTATTGCCGATCTAGTACCAATAGGGGTTGATATTTATAATGTAGAATTCATCAAAATAGGTTCCATAGCTAAAGACTTAGCAAATCTCTGAGAAATAAATGAATGTGTGGCACCAGTATCAAAAAGAACAAATGCTGGCTTGTCAAGTATAATAATAGTACCTTCGACGAGTCCACCATCCTCGGCGGTTCCTACTTCATCTGCATGTAAATCTTGAAGCTTGCCTTGTGGCTTCTTGATGCCTTGTGGTTTTACCGGGGTAGCTTGCTCCGACAGAAGAGGACAGTCAGGGATACAGTGCTCCCTACTTCCACATCGCAGACAGGCGCCTACCTTGCACCAACAATCCTCCATCTTGTGACCAGGACAATCACAAAACTTGCACACGCCCTTGAATGGGACAATAGGGCCAGGCTTCTTGTCTTCATGCTTCGGCATCTTGCCCTTCCACGATCCAGAGCCACTCCACGAACCAGGTCCACTAATGGGCCTCTTCTTGCCATACCCAGGTTTGATATTCCCGGAACCCGTAGGTTGTTCCTTTCTTACACCTTTTCCATATATTCTCTCCGTCAATTCTAGAGTATCTTCTAGGACTTGAGCTTTCCTCACCATCTCAGAATAAGTGGAGATTTCCATTGGTGCCAATTGGTTGATATAATGCAGCCTCAGTCCATTGAGAAAGCGCTTGGCCTTCATCTTCTCAGTAGATATCAAGTGGTTAGCATATCGGGATAACCAAGAAAATTGAGCTTCATATTCTGCCACAGATAGATTGCGCTGCTTCAAAGCCACGAACTCTGCTGCCTTCTTCTCTTGCACTCTATCAGAAAAATACTTGCTGTTAAAGAATTCCTCGAACTCCTCCCATGTGACTTGCTGATCACCGAGAGTCGCCTTTACCGATTCCCACCATGTTCTTGCATCACGTTCAAGTTGAAAGGTTGAAAGAAGGACACGCTCTTGATTGCTACACTACATTACTTCGAATATCCTTCCCATCTCATCTAGCCAGTGCTCGGCTTCATCAGGGTCAGTCGAGCCTCCAAATCTCAGCGGATTCATCCCTCGGAAGTTTCGATATAAGTCACCAGTGCCATGGTGTGCCGCTCCTGCTTGAGCCACTTCCTGTAAAGCCTGTGTAAGGCCTTGAACCGTACGCTGCAAGTTCCTCCATTCCACACGATCTGCTGCCATTTCAATGGCCTACACGAGGAATAGATTACTTAGGTTCAATAAGATAGATAATAACACGATTAAGATACGAACTTAACCCGAGTTTCTACCCAAATCTCACCAAGTCAGGTTCTTAGACTTAACAAGGTTAGGGGTCCTATGATAACACTTAGAACCCTAGAACTTGGAAAACCTAGAACTTAGGAACACCTAGGAATGTGAAACCTAGGGCTCTGATACCAACTAAACTGTCACGCCCCGATGCGGACTATCGGGTCGTACAGTTAGAAACTAGCTAGAAATCAAATAAATATTCTAAACTAAACAATTACACAAGTGCTATCGAAAGAAGTAAATCTATTGATCAAGAAGATTCCAAATTTATTACAATAACCAACAACTGTTTAAACACGATCAAACATAACTTCCAAATTGACTCTAATACAATAACTGATTCCAAAAGTAATACAGTACTAACACAACTCTAAGGAATAACTAGTGTAAACAACTATGCCAACTTGGCATCTACTAACAAGTACTCTCAAAAGTATCACTCCTGCCCCTCCCCATCGGTATGCGCATCATCACCTGAACAGCCTGGAAAGGAGGGAAACAACAACTATGAGCTGATGCTCAGTAGGAAATAACAGACAAGTTTACGTGATTAATAATTTAATAACATTTTCATATGCCATGCTAACAAAAGAAATGAATGACGATATAATGAAACAACATAATGAAAAGATCTTGCAAGGTCAAGAGATATAAGATAACTAGAATTTAACAAGAATAACATGTACAAGTGTAACAAGAACTGTAACGAGGAATGGCCACTAGCAAGTAACAAGAGATAACAAGTCAAGCACGATCAAGTAACAAGAGTAACAAGAGTTTTTCTGTCGTAGACAACAAGCTAGTCATGCACTCGGTGCAATGCCTCACCATGTCATTATAACATCCCATGGGCTCACTAATTTTTCGGGCGCTCTCCCCAGTACCAGACCGGGCCCTTATGATGCGTTGGCATTGATTTATTGGATACAAGATCCTAAGATATGTCTAGACATTTAGTCAAATTCGTGCCCAATTAATCAGAGGAATTACTGTCCATAAGTATGAGATTTAAGGACTAACTTGTCCTTGGATTCATCAAATCAAAAATGCGTTATACGGTCACTTCTGTGCCATGTGACAGGACATACGGCTACTACTGGCCTCATTACGAGAACTGGACAAAAACTCAGTCCACGAGGTCAAGAAAGAACGGCTGACAGTGGGCCGCTCCACGGTATGAATGGTGCATTATGGGCCACTCATGTCCAGAAGACATTAAGACCCATGAACAAGACATACGGTCCATACTTGGCCGTATTACGGATATGCGGTCATAAGTTGGCCGCTGTTCTACAGGAGTAAAGTGGCTGGCCAGCAACCTAATAATCATATGAATCCTAATTTCATGTCAATTTACCAAGGATTAAGTTTTTTGTTAACTTAAATTGCCAAAAAGATGATTCAAGATGATAAAGAGAATGAACAAGATCGCGTAGGAATGAACAACATGCAATTAACAGAAATTTAGTTACATACGTAACCACTAATCATGTGGGTTTCTAATTAACTATTGTGTGCATTGAAGTGAAGATAGTAATCAGAATGTTTTTACACTATGATTGAATGCAGGGACCATTGTAACTTGAGATCATAGGGTTACATGCATGGGTCACTGGTTCCCCAAAAATATAGTCTTCAATTGGACTAGGTTGAATGGGTCGATCCCCTAACGGTCCGGATCGATCCTCGGGTCAAAAAACAACTAAAACGGGACTGCTGGCATATGGGTCGACCCAATGGGTCGACCCTTGGAAAAACCAGGGTCTGCCGGTGTGATGGGTCGACCCCTGCAACACAGACTTCTGTCTGCGGAATGGGTCGACCCCATGGGTCGACCCCCAATCGGGGTCGACCCATGGGTCGACCCCCAGCAGCCCGCTGTATGGGTCGACCCTTGGGGTCGACCCCCGCACGGTGCAGGATGGGTCGACCCCATGGGTCGACCCTCGGGCAGTCAAAATCTTCTTGAACATGGGTTGACCCCTGCCTTCACAGAACCGAACGTGACTTCGGAAATCAATGAAAGCTCACCCAATTGGGGTCCAATTGGGCTGGGATCTTAACCCCATGCTCCTGGGTTCTTGATAGACATACTAGGGTCATAATACAAGAGTTTGGAACATGAAATTTATCGAAAAATTAATCGAATCACAACCTATGTAGGAAGAACACTAGAAAACCTAATTGTTAGCATGCTTCTACTTAAACACGAAATACTCTAAGCATGGTCTATGAAAATTGGGACTTTATATATCAAAAGAAAGAGGGCTTGATGTTGATTCCAACCATATATGACATGCTATATGGGGATCAAGATTAACAACTCGAAATCATGATTTAACTTGAAAGTAACTTGAAAGAACACATCATAAACCAAGTCTAGACATGCTCTTACTCAAATCAGAAATTCTCTAAACATGCTCAATAAAATTTAGGGCTTTCGACGTCAAATGAAAGCTAACATGCTGCTGATTACATCTATATATGTTAATTAGAGTTTGGGCTGTTATAACCTACCTCAATCTAAGAGAGAACTTATGAACCTAGATTGAAGAATGAACTTGACATCACTTCAGAAAAACCCCGAGATCTCCCTGGATACCTAATAAAATTTAGGGCGTTTACTACCAATGGAAAGATCTCGTCGAGAGGAACAAAATGATGTACTCATGTGCAGATTTTGGTTGAGAATGTCTACCTCAATCGAAGGAACAAAGATGAAGAAAGGAGGACGACGGGATGCCGACCCACCTCCACTAATCGACCAAGATCTTCCTAGATCGAACTCCACTTCGGCTGCCGCTGCTACCAAAGGAAACTAGGGTTGAAGAGCTTCATTTTTATAGCTCATACACCTTCTGGAGCCTTCGGAGCTGGGAGAAAACGACGATGCAAGGTGATACACAACACTTTCATTCACTTGCATATGCCTGGATATACTCTATATACTTACGTGCTTGAATGCCATGATTTTCTGGTATATAAAATGGTGCTTGTGGAAGGTTGGATTATGTCTAGATGGAAGTTTTCACTATGCGTAAGGTGGTTTTCGGACCTAAGCTCGCCGCCACGTACCAGAAATCATCATGTATGAACATACTTCCACAATCCTTGCTTGCTTGCATGTACATATCTTATAAAACCTTTTTGTTGAAACTTCCTAAGACCTTACCTCCTTGATAAATAAAAATGCAGTGATTTTGATCATTTATGAATCATGACATATACAAAGGAGGAGGATTTGTTCCCTATTGTGCATACATTTAGGGGGAGTCATAGCTATGTTATGGCAAATTCATTTTCCACATATAAAGCAATTACCCACACACTTTGCACATAATGATGTAAATGACTTTGATCGATAAGGATTTTAGAAGTTCTTTTCAACACGTTAAGGGAACTTAAATCTCTACATGGAAATTAAGAGTAATCGTGAGAAAAAAATTACCTACCCCACAAACAATCAATAAGTGGAATGTCGAACCAAGTAGCAGAGAATCGTTGACACCTAGAAAATGGTTATACAGAAAAGGATGATAAGTCTGAAGTCCGTGAAATCTCTACACATGCTGCCTGGAGTTCAAAAAGATTGCATGGAAACTTAAGTTCCACTGATCTTGGTATGATTGTAACATCGGGAGGAGCTACTTGCATCACAATGCATCACACCCGGCTACGCCCCCTTGGCAAAGCTGCTACTCGGCAGGCCATCATCCGTCACCAGGGCGATTAAAGCCAAACGAGCCATCAAAATGACCATCGGACATCCCCAGGCAATCACCTGCCTGCTTAAGCTCCCCAGCAACCTCCCGATCATCAAAAATAGTCGAGACATAGTCGAAACTATCTCCGAGAGGAACGACTCTCGAAGGAAAATGCCGCTATCCTTCGGACAGTGTGAATGAATCACCCTAAAGGGACCAAGTGCCACTCAGACATGTGAAGCCCGGGCCAAACAAAGAAGAAAAGAGACTTAACTAAAATAGAAAGGCTCAAATGGGCTGAAAGGAGCAAAGGGGCCACATTGGGTCATCACATACAAAGACATCTGGTGGCCCACAGCTGATCCGACTGCCACACCTGATCTTGCGGCCAGCCCGCGCGTGCTATTCTAGCCGCCGTATCACCTCTTGGCCGTTGTATCAAGAGGAAAGAGCCTCTATAAAATCTGAAGCTGCGAAGACTTGAAGAAAGGCAGAAGAGAAGAATCAGAAAAAAAAGAGAAGAAAGGAGAACAGAAGAAAAAAAAAGGCCAGAAAGAAAAGAAAGAATAAGGAACGGAGAGAGAAGCTGAGAAGAAAGGGAGAGTCTATGAAGGTGGGTTATGTCCCCATGTAGGGCCTCCACCGAGCTTGCAATCTCTTCTTTTCCTCATCCCCCATTCTCCTTTGTATTTACTGCATTTCTTTCTTTTTTTGATGCATTCCATTGTGTCTTTCTTAGCAATGTAGTGCTCGTTTCGCGGAGGAATAAATATCGTGGGTTGTTGAATCTACGAATTAATGGTCTCATTTCTTTTCTCTCCCTATTCTATGAGATTGGATGTTAGATTGGATAATCTTGAGTCCTGTGCAAGCTTTCCACCGAATCTACTCTTTGTAGCTTCTCTCTGAAGTTTTAAGGATGGCATGGTTTTCGGTGTGTTATGAAGCCTTGAAGGAAGGCCAGTGACCTGTGAATCTATCACATGGCCTCTGGTCTCCCCTTGGTGGACGAGGAATAGCTCTCAAGCAGTCTCTCTACTGTGGCTTAGTCCGTGGCTCTGTGGGTATTGACTGTCGTGTTAGCAGTTTGATCTCACATCCGACTACATCCTAGAGCCGTCGGGCTTATCTGTTACCTTCACAACACACCCCTCAGGAGAGACTAGGGGCCTATGAAATCATCACATGGATCTTGGACCGCTTACTCCCCAGCCTGAGGGATATTGCTGCTCTGAAAATCCCTTGATTTCATCCTCTCTGGCCCTGTCCAGTGCAAAAAATGAATGATACGGCAGCCTGACACTAGAGCTGCAGTGCCAGCCGCCGGCTCCCTCTCACAGTTGCTACCTCTAGCTGCCAGCTCCCTCTCACAATCACCTTTCTTGGCCGCCGTCTCATATCCCCTAGCCGCTAAGTTAAGCTTTCCCTCCCTTTCCTTAGCCGCCATATAAAAAGAACCTTCCCTGGTCACCGTATCAGAAGAGCCTTCCTTGGGCGCCGTATCAGGTCCTGCCACCGGATCAATGCCTGGCTGCCACCAGATTCCCCAGCCGTCGGATCAGTAATCAACCCCTTTAATCCTAGCAGCCGTATAGCCTCATTCTGATTGAGCCAGCCGCCGGATCAATCCTGGGTTATCATGATAAGCCTCCAGCCATCGTATCCATCTCTTCATATCGACTTTGTCTAACCTTTGACCCTTCCCTTGGTCATCATGTTCTCCCTACCATCCCCTGGTAGTCTAAGGCAGAGTCAATATGGTGCACAAAGCTACATTAGTGGGGTCTATATCCCCACAATATGAATACTTCTCCAGATCACCCTGTCAAGTTAAAGAGATCCATTGCTTACTATAGTGTGTTCTTCTTTGACATTGTATAAAGGGAAATAAGGAATAGAACGCCTCAGTGATGGACGATGCCCCGCAGTCGATCCCCGCGCCTCTGCATGCCTGCATCTTATGGACTCCGTGTCGGCTCTCCGTGGACGGATATCCTATATGTCTCTTGGCATACCTCGAAATAAGGGGAGATGCTGCTAGAATTCATTCAAGAGGCTAGTCTATCGTAACAAGTCTCGCCTTCTAAGCTACCCCTCTTAGGCCATGGAGGTCCACCAACCATTATGGCGTGTTCTTCAACAGCCTCATGAACGAGGGAAGCTAAAAAAACTGTCTTTATGGCAAATAATGTCTGGCGGTCCTTTTCGGCCCTCCCGGTCTTCGGGCTTTGGAATGCCCAAGTGTTATGGACCCCGCCTCGACTCTCTATGGATGGGTATCCTATACATCCCCTGGCATGACCAAATGAAAAGGGAGATGCTATTGAAATCAGATCGGGGAGACTGCATCATGTCACGCTATTTCGGGTATCCTAATAACCCATCAGGTCATGAGGCTTCACAATATATCATAGTGTGAACTCAAATGACATCGATGGGAAAATAAAGCTTTAATCGCCCCAAAGGCAAATAGTGCCCCCCTAACCCTCTGTCCCTCGGCCTATGGTTGTGATAACTCCCTTGGGAGCTATTGTGTATACCCTTATGGCGTTAATGGGTTAGAAATAATTGGCAAGACTCACCCGGGTTATCATCCTTGATATGCTTATCTGTTTGAAACCCGTCTCAACCTTTTGTGGGTGGGTCTCCTATACCTCTTCCCAGACACATTCCGAGATAGGGGGAGATGCTTCCGAAATTTCGTTAGGAGTTTTTGGTTCAATTTCATACCGTGTTTCTCAAGTTCTCCGCTCGGTTTCCACCTCTCGAGGGGGTAACGGCCTCATGACTACCCACACCAAAGGCAAGCTACCCGTAAAGAGGACAAAGGAATAAACATGTGTCGTTCTTGGCATACATTATCTCGGCCATAAACGAGTCCGCTCAAATGCAGTCATGTCGGGTCCACACTCGAGGATCCATATGCATGCACTGCTATGTTACGCGTAATCTCGAAATAACCAGGAAGCCACTGATCGACAACCCTGTAAGTGATATGGATTATTTTGAGGGCCAGCCTTCAGGTTCCCCGGTCACTATGGGGTACGGGATTTCTGTTCAGGTATGACTATCTTTCTGGAGTTCGCCTCCCCGTTCGTGGACGAGTCTCCTATACTCTCCCCGATACTCTTCGGGACGGGGAAAGTGGTGCTGAAATTCTCTTTGAGTTTGTTAAATAATCTTGTGGGTAAATGATTGAATAAGTGACAGATAATTAATAACGTCAAAAGTCAAATTCTACCCCAAATCCTCAAATAAAAGGAAGAGACAGCTATGCGCTCCGTACTCATTTATTTGAACCCATGCATGAGCACTCGCACCTGCCCTGTGACGACCCAGAGTTCAGGACACCGATATACCGATAACATCGATACACCGACACCAAGAACTGGGGAGGCCACCCAAGAGGCTGATGAGGCCCCTGAAGGGTTAGTGGGGGTTAGTTGAGGAGTATGCATAAATAATTGCGAATTGGGGCGCGCAATACAAATAAGTATTTAAGATTTAAACACAAGTGCGGAAGCAATTTAAAAATAACCAGAGTGATATATGTATAACTAGTCCAGAGTCACAAACACTAGTCCTCAAGGTACAACTACGCGGGGCATACCCCGGCAAAAGTACAACACAAGCCTCAAAAAGGCAGCTCGTGCACAGCTGGCAGCTAGGAACGGTCCCGAAATAGCACACTAAAGTCCGGGAGACGGCGGGCGCGGCTCACCTGAAAGGAGAAGGGTGAGTCACAGCCAGACTCAGTAGGGGTCACGCGGATCCCTACCTCGCACTAAACAAGCGAACATGCATAAATAAAGCAAGTAGAGCATGCATTTAAATAAACACACAGGCAATGGCATGAATAACCAATCACAAGAAAGCTGTAAACTCTAGCTAAGCAAGTATAACAGCTAACACATGCCACTACTACTTAAATGCAAGCGATTAAAGCTAAAACTACCAAATAGAAGGAGCTGCAACTAATCCAAGCAACAAGGAAGGACAACCACTGGAGCAGAAACCAGATGCGTCCACTGACGGCTTACACTGCGTCTCAAGCACTCGCAGTCGACGAAGCGACAAGCTAAGCGCGTAAACAGTACCAAACCAAGTGACCAGTCGGAGTGGCACCCGTCGGTGTCAGTCCACAGTCTCCGACCACGTGTTCACACACTGACTCTAGCCTGAGCCAGGCCCTCTAACTAGTTTTCTCCCTTAACAGGATGCTACCATTGGCTGGGAGCCCACGGAACTAGCTTACAAACCGTGAATGGGAAACATACCCCTCCGCCATCCTCAAGCGGGTCGGTACTCAACAGACCTTAGGGCAATGACAGTGGCTCCATTGCATGGAAAGAAAAGCTACTCTATTGGTATAAAACACGCCACAATATATTTAAAACAATGCGAATATGGCATGAATGTAGAAAGAAGCGCATAACAGATGGGCTGGGAATATATTGCAGCCATCAGGGAAGCGGCGGTCAAAGACCCACGCGCCACATGCGAACGACGGTCGGGGGCCGGCGCGTTACTTCAAGAATGACGCCCCAGTCCCTATCCGTCACTCCCTTCAGGGTTCCAGCTCAAGAGGCACTAAAGGGCTTGTAACGGTGGGGGCCCTGCGCGTTACTTCAAAGCAACGCGTGGGGTCACCGCCGTCACATCCACCCGAGGCTCAAACCACCTATCAGCGTTCTAAATGATAGCAGACGAAGTGACGCCCCGATCTAGGCGCGTCGGACCGAAACGACGGTCGGCCGACTGGCCGTCGGGCGCATCGCCTGACCAAATCTACGGAAAACAGTTGATGAGTAACGGATGGGAGCCCCACCGTTACTCTCCAAGTAACGCACCCCCAATGGGCCGCTATTTGGAAGTGACGCGTCCGCTATGGACCGTCAGGCAAGTGACGGTTCCTGGCAGGACCGTCACTGCACCTGGGTTACGGGCGGGTACGGTTTATAAACCGAAGCCCTCCCGAACGGCTGAAAACGCCGGGTATCGACGAAAAACCTGATAACCTGTCAAACCACGCATTCTAGACAACAATTTAACATCTAAATCTAGCACATGCAAGGCCTAAAACGCATTAAACTCAAGATTTAGGCTAAAACCCCAAAAATGGAAATATACACATCACGCATGCTACGGGGTGCTAATCATCAAGCAGGCTAAGGGAAACGATCCTAGCAAGATCGAGATTCCATCCCCCTACCTTTCGCAAGCCGAAACCGTCGAACGGGCCGCATGCAAGGAGGAAGAGCCACGGAGCTTCCACGCTCCACCTCGCTCCCACGATCACCGATCCACGCCGAAGTGGACACCCACGTGCACTACTCGACGCGAGGAATCCAACGGTGCCAACCTCGCCTCAATCCGATCTCGTTTCGCCCGAGTTCCCTAGGAGAGGGAGGGGACGATCGTGAGAAGAGAGAGAGGGAGAGGGTGAGAGTGAGATCGACGGGAAGGGAGAGAGAGAGAGGGAGAGGGAGAGGTTATAAAAAAAATAAAAATAAAATTAATATATATATAATATAATCATTATATATATAAAAATCTTATTAATATTCAATAACCCTCAATTAGCCCCAAATAAATCCAGAAAAATACCAGACAAATTCCTAAAAATCCAGGAAAATAGCCAGAAATTCCAGAACAATTAATAGAACAAATACCACGAAGGATCCATTAAGGCACGGGCCTTACAGTCCCTCCCTCCTTACAGAAATTTCGCCCTCGAAATTTACAACAACCGAAAAGGAGGAAACTGAGAAAGGACTTGTACCTCACTGGAACAAGAAAGGAAAAAGCTGACGCATCTCATCTTCACGCTCCCAAGTAGACTCGTTACCAGAGTGACGCTGCCAAGCAACCCTTACCAGAGGAATAACCTTATTTCTCAACCGCTGCTCACGACGGTCTTCAATTCGGATAGGAAACTCTGGTGTGGACAAATCAGCAGTCACCTCGGGCCACACTGAATCATCGAGAACATGAGAAGCATCAGGCACACATTTCCTCAACTGAGACACGTGGAACACGTCATGAATAGCTTGCATGGCCGCCGGCAGTTGCAAACGATAAGCCACTGAACCAATAGCTTCAACAATCGGAAAAGGGCCAACATACCGCGGACTAAGCTTTCCACGCTTCCCAAACCTGGAAACACCTTTCATCGGAGATATTTTAACAAACACCATATCTCTAGGCTTAAATTGTAGTGGACGTCTGCGCTGATCTGCATAACTCTTCTGTCGACTCTGAGCCGTCAACAATCTCTGTCTGATCAGACGAACCACATCAGAACACTGCTGTACCATGTCCGGTCCTGTCAACAGTCGGTCCCCAACATCAAACCAGTTCAGAGGAGTACGACAAGGCCGACCATACATCGCTTCATAAGGAGCCATGCTAATACTGGAGTGAAAACTATTATTATAAGCAAACTCAACAAGTGGCAAATGCTGACCCCACGAACCTTGCCAATCAAGGCAACACGATCTCAGCATGTCTTCCAAAGTTTGAATAGTTCTCTCTGACTGTCCATCTGACTGTGGGTGATACGCTGAACTGAAAGCTAACTCAGTGCCCAAAGCTTTCTGGAAACTACGCCAGAAGCCAGAGGTAAAACGTGGGTCACGATCTGACACAAGTGAAACAGAAATTCCATGCAGCGGCACGATCTTCTGCACATAGAGCTCGGCCAATCTCTGCACACTCCAAGTAACTTTAATCGGTAACAATCTGGCGGTTTTCGTCAATCTATCGACAAGCAGCCAGATTCCATCAAAACATTGAGAAGTTCGAGGCAAACCCACCACAAAATCTATAGTAACATGGTCCCATTTCCACATCGGAATCTCTAATGGCTGAAGCAGACCACCTGACTTTTGATGTTCGGCTTTAACTAACTGACAAGTCAAGCACTTAGAAACAAAAATAGCTACGTCCTTCTTCATGCCGGGCCACCAGAACTGCTTCTTCAAATTCTGATACATCTTAGTGACACCAGGGTGAATAGCAAAACGGGAACCATGGGCTTCACTCAGAATCTCATTCCTCAAATCATTATCAACAGGAATATACAATCTGCCCTGGAAACTGACAACCAGCTCGTCATCAAATTCCACATCATATCTTGATATAACACGGGCCAAATCAGAATCAGCTTGCTGGGCTTCTAAAATCTGCTGATACAAAGCTGAACCCAAAACCAAGCTAGCACAAACTGCCATCTTCGGATCGGCAGGAATCTCTACACACAATGCCTCGCTCGGAAGCTGTTCCCACAATTTCCATTCGTGAAGCAACAAATGGCTGACCTGCACTTTCCTGCTCAAAGCATCGGCCACAACATTCATCTTACCTGGCTGATAGGAGAGTGTAAAGTCATAATCTTTCATGTATTCCATCCATCGCCTCTGCCTGAGGTTCAGATCTTTCTGGGAGAAAATATACTGTAAACTCTGATGATCAGTAAGAATCTGAAATTTCTCACCATACAGATAATGTCTCCAGATCTTCAAGGCAAAAATAACTGCAGCTAGCTCTAGATCATGAGTGGGATAATTCCCTTCATGCTGTTTCAATTGCCGAGATGCATATGTGATAACCTTACCATGTTGCATCAGCACTGCACCCAAACCTACTCGAGACGCATCTGTACAAACAAGAAAACCACCCGAGTCGGAAGGCAAAGTCAACACTGGAGAAGAAGTCAATAGCCTTTTCAATTCAACAAAGCTCGCCTCACACTGATCCGACCAGACAAATGGCACATCCTTCCGTGTCAATTTAGTCATCGGTGCTGCAATCTTCGCAAAATCCTGAATGAATCTGCGGTAATACCCAGCCAATCCTAAAAAACTTCGTATCTCCGTGATGGTCCTCAGTCTCTGCCAATTCAAAACGGCATTAATCTTTGCAGGGTCTACTGCCACTCCATCACCAGAAATCACGTGGCCAAGAAAATGAATCTCCCGAAGCCAGAATTCACATTTACTGAGCTTCGCATAAAGCTCGTGATCTCTTAGAGTCTGCAGAACGATCCTCAAATGCTGCACATGATCATCAACAGAGGCAGAATATATCAAGATATCATCAACAAAGATCACCACAAACTGGTCCAGAAATGGACGAAAGATACGTTGCATTAGGTCCATGAAAGCTGCTGGGGCATTAGTCAAACCAAACGGCATGACTAAAAATTCAAAGTGACCATATCGAGTACTGAAAGCAGTCTTCTCCACATCAGATTCCTGGATCCGTAACTGAAAATAGCCAGACCGGAGATCAATTCGTGAAAAGACAGTAGCAGACTGTAACTGGTCAAACAAATCATCAATCCTGGGGAGCGGATACTTATTCTTGATAGTCGCCTGATTCAGCTGCCTGTAATCAATACAAAGCCTCAGGTTTCCATCTTTCTTTTTCACAAACAGCACTGGGGCACTCCACGGAGAAAAACTGGGACGAATATAACCTTTCTCCAGTAACTCTAGTAGCTATGCACGCAGTACTTTCAATTTAGCTGGAGCCATACGGTACGTCGGCTTTGCTAAGGGGCCAGTACCTGGAATCAGTTCAATCACCATCTCAATCTCTCGCTCTGGGGGCAAGCCTGGCAACTCGTCAGGAAACACATCAGGGAACTCACAAACAACCGGAATATCACAAACATCCCGTCGTGATTTTTCAACAACCACCACTGAAGCAAGGAATCCCTGACAACCTGCGCTAAGCAACCTATAGGCTCGAATAGCAGAAATAACCATACGAGAAGATCGGGATCGAATACCTTGAAAATAAAAGGCTGACTTTCCCTGGGGCTGAAAATAGACTTTCTTCGATCTGCAGTCAACTATAGCTCCATAATGCTCCAACCAATCCATTCCCAGAATAACATCATAATCTGCCAGCTGCAACGCATACAATCTCGCCGGCAACTGGTGATTATCAATCATCACAGGAGACTCATCCAAACACAGAGGAGTAACCATGAAATCTCCAAAAGGCAATTCCACAAATAACTCACAAGACAGCTCAGAAGTCGGTTCCTCAATACAAGCCATGAAATCCTCAGAAATAAAAGAGTGAGAAGTACCAGAATCAAATAAGACATGAGCTGAATGTCCATAAAGCATAATCGTACCTTCCACAAGATGGGACGCAGCAGCATCAGCTCTTGTCAAATGAGAAACTTTGCCTTTCTGCTTCTTGGAACCAGCTGAAGATTGCTGAGAAGACGCCGACGCTTGAGAGAAAAATTGTTGTGGAGCTTGAGGTGCAGGAGGTCTAAACTGCGGCTGAGGTTGAGACAACTGAGGAGCTTGCAATTGAGTCGGCCTCAGCGGGCAATCTCGAACCACATGACCTGGCTGGTCACACCTAAAGCACACAATAGGAAGAGAACACGGCTGGCCCTTGTGATGACCACCGCATCTCCGACACGTCCACGGCTGACTAGCAGCTGAGCTCTGCCGAGTCTGAGAAGAAGGTGCTGTCGGCTGCTTAACAGAATCTGTACCGGACGGCTGCTGAAAAAACTTCTTCTTCTTCTTGAACCTTTTAAACTTGGGCTTAGAAGGAGAGGAAGCACTGGAAACCTCTGACTGGACCGAAGGAACACCAGGCACGGGCTGTCGGTAAGACTGCTGAACCTGAGCTACCGGCTGCACTGACCCTGCCTGGGGATACCCACCCGGTCTCGCCATCTCCAGCTCTAAAGCTACAGCTGTCTGACACGCAGTATCGAGATCCGCAACACGACTCGCTATCAGCGGCATCTTCAACTCTGGCCTCAACCCACGCAAGAATTGCTGGGTCTTCAAAGCTTCACTGGCCAGCACATGGGGCACATACTGACCCAATTCCAAGAACTTATTCCTGTACTGAAGCACAGTCATACAGCCCTGGGTCAATTCCATAAACTGATACATCTTATCCATCTGCAAGCAGGCAGGAGTATAGGCACGCTCAAAAGCAGCAACGAACTCTGCCCAAGTGATTTGCCGAAGAGGTCTGGATCGATAGGAAATCTGCCACTCGGCTTTCCACCACGCAATGGATGTACCCTGGATTTGAAAAGCAGCGAGCATGACTTTCTCATCTTCAGCACACTCCATCGAGACAAACACACGCTCTATCGCGTCCAACCATTGCCTCGCGACTTCTAGATCAGCTTGGCCATCGAAAGCAGGCGGATTGAACATCAGAAATTCCTTCAACGCCATGCCTCGACTGCCAGGCACTTCAGCTTGAACGATCGGCACTGGAGGAGCAACTGGAACGACAGGAACAGCGGGAACTGCAGGAGGAGGTGCAGAACCGCTATCTTCCCTGGGCGCATCTCGAGGAACACGAGGAGGTCTTCCTCGACGAGGCGGCATAACTATGCTGCCAAAAACACAATCAACAATAAAATCCATCAATCATACGGAAAACATCCTATGCCAGCAAGAGACGACAACAGGACTAGCTCTGGACAAAGCGTCAATTCCAATTCTTTACACAAATCCTCAACTTACGCTCTGATACCATCTGTGACGACCCAGAGTTCAGGACACCGATATACCGATAACATCGATACACCGACACCAAGAACTGGGGAGGCCACCCAAGAGGCTGATGAGGCCCCTGAAGGGTTAGTGGGGGTTAGTTGAGGAGTATGCATAAATAATTACGAATTGGGGCGCGCAATACAAATAAGTATTTAAGATTTAAACACAACTGCGGAAGCAATTTAAAAATAACCAGAGTGATATATGTATAACTAGTCCAGAGTCACAAACACTAGTCCTCAAGGTACAACTACGCGGGGCATACCCCGACAAAAGTACAACACAAGCCTCAAAAAGGCAGCTCGTGCACAGTTGGCAGCTAGGAACGGTCCCGAAACAGCACACTAAAGTCCGGGAGACGGCGGGCGCGGCTCACCTGAAAGGAGAAGGGTGAGTCACAGCCAGACTCAGTAGGGGTCACGCGGATCCCTACCTCGCACTAAACAAGCGAACATGCATAAATAAAGCAAGTAGAGCATGCATTTAAATAAACACACAGGCAATGGCATGAATAACCAATCACAAGAAAGCTGTAAACTCTAGCTAATCAAGTATAACAGCTAACACATGCCACTACTACTTAAATGCAAGCGATTAAAGCTAAAACTACCAAATAGAAGGAGCTGCAACTAATCCAAGCAATAAGGAAGGACAACCACTGGAGCATAAACCAGATGCGTCCACTGACGGCTTACACTGCGTCTCAAGCACTCGCAGTCGACGAAGCGACAAGCTAAGCGCGTAAACAGTACCAAACCAAGTGACCAGTCGGAGTGGCACCAGTCGGTGTCAGTCCACAGTCTCCGACCACGTGTGCACACACTGACTCTAGCCTGAGCCAGGCCCTCTAACTAGTTTTCTCCCTTGGCAGGACGCTACCATTGGCTGGGAGCCCACGGAACTAGCTTACAAACCGTGAATGGGAAACATACCCCTCCGCCATCCTCAAGCGGGTCGATACTCAACAGACCTTAGGGCAACGACAGTGGCTCCATTGCATGGAAAGAAAAGCTACTCTATTGGTATAAAACACGCCACAATATATTTAAAACAATGCGAATATGGCATGAATATAGAAAGAAGCGCATAACAGATGGGCTGGGAATATATTGCAGCCATCAGGGAAGCGGCGGTCAAAGACCCACGCGCCACATGCGAACGACGGTCGGGGGCCGGCGCGTTACTTCAAGAATGACGCCCCAGTCCCTATCCGTCACTCCCTTCAGGGTTCCAGCTCAAGAGGCACTAAAGGGCTTGTAACGGTGGGGGCCCTGCGCGTTACTTCAAAGCAACGCGTGGGGTCACCGCCGTCACATCCACCCGAGGCTCAAACCACCTATCAGCGTTCTAAATGATAGCAGACGAAGTGACGCCCCGGTCTAGGCGCGTCGGACCGAAACGACGGTCGGCCGACTGGCCATCGGGCGCATCGCCTGACCAAATCTATGGAAAACAGTTGATGAGTAACGGATGGGAGCCCCACCGTTACTCTCCAAGTAACGCACCCCCAATGGGCCGCTATTTGGAAGTGACGCGTCCGCTATGGACCGTCAGGCAAGTGACGGTTCCTGGCAGGACCGTCACTGCACCTGGGTTACAGGCGGGTACGGTTTATAAACCGAAGCCCTCCCGGATGGCTGAAAACACCGGGTATCGATGAAAAACCTGATAACCTGTCAAACCACGCATTCTAGACAACAATTTAACATCTAAATCTAGCACATGCAAGGCCTAAGATGCATTAAACTCAAGATTTAGGCTAAAACCCCAAAAATGGAAATATACACATCACGCATGCTACGGGGTGCTAATCATCAAGCAGGCTAAGGGAAACGATCCTAGCAAGATCGAGATTCCATCCCCCTACCTTTCGCAAGCCGAAACCGTTGAACGGGCCGCATGCAAGGAGGAAGAGCCACGGAGCTTGCACGCTCCACCTCGCTCCCACGATCACCGATCCACACTGAAGTGGACACCCACGCGCACTACTCGACGCGAGGAATCCAACGGTGCCAACCTCGCCTCAATCCGATCTCGTTTCGCCCGAGTTCCCTAGGAGAGGGAGGGGACGATCGTGAGAAGAGAGAGAGGGAGAGGGTGAGAGTGAGATCGACGGGAAGGGAGAGAGAGAGAGAGGGAGAGGTTATAAAAAAAATAAAAATAAAATTAATATATATATATATATAATATAATCATTATATATATAAAAATCTTATTAATATTCAATAACCCTCAATTAGCCCCAAATAAATCCGGAAAAATACCAGACAAATTCCTAAAAATCCAGGAAAATAGCCGAAAATTCCAGAACAATTAATAGAACAAATACCACGAAGGATCCATTAAGGCACGGGCCTTACATGCCCGGCTCTTCGGTATATCAAATGGTGACTAGTCGAAAGTCGACTTAGGCCTGGCCGGAAGCTATCACTAAGCGTAAGGTTGTTTTGTGACCTAAGTTCTCCGCCACGTACCGAGTGCCAATCTAATAAATCCTACTACACTGCTTGCCTGCATGCACTACATTTTGCGTTACGAAGCGAACATTACTTTCATAGATTTTCTTCGGCCCTGAGGGCTCTTCTACTTTGGCGATTAATCAAGGGTTTTCCTTCTTTCGGAAGGATGTAATTAACACCATAGCCTTTATGGTGTGGCGGACTTCAGGTCCCGACACGATCACCCACCATTGTCTAATTAGTCAGACAAGTGCACAATAAACTTCATCACGAAAGTGATTGGCACGCCCCGTGTTAATAAAATAAATAAAAAAGAGAGAGATCTTTCTCATCGTCCACAAAGCTTGCACGCCCGGTGGGACTGAGTTTCCCTTCATCTTTTTGCCAAAGCAGAAGGCCCTGGGGCCTTCTCCAAAAATACTGATTATTTGGTCGTCCTGTTTTACAGAAATCGCAATGGCTTCTAGACTTTCCAGTCTGACCTTCGGCCCTCAAGTGGTCACGTCGCATGCTACACATGGGTACCTGGCGGTACCCACAATCCTCGGTACTTTGCCACCTGTGGTAGGGTTACCGAACTTCCTAAGAGTTACTTTTGTCGGCCCGCTGCGAGTCGAGAAGACGGACGAAGAAGCTGTCATGGTCAAAACCGTGACCCCTCTAAAGACTGGTGCGCCACGCAGGGCTAAGTCGCCCCGCTCCATTGCTACCTGCTTCGTCCACCACCTGGACTACCGAGCTGCTCCTGCAGGTAACAAGATGGCTGGAGGAAAGAAGAAGAATTATAGAAAAAGAAGAATAGATGTTCCCGAAGGTCGGCTTTCCATTTCCGGGAAGTCCGTATTGATCGGTGGGTTGCACTGCTGAAGCCTTACCAGACCGCGTTATCCCAGCAGTCTCTACCCGCATCACTTTTCAAGTGCTGGCAAGCCGGAAGGCGAACCCAGAATAGAGCCGCCGGGGTAGGCTGGCCCCTAAGCCATCAAGTTTCAAGTAGATTTGGGTTCCCAAGGGGACCCAAGGGTTGGCTTCGGCCCCACAAAATACAAGACTGACTGTCAAGGGCCCTAGGAGAGGGGCGTAAGAATTATGCAACAAGAAGAGGAGGTTATGCCAATGGCTTCACCACCTACTAACAGAGCCTGCGCTAGACAAGCTAATGTTTTCAGACATTCAAGAAAGTGGAATGAAACTGTAAACTTGTCATGACTGGGCTATGTGCCGTTGACGCAAGAGCAGTTGTTACCCCGCACTCTGTCTCTAGGGCGCAGTCGGGAAGAAATGACCAAAGTGGTCCAAGACTATTTTTGCGGCTTGGGGAGTTCATCCTTAGGCCAACACCGACTACTCCATGTCATGGGCGCTGAAGGGGAAAAAGAAAGAGAATAAGAACCAATAGAAAAGGTTTCCTCCATTGATTCTAATGAACAAGAAGATGAACGAGAGGTTGGATGTCTTGAAGACTCCCCACAGCGGAGAAAAGGAAAAAGAATATCCGTGTTTGACCGATTGACTTTCCCCGACCAAGCTAGAAGGCGGGTCTGGAGGCAGAGGGGCAAGATGCAAGTCTTTTCCTGCAACGTGACGGGGATAACCGGCAAACATGGTACCCTGCCCGAAGAATTAGAAGAACTTGCCAGATTAGCTCTGCCAAGGAAGTACTTGGAATGGTTGAAGATGTGCCAATGGTAACCAATTTGACTGCCAACATGGTGACATCAGGAGAAGAGGAGACTCCCCTGTCAGCCCCATCTGAGGGAAATTCAAGTAAAATTAAGGAAGAGATGCCCATGGCCACGGCCTTGGACCCAACTATCCTGATGATACTTCACAAATATCAACAAGAAATTGAATCATTAAAGAGACAGTTGAGTGAAAAAGCTGAACAAACTCCTGTCTCCAAGCACCAGGAGGTGCATGCTGAGTCATCCTGAGGGATCTCTAACTCAGGTGAAACTGTACCACCCGCTGCTCCTCAGCCAATGAGTCATGAAAAAGTTCCTTTCCAACAATCTCTGCAACTGCAACCGATGCAGTCACCAATTTTTCAAGTACAACAGTCACCATTAGTGACGCAGTGTGTGCCACATGCTACCACTATTGTATAGCCCCAAAAATTTATAAAAGTAATTTCTAGTTATTTAAATAATATTCTGGCATTAATTGGGCTAAATAATCAATATAAGGCCAAAATTATGTTAATCAATTAACCCAACCCACTTAATTGAAGTCCAAAAGGGTTTAGGACCTAGACCATTTGGTTTGGCCCATATTCTAGAAGGTATTTAAGCCTATCCACGGATATTAAGGATAAATACTAATAATATAAGATAATTATTTAGATAATTAACAAAAGAGTTTTTATAAATTGAAACTCTAAGCTACGATGACTGTAACGGTCTATCGTAAGACCGCCACAGCCATGTAACGCATGGGCACTCGACTGTTACATCCTGTTAGTTCCGTAAGTGAAGGGACTCATGAAAAGATTGGAACTTGATGTTCCTATCCACTATGGATCGACTTGGGAAGGATTGTAAAAACTCTAAGGACTCTTAGAGCTTAGGATTTGATGAAATAAGGACTCTAAACTCAATCTAATCCTCAAACCCTAGCCTAAACTTTATAAATAGGGCATAGTTCTGAACTGTGCGACCCTTACTTTTTGGGCGTAAAGAAGCAAGGTAAGGAGTCATTATCTCAGGTAAGTTCTTTAGAATAATTTGTTTACAATACTTTAGACTAACTCCCCTCCGAATTTCACATCTTTAGGTCAAGAGGGCGTGGAGTTAGAGCCTAAAGAAGTTGCTAAAAAAGTCACAAGAGAAGGAAGGGATCTAGGGCAGGGTTCTCAACCAAATTCAGAAACTACAGTCTAAGAGGTAGGTTATCTCATGAACGGTAAAAACAGCATGATAGCACTAAAAGCCCTCTGGTTTGATTGAATTCCATGCATTATAGACCATTGATTTCATGTTTTATTTTTTTTCTATACACATCATGCACCTCTTAGCCAAATTAAAAAATTAAAACATGACTATTCATCTATTCATGATTACCTATGCATGTAGATGGCCTTACTTCGTTAACATGACTAGAAACTCATCATGTTTTGATAAAAGACATGATGTGAGTTGATCTCTTAGTTTCTATGTTAACAGCTACTGTAACGCACTAGCATAGGACCGTCACTTTCAAGTAACGGCCCTACTACAGACCGTTACAAACTCTGTAGTATTTGAATTGGACTGATGTTTCTAATGCGCTTGGATAGACGCGTTACATTCAAGTAACGGCTTGATCATGACCGTCACTTTCACTGTGACGCCCCCTCTTAAGACCGTTAGAATCTGTGTTCTGTCAAACCTAAGACAGAATATAACCTGCCAATCTTATTATAGTTAAAGCCTAGTTACTTAAGTTTTTAAACCTAATCATGTGATTTTAAGGATATTTGATTATTCATGATAGGTATTGCATGTTTTGTTATCACTTCTACTTAAGTTATGTTAAACCAAATTCTATAGTTTTGTACTATAAAGCATGACTTTTTTAACATTGTATTGACGAAGTTTTTATCATGATTTTCACATTGATTATACATATCTCTCCCTGTCAATAGAGTCAATTCTATACGTACATGGCACATATTCTAGTATGTTGTCATTAGTTCACACTTTGTACTATAGGAACACAATCTTGGACATGAGGACCTCTCTATTGGATATTCCTTCCAATGGACTAGGAAATCATTATTTCAAGGCCTCCGTAATTCTCCGCGAGCCAGGGATTACCACTAGGATGCCGAGTTGGTTGTACCAATGAAAGCCCATTAATTAGAACACTCTATCGTGATTTTTGATTCTTGAAATGTAACGGCCTTGAACTGGACCGTCAGGCTCACGTAACGGCCCAGTGTCAGACCGTCACATTCCTCTGGGTCTATTTTTTCTCCTTCTGGACTCGGATCACTGTAACGGCATATTACTGGCGCGTTACATAATGTAACGGCCCAGTAAATGACCGTTACATAGCTTGTTTATGTTAACCCAAGGTTTGACCAAGGGTTGATATTCCTATGATTCTAGACAAACCTTGATGATCTAGAACTTGTCATATTGCTTAAATTGATCTAAAAGAAATGGAAGTTAAGGAAAATACCGTTATGCTGTCGATTTATTTCTATGAGCATGACATTGTTTAAAGTCTATTTCTTGACTCCTACATTCTTATGTTGAAACATTCATTCATTGATTTTAGTTATCATGGAATTATTGGAAGTGCTATATTCTTGGCCATACGTTACTGTTATACTGCGTGGAAGTAGCTTAATTTATAACTGAAGATGCGATCGAGCACTGATTGTGTTCAAGGGCTCTATGCTAGTCCCCTTGGCTGATTACCGGAAACGTACTATTTTATAAACCATGGGGTATGATGCTACTGGTGTCGCATTACGCTGGGAGTACTATTTCTATAAATAAGTGAAGATCCATGGCACAACATGACATTCTTGCTTGATATTCCACAGAAATTCACGAAGCACTTGCTCTTAAGCATAAGATGCTAAACTGAGGAATATGTGGCTTGCTAGTACAATCTCGTTACATTCTTGTTCATGGAAGGTCAATATCATGTTCTTGTTATATTCTTGCTAGTTCATTCTTGATCATTCTATCTTAAATGATTATCTTGTTACTTTGGTTCAAACGCGTGATCGATTCGCATTCGCATGATTTTACCTCATTCTTTAGAGCTAAATTGTTAATTACTTTAATAGTGCCTTCATGTTGATGCGAAGATACCTACTGGGCAAGTGTGCTCATTACCCATTTCCAATATTTTTCAGGAGATGGAAATAGTTCGGGTTCGGATTCTGATTATTCCAGTAGCGGATCCGAGAGCGATTAAAGATGAGTGAAGACTTAGGAAGTCTATAATGTCTAGATTGAGTCAATGTAATTTTCTTATTTCTTGAGTCTAGTAGAATGGAAATTAAATTAGTGATTGTATCTTGAATATTGAGCATTATGAAAAAAAGTTGAAGTTTGATTAAAATCTTGTGCAATTGCATTTACTTGTGTGATTATCTTGCGCTCTGATTGATTCTTGCTTGCAAGAGGCTTACCATGCCAGCTGTTCGCGCTCCCCGAGCGAGTCTTCCGCTGTAATAAAGGCTCGGGGCGTGACAGTTAAGTTGGTATCAGAGCCTAAGTCTCAGGACTTAAGGAAAATAGTCATGTCATAGGATAAGTCCAAGGTTTAAAGACCCATACCTATGAACTAAGGAAGAAAATTTCCGTACCCATGTGAGAATTGGGTAGAGCCCGGGATAAGATAGCTAATTAGTTTAAGATTTGTTATGCTTATTCCAATATTCATGAGAAATAACAAGTTGTTATTTTCTCTCAGGTACCTTATTATTCTTATCATGGCTCATCGCGTAGATTGGGACGGTATGCAACAAACTGTTGCCGGCCACACCCAGGCACTGCAAACTATAGCACAAGGTGGTGTGTGGGCAAGGGCAGGAGACCTTCATCGTAATTTTCGAAGTCTAAATCCTCCGCGTTTCTATGGATCATCCAATCCAGACGAAGCCAAAAATTGGATCGACGAGATGAATAGGATATTTGATGTTATTCAATGCACTGATCAGGAGAAAGTCCGTCTAGCTACATTCCAATTAAACAAGGATGCTCGCACTTGCTGGAAATCAGTTCCGGCACCTCCAGCCGATGCGCCACATACATGGAATGTTTTTCTCACTTTATTCCGTGCCAAATATTTCTCCAAGCATGTAAAGGAAAGGAAGGCTATGGAGTTTGCCTCCCTTCGTCAAGGGATGATGTCCATGGCGGAATATGAGTTGCAGTTTTCAAGGCTAGCACCGTATGCACCACATTTGATTAGTACAGACTTATTAAAAAAGCAAACCGATTTATGGACGGGTTACGGCCCGGTTTCATTCAACAACTGGGGACACAGAATATCCGCACTTATGTGGAGATGGTTCAAAGGGCATATTTATGCGAGAGGACCTTAGAGAAGGTCGAAAGGTTGAAAGGAAAGGGAGAAGAATCTAGCTGGCGCTCTGATCGGCATTATAAGAAGGAGAAGTTCAACATCACGGAACCATACAAAATCCGTGATAATAAGAAAAGATCAAGGAACAGGAACGGTGGAAGTTCTCAAAAGAGCAGTAAAAAGGTGAAGGAAGAAAAGGAGCAAGTCACCTCGGCGTTCACCTTTTGTGAGAAGTTCGGCCACTCGACTGAAGAATGCTGGAAGCGCCTAGGTGCTTGTTTGCGTTGTGGGAGTAGGGAGCATCGTGTGCCAGATTGCCCCCTTATGAACGAACAACCAAATAATGGAGGAAGTAGGAGGCATGCTCCCCTCAATGCAGTTATAGATGAAGAAGAAGCGCCCAAGGATCAAAATGATGGGCTCATGGAAGGTACTCTTCAAATCTGTTCTCGTCTTGCATTCATGCTATTTGATACTGGTGCTTCTCATTCTTTTATCTCCACCACTTTTGTAAAAACTTTACCAACTGCATCAGTTCCCCTGCCTTCAGATCTCGCTATTACTACACCTTTAGGATATGGAACTAAGCTTACCAACTATTATCCTGATTGTGAGGTAGTGGTAGAAGGACACAATCTCCCCGCAAACTTAGTATGCCTTGACATGAAAGGATATGATGCCATTTTAGGGGTAGATTGGTATGTAGACCATGATGCTTACATCAACTGTCGAAATAGAATTATATCTTTCCGAAAGCCCGATCTTCCAAGATTTTCCTTTCTTGACATCAAATACAAGAAGCATTCTACCATTATATCTTCTCTACACGCCTGCAAACTTATCTCGAAAGGATGTGAAGTTTTTCTTGCTTCAGTCATTGTCACCGAATCTAAGGAAATTATCCTAGCAAACATTCATATTGCAAATGAATTCCCTGACGTGTTCCCATCCGAACTACCTAGTTTACCGCCCGAGAGGGACGTAAACTTTACCATTGAACTCATTCCAGGTGCAGCACCGGTTTCTATAGCCCCTTACAGGATGTCCCCCACAGAACTCAAGGAATTAAAGAAGCAATTACAAGAACTTCTAGACAAGGGTTTTATCAGACCTAGCACATCCCCTTGGGGTGCACCGGTTCTATTTGTCAAAAAGAAGGATGGTTCTCTTAGGTTATGCATTGACTACCGGCGATTGAATCAACTTACAATCAAGAACAAATACCCATTGCCGCGTATTGATGAGCTCTTCGATCAGCTTTCGGGAGCATAATATTTTTCTAAGATTGACCTAAGATCAGGTTATCATCAGCTTCGAATCAAAGAAGAGGACATTTACAAATTAGCTTTTCGAAGTCGTTATGGCCACTATGAATTTGTGGTAATGCTGTTTGGGTTAACTAATGCACCAGCAGCATTCATGCAACTTATGAACAGTGTCTTCCAGCCATATTTAGATCAGTTCATCGTCGTCTTCATCGATGATATCCTGATATACTCCAAGACAAAAGAAGAACATGAAGAACATCTAAGGATAGCCTTGCAAACACTTAGAAAACACAAGCTATATGCCAAACTCAATAAGTGTGAATTCTGGCTTAAGGAAGTCTCATTCCTAGGCCACATTATTTCAAAAGAAGGGATTATTGTGGATCCTTCTAAGGTAGAAGCTGTCAGAGATTGGAGTCGACCAACGATTATATCTGAAGTTAGAAGCTTTTTGGGTCTAGCAGGTTATTATAGAAGATTCATAAAGGACTTTTCAAAGATCGCGGTTCCTTTAACTAGACTTACCAGAAAAGAAAAACCTTTTTATTTGGTCGAAGGACTGTAAAAAGAGTTTTCAAAATCTTAAGAATCATCTTACAACAGCCCATGTTTTGTCACTACCAATAGAGGGTGCTGGATTTGAAGTATATACGGATGCATCTGGAATTGGCTTAGGGTGTGTCCTTATGCAAGATGGAAAGGTGACTTGCTATTCTTCAAGATAATTGAAACGTCACGAAGAAAATTATCCTGTACATGATTTGGAATTAGTAGCAGTTATTTTCACCTTGAAAATTTGGCGTTATTATCTTTATGGAGAAAAGTTCACGATCTACACAGACCACAAGAGTTTGAAATATTTATTTTCTCAAAAAGAGCTTAACATGCATGAGGCAGAGGAGATGGTTGGAATATCTTAAAGACTTCGATTTCGCTATTCAATATCACCCTGGCAAGGCAAATGCTGTAGCAGATGCACTTAGCAGAAAACCAATGGGTATGTTATCAAGTCTCATGATTAGTATGACTAACCTTGTTCCTCAATTTACTCAATTGAATCTAGATGTTGACATTAAGGAAGATATTTGTTTCATGGCAAATATCCGAGCTCAACCAACATTGATTGAGGATTTGGCCAAGTTACAAGAGGATGACCCCATTTTACTGGAAATTAAGGCCAATATTGAACAAAGACCGGATTTTTCTATATCCGAAGATGGAAGAATGCTATTCAAGGGCCGAATGTGTATACCCGATCATGAAGATACAAAGAAATTGATCTTAGAAGAAGCACATAAATCAAAGTATACCATTCATCCAGGAGGTACAAAAATGTATCAGGATCTCAAAAGAAACTTTTGGTGGCCCAATATGAAGAGGGAAGTGGCTGACTTTATATCTCGGTGTGTCACATGTCAACAAGTGAAGGCGGAACATTTCAGACCCGCAGGTAAATTACATCCCTTAAGTATCCCGGAATGGAAATGGGAGAGCATAGGAATGGATTTCATTATGGGACTAGATAAGACAAGAGGTGGACACGATGGAATATGGGTAATTATAGACCGATTGACTAAATCTGCACATTTCATACCAATAAAAAATCGATGGTCTGTAGATATTCTAGCAGCACTATACATAAAAGAAATTGTCAAGTTACATGGAGTCCCTGTCGCTATTGTATCAGATAGAGATCCCCGATTCACATCACAATTCTGGAAGAGCCTACAACATTCACTTGGGACTAGATTAAATTTTAGCACCGCTTTCCATCCACAAACTGATGGTCAAACAGAAAGGACAAATCAAGTGGTACAAGATATGCTCAAGGCTTGTGTCATTGACTTTGGAGGAAGTTGGCATGATCACTTGCCTTTGGTAGAATTTACATATAACAATAGCTATCAAGCAAGCATACAAATGGCACCTTTTTGAAGCTCTATATGGAAAAAGTTGTCGATCACCAATATGTTGGAATGAAATAGGGGAAAGGCAATTTCTAGGCCCCGATTTAATCAGGGATTCTACAGAGAAAATCAAGCTCATTCAGGAAAGGATGAAAATGGCACAAGATAGGCCGAAATCTTATGTTGACAATCGAATGCGCGACTTAGAATTTCAAGTAGGAGAACATGTATATCTAAAAGTTTCTCCGGGTCGTGGTATTCGAAGATTTGGCATTAAAGGAAAGCCAACTCCAAGATTTATCGGTCCATTTGAAATCCTCGAAAGGATCGGTGAAGTGGCTTATAAATTGGCTTTGCCACCACAGTTAGCAGGAGTTCATGACGTATTTCACGTCTCGATGCTGAAGAAGTATGTGTATGATCCAGATCACATTATCACTTATGACAATCTGGAGATTCAGAAGGACTTGACATATGAACAAATGCCAATGAAGGTTTTGGAACGAGAAGTACGTCAACTCAGAAATAAGGTCATTCCTATGGTTAAGATTCAATGGAAGAAAGCATGGCCTTATGAAGCAACATGGGAAATCGAATCAGCTATGAAGAAAAGATTCTTGGAATTATTTAATTGTAAGTACACTCTCCTCAATCCATGAATTGAATTTTGGGACCAAATTCGTCTAAGTGGGGGAGGGTGTAGAGCCCCAAAAATTTATAAAAGTAATTTCTAGTTATTTAAATAATATTCTGACATTAATTGGGCTAAATAATCAATATAAGGTCAAAATTATGTTAATCAATTAACCCAACCCACTTAATTGAAGTCCAAAAGGGTTTAGGACCTAGACCATTAGGTTTGGCCCATATTCTAGAAGGTATTTAAGCCTATCCACGGATATTAAAGATAAATACTAATAATATAAGATAATTATTTAGATAATTAACAAAAGAGTTTTTATAAATTGAAACTCTAAGCTACGATGACTGTAACGGTCTATCGTAAGACCGCCACAGCCATGTAACGCATAGGCACTCGACCGTTACATCCTGTTAGTTCCGTAAGTGAAGGGACTCATGAAAAGATTGGAACTTGATGTTCCTATCCACTATGGATCGACTTGAGAAGGATTGTAAAAACTCTAAGGACTCTTAGAGATTAGGATTTGATAAAATAAGGACTCTAAACTCGATCTAATCCTCAAACCCTAGCCTAAACTCTATAAATAGGGCATAGTTCTGAACTGTGCGACCCTTACTTTTTGGGCGTAAGAAAGCAAGGTAAGGAGTCATTATCTCAGGTAAGTTCTTTAGAATAATTTGTTTACAATACTTTAGACTAACTCCCCTCTGAATTTCACATCTTTAGGTCAAGAGGGCGTGGAGTTAGAGCCTAAAGAAGTTGTTGAAAAAGTCACAAGAGAAGGAAGGGATCTAGGGCAGGGTTCTCAACCAAATTCAGAAACTACAGTCTAAGTAAGAGGTAGGTTATCTCATGAACGGCAAAAACAGCATGATAGCACTAAAAGCCCTCTGGTTTGATTGAATTCCATGCATTATAGAGCATTGATTTCATATTTTATTTTTTTTCTATGCACATCATGCACCTCTTAGCCAAATTAAGAAATTAAAACATGACTATTCATCTATTCATGATTACCTATGCATGTAGATGGCCTTACTTCGTTAACATGACTAGAAACTCATCATGTTTTGATAAAAGACATGATGTGAGTTGATCTCTTAGTTTCTATGTTAACAGCGACTGTAACGCACTAGCATAGGACCGTCACTTTCAAGTAACGGCCCTACTACAGACCGTTACAAACTCTATAGTATTTGAATTACACTGATGTTTCTAACGCGCTTGGACAGACGCGTTACATTCAAGTAACGGCTTGATCATGACCATCAGTTTCACTGTGACGCCCCCTCTTAAGACCGTTAGAATATGTGTTCTGTCAAACCAAAGACAGAATATAACCTGCCAATCTTATTATAGTTAAAGCCTAGTTACCTAAGTTTTTAAACCTAATCATGTGATTTTAAGGATATTTGATTATTCATGATAGGTATTGCATGTTTTGTTATCACTTCTACTTAAGTTATGTTAAACCAAATTCTATAGTTTTGTATTATAAAGCATGACTTTTTTAACATTGTATTGACAGAGTTTTTATCATGATTTTCACATTGATTATACATATCTCTCTCTGTCAATAGAGTCAATTCTATACGTACATGGCACATATTCCGGTATGTTGTCATTAATTCACACTTTGCACTATAGGAACACAATCTTGGACATGAGGACCTCTCTATTGGATATTCCTTCCAATGGACTAGGAAATCATTGTTTCAAGGCCTCTGTAATTCTCCGCGAGCCTGGGATTCCCACTAGGACGCCGAGTTGGTTGTACCAATGAACGCCCATTAATTAGAACACTCTATCGTGGTTTTTGATTCTTGAAATGTAACGGCCTTGAACTGGACCGTCAGGCTCACGTAACGGCCTAGTGCCAGACCGTCACATTCCTCTGGGTCTATTTTTTATCCTTCTGGACTCGGATCACTGTAACGGCATATTACTGGCGCGTTACATAATGTAATGGCCTAGCAAATGACCGTTACATAGCTTGTTTATGTTAACCCAAGGTTTGACCAAGGGTTGATATTCCTATGATTATAGACAAACCTTGATGATCTAGAACTTGTCATATTGCTTAAATTGATCTAAAAGAAATGGAAGTTAAGGAAAATACCGTTATGCTGTCGATTTATTTCTATGAGCATGACATTGTTTAAAGTCTATTTCTTGACTCCTACATTCTTATGTTGAAACATTCATTCATTGATTTTAGTTATCATGGAATTATTGGAAGTGCTATATTCTTGGCCATACGTTACTGTTATATTGCGTGGAAGTAGCTTAATTTATAACTGAAGATGCGATCGAGCACTGATTGTGTTCAAGGGCTCTATGCTAGTCCCCTCGACTGATTGCCGAAAACATACTATTTTATAAACCATGGGGTATGATGCTACTGGCGTCGCATTACGCTGGGAGTACTATTTCTATAAATAAGTGAAGATCCACGGCACAACATACATTCTTGCTTGATATTCCACAGAAATTCATGAAGCACTTGCTCTTAAGCATAAGATGCTAAAGTGAGGAATATGTGACTTGCTAGTACAATCTCGTTACATTCTTGTTCATGGAAGGCCAATATCATGTTCTTGTTATATTCTTGCTAGTTCATTCTTGATCATTCTATCTTACATGATTATCTTGTTACTTTGGTTCAAATGCGTGATCGATTCGCATTCGCATGATTTTACCTTATTCTTTAGAGCTAAATTGTTAATTACTTTAATAGTGCCTTCATGTTGATGCGAAGATGCCTACTAGACAAGTGTGCTCATTACCTATTTCCAATGTTTTTCAGGAGATGGAAATAGTTCGGGTTCGGATTCGGATTATTCTAGTAGCGGATCCGAGAGCGATTAAAGATGAGTGAAGACTTAGGAAGTCTATAATGTCTAGATTGAGTCAATGTAATTTTCCTATTTCTTGAGTCTAGTAGAATGGAAATCAAATTAGTGATTGTATCTTGAATATTGAGCATTATGAAATAAAGTTGAAGTTTGATTGAAATCTTGTGCAATTGCATTTACTTGTGTGATTGTCTTGCGCTCTGATTGATTCTTGCTTGCAAGAGGCTTACCATGTCGGCTGTTTGCGCTCCCCGAGTGAGTCTTCCGCTGTAATAAAGGCTCGGGGCGTGATAACTATGACAACTCCTTTCACACACCAGTCTGCGCATTTCTACCCAGAGCCGGTAGACCCTGCTATGATGAATAAACTAATGGTGGAAAGAATGATTGAGATGAAGCTGTCAGAAAGGGCTGATGGTGATTTCGGAACCTTTGATGCATACTGAGTACCTTATCCACCGCACTATACTGCAAAAAGGCTACCGCCTGGCATTAATAAACCACCCAAGTTTGAAAAGGTCAATGGGCAAGGTTCTCCTAGAGAACACAGCTTATTATATAATAGTGATGGGCGACCTGGCAACATATGAAGCTTACTTACTAAATTTTTTTGGGTCATCTCTCACCGGATTGGCCTTTGAATGGTACTCAGGCTTGACTGCTGGGTCAATCCTGGACTGGTCTGATATGTAGCGGAAGTTCCGTGAAAGGTTTCACGTTACTGAGAGGGAAGTCACAGTGGCAAAACTATATTCCACCAGGCAAAAGCAGGATGAAACCGTCTTAGAATACATCAAGAGGTGGAGAAATCTTAGCATGAGATGCAAATGGCCTCCGCACCAAGAAGATGATGTTCAAATTTGTAAACAAAATCTAAGAAAAGAAGTGCTAGAAAAGATGATCGGCATCAATGTCAGGTCGTTTGATCGTCTTAACAATGTGGTAGCGGAGGTTGAGTCCTTCCTAGCGAAACATTCTTCGGTCGGCATGTAACGCCGGAGAAAAATTTTGGGATTAAAAAATAATTATATTAATTATTCAATAGGCGAAAAGGGCTATTAAATAAATTATGGTTAATTAAATCCATTATTATGGCCCTACACTGATCCAAGAGGATTAGGCCCATCTAATAAACCCATTTGGCCCAAAAGACTATTTTGGACCTTAGCCCATATTCTAGAAGCTTGGAATTGAGGTATTTACGGAATTAAGGAGATAAGTAAGAAAATTTTAGGATAAAGAGGTGGATAATAATACAAGAGTTTGAACTGATTTCAAATTTGGCGCCCAAAACCAAAAATGGTCTATCGCAAGACCGCAAGACACTGGAAAATACTCTCCCAAATGACCGCCAGGCTCTGAAGATTCCGTGAGTGGAAGAAAGTGCAAAAAGATTAGATTTTTGGCGTCTAAACTCATAGAGACCGAAGTATGTAGACTTGTAAGCATGCTTGGGACTCTTAGAGATCGATCTAATACCTAATTAGGACTCTAGAATCATTCTAATCCATGAAACCCTAGCAAAACCCTATAAATAGATCCATATCTCACCTACGCGACCCTTACTTTGGGCTCGCGTGGAACTAAGGTAAGGAGGTCGAATTAGAGGTAAGTTTCTTCTAGGAATTTGTTCATTTTAGTTAAATCCAATTTTCTCAAAAATTTGTTCTAGGAGATCAAGCCTATAGGGAGATAGAAGCCTACAAAGACACTGGTTCGGTGAAAGAAACTCAGGGAACTGTGCGACCAACCCAGGAAGATAAGGAAAATAGAAGCCCCAAACGAGGTAATTAGAGAAAGGTTCTTTAGAATAATTTATTCCTTTTAGTACCCTTCTTACCTTCAAAATTTCACGTCTTTAGGTCAAGAGAATCAGGAGTTAGGAAGGCGTGAAGTTGCTGGTTTAGCACAGGACGAGTAGAAAACTAGGGTTAACTTCCAACCCTAAATTCGAAGATTAAAGTCCAAGACAGAGGCAGGTTATCTCATGAATGGCTTAAACATGACATTAGGGATAAAAGCCCTCTATTTTCAGTCGATTTCATGCATGGTACACTAAGAATTTTATGTTTTCATTAGGACTATGCATCTAGTATAATATTCATGCATGAGCTAGCCCTAATTGAGTAAAAAGGAAATTTCCTTGTTCTATCATGCTATAGAGTTTATTCATGTTGATTTTCATGCATGATATGCCTTAAATTAGTATTATATTTTAGTATTATTGAGGTTTCTGTTAACACATGAAGAAACAGTCTTCCTATAGACTGCCAAAAACCTTAGCGGTCGTACGATAGATCGCTAGCCACAAGAGACGGTCACCCACTAGACCGTTTGCGTTTTCTGATTTCTGTGATATTGTTTATCTGACCCATATTACAGATTATCCCTAATTATTGTATGTTAAGCCTAGTTAAGTAGGTTTTACTCATGTTTCAAGTGATATTTTCATATACCTAGTTATGTTAACATAACATTCTAGTAGATTTTATGATTCTTTATGCACTTAGAATTATTTTTAAACTTATGTTATTTTCATGACAAAATCATATACTTTTGTAATTAACCTAAATTAATATGATTCATGGACTAGTCATGATTTGATCGTTGTTACCACTATCTCTCTCTTCTAGAGTCATTTTCTTAAGTACATGGCACATATTCCGGTATGTTGTCATTAGTTACACCTTTGCACATTAAGTACATAATCTTGGACTTGATAACCTCTCCATTGGATATTCCTTCCAACGGACTAGGAAATCTTGTTCCAAATCCTCCATAAGACTCCGCGAGCTTGAGATTCCCACTAGGACGCCGAGATAGTTGTACCATTAAAACCCGATTGTCTAGAGAGCACTTTTATCGGTGTTTTAATGAAGCTCTGGACCTTAGCGGCCTAATGAATGATCGCCAGTGAGAACTAGCGGCCCTGACCTAGACCGCATGGTTCCAGCTTCTCTTTCATCAAGTCTAATTATGATCAACCCATGGTTTTACCTTTGGGTTAAGTATCCTATGATCCTAGATGGTCCATTGATTATCTAGAACTTATCTTGGTTCAAATAAGCCATTAATAAAGTATGAAAATAAAGAATGTACCGTTATGCTGCCAAAATTTCTCCATAGCATAACCAAGTTATTAATGCATTTCTTGAATTCTCATGATCAATTATTGGTACGTTCTATACCCTGGTTACCTTATCATGGAATTATTGTTGAACTTGTACATTATTATCCACATTATTGTTATAATCATGGAAGTAGCTTGATTTATACTTGAAGATGCGGTTCGAGCACTGATTTTGTTCAAGGGCTCTATGCTAGTCCCCTCAGTTGATTGTCAAAAACATACTATAAACCATGGGGTATGATACTACTGGCGGCGTATTACGCTGGGAGTACTTTCTTTATAAATAAGTGAAAATCCATGGACATGAATAAAGATCCACGTAAAATCATGAAGTACTTGCTATTAAGCGAAAAGTACTTTCTTGCTTGTTACATGACTTTCTAGTGCATATCCTCCATGGTTATGAAAAGTGCATTCTTGTTCATGGAAAGGCCAAATTTACATTCTCGTTATATACTTGATCAATCATATTCACGTATCTTGTCATGATCGTATCTTGTTACTTTGGTTTTATTCTCATGTTTTACCGTATTTACATGATTTATCTTATTCTCTAGAGCTAAAATACTGATCACTTAAACTCGCCTTCATGTTGATATGAAGATACCTACTGGGCAAGTGTGCTCATTACCTATTTTCTCAATGTTTCAGGAAGTACAAGTGAATTGGATTCGGATAATACGAGTAACGGGTTGGAGAGTGATTGAAGGACATATGAACGAGAGAAACCTTAGTTATCAAGTGTCTAGTCGAGTCATGATGTAATCTTTATTTTATTGAGTCTAGAAAAGAGAGTCAAAGATCTTATGTACCTTGAGATTATTTGATAAAGAAATAAAGTTAAAGGTTTGAATGAATCAATGGTGCAATTACTTTTATATAATTGTCTTGTGCTATGATTATATTGCTTACTCGAGGCGTACTAGCCGACTGTTCACGTTCCTGATTATTTTCGCTGCATAATCTCGGGGCATGACACAGCATCCCTGCAATTCAAAAAGGCAAGGATGTTGATCGTCGACCAAACCCGAAGGAGGCAAACACTGTTGACTTCAAGACCTTTGAGCAGCAAAGGGAAATGACTAAAACAACAGCTACTCCTCCACCGGCCAAGTCCACCGATACGAAAGAAGGTTCGTAACTCAGGGACAAAATGAAAAGGCTATACTCATTTCCGAAGGAGAAAACTCGGGTCTTGTTTGAATGGGCCTACAAATACAACAAAATAACACTGCCTGAACCAAAGAGGCCTGCTGATGCTGAGAGGCAATATGATCCCTTCTTTTGTCCATATCACTGAATGCTAGGGCACGCTATTGAAAACTGTTACGTGTTTAAGGACGTAATAGAAGGGATGATAAAGAAAGGGGAGATTCAAATGGGCGAACACCAAGTTTGCCCACCCTGCCCCCATTATCCTCCAGTGCTAAGACAAACTATCAACATGGTTTCGCTGTACCAACAGCTACCAAAAGAGGTGTCTGAAGCTAGCACTCAGCACACTTATGAAGCATACTTTCTCAGACCAATTGTAGAGCAGGTTGGATGGCAGTCTGTGCCTACAAGAGCAAGAAAAAAACCGCCAGCTCGCAAAGTCACAGGTGTTCACATTCGTGGTGTCACTGAGTGGTACACTCCATCTCCAGCAGCTCCTGCATGGCACGTAGCTGAATCACCGATAGTCATTCGAATCCCAACTTATAATCGAAGGAGGCAAACTCCGCTACCCTCTCACAAAAAAATAAGCCCTGAAGTGCGGCGCTTGCAAGCCTACATCAATAAGCTTGATGAATATGAACAACCCACATTGACACCTCTGCTAGTGAAAGACCATGTACAATGGGAGTAGCTAGAAAATCTGACCATTGAAGAAAGGAATGAAAAGAAAACAGAAGCAACCTGTAGTAGCCTATTCTGGGGGCAGATACTAGCCAAGCCCGATCAGCGGACAAAGAGAAGAACAAGAAACAAGAAAAGAGTGACTACCCTGCACTACAACACTCTGTCTGCCTTGTTTAACTTTCCAGGAGAAGGTGAAGTGGAAGAATCGGGCGGTACACTTTCTGAGGCAAATCAGGCAGAAGCTTCAACTTCGGCTCATGCCACCCGTTCTGGGAAGAAATGGGGGTGCCTCCGTCCAGAAAATCACAACATTATCTTCAGGAATGAACAGCCTTACCAAATACCTGAGCCAGAGGTCAAGGGTAACAGGATTCCTCCTCCACCCGGTGTTTACCCACAAGAAAAAGCAGACGAAGGTATTCCTTCCTTCACTTAATTTTTGTCCATCTTAGAAGGGAAGAAGCCAAGTCAAAGCTCCGATCTCGGGGCCAAGGGTCCTTGCTTTCAGCCCCATCCTGCTTCTTTTCTAAAGAGCGGGGCGGGCATTGGTTCCTCTTCAATTGAAAAAGTTCCTCAACACGAGGAATCCCCCCAACAGCTCTCTCAGGAGAACGAAGACGACGGAGAACAATCCTCGCCAACAACACCCCAAGAGCTCCCGAAGCCTCGATGGATAGAAGAGATGCGGTTGTCCAACGTTAGGGTGGGCAGTCGAATAATGAAGCTACTGAAGAAACTCCCAGCTAGATTTACTATATGGGACATTTTGTCTCTATGTGAAGAGGCGCGGCAGGCGATGATTGAAGCTTTGCAGACGCCAGCTCAATATGAAGCTTGCTTGGCAGAATACCAGCCCGGGCTAGCAATCACCTTCACAGACGATGACATGTTGATTCCAGATGCTAACCACAATAGGCCACTGTACATGAGGGGGCAACTCAACTGCCAACCGCTGAGCCGAATCCTGATAGACCCAGGAGCTGTGGTTAATATTCTCCCTTACCGCATATATCAGAAATACTACTTTGATGTCCACCTCACAAAAGTAAGGGATATGAGAATTACGGGCTTCAACCAAAAGTTCGAAGTCCCGCTCGGTGTAGCGGAATTTAACCTCATACTAGGAGATCTCACAACAAAAGTATAATTTCATGTGATTAATTCCAGCACCTCTTACAAGGTGCTACTTGGCCGACCTTGGCTGCATAAGCACATGATAGTTCCCTCCACACTCCACCAGTGCATTAAGTACTGCTGTAATGGGAAAGAAGAAAGAGTATTCGCTGATTTGCACCCTTTTGAGGTCTCTGAGTGTCATTTACTTGATGCACCCCTCTATATCGAGGCATTCCGGGAGCCAGTAAAGAAGGAGGCACCCGTAGAGAAAAAGGAAGAAAAAGTCTCGTCGGATGATTGGTTTCCACCACCGTCGCCTGACTACATGGAATCTCAGGAGGTCTCTCATATCTCCAAGGCAGGAGAGGTCTCTAGGGTTGCGCCACCAGCCACTTATTCCGAAGGAGATGAAGCTGACATGAAGAAGATATTTGATTGCATCGAAGTACCACCAGGGCTTTTTAAACCCGTGTTGGACCTCGAATGTCAAACAGTGGAACCACTAAAGGCCATGGAAGTCCCTCGCTTCTGCGAGCCGTCCATAATATTTTATGTTGGAGAACCTATTGACAAAGAAGATGACGACTGTGTCATTCCCGAGGAATCAACAAGTCGGATGGTGCCGATAGACGGCCTGGCTTATACAGCCGATTGGTTCTCTTGCCTTTTTATCAAAATGCGAGTCCCCTCACTTCAGCCTTTCAGTCAGAAGGAAGCATTCGAAAAGTTGTGGTACCCGCCCAACACTGACAAGGAACTCCTGAAGATCACCCGAAGTCTGGGTCTGGGATATACCCTCCGAGAATACTATGAAGCAGAGGTGGATGTCGTCTCTACCATCTTCACAGCTAAAGGCTCGTTGGAGATGTTTTATGACAACTTCCGAACAAATAATGAAGAGAAGGAGTCCCAACCACCAGAGGGTGCATTGCTATTTGATGACAGTCCGGGGTCAGAAGAGCGTGATAATATCACTAAGTGTAGATGCTGGGAGGAAGCTTTCCTTGAAGAAGTACCATTCTAAATTGGGATCAGGTTTGATGAAGTCATAAATGAAGAAATTCAAGACCCCGACGAAGAGAAGGAGCATATCAAGTTTGAATGCATCCTCGAAGAATGCCAAGCACTATAGTAGTAGGAATGGTCTGAAGAAGAACAGACGCAAACATACACCTAGGAGCCGAGGTCGCTAATGGGGGCAATAGAACAAGAAGATGAAAATGATAGCAATATCACAATGGAGAGCATGACCCTCCACAACAAAATTGAAAAGAATAAGGTGACCAGCTGTGCGCAACAAAGGCAGGCTCCTCTTCACCCAAGAAATGAAGATGGTCAAGACCAACTATCACCCCCTCCGAGTTGCATAGTCCAAAGCGGAACCTTAGTGTTAAGCCAGCCTGATATCTCAACATGGGATTGGGCCTTGCCTGAAGAAAATATAGAAGTCCTGGAGGCTGAACAAGATGATATTGAAGATTTTGTCGACTTACAATCGGCACCACTAGAAATTGAAGACGGAGGCCAAGCCACTGTTGATGAACTAGTCGAGGTGAATGTTGGGACAAATGATGATACGAGTGATGACTATGGATGAACTACTGATCTAGAGGGGGGGTGAATAGATCAACCCTAATTTTTAATTCTCCAGTAGTAAATAAAATGTGGAATGGAAACTTTGTTGAAAAATAAGCTATCAAATCAAGCTGAAGTAAACAAAAAGTATATCCAATGAAGAAATGTTGTCAATCACATAGACGAGCAGATGATAAAATGATCAGCAGATGAGCATTCAAGAGCACACCTCAGTCAAGTACTGGGCGGAGGTTTGATTCACAAAATCCCTCATGCAAGAAGCAGTTTTCCAGATAGATGTAATCAATCCTTACAACTGCAACTTTTGATATTCCACTGAGGTATCGATTGATAGGCAAATATATGATAGAGAGACCACTGAAAAAATTCAGACAAGCCAACGAATCACACGAGAGACAAAGTAATTTTTAGGTGGTTCGATCTCAATCTTGAGATCTACGTCCACCCCTCACTCAATTGAGTGAGGCTTCCACTGAAAACACAACTTAGAATCGCTGAATCCACAGCTTACAAACGGTTGAGCTTCACAGCTTGTTGTCCGAGGAAAACTCCTCGCTACTGCCACACAGCTTGCACACGGCTGAGCTTCACAGCTTTCTGTCCAAGGAGAACTCCTCGCCGTTGCCTCACCGCTTAGACTGCTGATTACATAGCTTACAATCGTTCAAGAACAAACCCATAAAAATAAAAATGACAAATATAGCTCTCACTCGAGCAATCGACTTTGGATTTGATCGAGAAGTCGAGACCAACACCGCCTCTTGTCTGACTCTCTCTTCTCTTAGACTTCTTCTCCCTCTTCCGACACTCTATTTTCTCTCTCTTTTTCTTTTCTACATCGAGCTCTCTCTCTCTCTCTCTCAGGCTCTTTTCAGCATCATCACTCTCTCACTCTCAGGTTTGTAGTGGCTCTCGCAACTCTCTTCTACTTCTACTTTTCTCAATATTCTTTTCTCTGATCTTCTGTAGCTCCTCTCTCTTTCGTTATTCTCCGATCCCTTCTGCCGCTCGCGCTCTGGCCTTTATTTATCCTTGTGAACGTGAGTTCTTGTGGCCCCCACAAGATTCAATTTGGGCGCGTGGAAGGAGCGCTCCCGCCCAAAGCCTTAAAAAAATGCTTGGCCACGTGTCAGATGAAAAGGTGAAGGTTCTTTAAGAAATAGCCACGTGGAAAGGTTATTTTGTTAAGAATCTCCAAACTGTTAGGAGATAGCCTCGGATCACATGCCCCTGACGATTGTACTTTCGAACCTACGTGGCAATCAGAATTTCTTTATGCATCTAAGGTGTTTGAGCATGAATCTGAATTATTACTTGATGATCTTCATCTTATTTTCTCCTGCCAAACCAAATATAGCAATTCATTAACAATCTTGTCATGAAACAAGTAGTAGGTTTCTAAGAAATGTAGGCTCAGATATTTATAAGAACAGGCAAATCATAGAATGGATGTGTGAAGATTTGCACATGCATCGATGCATAAACAAAGTACATCGACATGTCTTACTGACGTGAAGAAAAGAATGTAGCAGTATTTCACTAAAGCATCGACCTGTATATCATACAGGTAGACCACATTCAGTCAGAAAGACTGTCTCTGCTTTGATGCTCATGACATAGGTTCTTTTCATTTCTTTGATGAAAGACCTAGTTTCTCGGTGCACCTAACCATTGTTCTATCTACAGGATTTTGACTCATAATTTTGACATGGCTGCCCTTAGGTTTTCAGAAAGATTTATGTTTAAAAACAATACACAACTCAAGTTTCTCAACTAAGATTCTTATGAACTTTAAAACTTTCAGATTCTGAGAGACTTTACAAAGCATACCATGTTGAATTTGGTTGAAGGCTATTAAGTGAAAAACTGCAGCCTTTTCATTGAGTTCAATCCTTAGACTCTTTAATTCATGGTGCATTATAGAATCTTATATGAAAGATTTCTGACTTTTTAGTAGCTCAGAGTAAGGAGCTGAAGATCAGATTGTCATCCTTTTAGCTCAAGAGAAGTATAGGATTTTGCAAGACATTTCAGTGGACAAGAATTTGATTCCAAGTGATAAAATGCCAAGTGATAAGATAGATATAAAGGAAAAGACATTGGTCCAACTGAGATTATTCAAACCAAGAATAGTGAAGATTTCAGTTGATCGAAAAATGACAGAGTCAGAATCAAAGACACGGGAAGTATAAGATAGAACTTAATCAAAAAGGTGTCGACTTTGGGTGTCGACATTCCGTAAGAGACACTCACATCTGCCTTGATGCAACAACATGGACCTGATCTGACTTAACCTTTGAACATCCTACCATGAACTCCCCCTATCAATATGCAAGAAATAAGATGGACACAAGATGTTTTTGACACAAACTCCCATTGTCTATACGCACTACTGCTTGACACAACATTTACAGGATATATATGAATTTCGACTGTCATAACCAAAATAAGATGCAGACTCTAGACACACCCTTGACTAATGGTACCTGGTAGAGGTCTTGCCTCTACACAAGGCATGGGTTTCCAGACAGAAGAGATCTGCCCTTCTCCCAGTATACCTTTTGATATACCTTTAGGGTCAAGATGAACAGGATGCAATGCAATGTATGCAATGACAACTACATTTTACTTGTACTAACAGAGTGAAACATGTAACACCCCGGTTAAATAAAAAAAAATAAAAGTAAAATTTTGAAACATGTATTGGAGTTAAAGCTACTTCATTGCTATTTAACGACTTCAATAATTTTCTTAATTAAAGAATATTATTTATTTTGAAAGTGACCAGATTATATCGATAAAAACAAATAATTATTCTTCTACAATCAACATAAAAAGACTTTCATATTCCAAGATGTAATCGAATTTTCTACGTTGATTTGAATTTAATAGATATAAATCAAATTAATTGAATTTCACCCGTAGGTCAAAGTTCCGACTAATTTCTAAAAATATGAAAAAATTATATTCTTGTAGAGAACGAAGTGTTTAGTAATATTGTCAACTGCGCCAACCCCTAATAAAAATTTAATTAGGCAAAATTAAGAAATTAATGGTCAAATTCGTTGTTTAAATAGGTCAATCTTTAACGACCAAATTAGACCCCAATTTTTAATCAATCGAGCCCAAACCAGGCCCAATAGTAAGATCTACCCTAGATGCCTGTTTTCCCTTCGAAACCCTAGACTCTAGAAGCTCCTATTCGACGGTGGCGGCACGGATTGGATCAAGTGCAAGTTTTTCACCGATATTGCTTCCTTGGACTCTTGAGTCCAATTCGTTCTCTAGAAGCCTCCTTATACACAATAAATAGAGGGTTTTGTCGACCTTGAAACCCTATTTGCTTTTCCAACTGGTGGCGCGGGCTTTCGTGGTCGAACCTAGGCGAATTTGGGCGTTTGGCGGCGGTGTGTATTAGGGTTCCGGCGAGCGCGTCTTCCCTTTCTTCTTCCAATTAAGGTAGGTTTCTCCCAGGCCCAATCTAATTAAATAACATGGATATATATATCTCGTCCTCAGCTTTCTTTTGAATCCATTTCGCCCAATTTTGGCTATCTATATCATGCGTATTCATGTTTCCATGAATGGCATGTGATTAGGGTTTTTACTCGTTTCGTTTCTGTTCGATTTCCATAGAGTAATCTTAGTGCAATCTTTCAATTGAGCATGCCATGATGTGTATTTTTAAGTTACCTACATTTTGATAGTAAATAGCCCAATTTTCATGCTATATTCATGTTGAAATCATGCTTTCATTTGGATCGTGTTTTGCGTTTTAAGTTCTAGGTTCGGATTAATCGAAACGGTCGTTCCAGGAACTGCCAGGCATCAAGCGGTCGCACGATAGACCGTTTGCATGGTCTAGCGGCCCCGCGGCTGATCGTTTGCTTCATATTAGGGCTACGCTAAGCTTAACGGTCTTACGATAGACCGCTTATGTGTCTAGCGGCCGCCCGATAGACCGCATGGATCCGGTTTTTGCACTGTTTCTCTAGCGGCCGTAAGTTTGACCGCTAGCTAGTCTAAGCGGCCTTACCCTTGACCGTTAGGGCTTCTGGGAGTTTGCTCTGTGACCGTTTCCTACCCTATGTTGTTCATTTAATTACGGTGTTATGCATTGTTAATCCATGTTATATAACTTGCTGGTAGGACTTTCATGTTAAATATCACCCTGTTAACTAGGAAAAATGGAATTTTATGATCTAAGTTAATATTCTTCATGATTATTCCTCCATGATCATCATCATTCTTGATATCGTATGATTGAAAATGAGTAGAGAAATAAATGTTAGTTTCATTGTTCTTGCTATCTTATTAGCTCTGCTTTAAGGTCGTGCCACTCCGGTGGTGGCGACTGGACCGAATATCTAGTTTTTCGTTGATTGTGAGCTATTGAATTCTAGGGCATTGAATTACCTCTCTGTCGGATATTCCTTCCGCCGGACTAAGTGTTCATGTTCTGAGACCTCCGTAAGCCCCCGCGAGCCTAGGATTCCCACTAGGACGCCGGGCGGGTTATACCCACAAGCCTGAACCATTTTGACTCGATCAAATCGTGTATTTTTGCTAAATCCTGGAATCGGGACTGTCTTATTTATTGCGGTTCTTCGGTGACCATTTCTATCAGTAAGCGGTCCAGCCATGACCGCCAGACTGCTTGAATGGCTCTCCTATGATCGTGTTTAACCGGCGGTGCATCGACTTTAGTCCTTTAGACTCTATAATGTACACGGTTGATGTTAGACCGTTTAGCTCTTCAAGTGGCCCAGCCAGGACCGTCTAGTCCTGATCACGGCCCATCTTGGACCATTTTATACTCGTTTGCTCTGGGTTGGATCTTTGACCCAGCTGGCCTTTTAGCGATCCTGCTTAGACAGTTCATGTTTTCATACAGTCCTGATTCGACCATTTCTATTGTGCATGCAGTCCTGATTATACCATGTACCTATATTAACGGTCATTTGATGACCGTTTCACTTTCCAGTTTTCTGGAAATTGATGTTTTCATGGTTTTGATATGTGTAAGCTACTCTAGCCTAATTAGGCTATTGAACACAGAATTTTGACCTATTGTTAGGTCTATTGTCAACATTATCCATTCAAGAGTCATTTTTTTAAACGACTAATTCCTCTCGATTAATGAGCTTATTGTTGGAATCTCAAGAAAATCAATATTCTTACACATTTTACCTTGATTACATGAGCTTGATCTTGGAACTCTTGGCCATGATATTCGTGGATGTCTAGATTTCGTGGGATATATAATCCAAACAAATCAATGCCAAGGCAATCATATTTAAGGGCCTAGTCTGGTCCTAGGAGGAGCACCCGAAATGTACTTGATCCCCGGGGACGTGAATGACTAGGTGTGGCATTTGGCACCGAGTACTATCTAGCGTGTTGAGTCTACGACATTCCACACTCTCGTGATACTTGCTATATTTGCTTGAAAGCATAAAGTGCTTGCTTGCCTAACATGACTTGACTTGACTTGACTCGAAATGGCCATTTATTGGGAAGTTCTTGTTAATAGTGCTTGATGTCTTGACTTGCAATATTCCTTTCCATTTGTCTATCGATTATCTTCTGGTTACTAGTTTACTTTATTTGAGTTTCTCGCATTAATTATACATTCTTAAAAATGATTAATTACTTAAATTTTGCATGATGATAGAGAGTAATTCCTACTGAGCTTCTTGCTCACCACCCATTATTTCCATCCTTTTCTGGTAACTCAGTAGATGGAACATTTGCAACTGGGCTCAGGCCAGCGTGATCGAGTGAGCCTGGAACTTGGAGGCCAGAGTCTTTTTATTTTCTTGAGTCTAGTTAGTATAGTGGGTCTTGTTATTTTCTCATCTTTATTTCTTTTATTGAGTCTATTAATGTAAACTGAGTTAAATTTGTAATTCAATTTTTAAATATCAATAAAACTATATTTTTCTCCTAAATCAATGGTCTCCATGTGTTTGAATATTATTTATTATGTTTATTTATTTTCTGCTCTAATTATCATGACTGTTTCGCTGCCACGTTCCGAGCATCGCTTCCCGCTGCTATCGGTTCGGGGCGTGACAGAAGTGGTATCAGAGATTCAGTTGTTTAAGTCCTAGGTTCTTGTCCATAAGTATAGGTTACCCTAAGTAATAGGTCGTGTAATCCTTGTCATCCCTCATGTCACCTGGTGAGATTGGGTAGTGCTTCGGGTTAAGTAATAAAATATGCATAAGATTGTCTTGCGCGATGCGTAAGGGTAATAAAATTTTTGACCTTATAATTATTTTTGTGAGTATCTAAGCTCCTTTTGACATGAAAGCGGGAGGATCCACGCGTAAGCTAAAATCTAGTTCCGTTAAAAGGTGGCGAGTTCGTCGTAAAGAAATTCGAAGTAATAAGAAGAAAAGGAATAACCTTTCGCAATTGAAATGTTTTCACTGTCATAAATTTGGTCATCTAATCAAAGAGTGCTGGCGAAGGAGCGGATCATGTCTTCGTTGCGGAAATAAAGATCATGTAATGGCTAATTACCCTAAGCTACTTCCACAAGTAAATTGGAACTGATTTCTATCAAATGAAGAATTATATAAGGTATCGTTCTCCCTCATCCTTAACTCTAGTTAAATTCTTTTGCATTCTATTAGTTGTATGGTTACCATGTTATTTTACGAATAGCTAATGACGATTGACGAATTTGAGGACCAAATTCCTTGAAGTGGGAGAGGATGTAACACCCCGGTTAAATAATAAAAAAATAAAAGTAAAATTTTGAAACATGTATTGGAATTAAAGCTATTTCCGTGCTATTTAACGACTTCAATAATTTTCTTAATTAAAAAATATTATTTATTTTGAAAGTGGCCAAATTATATCGATAAAAAGAAATAATTATTCTTCTACAATTAACATAAAAAGACTTTCATATTCCAAGATGTAATTGAATTTTCTACATTGATTTGAATTTAATAGATATAAATCAAATTAATTGAATTTCACCCGTAGGTCAAAGTTTCGACTAATTTCTAAAAATATGGAAAAAATTATATTCTTGCAGAGAACGAAGTGTTTAGCAATATTGTCAACTGGGCCGACCCCTAATAAATATTGAATTAGGCTGAACTAGGGAATTACAGGCCAAATTCGTTGTTTTAATAGGTCAATCTTTAACGACCAAATTGGAGCACAATTCTTAATCAATCGAGCTCAAACCAGGCCCAATGGTTAGATCTACCCTAGAGGCCTATTTTCCCTTCGAAACCCTAGACTCTAGAAGCTCCTATTTGACGGTGACGGAGCGGATTTGATCAAGTGCGAGTTTTTCACTGGTTTTGCTTCCTTGGACTCTTGAGTCCAATTTGATCTCTAGATGTCGCCTTATACACAATAAATAGAGGGCTTTGTCGACCTTGAAACCCTATTTGCTTTTACAACTGGTGCCGCGGGCTTTTGTGGTCGAACCTAGGCGAATTTGGGCGTTTGGCGGTGGTGTGTATTAGGGTTCCGACGAGCCCGTCTTCCCTTTCTTCTTTGAATTAAGGTTGGTTTCTCTCAGGCCCAATCTAATTAAATAACTTGTATAGATAAATCTCATCCTTAGCTTTCTTTTGAATCTATTTTGCCAAATTTTGGTTATCTATATCATGTGTATTCATGTTTCCATGAAGGGCATGTGATTAGGGTTTTTACTCTTTTCATTTCTATTCGATTTACATAGAGTAATCTTAGTGTAATCTTTCAATTGAGCATGCCATGATGTGCATTTTTAAGTTACCTACATTTTGATAGTAAATAGTCCAATCTTCATGCTATATTCATGTTGAAATCATGCTTTCATTTGGATCGGTGTTTTACGTTTTAAGTTCTGGGTTTGGATTAACCGAAATGGTTGTTCCAGGAACCGCCAGGCTTTAAGCGGTCGCATAATAGACCGTTTGCATGGTCTAGCGGACCCGTAGCTGACCGTTTGCTTCGTATTAGGGCTACGCTAGGCTTAACGGTCTTACGATAGACCGCTTATGAGTCTAACGGTCGCCCGATAGACCGCATGGATCCGATTTTTACACTATTTTTCTAGCGGCCGTAAGTTTGACCGCTAGCTAGTCTAAGCGGCCTTACCCTTGACCGTTAGGGCTTATGGTGGTCTGCTCTGTGACCGTTTCCTACCCTGTGTTGTTCATTTAATTATGGTGTTATGCATTGTTAATCCATGTTATATAACTTGTTGGTAGGACTTTCATGTTAAATATCACCCTGTTAACTAGGAATAATGGAATTTTATGATCTAAGTTAATCTTCTTCATGATTATTCCTGCATGATCATCATAATTCTTGATATCTTATGATTGATGTAGTGGACCTAGGGTCACAAGATGAATCCCACATCGGATGTTGAGAAAGCAACCGAGTGCTTATAAAGAAGGTCTTCACCTCTTAACCCAAGAGGGCCCTTTTACAAGGACAAAACCCTAGCAGCCCTCCGGCGTGACAGGGACAATCCCTCTTGGGGCCACCAAAAAGGTTCATCTCGCATCTACAAAGTGGCGCCGTTTGTTGGAACCCTGAGCTCGCACTCGCTTGCCTTCTCAAGGTGGGGCTTGTGTAGTGGACCTAGGGTCACAGGATTAATCCCACATCGGATGTTGAGAAAGCAACCGAGTGCTTATAAAGAAGGTCTTCACCTCTTAACCCAAGAGGGCCCTTTTACAAGGATAAAACTCTAGCCGCACTTCGGCGTAGCAGCGACAATACCTCTTGGGGGCACCAAAAAGGTTCATCTCGCATCTACATATGAAAATGAGTTGAGAAATAAATGTTAGTTTCATTGTTCTTGCTATCTTATTAGCTTTGCTTTAAGGTCGTGCCACTTCGGTGGTGGCGAATGGACCGAATATCTAGTTTTTCGTTGATTATGAGCTTTTGAATTCTTGGGCATTGAATTACCTCTCTATCAGATATTCCTTTCGTCGGACTAGGTGTTCATGTTTCGAGGCCTCCGTAAGTCCCCGCGAGCCTGGTATTCCCACTAGGACGCCGGGCATGTTGTACCCACAAGCCTGAACCTTTTTGACTCGATCGAATCGTATATTTTTGCTAAATCTCAGAATCGGGACTGTCTTGCTTATCGCGGTTCTCCGTTGACTGTTTTTATCAGTAAGCGGTCCAGTCATGACCGCCAGAGTGCTTGAACGGCCCTCATGTGACCGTGTTTAACCGGCGGTGCATCGACTTTAGTCCTTTGGACTCTATAATGTACACGGTTGATGTTAGACCATTTAGCTCTTCAAGCGGCCCAGCCAGGACCGTCCAGTCCTGATCACGGCCCACCTTGGACCATTTTATACTCGTTTGCTCTGGGTTGGATCTTTGACCCAGCTGGCCTTTTAGCAGTCCTGCTTAGACCATTCATGTTTTCATACGGTCCTAATTAGACCGTTTCTATTGTGCATGCAGTCCTGATTAGACAATGTACCTATATTAACAGTCCTTTGCTGACCGTTTCACATTCCAGTTTTCCGTAAATTGATGTTTTCATGGTTTTGATATGTGTAAGCTACCCTAGCCTAACTAGGTTATTGAACCCCGAATTTTGACCTATTGTTAGGTCTATTGTCAACATTATCCATTCAAGAGTCATTTCTTTAAATGACTAATTATTCTCGATTAATGAGCTTATTGTTGGAATCTCAAGAAAATCAATATTCTTACACATTTTACCTTGATTACATGAGCTTGATCTTGGAACTCTTGGCCATGATATTCGTGAATGTCTAGATTTCGTGGGATATATAATCCAAACAAATCAATGCCAAGGTAATCATATTTAAGGGCCTAGTCTGGTCCTAGGAGGAGCACCCGAAATGTACTTGATCCCCGGGGACGTGAATGACTAGGTGTGGCATTTGGCACCGAGTACTATCTAACGTGTTGAGTCTACGACATTCCACACTCTCGTGATACTTGCTATATTTGCTTGAAAGCATGAAGTGCTTGCTTGCCTAACATGACTTGACTTGACTTGACTCGAAATGGCCATTTATTGGGAAGTTCTTGTTAATAGTGCTTGATGTCTTGACTTGCAATATTCCTTTCCATTTATCTATCGATTATCTTCTGGTTACTAGTTTGCTTTATTTGAGTTTCTCGCATTAATTATACATTCTTAAAATGGATTAATTACTTAAATGTTGCATGATGATAGAGAGTAATTCCTACTGAGCTTCTTGCTCACCACCCATAATTTCCATCCTTTTCTGGTAACTCAGTAGATGGAACATTTGCAACTGGGCTCGGGCCAGCGTGATCGAGTGAGCCTGGAACTTAGAGGCCAGAGTCTTTTTATTTTCTTGAGTCTAGTTAGTATAGTGGGTCTTGTTATTTTCTCATCTTTATTTCTTTTATTAAGTCTATTAATGTAAACTGAGTTAAATTTATAATTCAATTTTTAAATATGAATAAAACTATATTTTTCTCAAATCAATGGTCTCCATGTGTTTGAATATTATTTATTATGTTTATTTATTTTCTGCTCTAATTATCATGACCATTTCGCTGCCACGTTCCGAGCATTGCTTCCCGTTGCTATCAGTTCGGGGCGTGATAAAACATGTGCATTTTTAATATGAAATACAGAAAGCATTTATTCCATGTGAGAAAAGCAATCAGTTATCATGCTGAAATTGACATAAACCAAGTTCTCTTCTTAAGAACTTAAAATTTTCATTTCCAAGAGGTTTAGTAAATATATTAGTAATCTATTTTTCTTATTCTACAAAGTTCAATTCAATTTCATTTTTATTTACATCATCTCTCAAGAAATGGTGTTTTATCTCAATGTACTTAGTTCGGGAATGATGAACATGATTTTTAATCAAGGATATAGCACTAGTATTATCAGAAAGGATAGGAATAAATCCAAGTTTGATGTGATAGTTGATGAGAGTCTATGAACGATCTAGAGGGGGGTGAATAGATCAATCACCCAATAAAATCGACTGCAGCAGTTTCAAGTGCGGAAATAAAACAAACTACTACTGGGCGGCAGAAAGATAAGCTAAAGCGATCACAGAAAGCCAACTCAACCTGATCTGAACTTAAACGATCCTAAACATGCATCTACTATGGATGGAAGATATAATCAAGAGCGACAACAATTCGCAAGACAAACGCATAGTAGACAGGAAATTTTTAAGGTGGTTCGATCTCAAACCCGAGATCTACGTCCACCACACACTCCAAACCAGAATGTGGCTTCAACCGCTGATACACAGCTTCGCTGATCCACAGCTTCGGAGTCACAACCCTACAGACAGCTGGGCATTACAGCTTATGCCGTTTAGAGGATTCCTCCTCTGCAAACCGCTGGGGACTTACAGCTTCATCAGTCCAGAGGAATCCTCCTCTGCCCGCTGAGCATTACAGCTTGCTCTGCTGACACACAGCTTGAAAACAAGATTTCAGAAAACAGAATAGAAACAAACGAAAAATAAGAAATCCCCATAGGGAATGTAGCTCACAATGAGCAATATCAGTTCTGGTGTCTGAACTAAGAGACTGATGAACAAACATTCAGAGTAAATCTCTCAGACTCCTCTCTCTCAACTCTCTACTTCTCTTCTTCTCTCTTTCTTCTCTTTCTCTTGTCTCTGGATCGTGCAGGCTCTCTCTGCTTCTACACTTCTTGATCTGATTTCTATCTCAATGCAACGATCATCACTTCAGATGGAGAAGCCTTCTTGTTATATAGCAGCAGCAGATAGGTGGGTGTGTGTCCTCCACGATTCCCGCCCAAGCGCCTTGACCACGTGGCAGCATTTCAGCCTGCTGCAATACACGTGTCACGATCCTGGCACATCCTACATTCTTGGATCACGTGCCCTTTCTTAACTTCCTCGACCAGCAGTCCTGTCAGATCAGACTTGTCATCAGTTTGAGTTAATCTGAAAGGAAAGACAGAAAGATGCACCGAGTTAGTTTGAGAATTGAACTAAGCATGTACAGACTTGATGCATACAATGCAGTTTGCATGCAGGAAAGTATGCACATTGAAGATGAATGCACAGACACGCCATTAAAGAGTGTTCAGACTTTGTGTGTGATGTACAAACGATGCATCGACTTGTTGTGCCTAGAGTTTAATCATGAATACATAATGTCCAGACTCTAATGGGCTGATGTATGGGCTTAAACGCTCGAATCATCAGAGGTTGTGCAGACTTGTGAAATGATGCACGAACATTGATGCTCATATCAATACCGGTTGTACAGACTTGCCACAAAAGAATGTACATACTTTGAGTGCAAGGTACAATAGATGTATAGACATGCCGTCGAAGAATGTACAGACTTGTTCAGTCATCAAGGCAACCGAATGCAGACATAGTATTCAATTGCATGAACACAATGTATAGACTTTGAGTGCATGGTAAAGAGTGTACAGACTTAGCAATGAACCATGCATTGACCTATCTAAGCTGTCCTCTATATGCATGCATAATATGCATATATGCACTGAACCAAGCACTGACTATATGACTGCACTAATGCAAGATATGAATAGATGAAGGTATGCACAGACTTTATGGCTGAATAAGACAACACTACACTGATTCAAGATATGCTATGTAGCAAACGTGCATGGGCTTGTGGACTTGGACCAATACAGAATGTTGTACAGACTTGAGTTGAAGCAGCTGATGAATGCACAGATGCACCGAGTAAGCATGTGTTTCTACAAAGATAATGCTAGAACACTCAACGCTGTTGTGCCCCTGTGTGGTTTTGATGATGGCTGACACACCATGAGTCACACTGAGGTGTGCTAATTAATTTAGATGACTGTTTGACTGCTTAAATATCTGATTGTTTGCTTGAATAGCTAATTCATGAATATGGCTAGATTGGGTTAACGTAGTGGCTAATTGTTCATGCAGTGCGTTGACGCAGTTGGAGATTGGGTTGACGCATTGAATTGGGTTGACGCATTGGCTGTCTGCTCACTAGCTGCGTTGACGCTACAAGAACACTGCGTTGACGCAGTAGTTGCTGGTTTACTTGCTGCGTTGACGCAGTGGAACAGCTGGGTTGACGCCATGCTGCTTTGTCTACTTTTTGTTGCTCATTAAGTCTTAAAGTCTGTACAGGGTAGTTCATGCATCACTCTATTTGCCAAGTGTATACATCAGTCAGCATTGCATCTTGTTCACAAAGTCTATACATTGTGGCCTTGAACTTTCAAGTCTGTACACTCCTTATTTCAAAGTCTGTACATTGTTGCCTTGAAGCCGTTCCAAGTCTATACAACGCCCAAGTCTGTACAGCATGAACAGTGCGTCTTCTTCTCAAACTCTATACATCGCTCACTCTATCAGCCTTTCATCACAGAGTCTGTACACTGGTTTTCACGAGAAGTCTATACACTGGTCTTCACTTGATGTCTATACATTGGCTCAGACTTACCAAGTCTGTACACTGCCTTTGGGTTCTGTGCTTTTAGTGCGTTGACACACTTGGCTGACTGCGTAGACGCAATTGTGCGTCTTTCGCTTTCTGTCTTGTTCACTGCGTCGACGCTGACATAGGATGCATTGACGCATTGGCCAGTTGCCAAGGGCGTGAGCATCTCGCTTGAGGAGCTGAGGCGACGCTGCACGATGGAAGCGTTGACACCTTGGGCTGATGTCCTCACGAAGTCTGTACACTCAGTTAAACTTTCAAGTCTATACTTCATCTGATACTTTTATTCAACTGATTACCTGACAGGATTAATGGACGAGGTTATTAAGACTGGCACGTGATCCTAGAGGCTGAGATGCTGACACGTGGACCACTGAAGCTTGGGCGGGAATAGAAAAGAGCATAAGCCCTAGCTGCCTGCTGCTGGTATATATATGGAGACTCCTCCATCGGCTGAGAGTGATAGAAATGAAGAGAGCCATCGAGAAACGCGGCAGAGCAGAGAGTGCCTCCACGATATAGAGAATAGAGAAGAAGAAGAAAAGAAGTGAGAAGAAGGAGAAGGCTGAAGCAGTGAGAAGAAGAAGAAGAAAGAAAGAAGAAGAAGAAGAAAAGGGAGTTCATGCTGGGAGAAAGAGAGAAGCAGAAGAAGAAGTTCCTGCTGGACCGTGGATCAAATCCAGGCCAGCCAGCTCCTGCGAGAGCCACATTTGATTTTATCTTTTCAGCTTTCTGTTGCTGCGTTTTTATTTTTTCTTTGAACTATTCACTTGCTGTTCTTCCGATCCTCTAGTGTGAGGTCGGGTTCCCTCCAGTGTGGAGGAAGAGAGACTTGCGTCTCTGGTTGCCTTTGACTGGGTGTCATTGGTAGTTTCCCTCCGGTTGGGAGGAAGAGAGGTCCGAGACCTCTAGTTTGCAGGTGACTTGGTGTCACTTGTGTTTCCCTCTGGGTTTCAGAGGAAGAGAGACTTGGGTCTCTAGGTTCCCCTCCGGTTTGGAGGAAGGGAGATTTGGTCCTCCGGTTCTGGGCTTGTGGGTAGCAAGTCCAGGGGTTCCCTCCGGGTCTGGAGGAAGAGAGACCGTGTGTCTCTGGTTTCCAAGTCGCTGGGAGTCACTGGGGTGTCCCTCCGGTTGGGAGGAAGAGGGGAGGTTGTTCCCCTGGTCAAGCTGTTTGGCATCATTTGTTGCAGACTGAGTCTGCTGTGCTAGTGTTACTAGTGGAAGCCTCACTCCGGTTGGGAGTGAGGGGTGGACGTACATCTTTGGACCGAACCACCTAAAAATATATGTGCAGTGGTTTATTTGATTGCCTACTTCTGCTAGATGCATGCTAGGACCGTGGTTTAATTGATTATCTATATCCTAGAGTTTAATTGAGTTTGCATCTCTTATGTTTGATCAATTGTCCACTGATCTTGTGTTATCATCTCATGCAAATTTTAAATTGGGTAGAATTCTTTGAAAGATCCATTCACCCCCCCTCTGGATCTGTGTTTATCAATCGCACCTAGCTAACAATTGGTATCAGAGCGGTTCTCTGATTGATCAGATCCAACGATCTGCAGAGGATCCTGTTGTCCCTTGGTGCATTTCTGTTTCTACCCTTTGCTGCATCAATCTAGTTGCCGATTTATTCAATGGGTTCTCCACCGGTTTTCAATGGCTCTAACTTTAACTCATGGATTAGCAGTCTTCACAATTATGTGAAAATGATTAATCCGGATCTGTGGAAGTTAATTTCACAAGGTCCCCACAGACTGCCAAAGGAAAAGTCCAAATGGACTAAAAGTCACAAGTCAAAATATGGAGAAAATCAGAAAGCCTTTAACCTGATGAGAGCAGCTACTGACAAGGCTCTACATTCTTGTTTTTATGACTGCAGGTCCGTTAAGGACATTCTGGATCAGCTGAAGCTAGCTCAGAGGATGAATGAGGACAACTGCATGATGGCTGATGAGAGCAACCATAGCAGTGATCAAGAGGAATTCCAAGATGCTGAAGAGGTAATCATCCCCTTCTCTAGCTTCACTTTAGATGACTGGGTAGATGCCTATGCTGATCTGTTTCACTCCCATGAAAAAATGAGCAAGAGGTATAGAAGACTGAAAAAGAAGCTGGAAAAACTAGGAGGTGAAAATCTTGAAACTCTGAAAACTGAAAATGAAATATTTAGAAGACAGATAACATAGTTTGATTCTATTAGTTCAGACTTAGATCATTTCAAATCTGAAAAACAATCTCTTATGAAACAAGTTGGTCTACACAAAAAGGAGAGTCAAGAGCTTGTTTGTGAAATTGCTGAACTAAAGGAAAGGCTTAACTTAGTTGATCAGGCTCACAACAATGATATTGTTCAAAATGAAAAATTGGTGAGAGAATTAGAATGTGTCAACTCTGAATTGGAAAAAATGAAATCTGCAAATGAAATACTCAATAATCAGCTCAAGGAATTTGAACTCAAATCAATAAATTTTGAAAAAGAAAATAGATTGATTTCTGAAAAACTAGAGGCTGATAGAGTAACAAATTCAGAGATTCAGAAAAATCTTGACAAACTTCAATCTGAAAAATAACAGGAAATGTTTCATGAATGTCAGTCTCTCTCAGATGAATGGGTGCTTGATGCTGATCTCCTAGAGCAGAACAGTAAACTGAAAGAGGAAATCAATGAGTTGAAACATCTAAACACACAGCTGACAGATAAGCTAATGACAATGGAAAAAGGCAAGTGTGTGAGTGTGGATAATTCTGATAGGTTGATGAATGCTGAACAAGAAATTGAGAGTCTGAAAACCATCAACTTAATGTTAAATGGAAATGTCAGTTGCAGTGAACGGAAAATAGCTGGATATGAGCTTACTATCACATCCCTTCAACAAGAAGTTGATGATCTTTATAAGTCTCTATCTGAAGCTGACAATGAAACAAAACTAAAATAGGAAGTTGAAAAACTCAAAAGTCTGAATGATGCCTTGCATCAACAAGTCATTTCCTGTGAAACAGATCTGTCCAAATATGAAGCTAATATTTGTGGCTTAAATTCTGAGATTAAAGATTTAAAAAATTCTCTATCAAAATTTGTCAAAGGAAAGGACAATCTGAATAAGCTTTCTGGAAAGAGTGATAACTTTGAGAGAAAGGGACTGGGCTATAGTCTGACAAATAAAAGGAGTAATGGGAATGAAACATCTACTGTTTTTGTCAAAGCTACCAATCAGAACTCAACCTCTGCTTCTTCTGTCTTCCAATTCACTGCACAAAAATCCATTATGAAACCCAAAAATGTGGAACAAAGTCAAAAACTGAAAAAGGATGAAAATTCACATAAGAAGGATAAAGACACTCCTGTTACTATAAAGAAGGCTACACACAATTCACATGATCTCTCACACACTCACATTAAAAAGGGGTCATGTTATTATTGTGGGAAAGGAGGTCACATAATGGAAGATTGTAGATTGATGTTAAAGGATGAGCATACTAGTGGAACCTTACATTCAAGAAATCTTTCTGATAGAAACCATGCTGCTAGGAAGCCTAATGCTTCATGTTATTATTGTGGGAAGCATGGTCATCTCATGAATGATTATTTTATCATGAAAGAAGATAATAAACTACATGCCAGGTCTTCCATGCACAGTGTCGCGAACTGCAAAGGAACCAGGAATCCAGTTAATATTGTGAAGCAAGACAAATTATCGCAGATAGCAAAGGTAAGGCTATTTGGCAACCTGTTATTAACCAGAAGGAAAAAGCAGAGGATGCTCTGCCTGCAATCCGAGCTACAGACATTCCTAATATTGCAAGGCCCTCTAGTTTGGGTGAAGGCTCCAATCAACCACCTACTTTGAATACGTCTGACTTAGTCCCGGTCAGAGACTCGGGGGACCCTGCTCCTTTTTCTAATCCCAGTCTGCAAGGAGTCCTTTCTGTGAAGACTCCACCAATCATTATTGTGGATCAATTTGACAGACATGATTCAGAAATACCTTCATTGGTTCCTCCTGATTTGGATTGTTCTGCCTCAGTGCTTGTTCACCAGGAAATAGCTCTAGCCGCTCAGTCGGCAGCTTTGGTTATCTCTCCTTTGGAGCTCCCTTCAAACCAAAATAATGAAAAGGATAATCTAAAAGGCTTGCAAGAGCATGAACCTTCAAATATGGAAGAAGCCGCTATAAGAAGACTGGAAATTGCAAACCTTGCTGAAGCTCAAAATGTTCTGGGTATTCATAATGAGCGCTCAGGGGTCATAACTAGATCCATGTTAAGGACAGGGTCCACGGGTAATCTTCCTGATACTAAACAATTATCATGAGTTTCATTATTTGGAATATCAGAGGCATTGGAAATGATGTTTCGATTGGCAGAGTGAAATTCCTTATTAGAACTCATAACCTAGACTGCATTGTGCTGTTGGAGCCAAAAATTAACATTAATAGATTGGATAATATCTGCAGAAGATTAGGTCTGGACAAGGATGTTGCAAATTCTGATGGGTTGGCTCATATTTGGGTTCTTTGGAAAGACCATCTGAAGCTTTCTGTTGTTTGCAGGGATGATCAACAGATTACTCTTCTTCATTCTAATGCTGCTTTATCTGACAATTATCTAACTTTTGTTTATGCCAAATGCAATGCTGTGGAGAGGCAAAATCTGTGGGCTTCCTTAGTGGATACTCATTCACTGTTTAATGGACCTTGGATGGTAGCAGGTGATTTTAACTGCATCACTAATGTGGATGAAAAGCTTGGTGGTAATTCACCAAATCTTACTGCTATGATGGACTTTAATAATTGTATATCAGACTGTGCCTTAATTGATGGTGGATTCAATGGTTCTAAATATACCTGGCATAACAACCAATCTAGTGGCAGAGGAATTTGGGCCCGACTGGATAGGGTGCTTCTGAATGCAGCCTGGCTTAATCTTCAACCTATTTCTATTGATCATCTGTCCAGGGAAGCATCTGATCATGCTCCTCTTCTTGTTAAACTGATCTCTCAAGATCGAAGATTTAGTAGATTTTGCTTTCAGAAAATGTGGATTTTGCATGAGAATTTTTTTGAAGATGTCCAGACTTGCTGGCATTCCAGCACTGTAGCTTCATCTCCAATGCATTGCTTATATCTCAAGCTTAAGTCTATGAAAAGGATGCTTCGGATTTGGAATAAGGAAATTTTTGGTAATGTTCACATTAATCTGTCTGCTGCTGAGGATGCAGTCTTACAAGCTGAACACCTCTATGACACTCAACCAACTGATGCAAGCTTAGCTGCTTTAGAAGATGCAAAGAGTAACCAGTCTGAAAGGCTTCTACAACAAGAGTATTTTTGGAGACAAAAATCTGGGATAAGGTGGCTCCTAGAGGGGGATAGAAATACCAAATTCTTTCATATGTATACTCTTGCTAATAGACGAAAACACAAAATTGCCCAATTAAAAACCCCTGCTGGTATCCTTTCCTCAGACCATGAGGTTATGAAAAGAATTGTTGTCTCACATTTTCAGAATGCTTTCACCACTCAGGACCACCAGATTGATAATGGTTTCTTGGGCTGTATTCCTCAACTAGTTAATCAGGATGAAAATGACAGGCTTTGTGCTGTTCCTAAAGACATAGAAATCCATGATGCAGTCTTCAGTTTGTCATCTGATAGTGCTCCTTGGCCTGATGGTTTTTCCAGAGTGTTTTTTCAAAAAGTTTGGAATCTTATAGCCCCCATTGTAATCAGTGCAGTGCAAGAGGCTTTTTCCTCCAAGAATCCCCTGCCTAGATGTGTTACTTCTACTCTCATTGCTCTCATACCTAAAAAATACAATGCTGTGGATATTACTGATTATAGGCCGATAAGCTTACGCAATTTTTTCTACAAGATTATATCTTCTATCATTAACAAAAGGCTGGCCATCATTCTTCCCAAAATCATCTCACCTGAGCAGTCTGCTTTTGTCAAGGGAAGATAGATTATTGAAAACATTGCCCTTGCTCAAGAGCTTTCAAATGATTTGGGCAGGAAAACCAGAGGTTCCAATGTTATGTTTAAGCTTGATATGGCTAAAGCTTATGACAGATTAGAATGGGACTTTCTCTACTCAGTTTTGATCAGATTTGGATTCAGTTACAATTTCATTTATCTTATTGATAGACTGCTTAACAATTGCTGGTTTTCTGTTTTATTGAATGGAGACACTGCTGGTTATTTCAAATCTTCAAGAGGTATCCGTCAAGGTGACCCCTTAGCACCCTCTCTATTCGTTATAGCAGAAGAAGCTTTGAGTAGATCGCTTAGAGCAGCCTTCAGCAATGGTCAGATTGAATGTTTTTCTGGTATCCAGAGATGTCCCTCTATTTCTCATCTGTTGTTTGCAGATGATACATTGATATTCAATAAAGCCACAGCTGCTTCTATTAGAAATTTGCTTAACCTTTTCCACACATATGAACATTCCTCAGGGGAATTGATTAATGTCAGCAAGAGTGGATTTCTTATTCACCCAAAGAAGCCACCCTCTGTTGCTCAGCGGATTCAAAACCTAACTGGATTTTCCAGATTTTCCTTTCCTCATAAATATCTTGGAATACCTCTGGTGATTGGAAGAACAAAGAAGATTTATTTTGCAGGTGTTATTAACTCTATCCAAAAGAGGATAGCCGGGTGGAAGGCTAATCTGTTGTCCCAAGGTGCTAGACTGGTTCTAGTTAGACATGTTCTTACCTCTTTGCCTATTTATTCCCTGTCTTCTACTCCCTTGCATATTGGTGTTCATAATCAGCTTGAGCGGGCTATTGCTAATTTCTTTTGGGGGTCTTCTCCCCTTGGAAAAAGAAGACATTGGAAATCTTGGAAGACTCTATGTAGGCCACAATCAAAAGGAGGTCTTGGCATCTTGTCTCTTAGAATTATGGAGAATGCTCTTCGAGTTAAAATGCTGTGGAATGCCATTCATTCTGATTCTCTTTGGGCTTCCTACTTTAGAGCCAAATACTTGCACCAAGGCCACATCCGAAATGCAAATTTTAGAAATATGAAGGGTTTTGCAAGAAGAAGCTGGTTGAAGGCTAAGGATTATATTCTTCAGTTCAAGAAAGTCATCATTGGGAATGGTTCAAACACTAACTTCTGGTATGATAACTGGCTGGGCCAACAATGCTTAAAAACTTTTGCTTCTGAAGATTCTATTCCTAATCCAGAAGCCACAGTTAGAGATATCATTCTGCACCCCACTGCTGAGGAGTCTGCTCTGATGAATGCTTCATTCCCCTATGAAATCCAGCAAGCAATCAGGTCAGTTACAGTGAATCAGGAATTGGATTTGGGCATATGGAGTCTTTCTCCTTCTGGACAGTTCTCTGTTTCTTCATCATACAATTCTATGGCTAATAGTCATTTACTGTCTAGTATCCTTTGGAGTCGGCTGTGGTCTAAATGGCTTCCTACTAAAATATCAGTCCACTTATGGAAGATTATACATAACAGTATTCCGACTGATGATAATATCCAAAGAGTGGGTATTGTTCTATGTTCCAAATGTTCTTGCTGCAGGACACCTCAAGTGGAAGACCTCAATCACCTATTTCTGAAAAGTGAAATCGTTGTCTCTATCTGGACTGCTCTCACAGCTGCAGGCCTGCATCTTGAAGGTAGAACTGCCAGGGAATACATTTTGAATTCCATCTGTCATGTTCAGCCAGGCTCGGCCTATGCACTTTTTACTCTTGCTTCCATTGGATATGGAATGTGGGAAATATGGAAAGCCAGGAACACTATCAAGTATGATCAGAAACATTTCTACAAAACCAGTTTCATTCATTTTACTATGTCCCAAATTAAGGTGGTTTGCTCGACTGCTACTCTAAAGGAAACAAAGACCAGCAACCAGAAATGCTTGGATCAACTGGGAATCAAAACCAAAGCTACCAGCAAACATCAAATGAGGATTGTCAGATGGGTCTGTCCTCCTTGGCCCTCTATAAAACTGAATACCGATGGGGCTAATAAGAATTCTGGAGATACCGGGGGAGGAGGTATAATCAGGGATTCTAGAGGCAAGACTATACTTGCCTTCTCTCATTACTATGGTCAATCGGATAGCCTCATAGCTGAAGCCAGAGCACTTCTTGATGGTATCAAATATTTAAAGATAGTGGCTTCTATTCCAGCTCTTATTGAATGTGACTCTCTTATCCTTGTCAGGATTATCAAAAAGGAAGCCAAATGTCCTTGGACCATCCTCAGCTATGTCAGAGAAATATGGAGTGTCATTTCTCAGCATGACTCTATATCTCATATTTTCATAGAAGCCAACACTGCTGCAGACCTTCTTGCTTCTCTAGCTTGCACTACCAAATGTAATTCCTTTTATTCTTATAGTGAGCTCGCTTGCATTATAAAAGGTGCTGCTCGGCTGGACTCACTAGGCTTGCCTAGTATCAGATTGATGTAATTCTTTATTCATCATTATTGGAATAAATTCGCCTCCTAGTGGTCGGTTGGTGGAGTGGCTTTCTCCTTACCTCTGGTAAGGGGTGCACTCTCCCATTGACCCCTAGGTTAGGTTTTTCTATTAAAAAAGGTCTTCCATGCACTTTCATGATCCATATGGATCTAAACATAATTCTAATCAGCACATTGTGTGCTTCAACTGCAATAAGCCTGGGCACAAGGCTGCTGAGTGCTGGCTTAGATCTACTTGGGGTAAAAATGGTTTCCATAGAAGAAATTCTTTTGCTTGCTCTCACTATGGGAAGAATGGCCATACAGTCAAGAACTGTTGGCATGTTCAGAAGAACACTGTTAACCCCTATGGTGTCAAATTCCCTGCAAAACCATTTGCTAGATTTTCATGCTATAACTGTGGGAAGCAAGGTCACAAATCTTCTGAATGTTGGCTGGTTAGGAATAAGAACCAAACTGTTCATGCATATAACAGAAAATCTTACGAATATGTTTATAAACCTTATGCTACTGTTACTATGCATCATAAAAACCAGAAACTAGTCACGTCATGTAGATACTGTGGGAAGTTTGGTCACTCTATGAAAAATTGCTATCTGATGGATCATGGTGACCATATTGCTATGAATTTGCTTAGATCACCTGTCAGGGCTAACGCAGGACCCAAAGCTGTTTGGGTCCCTGCAGGATCAAGATGATCAAATACTTTGCAGGTGTGCCTTGGACTGAGGAATAAAGAGGGGTAAATTAAACCAAGGCACCCAAGATGATAAAGCCCCATTCAGGTAAATTCTGAAAACTTTGTATTCTGATTTGTGTGATCTGAATGCACTGCATATCATGATAATTCTTTTGCGCATTGTCTAACTGAAACTAATTGGAAAAATTTGAAATGCTCATGAAAATGATTGAGTTTATTTCTAAATGCATTGCACGCAAATGCCATGATGAATGATATGTCAAACTTCTTGTATGTTGAATTGCATATCATGCACTTTGTAAGGGGGAGCTTGACTGATGTTGCATTTGGAGAGTAGTGCATTGCATGTCTTTGCATACATGTAGTTAGTTGCATTACACTTTCCTTCATTGAAAAATCAATAAAAAAGGGGGGGGGGGGAAGGTAGTGTCTCACTGCATATAGATAGGGGGAGCATGTTTAAACCGTTCAGTTGTGTTTTTATCTGAACTCTTCCTATTCACCTACTTGATTCACCTTGTCAATTCTATAGTGTCAGTGATTCCATCACGAAAGTGGTATCAAAAGATCTTTCTTGACTGCTTCTAAAGTTGTTCAAAATCTGAATTTATACTTTATAGGCATCTGTCTGTCTCTCCTAAATCTGCTGAAGGAGAGCTTCACCTCTTTTCAGTCATCCTTGAACTTCTATGCTCAAGAGCAGCTCCTTTGCTACAATTTTTTAGAATCCATGCTGTCTGTTGAATATTCTCACTTGAATTACTAAGCTGAGATATGAAGTAAATCTTCAGCCTGAATTCTACTTCATAAAAGTTAAAACATCTTCAATGAGGAACCCTCCATTATACATGCTTAAGAACATTTGTTAACTGGAACTAGTTTAAGTCTTATGTACTCCTGTTTGGACACAAGGAACTTGGAAATATCTGATTCAATCTCTTAATAAACTTTAACTGTCTGCTTCATGTAAATTCATGTAAGAGCTTCTGACATCTAAAAAGTTGATATCCTTGTCTATGTTGACTGAGATATATAGTGTATGTGATTTTTCTTAAACACTTAACTTGTTTTGAATCATGGACAGAGCAATAACTGTGGTTACTGAGAAACCTGTCCAAAGGATTGTGTCATGAAGTACCATGGTTAACTCTGCTTAAAGAGATGATTGAAAATACTGTGAAAATTTGGCAGAGCAATGGCATTGTTGTATTGAGTAACTGGGGATTCTGGCCTCTGATCAAGGTGTATCCTCATGCCAAAGATACTTCCAATGCTACCTCTATTCTCCAAAATGGGAGAAGCAATACGGTTGTCACACTGAGTAACTGAGGTTTCGGGCCTCTGATCAAGGTGTCCCCCCATGTCAAAAGGTGTTGATAAACCAAAATTGATCATTTAAAAAGAAAATTATGAACAAGTGTAAATCAAATTCTGAAAGAACAATGTAAAATTCTGTTGCATTCTCTTATGTATCTCCTAAAACTGTCATGGAAAGTAAACTAAGTAAGATGGAAGTTGGTTGAACTAGAATTTTATATGAGCTTGTAGTTCCTTTTTATTAAGAGCTCGTTCAGATATGAGTACAATTCTTTTTGAAAAACTTGTTTACATCATTCTAAAACCATATCTGTAAATCAAGGTTTCATAAGCTTTTATAATGGAGGACTCTAGAACTTAAAAATTCTGTTCTATGAAGTTAGTATCTTGCTGAAAAGTTCAATATCTTAATTTTCACTAACTGATGAATCTGCTCATCCTATGGCTCTTTATCACTGTGTTTTGATTCAGTGGTATTAGAATGGTTGTCATTTTTAAGAAGCACTTCTCTCAGCTTACCATGTGTACTTGCAGTTTTTGGATAATCAGAGTTCATCCTTGTGGATTTCTCTTGCATCATAGATCATAAGGGCAAGATTCTCTGGTCTGTTTGAGAGACTATTTGCATAAGGGGACAATGTGCTAGATTGTCTGATCATGTTGTGTGTCTGCATTAGCTCTATATCTTCTGCCATGTCAAAGGGGGAGTATTTGTTGCATATGCATCACTGCATAAGTTGTTTAACTAAGGGGGAGAATTGATTTAATTGCTTTTGATATTGTGTTGTCCTTATCTGCTGAACTATGTTGAGTGTCTCATATGGCATCTCTGGATTATTCGTTTTGCTAAAGTAAAAGGGGCAGATTAGTCCAAAGGGGGAGCTTTTAATTCACTCTTTTTATACAGTCTTATTCTTTCCTCTTCAACTCATGTCTTTTTGCTGAAGGCAAAGGGGGAGAAGAATCTAATCTGAGTCAGTGTAACTCATAGTGTTGCCATCATCAAAAAGGGGGAGATTGTTGTGCCCCTGTGTGGTTTTGATGATGGCTGACACAACATGAGTCACACTGAGGTGTGCTAATTAATTTAGATGACTGTTTGACTGCTTAAATATCTGATTGTTTGCTTGAATAGCTAATTCATGAATATGGCTAGATTGGGTTAACGTAGTGGCTAATTGTTCATGCAGTGCGTTGACGCAGTTGGAGATTGGGTTGACGCATTGGATTGGGTTGACGCATTGGCTGTCTGCTCACTAGCTGCGTTGACGCTACAAGAACACTGCGTTGACGCAGTAGTTGCTGGTTTACTTGCTGCATTGACGCAGTGGAACAGCTGGGTTGACGCCATGCTGCTTTGTCTACTTTTTGTTGCTCATTAAGTCTTAAAGTCTGTACAGGGTAGTTCATGCATCACTCTATTTGCCAAGTGTATACATCAGTCAGCATTGCATCTTGTTCACAAAGTCTATACATCGTGGCCTTGAACTTTCAAGTCTGTACATTGTTGCCTTGAAGCCGTTCCAAGTCTATACAACGCCCAAGTCTATACAGCGTGAACAGTGCGTCTTCTTCTCCAACTCTATACATCGCTCGCTCTATCAGCCTTTCATCACAGAGTCTGTACACTGGTTTTCACGAGAAGTCTATACACTGGTCTTCACTTGATGTCTGTACATTGGCTCAGACTTACCAAGTCTGTACACTGCCTTTGGGTTATGTGCTTTTAGTCCGTTGACGCACTTGGCTGACTGCGTAGACGCAATTGTGTGTCTTTCACTTTCTATCTTGTTCACTGCGTCGACGCTGACACAGGATGCGTTGACGCATTGGCCAGTTGCCAAGGGCGTGAGCATCTCGCTTGAGGAGCTGAGGCGACGCTGCACGATGGAAGCGTTGACGCCTTGGGCTGATGTCCTCACGAAGTCTGTACACTCAGTTAAACTTTCAAGTCTATACATCATCTGATACTGTTATTCAACTGATTACCTAACAGGATTAATGGACGAGGTTATTAAGACTGGCACATGATCCTAGAGGCTGAGATGCTGACACGTGGACCACTGAAGCTTGGGCGGGAATCGAAAAGAGCATAAGCCCTAGCTGCCTGCTGCTGGTATATATATGGAGACTCCTCCATTGGCTGAGAGTGATAGAAATGAAGAGAGCCATCGAGAAAAGTGGAAGAGCAGAGAGTGCCTCCACGATATAGAGAATAGAGAAGAAGAAGAAAAGAAGTGAGAAGAAGGAGAAGGCTGAAGCAGTGAGAAGAAGAAGAAGAAAGAAAGAAGAAGAAGAAGAAGAAGAAAAGAGAGTTCGTGTTGAGAGAAAGAGAGAAGCAGAAGATGGTGCAAGCAAGGGGAACCCGGGTATGGCAGGTGGTGGTGGCTGTTTTAGGGGACCTTCTGGTGAGCTCATTCTTGGATTTGCATACTTTTATGGGAAAGGCTCGAATATGGTTGCTGAAGGTAGGGCGCTTCTTGATGGTTTGCGACTTGCTAAGTCGCATAACATTAAAATCTCTACTATCTTTACTGATTCCCAGGTGCTGATAGGCTTGCTGAAGAATGGAAAGGATCCTCCGTGGTCACTTATCCAGTGGTGGAGTGCGCTGAAGCAAGTGATTTTGCAGATTAACTTCCCTATTATGCATACATATAGGGAGGGGAATCAACTTGCAGATGCATTAGCAAATTATGCAGTTCAAACTGGTAGAAACACTGAATTTGATTCGATTAAGGGCCTTCCTCCGAGGGCTCGTGGTTATGCACTTGCGGACATTAGGGGTATTCCTAACATTCGTGTTACAGCTGTATAGATTTTCATTTATTTGATACCCTATTGTTAGGGTTGGTTGATGGCAAGCCTTCTATTTGCTTAGATTGGTTGTATAGGGCCCCTTTTTCTCTTTTTGATGTACTGAATGAAGGCATTGCCCCTAGCTTGTACAGGATTGAGAGCTTATATGGAAATTGATAAAGCATTTTGTGGTTTTTTTTGGTGGAGTGAGAACATTCCCTTCCTGTGGAAGGGGGTGCACTCTCCCTCAAACCACATGATGACTTGGTTTATAGAAAAAAAAAGAGAGAAGCAGAAGAAGAAGTTCCTGCTGGACCATGGATCAAATCCAGGCCAGCCAGCTCCTGCGAGAGCCACATTTGATTTTATCTTTTCAGCTTTCTGTTGCTGCGTTTTTGTTTTTTCTTTGAACTATTCACTTGCTGTTCTTCCGATCCTCTAGTGTGAGGTCGGGTTCCCTCCGGTGTGGAGGAAGAGAGACTTGCGTCTCTGGTTGCCTTTGACTGGGTGTCATTGGTTGTTCCCCTCCGGTTGGGAGGAAGAGAGGTCCGAGACCTCTAGTTTGCAGGTGACTTGGTGTCACTTGTGTTTCCCTCTGGGTTTCAGAGGAAGAGAGACTTGGGTCTCTAGGTTCCCCTCCGGTTTTATGGAAGGGAGGTTTGGTCCTCCGGTTCTGGGCTTGTGGGTAGCAAGTCCAGGGGTTCCCTCCGAGTCTGGAGGAAGAGAGACCGTGTGTCTCTGGTTTCCATGTGGCTGGGAGTCACTGGGGTGTCCCTCCGGTTGGGAGGAAGAGGGGAGGTTGTTCCCCTGGTCAAGCTGTTTGGCAGCATTTGTTGCAGACTGAGTCTGCTGTGCTAGTGTTACTAGTGGAAGCCTCACTCCGGTTGGGAGTGAGGGGTGGACGTAGGTCTTTGGACCGAACCACCTAAAAATCCTTGTGCAGTGGTTTGTTTGATTGCCTGCTTCCACTAGATGCATGCTAGGACCGTGATTTAATTGATTATCTATATCCTAGAGTTTAATTGAGTTTGCATCTCTTATGTTTGATCAATTGTCCACTGATCTTGTGTTATCATCTCATGCGAATTTTAAATTGGGTAGAATTCTTTGAAAGATCCATTCACCCCCCCTCTGGATCTGTGTTTATCAATCGCACCTAGCTAACAAACGCAATGCCCATACAACGTCAACGCACGATGAATATGCACACAACCTGTTCGATGGAATGACATGCAAATAAGATGCTCAAACAATCATCATTCATACTCATAGTGCTTCCTGACATCAAAACCACATGGGCACAACAATCTCCCCATTTTTGATGATGGCAACACTATGAGTCACTCAGACTCAAACTATTTGCATGATTCATAGACAAGGAAACTCTCCCTGAGTAGATGCTTCTTTTACCCCCCTTTTGACATAATCTCTCCCCCTAATTCTCCCCTCATAATCTCTCCCCCCAATTCTCCCCCTTTGACGTCAGCAAAAAGGAGGAAGGTAAGAGAGAAGGAAACCAGGGAGGATGAATGAACTAACATTTGATGCAATGGTTCAGGAAATGAGCAGGTTATAAATCACCCCTTGGGATATAAGAGTCAACAATGTGTATGCTTGATTAAATCTAGGTTTAACAGTTATAGAAAGTGGAGTAAAGCAACTGACTTCCGAAAAATAGGGCTATATACTCCGTTTATAGCAATGAACCTAAAACACATAGTCACAATAAACTAGGTCAGGACAGTACCCTATTGATTTCAGAAACAGTGAATATCAAGGAAAGTCACTTGAATTTGTATTGAAGTTAAACAGTTGACACTCAATGACTTTTGTTATCTAAGGGTTACAGCAGTTCCTTTTTCTGATTTTGAATTTAGTGAACAAATCAGTGGCATTTATACCATTGACATTAGGTGTACACCTTGATCAGAGGCAGGTACCCCCAGTTACTAGGTATAAACTACTAGATCTATTTCATGTCAAAATTTACAAAGATAGTTCGCACCTTTGATGTTAAGGGTACACCTTGATTAGAGGCCAGTACCCCTAGTTACTTAGTGAAACTACCCATGTAGATTTGATCAAGGATACAAAGTTAATCTGAATCACTTCATGACTTAAGGTATTCTCCATTTCTTTGATGGAGGCCTCAATTTCTCAGTGTAACTCAGTCATTGCTCTGCCACTTTGTTTATTTCTTTTTCTTTTATGATCTTATTTCTGCTGCCCTTATGATTTTTAGAGTGACTGTTTAAAGACAATAAACACTCTAGTCTTCTGCATCTTGACTTCACTAAGTCTGTTATGTTCAGGTACAGTGAAGACCTTTCTATTCTAACCATGCGAAAACAAAGTTAAGAGCAATAAACAGTTTCGAACACCTTATTTTTTGATGGACAGTCTCTGAACTCTTCAGTATATTAAGGTTAAACCTTCAATTCAGTCAAGAAGCAACCATGATTCTTATAAAGGAAGGGTTGCAATAACTGCAGCTTACTGTAATGAACCAATAGCAGGATTGTTATCTAAACAAAGTGATACCAAGTGATAATGATACCAATTGATAAAAGGTGATAATGATGCATAGGAGCAGCTCAAAAAAAGGTTTGCAAGATTATATGGACTGATATCAAAGGATAATTATATCTGAAAAAGGAGGAAAGGTTAGGAGAAGTTGATTAAAGATCAGACTTAACAGCACTCCCCCAGACATCGCTATGTATCAACTCAAGTTGTACCGACTCTATATGCAGATGGTATAAAGATGCACTGACTCTGACATATGTGATATGCAAGATGCACCGACCTACATGCAACATGAACATAGGATGCACCGATCGTCATGCTGTTTAAAACACCCAATGCATCTACTTCATGCTGAAAGCTTATGCACCCTGGTGAAAACGTGCATCAACTATATGTAGAGTGTGCTTCGACATAAAGTCTGTACAAGGCAATTGATTGACTATATGCACAACCATCCGTCAACTATATGCCCAGCTATGCATCGACTTCAGAGATAGTATGTGCAAGATGTGCAGCCACTTATGTACTCAGTCCACAAGTGATTATTCTATCATCGAGCAACCCTATTCACAGGTTCAAGAACAGGCAAACTCAATTATTTCAAGCACTGTAAAAGACGTCACAAAAGAAAAATTAGTCATTTTCCTACTGAAATTTACAAAGCCCTAGTTCTCTTCTTAGATATCTAAATCTTTCATTTCCAAGAGGTTTTGTAAAAATATCAGCAACTTGTTTTTCAGTTTCAACGAAGACTAATTCAATTTCACTTTTGCTCACAGCATCTCTAAGAAAATGATGTTTAATATCAATGTGCTTAGTCCTAGAGTGGTGAACAAGATTTTTAGTAAGGCAGATGGCACTAGTGTTATCACATAAAATAGGAATGAATCCCAGAGTTATCTGATAATCTGAGAGCTGATGTTTGATCCATAGTACCTGGGCAGCATAATTCCCTGTAGCAACATATTCTGCCTCTGTAGTGGAGAGTGCTACAGTGTGTTACTTTTTAGAGGCCCAAGATAACAACCACCTAGGAATTGGCAATATCCACTAGTGCTCTTCCTATCTATCCGACACCCAGCATAGTCTGCATCAGTGTAAGCTATAAGCTCCAACTCACACCCAGCAGGGTACCAAAGACCAAGTTCTTGGGTGCCTGACAGATACCTAAAGATCCTTTTCACTGCACTAAAATGAGACTCCTTAGGACTAGCCTGAAATCTAGCACATAAACATACTGCAAATTGTATATCAGGCCTAGATGCAGTGAGATACAAAAGGGATCCAATCATACCTCTATATAGTTTTTGATCCACTGGGTTACCTTTTGTATCTTGATCAAGACTTATGGAGGTACCCATAGGAGCTGCAATGTCCTTGAGGTTTTCGAGCTTATATTTCTTCAGGAGGTCCCTAATGTATTTGGACTGGGTGATAAAGGTTCCATCTTTGGTTTGAGTCACCTGCAATCCAAGAAAGAGTTTCAGCTCACCCATTGAGCTCATTTCAAACTCTTGTGTCATTAAGTCAGAAAATTCCTTACACATCTTTGGGTTAGTTGAACTAAAAACAATGTCATCCACATAAATCTGAACAATAAGTATGTCAGGGTGACTTACCTTTGTAAACAACGTTTGGTTAATCTCACCTCTCGAGAACTTCTTCTCGATAAGGAATTTGCTGAGTCTGTCATACCAAGCTCTAGAAGCTTGCTTCAAACCATAGAGAGCTTTATTCAACTTATATACATAAGAAGGGAAATCTGAGCATTCAAAGCCAGGAGGTTGGTGGACATAGACATCCTCCTTAAATTCCCCATTGAGAAAGGCAGATTTTATGTCCATTTGCTGGAGAGTTATTCCAAGGGAGCATCCATAAGCTAACAAAATGCTGATAGCTTCTATCCTGGCTATAGGGGCAAATGACTCTTCAAAGTCAATACCGAATTCCTGGTTGTACCCCTGAGCAACAAGTCTGGCTTTATTCTTTACTACATTACCTAGCTCATCAGTTTTATGTCTAAAAACCCATTTAGTTCCAATGACAGTCCCATGATCAGGAGGTGGGACTAGGTACCACACCTTGTTCCTGTCAAACTGATTAAGCTCCTCGTGCATGGCGTTGATCCAATGCACATCCTTTAAGGCACTGTCAATGGACTTAGGTTCTACATGAGAAACCAATGCATATGTATTTAATTCATGCTGATATCTAAAGTAGCCTCTAGTCCTAGGGGGTTCATTTAGGTTACCAATGACATTACTTGCTGGATGATCTCTTAAAAATCTGATATTGATAACTTGGTTACCTTGATCTTCATTTACCTCCCCCTAAACAGCAGGCTCTTCTGCATTATTTTCTTCTGGCTCTTCTTCTTGATCTGATTGGTCTGTCGATTGTCTTTCATTTAATATTATTCCATCATCTTCTTTCCTGCACAGACCATTGTCACACTTAGTCAGGGACTCATCAAAGACTACATGTGGAGATTCTTCAACCGTTTTAGAATTTGAGTTGTACACCCTATATGCTCTAGTGGTTTCAAAATATCCTAAGAACAAGCCCGGATCACTTTTAGGTTCAAACTTATCAAGATCTCTTTTATCATTAACATGGATAATATATTTACATCCAAAAACCTTAAAGTTAGCAATTGAAGGTTTCTTACCCTTGAGGATTTCATAGGGTGTTTTCTGAGTGAACGGCCTTCCCATGGCTCTATTTATTACATGACATGTAGTATTAACTGCTTCTGCCCAAAATTTTCTTGGTAGGTCACCTTCAACTAGGAGTGTTCGGGCCATCTCTACAAGAGTCCAGTTCCTCCTCTCCACCACTCCATTTTGCTCTGGTGTCCTTGGTGAGGAGAACCGATGAGTAATTCCATTGACCCTGCAAAATTCATCAAATTGTGAATTCTTAAACTCACCTCCATGATCAGATAAAATATTTTCAATTGAATTTTCATTTTTTTGTTTTATTTTCAAATAGAACTCTTGAAATTCTATGAATGCATCATTTTTATTTGTAAGGAAAACGACCCAAGTATACCTAGAGAAGTCATCAACTAGGACATATCCATATCTCCTCCCTGACAAGCTGACCAATCGTGTGGGTCCAAATAGATCCATATGTATCAGCTCATAAGGTTTAAGGGACATGTTTACAGTTCTTGATTTAAATGACTTTCTAGTCTGCTTGGACTATGTGCAAGCACCACACACCTTATTTTTCTTCTTGAAAGAAATTTCAGGGAGTCCTCTAACCATGCTATGTTTATTCAATTTATGCAAAATAGTATAGCTAGTATGGTCTAATCTACGATGTCACAGAAATGCTAAATCATCTTTATTTGCAGTAAGGCAGAGATTAGAATGGGCTAAATCATCTAAATCTACCAAATAAATGTTATTCACCGTTTTTCCTGAGAATTTAACTACATCAGAATCAGGTTCAAAGATTTTGCAATAATGAGAATCAAATACTACCTTGTGTCCTTTATCACAGAGCTGGCTGATACTGAGTAAGTTATATGCTAGACCATCAACCAGCAGTACTTCTTCAATGCAACAGGTAGTACACTTACCTACCTTACCTGACCCGATGATTTTACCCTTTGTATTTCCTCCGAAGGTGACAAGACCTCCATTCTTCTCAGTCAACATGCAAAATTTGGCCTTGTCTCCTGTCATATGCCTGGAGCAGCCACTATCAAGATACCACATATTGCTACAGGCTGCCAGGCATACCTGCAATCACAATCAGGTAGAGAATTTTGGAACCCAAAACTGTTTGGGCTCCGAAGCAGAAACAGAACAATTTAAGCAAGATAGCAATTGTTTAGGAATCCACATTTATCTAGACATGGTTGGCTTAGTGGAATTCCTAACATTCTTTTCATCATTTTTCTTTTTCTCAGCACCAACTGATTGAACCTTCTTCTTCTGATGCTATGGTTTTTTTGAGTTCTAGCACCATCTTTATTAGCAGCATGATTATTTTTATGCTAGTGCCCAGGCCAGTAGGTACTCAGATAATTGCGGCCTGCAGTGGTCCTAGGCTGACCAAAGAAGACCTATCTATTAGGACCCCATGTCCTAGACTGACCGACCCAGCTAGCAAAATGAGGTCTATGCCAGTGAGTGGGAAAATATTGATATCTAGACCTTCCCTGGACTTGATTCCATCCAGTCCTATAGAATGGTTGTGGTTGTTTCTGAGGATAGGTGTAATAGGTCTGGACCTTGGGCTGGTGAGTATGGCTGGTTTGCCCCCGAGCAACATTAAGTCTCCCTTGCATTTTTGACCCACTAGACTTCTGTACAGGTTTGTGTTGCGTCTTCTTCTGGATAGGTGATGGTGGTGGAGACTTGGTGATCTTGCCCTGGAGTTTAAATTTGCTTGGAGGTTGACCCCGAACCTGAGACTTACTTTTGGGTAAAGGGCAGGATCTGCTAGCCTCACCAACCTTCTGTTTACCTTTGTCCTTGGCACTGGACATTTTCAAATTAACAATTTTTGAAGCAGAATTTTCATTAACCATTTTTATAAGAGGTCCCTTCCTTTTCTCTGCCACAAATGATATGGTTTTCATGGCAAGGCTTTTCGTGGCAGTTGAGTTGAATCCAAGACCTTTTCTGAAATTCACCTTTGACCCTAACAGAGCATTGAGATTCTCTGTGCCTTGGGTCATATTTTCTATAATTTTCCTTTTATCAACATTTCTTTTTCTAAATTTTCAACTGTTTTCTTTAATTCAGAATTCACACACAAAACAGCTTCATATTTCTCATTTGAAATTTTTGCTTTATTTTCAAACATTTGAACTCTCAGCTTCAAATCATCGATGACATTCTTTAACCATTCCTTTTCCTTTCTAGAATCTATTAAAGCACGCTTCAATTCATCATATTCAGCACATGAAAATTTTAAACTATCATTTTTCGATTGCAGACAGGCAATTTTATCAGACATGGTTTTATCATTCATAAGTGAGTTTATTTTCTTCTTCAAATGCCTGTTCTCCTTTCTAATATCATCCACTTTATCTAGCAAGTCTCCGTAGGCATCCTCCCAATCAGAAATTATATAGTGCTCAAAAGGAGAGGATACCTCATCGGAGTCTCCTTCTTCTTCTTTGTCACTTTTGGCCATCAGGCAGACAGTCTTTTCTTCATCCTCGCCCTCTGAGGTGGTGCTCAGTGTGCCCTCGCCCTCATCGCTCCAAGTACTAATCATGGCTTTTCCTTTTCCTCCTTTCTTCCTTAGTTTCTCCTTCTGCCTCTGGAGCTCTGGACAATCTGCCTTCATATGTCCGGCCTTCCTGCAGTGATAGCAAACATTAGTATCAGGTTTCTTCGCAGGGGTAGACCTATACCTGTTATATCACCGGCCGCTGAATTATCTTCGGCTGAAATTTCTGCCTTCCTTTCTCAAGAATCGCCTGAACTCTCTGGTCAACATAGCAAGTTGGTCTCCATCTATTTCTGACCCAGATAGATTGCTCTGCTCGCTTGATGATTCACTGTGGCTGGATCTGCTTGTTCTGCTGGAACTAGCCTTCAGCGCGATTGGTTTCTTCTTATTCTCGAGCTCCTCAATTTTGGGAAGGTTCATCTCATATGCCATTAGAGAACCTATTAACTTGTCAACTTTCATCGTCTGAAGATCTCTTGACTCCTCGATCACTGTCACCTTTGTGTGCCAGACAGGAGTCAGAGACCGCAAGATCTTCCTTACAATCTCGTAGTCGAAATAGCTCTTTCCCAAATTCCTCAAACCGTTAGTTATGATCGTTAGACGAGCATACATCTCAGTCACGATCTCACCAGGTTTCATCCGGAATGCTTCATATTCAGAGACCAACATATTAGCCTTGGTCTCTCTCACCTGTGATGTCCCTTCGTAGATAACCTCCAACGTGTCCCACACCTCCTTGGCGGTTTTGCACGATGACACTCTGGAGAATTCTGTGGGATGAAGTGCGCACTGGATAGAGTTGACGGCACTCCAGTTCAAAGTAGACTTTCTAATTTCCCCTTTCATCCAAACCTCTTCATTCTCGTGCAGTTCGAACGGTCCCTTGCTCACTACCCTCCAGATCTCGTAGTCTTTCGCCCTCAGACAGACCTACATTCTGTTCTTCCAGTAGGGGTAGTTAGAGCTATCGAAGTATGGAGGCTTGGAGGTTGAATGTCCTTCTGCTGTCATTCCCATAGCGTTCATGGCCGTTCCTCTTTAGGATGTTAGTCCCGGAAAAAGAGTTAGGCTCTGATACCATTTTATAGGATCAAGCCCCTACCGTTGCGCTAAAAGCTCGAGTTGGTAGCGAAGGCGGAACCTTATTTCCTTATGGCAGCGCAGAACCCCACACTATCGTGCTGTGGGTGGACATGAGGAGCTTCGCACATGGACCCCATAGTCCATGCGGCGGGTTGGGCTGTCAAGCGCCGATGCACCACGTGGGTCCCATACCCCACGTGGAGCAACAAATCACAAGGGAGACGCTGGAAAATCCAACAATCTCCCCCCCAGCGACACCCGGGGGATTTGAACCCGCGACCTCACTCTAATACCAACTGATGAGAGTCTATGAACGATCTAGAGGGGGGTGAATAGATCAATCACCCAATAAAATCGACTGCAATAGTTTCAAGTGCGGAAATAAAACAAACTACTGCTGGACGGCAGAAAGATAAGCTAAAGTGATCACAGAAAGTCAACTCAAGCAGATCTGAACTTAAACGATCCTAAACATGCATCTACTGTGGATGGAAGATATAATCAAGAGCCACAACAATTTGCAAGACAAACGCACAGTAGACAGGAAATTTTTAAGGTGGTTCGATCTCAAACCCGAGATCTACGTCCACCCCACACTCCAAACCAGAATGTGGCTTCAACCGCTGATAAACAGCTTCGCTGATCCACAGCTTCGGGGTCACAACCCTACAGATAGCTAGGCCTACAGCTTATGCCGTCCAGAGGAATCCTCCTCTGTAAATCGCTGGGGACTTACAACTTCACCCGTCCAGAGGAATCCTCCTCTGCCCGTTGAACATTACAGCTTGCTCTGCTGACACACAGCTTGAAAACAAGATTTCAAAAAATAGAATAGAAACAAAGAAAAAACAAGAAATCCTCATAGAGAATGTAGCTCACAATGAGCAATATCAGTTCTAGTGTCTGAACCAAGAGACTGATGAACAAACATTCAGAGTAAATCTCTCAGACTCCTCTCTCTCAACTCTCTACTTCTCTTCTTCTCTCTTTCTTCTCTTTCTCTTGTCTCTGGATCGTGCAGGCTCTCTCTGCTTCTACACTTCTTGATCTGATTTCTATCTCAATGCAATGATCATCACTTCAGATGGAGAAGTCTTCTTCTTATATAGTAGCAGCAGATAGGTGGGCGTGTGTCCTCCACGATTCCCGCCCAAGCGCCTTGACCACGTGGCAGCATTTCGGCCTGCTGCAATACACGTGTCACAATCCTGGCACATCCTACATTCTTGGATCATGTGCCCTTTCTTAAGTTCCTCGACCAGTAGTCCTGTCAGATCAGACTTGTCATCAGTTTGAGTTAATCTGAAAGGAAAGACAGAAAGACGCACCGAGTTAGTTCGAGAATTGAACTAAGCATGTACAGACTTGATGCGTATAATGTAGTTTGCATGCAGGAAAGTATGCACATTGAAGATGAATGCACAGACACGCCATTAAAGAGTGTTCAGACATTGTGTGTGATGTACAAACGATGCATCGACCTGTTGTGCCTAGAGTTTAATCATGAATACATAATGTACAGACTTTGATGGGCTGATGTATGGGCTTAAACGCTCGAATCATCAGAGGTTGTATAGACTTGTGAAATGATGCACGAACATTGATGCTCATATCAGTACCGGTTGTACAGACTTGCCACCAAAGAATGTACAGACTTTGAGTGCATGGTACAACAGATGTACAGACATGCCGTCGAAGAATGTACAGACTTGTTCAGTCATCAAGGCAACCGAATGCAGACATAGTATTTAATTGCACGGACAGAATGTATAGACTTTGAGTGCATGGTAAAGAGTGTACAGACTTAGCAATGAACTATGCATGGACCTATCTAAGCTGTCCTCTATATGCATGCATAATATGCATATATGCACTGAACTAGGCACTGACTATATGACTGCACTAATGCAAGATATGAATAGATGAAGGCATGCACAGACTTTATGACTGAATAAGACAACACTACACTGATTCAAGATATGCTATGTCGCAAACGTGTATGGGCTTGTGGACTTGGACCAATATAGAATGTTGTACAGACTTGAGTTGAAGCAACTGATGAATGCACAGATGCACTGAGTAAGCATGTGTTTCTACAGAGATAATGCTAGAACACTCAACGCAATGCCCATACAGCGTCAACGCACGATGAATATGCACACAACCTGTTCGATGGAATGACATGCAAATAAGATGATCAAACAATCATCATTCATACTCATAGTGCTTGCTGACATCAAAACCACAGGGGCACAACAATAGTCAATGAGCTGGTGTTTCATCCAGAGAACCTAGGCTGCACAATTTTCTGTTGTAACATACTCAGCTTTAACAGTGGAAAGAGCAACAGTGTGTTGCTTCTTAGATGCCCAAGACACTAGACAACCACCTAGGTATTGACAATACCCACTAGTGCTTTTTCTATCTATCCTACACCCTGCATAGTCTGCATCAGTGTAAGCTACCAGTTCAAAATCACACCTAGGAGGATACCATAGACATAAGTGATGTGACACAACCTCGGACCTAATGCAAGCAAGCACAATCGCATTCAAATGGGCCGAATTGGGCCACCGCTCTATCGACACTCACCCAAGACCGGGGTAACTTGGCAATGCCAAGGTGAGGTTGAGGGGTTGGGCCCTTGCTGGTAGAGGGCCAGCAAGGCCAAGATGGGATTCCCAATGGGTATGGATGCCCAATTCAAGGGGGCCGACAAAGTGCCAAAGGCACCGGATGTACTTCTCCCACGGTGATCACTCAAGACAACGGGGCTTGAGGACCGGGCTCTCACTCTCATAACCAGCAGAATTAAGAACAAATATTGAATGACAAGCACTAAATAGAGTGAAGGTTTGAGCACTTACTCGACCGGTTTGAAGAAACCGGTCCCGGTCGGAGACGAGGGCGAGCGGGGAGGCTGGTGGATCCCCACACGCCGCGCCGGGGTAGCTTGACCTGCCCAAACAAGTTACAACACTACACCTCTCACATGAGGGGGATCTTGGGGTGGGGGTTAAGGGATATTACAACCAAAATTACCTCCGCACAGGGAGGGGCCTTCAGCCGGCCAAGCGGGGTGGGGAAACTATGGTTAAAAGCATGGAATGATGAAGTCACCGGTTCTGCCTGCTCTCTCCGAACAGGGACAGGTAGACGGTGTTGCTGCTGTAGAACTTGCTCAAGAATTTTGCTGATGATGAGACTGGTGAGGAAATCTTCGTAGATGGGAAGGGAATGCCTCAGAATTTCTTCAATTTCTTCTGGAGCCGCTGTTGACCAGGATGGAGGTTTGAACAGAGCTTCAGATTCTCGGACCTGCAGTTGCAGACTTCTAACAGCAGATTGCAGAGAACGCCCCGGCAGCTCCTGACCTCGGAATCAAGCGCCGTCATAGACGTTGGAATCGCGGACGAGTCCTCTTCGCAGAAAAATTGACAGGGAAGCCAACTGATATCGGATAAGACTAGGGGATGCAGAACAATGGAGACTGGTCGGTGCAGACTATGAGTAGCAGATCTGCATAGCTGAGGGAGAAAAATGAGAACTCTGGATCACGAATGCCGAATGAAGTTCTGTTTCTTGATTCTGGAAGTAGACTGGGCGATGAAGAACTTTGAAGAAGAACTCGTGGACTGATTCCATCGGGGTTCGTTGTGGCAGAGCTTCTAATCTGGCTCAGGTCCTCAGCCGAGGCAGAACTGCGCAGTTGTGAGAGAATGAACCTCCTGGACGGATCAGAGATCGGAAGAAGATGAAACCACTTCTGTTGCAAAGGAGACTGGTAGACTCTTCCGACGATGGCTCTTGGGTCTTCAAACTCGTTCGGAGGAAGTCGTGGTGGCCACTGCAAGTTGCTGGTTCATCTACAACCTCTGGACAGCAAACTGCAACTTCGAAGTAGCTTCCAATGACCAAGAAAGAAGAAGGGGAAGGGGGTAGATGAGTGTGGGAGTGACCCCTGGTTGTAAGGGGGTCTTGGAGGGGGTGTTCTAAGGTGTGGGAGGTGGAGAATAAGGTCTAGAAGAGGGTCCAACAGATGGTGGTAGTGGGGGCTGCGAATTTGGGAAGGTGGGTGAGAGGGAAAGGGTATTTGAAAATGGGTTTAAGGGTGGGGTTAATTTGTTTGTCTTGGGAATGGGGGGGGGGGTTGTGTTGGGGAAGGGAATGGGTGCTTGGGGTAGTGGGAAGGGTGCTTGGGAAAGTGGGAGGGGTAGTTGGGGGTTGGATGGTGAGGAGAGGATTGGTGGAGGGGGTCTTGGGAAGGGGTGGAGTATTGATGAGGGTTGTGGGGAATGGGAAGAGGCTTAAATGGGGTAGGTGGGGAGTGGAGGTGGTTGGGAAGGGGTGGAGTATTGATGAGGGTTGTGGGGAATGGGAAGAGGCTTAAATGGGGTAGGTGGGGAGTGGAGGTGGTTGGGAAGGGAGGAGATAGAAGAAAATTCGAATTTGGGTGTTGAGGAGAGAGAAAGTGGAGTGAAAAAGAGAGATTAAGAGAGGGAAGGGTGGGGAATCTCTCCCCTAGGGTTTCTCACCTAAAAAATGGAATCTCTCCACTAGATAAGAAGTGTAAACTCTCAAAATGGCAAGTTTTTCATTCATTGATTCATTCATTACCTCCAAATGAAGGAAATTGGGCCCTATATATAGGAAACCCACATTTTACAATAAGTCCCTTACAAAAGACTCAATAACAAATAACCGAAGGGGTAGGGGGGGCTCATGGGCCAAGCCCGAAGAATTGGGCCCAATAGCACATTACACAATCTAATGACACTCAATACTTAGGAAAATAAATGCATGACCTAGGGACATGACTCAAATAAACTGAAAATTACATCAAATGACTCAAGTAAATAGCATAAAAAGGATAAGTGGGCCTTTATAGAGAGAGGCCCGAACTCAAACGATGCCGGAATGTGAAGAAGACCCTAGCCAAAGGGAATTGTGGATGATGCCTCCATCAAATCCCCTGGGCTGTGAAGAGCTCGACTCCGTCGAGTAGGGGTCCATCCGGCTGTGGTACTGCTCGAGGAGGTCCGGATCCAATCGCTGGAGATCCTCCCGACTCACCCAAGAATCCTCCGAAGGAGGCCGATCCTTCCACCTGACGAGATAGCGCTCATATACCTTGCTCCGAGTGGTAGTGACTTGTACATCCAATATTTGTTCAATTTATTCACGCTGGGCTCTTTTGGTTGGTGGCCTCTCCTCACGGGTGGGTGCTCTCTCAATGGAAGAAGTAGGCTCAATCTCCTTACTAGGTACCACCGTGGGTCCCTTATATGGCACTAGGTCGGCGACATTGAATGTGGGACTTATTCCATACTCCTCAGGAAGATCTAACTCGTAGGCATTTGCACCAATGCGCCTCAAGACCTGGAAGGGACCAGCCCCACGTGGCCTCAGTTTAGAGTTGGCTCCCGGGGAGAGCCTCTCCGTCCTTACCATCACAAAGTCACCTTCATGGAATTCTTGGTGATGCCGATGAGAGTCGGCCCGCCTCTTATAAGCCTCATTTTTTTTGCTTATGTGCTTGCAAAGGCTTTCATACAATCTTGTGAATGTTGACATTCTAGGGGTGATGGGTGGACCTGGGCAACCAAAAGTAGACCAATCATGCTTTGATGCCAAGAAGACTTTGATGGATTTTGGAGGGCCGGGGCAACCATATGTGGACTTATCATGCAATGTTGTCATGTAGACTTTAGTGGGCCTAGGTGGGCCGGGGCACCCGTAGGTGAACCTATCATGCAAAGTGGTGATGAATGTAGGGGGACCCAGACATCCGTAGATGCTTTTGACATGCTTAAGACCCATGATAAATGAAGGTGGACCAATACATCCGAATATGGGCCACTCATGCTTTCTACTTGACATGTGGGTGGTATGAATGAATGGACCCAACATAGCGTTCATGCCAAGTGGTGTGGTAGGCCTAGACACATGCATGCGTTTCCCAAAGGTGACCTCCATGTGTATAGGTGTGGGACAACCTTTGAACTCCCATTGGAAAGGATCGAATGGATCTAAGAAGGTGGTCATCATGGGGTGAGACACAACCTTATTACCTAGGGATATGTTGCCCAAGGTCATGGCTCCCAAGGTGTAACCCGAGTCATGGATGAGGTGGGTTTGGCCCAATATGGTGGGTGAGGGTAGGAAAGGGTGGGTGTGGTAAGATGGTTGGGTCATATGAGTCCCTTGACTCCCATTGGAATGGATCATATGGATCATAAAATGGGTCACCTAGGGGGAGGAACTCCATGTCCTCAAGATCCTTAAAAGGTGCTAAGTCATCCTTCTCCATGATAGTTGGGCCAATGTTCTTGACAAGTGGGTCGGCCATGAGTGGAGGGCTTGGCTTTCTACCCAAGATAAGAAGCTCTAAATCGAGGAGAAAGTTGGGCTCATCGGGTGTAGGGAGGAATAGAAGGAGGTCGCTAGTGTAGCAACCAATGGTGTAAACCGAGGTGATAGACCCTATGCATAGGTGTAGGAGGCTAAGGCTCCTAGGTTGTTCGACCATAGGGGTCATCATGCTAGTCATCTCTAATTGCCATGCTATGCCCTTGAGAAGGTCCTCTAAGGTCTCCACTTGATAGGATGCTTGGATTGTGGTGTGATAGGAGAAGAAGGGCACTATGGGAAGGTCTCGTTCTATGGGAGGGAAAACATGGGCCGGGGTCTCTCGAATTAGGCTCTCCTTTAGCCAACTAACAATGGGTTCTCCTAAGATGAGCTCCGCCCCAACTAGAGAGGGTGGTGTAAGGTAAAGACCATCGTGTGAGGTTTCTTCTTCAGCTTGGACTTGGGTTTCCTCCAAAGTGGGGGGTGGGTTTGGAGTGCTCACAACTATTGGATTGGGTATGAGTTCTGCTACCAAGGAGGTGAGAGAGTCTTTTGGGCTGATGAGGGTTTGTGTGTGGTGCTCCCAGGGTAGAGGGTAAAGGGAAACTTGGATTGGGATTGGTAGGATGTGGTTTGGGAGTGGAAGTAGTGGAGGTCTAGGTTGGGGTAGGATTGGGTTTTGAAGTGGAAGGTGGGTTGGGTGACAGGATTTGGGTTGGGTGGTGGTGGCCGTCATGGTTCTAGGTGGAGGGATGGACACGGGGTCTACTTGGGTTTGAATGGTGAGAATAGGGTGAGTGGTGGTCCTTTTTGGGGAAACCGGGTCGGTTAGGGGTCTCTTCCCCTTGGGATCGGCTGGTTGTGGAGGGGTGGTAGTGGGGGCCAATTGAGTTTGGATAGATAGGTTTGCGGAATGAGGTTTTGGTTGGAGTGTGGGGATCCTTAGGGGATTTGGTGGAGAGGTGGATGTTTGGTTTATTTGGGCCTTAAGGGAGAGGACTTGGTTGCGAAGTGAAGTTATGATGGTGGAGAAGTGATTTGTTGGGAGTGGTGGGGGAGGAGGCCTAAAGGTGGTATCAAGTTGATCGGGCGGGGATGGAGGAGTGGTAGTGCACCTCGGGCTAGGGGTGTTTGAGTAGAAGGGGTGGGAATATTTGGGGATGTAGATCTTCCTAAGTTCAACCTTCATATCATCCCATAAGTGAATAGGTTCTTGTCTTCTAACCCTCCTTAAGCCCTCTATGTGTTCCCACTTACTTTTGCCTTGACCCCGAAGTCGTCCCTTGGCCTTTCGGACTCTCGCCGGTCCATATACCCAAGTCTTTTCGAAGTACCTTTCTATGGTAGCCTCCCACCTAAGATAGTCACTAGAATGTGATCCGTCAAAGGTAATATCCCTATCTAGGATGAAGTCTATGGGTGGTGAGTAGGCTAAGTAGGTGGTCATGATGAACGGGGGGATCAATGGAAGGGTCGGATTGATGATGACACCAATGCAAGCATGCCCTAGGACTTGACTTGATAGAGACAAGTCAATGACTTGCTCTTATACCAATTGATGTGACACAACCTCGGACCTAATGCAAGCAAGCACAATCGCATTCAAATGGGCCAAATTGGGCCACCGCTCTATCGACACTCACCCAAGCCCGGGGTAACTTGGCAATGCCAAGGTGAGGTTGATGGGTTGGGCCCTTGCTGGTCTCTATAGAGGGCAGCAAGGCCAAGATGGGATTCCCAATGGGTATGGATGCCCAATTCAAGGGGGCCGAAAAGTGCCAAAGGCACCGGATGTACTTCCCCCACGGTGATCACTCAAGACAACGGGGCTTGAGGACCGGGCTCTCACTCGCATAACCAGCGGAATTAAGAACAAATATTGAATGACAAGCACTAAATGGAGTGAAGGTTTGAGCACTTACTCGACCGGTTTGAAGAAACCGGTCCCGGTCGGAGACGAGGGCGAGCGGGGAGGCGGGTGGATCCCCACACGCCGCGCCGGGGTAGCTTGACCTGCCCAAACAAGTTACAACACTACACCTCTCACAGGAGGGGGATCTTGGGGTGGGGGTTAAGGGATATTACAACTAAAATTACCTCCGCACAGGGAGGGGCCTTCAGCCGGCCAAGCGGGGAGGGGAAACTATGGTTAAAAGTATGGAACGATGAAGTCACCGGTTCTGCCTGCTCTCTCTGAACAGGAACAGGTAGACGGTGTTGCTGCTGTAGAACTTGCTCAAGAATTTCGCTGATGATGAGACTGGTGAGGAAATCTTCGTAGCTAGGAAGGTAATGCCTCAGAATTTCTTCAATTTCTTCTGGAGCCGCTGCTGACCAGGATGGAGGTTTGAACAGAGCTTCAGATTCTTGGACCTGTAGTTGCAGACTTCTAATAGTAGATTGCAGAGAACGCCCTGGCAGCTCCCGACCTCGGAATCAAGCGCCGTCATAGACGTTGGAATCGCGGACGAGTCCTCTTCGCAGAAAAACTGACAGGGAAGCCAACTGATATCGGATAAGACTAGGGGATGCAGAACAATGGAGACTGGTCGGTGCAGACTATGAGTAGCAGATCTGCATAGCTGAGGGAGAAAAATGAGAACTCTGGATCACGAATGCCGAATGAAGTTCTGTTTCTTGATTCTGGAAGTAGAATGGGCGATGAAGAACTTTGAAGAAGAACTCGTGGACTGATTCCATCGGGGTTCGTCGTGGCAGAGCTTCTAATCTGGCTCAGGTCCTCAGCCGAGGTAGAACTGTGCAGTTGTGGAAGAATGAACCTCCTGGACGGCTCGGAGATCGGAAGAAGATGAAACACTTCTGTTGCGAAGGAGACTGGTAGACGCTTCCGACGATGGCTCTTGGGTCTTCAAACTCGTCCGGAGGAAGTCGTGGTGACTGCTGCAAGTTGCTTGTTCATCTGCAACCTCTGGACAGCAAACTGCAACTTCGAAGTAGCTTCCAATGACCAAGAAAGAAGAAGGGGAAGGGGGTAGATGAGTGTGGGAGTGACCTCTGGTTGTAAGAGGGTCTTGGAGGGGGTGTTCTAAGGTGTGGGAGGTGGAGAATAAGGTCTGGAAGAGGGTCTAACAGATGGTGGTAGTGGGGGCTGCGAATTTGGGAAGGTGGGTGAGAGGGAAAGGGTATTTGAAAATGGGTTTAAGGGTGGGGTTAATTTGTTTGTCTTGGGAATGGGGGGGGTTGTGTTGGGGAAGGGAATGGGTGCTTGGGGTAGTGGGAAGGGTGCTTGGGAAAGTGGGAGGGGTAGTTGGGGGTTGGATGGTGAGGAGAGGATTGGTAGAGGGGGTCTTGGGAAGGGGTGGAGTATTGATGAGGGTTGTGGGGAATGGGAAGAGGCTTAAATGGGGTAGGTGGGGAGTGGAGGTGGTTGGGAAGGGAGGAGATAGAAGAAAATTCGAATTTGGGTGTTGAGGAGAGAGAAAGTGGAGTGAAAAAGAGAGATTAAGAGAGGGAAGGGTGGGGAATCTCTCCCCTAGGGTTTCTCACCCAAAAAATGGAATCTCTCCACTAGATAAGAAGTGTAAACTCTCAAAATGGCAAGTTTTTCATTCATTGATTCATTCATTACCTCCAAATGAAGGAAATGGGGCCCTATATATAGGAAACTCACATTTTACATTAAGTCCCTTACAAAAGACTCAATAACAAATAACCGAAGGGGTAGGGGGGCTCATGGGCCAAGCCCGAAGAATTTGGTCCAATAGCACATTACACAATCTAATGACACTCAATACTTAGGAAAATAAATGCAAGACCTAGGGACATGACTCAAATAAACTGAAAATTACATCAAATGACTCAAGTAAATAGCATAAAAAGGATAAGTGGGCCTTTATAGAGAGAGGCCCGAACTCAAACGATGCCGGAATGTGAAGAAGACCCTAGCCAAAGAGAATTGTGGATGATGCCTCCATCAATAAGTCAAGGGTGCCAGATAGATATCTAAAAATCCTTTTCACTGCACTCATGTGAGACTCCTTAGGACTAGCCTAAAATCTAGCACATAAACACACAGAAAATTGGATATCTGGACGAGATGCAGTAAGATAGAGTAAGGATCCGATCATACGTCTATATATTTTGAAATCAACCAATTTACCTTCTGGGTCAACATCAAGACTAGTTGATGTACCCATTGTTGCAATGATGGCCTTGAGGTTTTCCAGCTTGTATTTCTTCAACAGATCCTTGATGTACTTTGCGTGAGTGATGAAACTTCCCACTGAGGTTTGACAGATCTGTAAACCAAGGAAAAACTTCAGTTCTCCCATTGAACTCATTTCAAATTCATCAGTAATTAAATTTGAGAATTCCTCACACATGGATGGTTTACTTGACCCAAACACTATGTCATCTACATAAATCTGAATAATAAGAATATCCTTGTTATCTATTATAGTAAATAGAGTTTGGTCAACCTCACCTCTTGAGAAGTCTTTACCTGTGAGGAAATAGCTTAACCTGTCGTACCAAGTTCTGGGAGCTTGCTTCAGTCCATACAATGCCTTGTCCAGTTTGTACACATGATCAGGAAAATCAATATACTCAAAACCAGGGGGTTGTTTGACGAAAACATATTCTTTTATTAAACCATTCAAGAATGCAGATTTGACATCCATCTGTTGAAGTTTTATTCCTAGGCTACATGCAAATGCAAGGAGAATTCTAATGGCTTTTATCCTGGCTACAGGGGCAAAGGACTCTTCAAAATCTATCCCAAATTCTTGATTATACCCTGTGCCACTAGCCTAGCCTTATTTCTAACAATCTTTCCCTGTTCATCAGTTTTATTCATGAAAACCCATTTTGTGCCTATAATGGAGCCATGTGTTGTTTAGGAACTAAGTGCCATACCTTATTCCTCTAAAACTGACTAAGTTCATCATGCATGGCATTAATCTAATGTTCATCTTTTAAGGCATTTTCAATATTTTTCGGTTCAACTTGTGAGACAAGAGCAAATGAATTAAGTTCATTTTCAATTCTAAAGTGAGATCTAGCTCTAGGAGGTTCAAGCAAATTACCAATAACATTTTCTAATGGGTGATCTCTAAGTACTCTAATGTTGGTAAGCTGATTACCTGAATTCCCATTTACCTCCCCCTGAACTCCTGACCCTTCAGTCTCACCTTCATCTGCTTGTTCTGCATTTTGCTCTTCTTCATTTTCCAGAAACTCTCCTTCATTCTTGTTCCTACAGAAATCAATTTCAGATCTGTTAGTTGTCTCATCAAAAATAATGTGTGGTGATTCTTCAATAGTTTTAGATTTAATATTATATATCCTATAGGCTCTAGAAGTCTCAGAATACCCTAGAAAAATTCCTGGTTCACTTCTGGCCTCAAACTTATCAAGGTCTCTTTTAGAGTTAACATGAATAAAATATTTAGATCCAAAAACATTGAAATGAGCTAGTGAAGGTTTCTTAACTTTCAATATTTCATAAGGGGTCTTTTGAGTAGAGGGTCTTACCAAAGCCCTATTGATAATGTAGCAAGATGTGTTCACTACTTCACCCCAAAACTTTCTAGGTAAGTTATTTTCCACCAACATAGTTCGAGCCATCTCCACCAAGGTTCTATTCCTTCGTTCAACTACTCCATTTTGTTCAGGAGCTCTTGGTGAAGAGAATATGTGGAATATCCCATTATTCCTGCAAAAGTCATCAAACTGTGAGTTTTCAAACTCACCACCATGATCTGACAAAATATTGGATATAGAATACTTACCATCCGGATTTATTCTGTAGAAAAATTCCTGAAATTTACTGAAAGCATCATTTTTGTGAGTCAAAAAGAATACCCAAGTATATCTAGAAAAGTCATCTACTAAGACAAATATATATCTTCTACCATTCAAACTAGCTGACCTAGTGGGTCCGAACAAATCCATGTGAATCAGCTCAAATGGGTTTAGAAGACATGCTTTCAGTTCTGGATTTAAAAGACTTCCTAGTCTGTTTGCATTGGGTACATGGCTCACAAATTTTATTGTTCTTATTAAATAAAATTTCAGGTAAACCCTTTACCATGCTAAATTTAGTCAACTTATGCAACACATTATAGCTAGCATGACCTAATCTACGATGCCACAGATATGCAAGGTCATCTTTATTTACTGACAAACATATCTAATGTGTGCTGCATCATCTAGATCAACCATATATATGTTGTTGACTCTTTTTCCAGTGAATTTTACAGTTTCTGAATGCGGTTCATAAATGGTGCATGCAAGAGAGTCAGAAACTACTTTATGGCCTTTATCACAAAGTTGACTAATGCTAAGAGATTTTATGCAAGTCCTTCAACTAGTAAAACATCTTCAATGCAGCATGATACACACTTACCGACCTTACCTATTCTAATTATCTTTCCTTTTGTATTGCCTTCAAAGGTGACATGACTAGCATCTTTCTCAGCCAGCATACAAAATTTTCTTTTGTCCCCGGTCATGTGCCTAGAACAGCCACTGTCGAGGTACCATCTATTATGTGTGGCTGTCAGGCATACCTATAATTGCAACCAGGCAGAAGATTTCAGAACCCAAAACTGCTTGGGCCCCATAACAGCAGTCAAATCAATCAAACATGACAGCAGTTGTCTTGGTATCCACATTTGTTTCTATGATTTTATTTAAGTTATGGATTTGTTGTTCTACTTATTTAACTCATTGTTCACATTTTGAGAGTTTGTTGTTGATCTTTGATTTTTCATAGTTGGGTGTTTTTTAAAAACATAAGAGTTTATGTGCCAATTTTGGAATCTAAAATCATTGGGATATGTCGGTGCAGTAAAGAACCTAGGTTAGGCAGACTTAGGTTGAACAAAATCATAGGAGTTATGGTTTATAGATGACCTGAACCTAGGTTGTGCTGAGGTACTCCAAGAGTGGCGTCGATGCACTTGATAAGGATGGGATTTCTGAATGTTCTATTGCATCGACCTTACATAATGGATGCCTTGACCTGTCCTACCATAAGAAGAGTAGTAGCTTTGGCCTAAAGTCTTCTTGCACAGACCATGGCTTCTAAAGAACTGGAACCCATATGAGATGTGCGTCAGTGCAATGTAGTTGTTGCATCTACCTATCTTTTGTGACTGGATTGTTTTGTTCTTGGGGCTTTCCTGGACTTGGGTTCTAACTGGTTGACCCCTAACTGGACCCTTAGGCTTAGGTGCAGTGATGTGTGTGCTGGGTTCTCTAGGAGCATCCACCTTCCCTTTACCTTTATCCTTGGCACTCACCTTATTTTGTTTATTTTTTATAGATTTTTCATTGATGTTTTCCTCACAATTCATTCTTATCAAAGGATTGAATTTAGATTTTCCTTTGTCAGCAACAAATCAAATTATTTTTACCTCAAAACTTTTCTTGCTTATTGGATTAAAACCCAACCCTTCTCTTCTGAAATTGACTTTAGTTCCCAGAATTGCATTTAGATTTTCTGTTCCTTGAGTCATGACCTCAAGGGAATTCTATTTGTCTTTGGTTTCTTTTTCTAGATTTTCAATAGATCTTTTCAATTCTTCATTCACACCTTTTACAGCTTCATATTTTTCATTTGCAGTTTTTGTTTCTTCTTCAAATTTCTACATTCTGATTTTAAGTTCATCAATTTTTTTTTTCAGATTTTCATTTTCACATCTCAACCCATTAGGACAGTTTTATATTCTTCTATTTCAGCAAGAGAATTTTTTAAATCAGTGTTTTCGATTTCTAAGCATACAATCCTATCACTTGAGGTGGTGTCATTAACAAGGAAGTTTATCTTCCTTTTCAATTGTCTATTCTCCCTATGAATATCATCATATTTATCTAAAATTTTAGCATATGCTTCTTCCCAAACACTATAAGTATAGTTCTCAAAAGGGGAAGTTACCTCATCATCTTCCTTTTCTTCTTCTTCTCTTCTGGCCATCAGCCACAGCTTATCCTCCTCCTCACTGTCAGATGAGCTGCTCTGACTGTCTTCTTCTTCATCACTCCAGGTGCTTACCATGGCCTTGTCCTTCTTGTTCTTCCACTTGGGCTGTTTCTCTTTCTGTAGTTCTTGACAGTACGCCTTCAGGTGCCCTAACTTCTTGCAATTATAACATACAACACCATCAGTCCTTTTGGCAGTATCAGATTTATATCTCGACCGTCGTTTGCCTGAGGAATATTTTCGTCTGAAACTCTTACCTTCTTTCCTCAAAAATTTCTTAAACTTTCTAGTTAGCATAGCAAACTCACCTGAGTTTTCTTCGGAACTAGAAGAGCTGTGCTCACTCGAAGACCCTTTGTTGCTAGAATTTACCTTAAGCGCCAGGGCCTTTTTCTCCTTCTCAGAATCATCCACTCTCTTGAGATTCAGTTCATATGTCATAAGAGAACCGATGAGTTCATCGAAAGTGGTAGTTACCACGTTCCTGGACTCCTCCACTACAGTGGCCTTCGTATGCCAGATCGGTGTAAAGGATCAGAGGATTTTCCTGACCAGCTCATACTCACTATAGATCTTACCTAAACTTCTCAAACTGTTAATAAGCACCATTAACCTAGCATTCATCGCAGATATTGTTTCATCAGATTTCATCTTAAATGCTTCATAGTCAGAGACTAGCATATTCGCTTTGGTTTCTCTTACCTGAGATGTTCCCTCATATATTACCTCCAACTTGTCCCACATTTCCTTTACTGTGGAGCAGGAGGACACTCTGGAAAACTCGGTGGGATGTAGAGCACATTGCATAGCGTTGACCGCACTCCAATTTAGAGTTGATCTTCGAATTTGCTCTCGAGTCTAGACATCTTCATCTTCGGGAAGCTCGAAGGGACCACAGCTGACCACCTTCCAGATCTCATGGTCTTTAGCCCTTAAGAAAATATGCATTCGATTCTTCCAGTATGCATAGTCAGTTCCATTGAAGAATGGAAGTTTACTTATAGAATGACCTTCAACTATAAGTCCTCTAGCATCCATTTCACCAGATCTCACCGGGATGTTAAGCCCTTAAGGAGAGTTAGGCTCTGATACAACGTGATGAGTATGGATGAACTATTGATCTAGAGGGGGGGGTGAATAGATCAACCCCAATTTTAAATTCTCCAGTAGTAAATAAAATGCAGAATGAAAACTCTGCTGAAAAATGAGCTATCAAATCAAGCTGAAGTAAATAGCAAGTACATCCAATGAAGAAATGTTGTCAATCACATAGACTAGCAGATGATAAAATGATCACCAGTTGAGCATTCAAGAGCACACCTCAGTTTAGTACTAGGCGGAGGTTTGATTCACAAAATCCCTCACGTAAGAAGCAGTTTTCCATATAGATGTAATGTATCCTTACGATTGCAACTTTTGATATACCACTGAGGTATTGATTGATAGGTAAAATATATGATAGAGAGACTACTCAAGAAATTCAGACACGCCAAGCAATCACATGAGAGACAAAACAATTTTTAGGTGGTTCGATCTCAATCTTGAGATCTACGTCCACCCCTCACTCACTTGAGTGAGGCTTCAACTGAAAACACAGCTTAGAACTGCTGAATCCACGGCTTACAAATGGCTAAGCTTCACAGCTTGCTGTCCAAGGAAAACTCCTCGCTACTGCCACATAGCTTCCACATGGCTGAGCTTCACAGCTTGCTGTACGAGGAGAACTCCTCGCCGCTGCCTCACAGCTTAGACTGCTGAATACATAGCTTACAATTGTTCAAGAACAAACCTAGAAAAACATCAAAATAACAAATACAGAATGACAAATATAGCTCTCACTCGAGCAATCGACTCTGGATTTGATCTAGAAGTCGAGACCAACACCGCCTCTTGTCTGACTCTCTCTTCTCTCAAACTTCTTCTCCTTCTTTCGACACTCTATTTTCTCTCTATTTTTCTTTTCTGCACCGAGCTCTCTCTCTCTCTCAGGCTCTTTTCAACATCAACACTCTCTTACTCTTAGGTTTGCAGTGGCTCTCGCAACTCTCTTCTACTTCTCCTTTTCTCGATCTTCTTTTCTATGATCTTCTATAGCTCCTCTCTCTTTCGTTATTCTCTGATCCCTTCTGCCGCTCGTGCTCTGGCCTCTATTTATCCTTGCGAACGTGAGTTCTTGTGGTCCCCACAAGATTCAATTTGGGCGCGTGGAAGGAGCGCTCCCGCCCAAAGCCTTAAAAAAATGCTTGGCCACGTGTCAGATGAAAAGGTGAAGGTTCTTCAAGAAATAGCCATGTGGAAAGGTTATTTCGTTAATAATCTTCAAAGTGCTGGGAGATAGCCTCGGATCACGTGCTTCCAACCGTTGTACTTTCAAACCTATGTGACAATCAGAATTTCTTTATGTATCTAAGGTGTTTGACCATGAATCTAAATTATTACTTGATGATCTTCATCTTGTTGAGTCTCTCCAGGTGATTTTGATGATACCAAAACCTTGAACTCAGTTTTCATCTCGTGCCTTGTCGAAGTAATCACGAGCAAGCTTTGAATGTGTTCAAGGCCACTTGGTGTAATGCTAAAAGCTTAAATGTCGGAATGGATATGAAGCTCAAATGAACATCTGCAAATGCATGAATTGAATGAGGACATGAAGCTCTTGTTATATGGATATGATTCATGGATTGAACTCTACCATTTTTGCAGGATTTTTAGAGTTTGATTGACCTGGAAGACTGGTCCGGTCGACCTGATTTACCAGCACCCAAAACTCTACAATTTTACAGAGTTCGGTCGACTGCCAACCCAGGGCCGGTCGACTGAATTTCCCAGCGTTGAAAGGTTCAATCTCTGTAAAATTCCGGTCGACCACCCACCTATGCCCGGTCGACCGCCCCCTTCGAAGCCTCTTTTATTGACTTTGTTTTCTCCACGAGGCTGAAGCATCTATCAATGTTATTTTAATCCCTAAAGTCTCCAGACATCCCTGAAATTGTGGATCTATGTCTTGGGCTATCCTTGACCATCCTAGTTGTATAAAAATAACTCTTGGGGCAAAGAAACCCTAATTACCAAGGGGAGATCAAGGAAGCTATCAAGGGAAGAAAGAAGGTTGCTATTGTAGCTCTGTGAATAGTACTTCGTGCAAGGAGTTATTCATCCATCTCAAGGCTTCTCTAGATCAATGTGAAGCAAATCAACCCCAAACTAAGTGGAGACTCAAGCTTCATCCAAATCTGCATCACCTACTCAGGGGGAGCTAAAATCAGAGTTCTTTCTTTTGTGTTTCTCCCTCCATATTCTTTGAGCTTCAAGTGTGTGTTTTTGTAATCCTTATACGTTCGTGTGTGTGTGGATCTTCTTAGATCCGTGTGTGTGTGTGTGTTTGATTTCTGTCAGATCTGTGTGGATCTTCTTAGATCCGTGTGTGTGTGTATTTGATTTCTATCATATCTGTGTGTATTTCGGTGCTCTTGCACCGTTGTTGGAGTTCCTATACTCCTACGTGTGTGTGTGTGTGTTCAGATCTTGTAATCCCTTACAAGATAGTGTGAGAATCCTCATAGTTTGTGAGGGGTGGACGTAGGTTACCGTTGTTGCATCCGAACCACCTAAAAATCATTGTCTCTTGTGTGGTTTGATCCCTTTCTCCTATCTCCATTCTGTGCTAGCACACACGTAGATTAGATGTTTTGTATCTTGAGTTAGATCTAGCATAACTTATCATCTTCACATCAGATCTCTGGTATATTAAAAGGAAGGTTTGAATCGACAAGGCAAATCTTGTCAGGAAGATAATACCTTGTGTGAGTAGAATCTTCAGATTCACACCTCCGCCACGGTACCAAGGATCCATTGTGTGTGACAGATTTTACTAGATCTAGCAGTCGCTCTATATAAATCTAAACTTCTTTGTTGCTGTTCTTCACACTTATTCAAATCGGTTAAAGTTTTGTTATAATTTGTTATCACCCAATTCACCCCCCCTCTTGGGTGTCATTGATCGTGGGACTTCAATTGGTATCAGAGCTAAGGCTCTAATTCTTTCAGATCTAGCGATCTAGAGTAAGATCCAGATCAATGGCCAACAAGGGGATGATGTCTGAGGGTCACTCAATCCACCGTCCTCCATACTTTAATGGCTCGAACTACTCCTATTGGAAAAATAGAATGCATATTTTTTTGAGAGCCCAACAGTACGAGATCTGGAGGGTGGTGGACAAGGGTCTATATGAGCTTTCTAAAAATGAAGACGAGCGGAACCCTGAGGATATTAAGAAATCAACAGTTAATTTTAATGCCATGAACATTATGCAATGTGCTATACATTCTAACGAGTTTTCTCGTGTGTCCATGTGCAGTTCAGCGAAGGAGATGTGAGATAAGCTATGGCTCATCTATGAAGGAACCTCCGAGGTCAAGGAGACCAAAGCCAACCTTCTAGTCAGAGATTACGAGCTATTCAAAATGAAACCCAAAGAAATCATCTCTGAGATGTTTGCAAGACTGACTGAGATTACTAATGGTCTCAAGAGTCTTGTAAAGGATTACACAAACTCCGAGCTCATGAGGAAGGTGTTAAGATCTCTTCCACCTGCCTGGCACACAAAAGTCACAGTCATTGAGGATTCAAAGAATCTGTCTACACTCTCCCTAGATGAGCTCATAGTTACACTCATGACCTATGAGATTAACATTAAAAGAACTGCGGAAGAGGAATTGTGGACGTGATTTTTTTTATGGTGGTATCTTTATTTATTTATTTAATTTAATTTATTGGATTGATTTATTATTTATTGATTTATTGGTTCATTGGCGTGCCAGTCACCGTGGTGACGATTCTTATTGTGCGCTCGATCTGACATGGTCAGTCGATTGTGAGTGATCGTGTCTGGACTAGAAGTCCGTCATACCCTGAACGCTATGACATTAATTACGTCCTCCCTAAGGAAAACAACCCTTGATTAAACGCTAGAGGTAGGAGGAAGACAGCGGTAAAGCCGTATGCTCAAAGGAGACAAAATTCATATGTTTGCAAGACGTTAAATGTATTTGAACAGAGCAGGGGTTTGTTAATTACGGGAGAAACCCGACGGCATGTTCCCACCATCTTGGATGATGCCAAGTGGGGAATAGGAAACCACCCATGCAGCGGCAGGGTGGGATCCATAAAAGATCGGGTGTATACACATAACCCGGAATCCGGATGGGGACCGGCCTGATGTAACACACCCGGTACGAGTGCGATGTCTTATTAATATCCCCCATCGGAGGACCATCGGAGATCATGCAAGGGCATAACTCTGTGGGCCAGCGAGGTTGGAAGAGAGTACCACACTCGATTGGTGGGGTATATGTAAATTTTGGCAGCATGTTCCCTCAACCTGGATTGTGCCAAGGGAGGATAGGTCATCATCCACGAAGAGCCGGGACAACGACCGAACAAAGATGGGCACCAGGCCCAGGGACATCTCTTGCCTTCATATCATTGATCAATATTCCCTTGGAACCCATCAGAACACATGTAATGACATGGTTCTTTGGGTTCATAAGGCAGCGGTGAAATCCGGATTCGGGGCGAGAGCTGTAGGGGAGATCTTCCCCATTATTGTATCTCATCAAGACACAAGTGATGGTCTGTGAGTATCCCCTTGAACAGATGTAGGGGGAGATTTAGAAGTTTGAAGAAAGATGGTGCAGGGATGGGCCTCGGAGTGGATTTCATTGACTGAAGGAGGGATCTCGGCGTGGCTTTCGATTGGCAAGAAGGGGCTCTCGGCGTGGCTTTGATATTGGCCAAGGAGGGGTCCCCGCCTGGAGGCTTTCGGCGGCCAAAAATAGGTCTCGGCCAGGGGTTTTCGGCGGGCAAAAGAGGCTCGGCCAGGGGTTTGGCCGGCCAAAAGAGGGAGGAAGGCCAGGGGCTTTCGGCGGCCAAAGAAGGGTCTCGGCCAGGGGTTTTCGGCGGCCAACAAGGGGTCTCGGCCAGGGTTCTATCCGGCCAAGAGAGGGAGGGAGGCCTCTCGGCCTGGAGCTTCTCGGCGGGCTCCTGGGCGCGCCGGAAAGGGGGGCGCCGAGAGGGGCTTCATCAAGTTTTGGGCAAAAGGGGTGTGAATGGCTGCGAAGGCAGAGGGGCTCTCGGTAGAGGGTTTCCCGGCGCGCTCCTGGCCGCGCCGGGAGTCTGCCGCCGGGAGCCTTGCACATAGCCTCACGTGGAAAGTATTTGTAACAGACTGGGTTGTCGTTTAGCAAAGGGGACAGCTCTCTCGACAGAGGAGCTTTCGGCGGGGAAACTCGCACGCCGAGAAGGTGGGATTGTTGCAGGATTTCAGGGTTTCAGAGCTGAAATATCTGCCGCCGGGAGCCTTGCACAGGGAGTCATGTGGAAAGTGCTGTAACAGACTGGTTTGTCGTTTAGCTAAAAGAAGGAGAAGGCCTCTCGGCCTTATGGTTCTCGGCGGGGAAACTCGCACGCCGAGAAGATGAAATGCAGAAGGATTTCAGGGTTTCAGAGCTCAAAAATGATGCTCTGTTTAGATGTTTTCTGGGATTTCAAGCTCGAATTGATGCCGAGCCAGGAGTGCAAAAGGGGAGACTCATGGATGTTTCTATTAGAAGGGTGCCAAGGGAATTGGACGATGGAATCAATGAAAGAAATCAGACCATCACCTGATCCTGTGGAGGATTTTATCTATCTGTTGCAGGCCATTTGGGGGAGTCAAGAGATGACTGTCCTCCGACCCCTCCAGACGAGCCCAGTGACATTGAAAACCGGAGAAGGAGGGACTCTCAACGCAGACACTTCAGGCCCTAAGCATTCAATACTTAGAATGGAGGACCCTGGGATCGGATCATCATTTATGAGAGCTGGACAGTCCAGGAAACCAAGAGACTGATATCTCTGGTTCCTAAACCGCATAAGGGGGCTCGTCAGAAAACTCAGATTATATATAGGGAAACATCCATTGAGATCGGAGAGGGAAGGAGAGAACAAAACTCAATAACCCATTAGATGGGGGTAGGAGTCCTATCCTCGTCCCTCTTCGAAGAACAAACCCATACGATCGGCTCTGAAACCCAAGGAGTCTAATCTATATTTCTTTCAGACAAAGACCATATACATAGAGAGACAGAGATCGGATATCTTGATCAATCAGTGCCCAGGCGGGCCATATCGATGTTTCATTGCATTGCATAAAAATCTTACACTGATCATGAAAGAGAAATGCAAGACAGAAAGGTAAAAATCAAGGCCGGAACTCTCCGGCTACAGTTGATAAATCGAGAAAGGACTCGCTATATTACATCAGATAAAAGAAAAACATGGAGGAGGGGAGGGTGGAGCATTGACTCCTCTCCCTCCCCAGTGCCCACCTGGAGCTTTCCCTCTTCTTCTCTTCTCTGTTGGTTGAAAGGGGGGGTGGCTCTTGCTCTCCGAACGGGACTCCCTCTCTATCTTTCTATTGCTCTATCTTTTCTTTTTCTTTCTTCAGATCGATCCCCTTTTTCTCTCGATCCCCTTTTTCTATCTGGCTTGGCTTTTTCTCTTCTTCTTCCCCCTACTTCTTCCCAGCCGCCTCCTCTCTCTTCTTTCTTCGAAGGGAGGGGGTTTTATAACCCTTTTCCTCTTCCTTCTCGGCAGGCACCTTCACGGCGCGCTTGAGGTAAGCTTCCCGGCGCGCTCGAATTTGGTCTCTCGGCGCCAGTATCTGGGCTTCGACATGGGCTTTCGGCGCCACCTTCATGTAGGCCCACTTGGGGTTTCTTTAAGTGTATCATCACCCCAAAGGGTCTATCCTCTATGAAACATCTTGTATTGAAATCATGATTGCAATTTTCATCAGTCCGCAGTCGGGGTTTTATCAGTCCGTAGACAGGGGTTTCATCAGTCCGCAGACAGGGTTTTATCAGTCCGTAGACAGGGATTTCATCAGTCCGCAGACAGGGTTTTATCAGTCCGTAGACAGGGATTTCATCAGTCCGTAGATAGGGATTTCATCAGTCCATAGACAGGGTTTCATCAGTCCGTAGACAGGGATTTCATCAGTCCGTAGACAGGGTTTCATCAGTCGGTAGACAGGGATTTCATCAGTCCGTAGATAGGGATTTCACCAGTCCGTAGATAGGGTTTCATCAGTCCGTAGACAGGGTTCTCATCAGTCCGTAGACAGGGATTTCATCTTATCAATATCGTCACTCGAATGACGACGAGCTCGGACATCAGCCTTAGTCTGGGAAGACCTCAGCCGGGTGCATAATCTGTGGAGATGATTCTTCTTCTGCTCTATCTTCTCAGGAGCCTTTATCATCTTCATCTGCCGGTGCTGGCTTCATCTTTATCTCATATTACTCCCGTCAGTAAGCTGACATCTGACTTACCCTGACATATCGTCTGTGACTTCTTGGACGAAGCAGTAGTACAGCTCTTCTTAAAGGGCTGGAAGATCTCATTAGTTGAGTGACTACTGCTTTATCAGTGCTGCCGTCTGAGTGACATTGGCACCGGGCATCAGCTTTGGCCGACAAGGGCTTTAGCCGGGTGAAAGGTTGATAAGCTTCATCCTTAGTCTTTCGCTGTTGGTCAGATCTTCTTTTCAATTATGCTTCCACCCTTGTTCATTTTCCGGGTGTCAACAGGAATCCAAAAAGAAGAAAACTGTAGGCTTGAAAGCCAACCAGTAGTATGACGACTCCCAAGAAGTGGAGTCCAGCGAGGAGAGTAAGGAAGAAGAAGACTTGGCTATGCTGACCCACCAAGTGAAGAAGTTTCTGAGAAGGAAGAAGAATTTCTAAGGAAATTTCAGAAAAGGGCAAAGGAAGTCTTTTCAAACCAAGGGTGAGCCGAGCAAGCCTAACAATGTTATTTGCTATGAATGCAAGAAGCCCGGGCACATGAGAGAAGAGTGCCCAGAATTGAAGGGAAAGTTCAAGAAGGATAAGTTTAAGAAACCAAAAGCTATGGTCGCCACATGGAGCGACGAAGAGGAAGAGCAGTCCGAAGAAGAGCTCAGGGAGCTCATGGAAAGCCTGTGCCTCATGGCACATGAGGATGACTCAGTCAAGGTAAATTTTGACCCTCATGTTATTTCAAATGAACAATGGGAGTCAGAATATGAAAAATTGTATATTAAATACAGAAAAATCAGATCTAGAAATAAATCTCTCAAAAAGAAAATTGATGATTTACCACATGAGGATGCTTCTGTTAAGTTTGCGAAATTGGAACAAGAATGGTTCCAGTTAACAGAGGAAAAAGAAACTTTGCTTCAAACGATTTCAGATCTTGAAAAAGTCAAAGAGGAGTTATCATGTAAAATGTCTGAAATTGAAGAAGTTTGTGAAAAGTTCAAAAATGAAAAAGAAGTTCCGACATCTTCCATTTTAGAACTTGAGAACAAAAATAAGAGTTTGAATGAAGAGGTGACTGACTTGCAGTTCACTCTCTCTAGGTTTGTTAAAGGGAAACAAAACCTAGATAATGTGTTGGGAGTTAAAGTTAACTTTTGGAAAGAAGGATTGGGGTACATACCCTAAAACAAAAAATCCTTGGAGTACAAGATTACTACATCTTATGTGCATAAGAAAGAAAATGGTTGTGATTCATGCTCACATACCAAACCCAAACATGTTCAATCTAAACCACACAAATATCAAAGAAGATTCTCAAATGTCAAATGTTTTCATTGTGGTAGATTTGGTCATGTAATTGCTAATTGTTGGTTTAGACAAAGCACACAAAGAAATCATACTTCTTGGACAAAGAAAAGATATGTGCAGAATTGGACTAACTCATATGGATCCAAATTCGTTTGGGTACCAAAAATAATTGCATGAGAATGTTATTTTTTGCAGATATGCCTTGAAGCCAGGGGGAGCAAATGGTAACTGGACAGCGGTTGCTCAAGTTATATGACATGGGACAAACAAGTGTTCTCTACTCTACAAGACAAGGATGGGGGGATGGTTGCCTTTGGTGGAAAGGACAAAGGCAAGATCATTGGAATTGACAACATAAGTAAGAATTCTAAAAGTCTTATCAAAAATGTGCTCTTAGTGAAGGGTTTAAACCACAATCTTTTAAGTATAAGCCAACTGTGTGACAAGGGTTTTAAATTTTTTTCTGACGAAACTCATTGCCTTGTCATGAATAAAATCTTTAATGAAATCAGATTCATTGGCAAAAGGAACAACAATGTGTATACTGTTGATCTTGATGATGATGCCGGTGATGATGTGTGCTTGGAAGCAAACAATCATGACAGTGCATGGATGTGGCACCGAAGACTAGGTCATGCTAGTTTTGGAGTAATCTCCAAATCGTCTAGACATGACTTGATAAATGGGTTGTCTAAATTAAAATTTGAAAGTGATAAGATCTGTGAGGTGTTATGTTAGATGGAAGCACTCTATTACCACGGAGAGTGGATCTAGAGGGGGGTGAATAGATCGGTGGCCTAATCAAAAACACAAATGAGCTCTAATGCGGAATTAAAACGAGCAGCTGTTGAACAACAGAATGAGCACAATAATATCACAACAAAACAGATCACAGTGATAGCGGACCTAAGCAATCATCTACAATGATTCGAACGGTCGAACTGAAATCACAAGGTCTAGAAGACAATCACACAGTAGACAGCAAATTTTAAGGTGGTTCGATCTCAACCTAGAGATCTACGTCCACCCCACACTCTAACTAGAGTGTGGACTCCGCTGACTCACAGCTTGAACCGCTGGGCAATACAACTTAGCCTACAACCACTGAGCTTCACAGCTTGCTGTCCGAGACCAAGTCTCGCCTGTTGAGGAGTTACAGCTTAACCTGTCCAGAGGCTACACCTCTGCAAACCCGCTGGGGAATACAGCTTACCCGTCCAGAGGTAACACCTCTGCAAACGCTGACTCACAGCTTGAAGACAAGAGTTTGAAGAAAATAAAAACAGAAGCAAACGAAAACAATAAATCCCAACAGGGAATGTAGCTCGCAATGAGCAACTCAGCTCTGGTATCTGAACCAAGAGTCTGAGGAACAATCAGACAAGCTCTCAAATAAACTCTCTCTCAACTCATCTCTCTCAATCTACTCTTCTTTCTCTTTTTCTTCTCTGTGGATCATGGGTTTTTCTTCTCTGCTTTCAGTGGCTCTCTGCTGCTTAAAGCTTCTCTGCTCTCAAGCCTTCACCTCATCGATCAGCCTTCTTCTGAGGAAGAAGACTTCCTTTTATAGCAGCAACAGGCAAGAGGGCGTGTGGCTTCCACATTTCCCGCCCAGAGCATTTTCCAGATCTGAGGAATTTCGACCACATGGCAGCATCTTGGCTGGGCTGCATTCCACGTGTCACAATCTGGGCACCTCGTCCATCCTTGGATCACGAGCCAATCATTAATCTTTGCAAAGAGTCCCTGTCAGTCAGTCAAAGAGAAGTATCAGTTTAAGACAGTAAAACTCTGTACATACTTTGTAGGGTGTAATGCAATGTGTAGACTTTGCATTGTGTAATGTAGAATGCATCAAGCAAATTATGTACATTAGAAACGGATGCATGGATGTGCCGTCAACAGATGTGTGGACTTGGTGTACATGCGACAGCAGTGTATAGACATTGCAATGCCTAGTGTTAAAGCGTGAGAGCACAATGCACAAACTAAGTGTGTGCATGTGTGGACTTTGAATGCATGACACTGGGCGATATACATACTTGCCACTATATAATGTGCAGACTCGATGAGCATGCAGCAGCCAATGTATAGACTTGCAGACTTGTGCAGACTAGCCAGTGTATGGACTTGGTGTGCATGCAGCACATAATGTGCAGACTTCGTGCAATGCATGAAGAAGGAATGTATAGACTTAGACATACTTCAGCTCGTGCAATGCAGTGTACAGACTTTAGAGATAATGCATGAACAAACGATGCGATGTACAGACTTGAGAAATGATGCATGCACAAGACAAAGATGTATAGACTTAATGTTATGCAGTCAGATAAATGAATGCACAGACAATGTATAGACTTGCTCATGGACTATGCATAGCGAATGTATAGACTTGCTGTAAGGAATGTGCAGACTTGGTGCATGAAGCAAGGCAATGAGGAATGTATAGACTTTCACGATGTATGGACTTGCCAAAGGAGTGATGCATGAGCAGGCAATCAATGTATAGACTTAGCCAAGACATCGTGAGCAACTGGACTATGTACAGACTTGAGCTAAGCAAGGGCTGTACAGACTTGAGAGTGCACGGTGTATAGACTTGCAGGTGCAACGTAGGCAAAGATACCAATGTATAGACTTGCGAGTGCAACGTCGGTAAAGATACCAATGTATAGACTTCCTATGCCTGCGTCAAATGTGATGTACAGACTTGCTATATCTGCTACACATGCAATGTACAGACTTGCATGAGATGCTAGACGCTGTACAGACTTGGAGTGCATGCCTGCTGCAATGTATAGACTTGACTGATGTACAGACTTGCTGAACTATCAACAGATGAATGTATAGACTTTGCATATGCATGATGGCGAGTGTATAGACTTCATCTATTAAGGTTCAGGCATGCTGTAATGTATAGACTTATGTTCTAAATGATGCACAAACACAACAATGCAATGTATAGACTTTGAGTGTGTAGACTTGTGTGTGTGTGCAATGTGTAGACCCTGACTGCATGGAACACATAGAGAATCTGATAAAGATAGTTTCATCAAAATATAAACAGTTGCCAATCAATCAAAACAAGCTGTTGCCAATGAAGTAAAGCTTATTGTCAACATCATCAACACAGAGGAGTCACAACAATCTCTCCCTTTTTGATGATGGCAACATCCTATCATATAGAATAGCAACATCCTGTCATACATATGTATTTTTGATGAAAGACATGATTTGTTAGTCAGATTTGTCATGCAGATACTATGAATGCATGTTGAGAAATGAAACTAACTCCCTGCTAACAAGATCTCCCCCTTTACCATAACATGATGCATACACTCCTTCTAGAATTCACCAAACAGACAATATATTCTCCCCCTTTGCCATCAACAAAGAGGAGGGATAGAAAGTGTAAGGGAAGAAAGATATCTGACTGGCATTCTGAGCAAGTAGTTTAGGAATTAAGCATTCTAAAGCATAGAGTCTTCAGTCAAATGAATTTAGAAACTGCTTAGAGGTTGAGTTCTGGTTTGAATGTTATAAAAAATAGAGTTCATGCACTACAATCATTGAATGAGTTTGTTGTGCATGATAATGGCAATAAACTAGAATCACATTTGAGCATGAGAGATTCAGTTTCAAAGTATCTTACTGTCTTAGACTCAGTAAAATTTGTTAAGAGATACCAGGTCATGTATTGAAATTAAACAATTTGACATACTTGAAATTTCTTTTTGAAGGAACAACATTTTTAATTTTAATTTGTTAAGGGCATTCAGGTACCATTTGTCTTTTTACGTAAGGGTACACGTTTATCAGACTCCAGTACCCCTAGATACTCAACATGATGGACCATTCTACCTATGATCAAATTCAACAGGACTGATTTGCACCTTTTTGTGTGAAGATACACGTTTATGAGACGCAGGTATCCCCAGGTACTCAGTGAAATCACCCTACTGTTTTGACCATTTATACAGAGATAACTGATACACATCATGACATAAGTGTTACCCATTTCTTTGATGGATCACTCAGTTTCTTAGTGATTTACCAATCATTGCTCTGCCAACATTATTTTTCAATTATTTTTTCAATATTTTTCAATAATTTTCTTAGCTGTCCTTTATTTGTTTCAGAATGACTTGTTTAAGGACAATACACATACTTAGCTTCTCTAACATGATTTCAGGTGAGTTTTCAGATTTCAGATACAGTTAGCTTTGTCTAACATGTAATAAAATAATGGTTGAGAGCTATTATCAATTATCAACATTCTTATTTACTAATTGCAATCTTTAAACTCTAAAGCTTATAAAATTTAAACCATTAAGTCAGTCTTTAAGCAATTAAAATTCTTATAAAGGAAGAAGTCTGTTTTCTATTGCTTAGGACTTAGAACTGACTAACAGATTGCCATATTGTCAGACTCAACTCATTCAGGGTCAAAGAATGAATGAATTCAAGAGAGAAAAGGATTTGAGTTTCAATGAAGTTAATGACCTCTTTGAATTACTTACAACACTCCCCCTGTCTATATGCATGTAGTTTTACAAATGAATGGCAAGAATTAGATGAGAGAGAGCTTAGACATAGGTCATGGATGAATGATATGCAATGAAAAATATGTCATGAAAAATATGAATGTTATGCATGCATGGTCTAGTCCAACATTCAACAACCACAGAATTTTATTCAAACCACCTGAAATTTTATTCATCATGCTGAAATTTACACAAGCCAAGTTCTCTTCTAAGAAATTTGAACCTGTCATTCCCTAGTGGCTTAGTAAAGATATCAGTAATTTATTTTTCTCTTTCAATAAAATTCAATTCAATTTCCTTTTTATTGACAGCATCTCTAAGAAAGTGGTGTTTGATCTCAATATGCTTAGTCCTTGAATGATGAACAGGATTTTTAGCTAAACATATAGCACTAGTATTATCACACAAAATTGGAATACATTCCGGTTTTATTTGATAATCAGCCAGTTGGTGCTTGATTCAAAGTACTTGGGCTGCACAGTTACCAGCTGCAACATATTCAGCTTCAGCTGTGGACAAAGCTACAGTGTGTTGCTTCTTAGATGCCCAAGTTACTAGACAGCCACCAAGGAATTGACAGTAGCCACTAGTGCTCTTTCTCTCTACTCGACACCCAGCATAGTCTGCATCAGTGTAGGCTAGAAGTTCTAACTCACACTTGGCAGGATACCAAAGACCAAGCTCTTGGGTGCCTAGTAGATACCTAAAAATCCTTTTCACAGATTTAAGATGTGACTCTTTATGACTAGCCTGAAATCTAGAGCATAAACAGCAAACTGAATATCAGGCCTAGATGCTGTAAGATATAAAAGGGATCCGATCATACCTCTATATAGCTTTTGGTCCACTAGTTTACCTTGAGGATCTTCATCTAAGCTGGTCGAGGTACCCATTGGAGCAGCTATTTCTTTGAGGTTGTCCATCTTGTATTTCTTCAGTAAATCCCTTATGTACTTGGACTGAGAGATGAAGGTTCCATCTTTTGACTGTGTCACCTGTAGTCCAAGAAATAATTTGAGCTCACCCATTGAGCTCATTTCAAACTCATTAGTCATAATCTGAGAAAACTCCTCACACAGTTTGGGGTTAGTTGACCCAAAAATAATGTCATCCACATAAATTTGAATAATAAGAATATCTGAATGACTTACCTTAGTGAACAAGGTTTGATCAACTACACCTCTTGTGAAGTTCTTATCTGTGAGGAATTTGCTCAACCTGTCATACCAAGCTCTAGGAGCTTGCTTAAGACCATAGAGAGCTTTACGAAGTTTATAAACATGATTGGGGAAGTCTAAACATTCAAAGCCAGGAGGCTACCTCACATAGACATCCTCACTGATTTCTCCATTCAGAAAAGCATATTTTACATCCATCTGTTGAAGATTTATTCCTAGGGAACATGCATAAGCCAATAAAATTCTGATTACTTTTAACCTGGCTACAGGGGCAAAAGACTCTTCAAAGTCTATTCTAAATTTCTGATTATACCCCTGAGCTACAAGTCTGGCCTTATTTTTAGTCACATTCCCTGAATCATCAGTTTTATTTCTGAAGACCCATTTAGTCCCTATGACTGTCTCATGATCAGGAGGTGGGACCAAGTGCCACACCTTATTCCTGTCAAATTGATTGAGCTCTTCATGCATGGCATTAATCCAATGCACATCCTTGAGAGCACAGTCAATGGACTTGGGTTCTACATGTGATACAAAAGTATATGCATTCAGTTCATTTTGAATTCTTAAGTGGCCTCTAGTCCTAGGAGGGTCATGCAAATTGTCAATTACATTATCTACAGGATGATCTTTCAGATATCTAATGTTGACAATTTCATCATCATGATTTTCATTTACCTCCCCCTGAACTGTAGGCTCTTCTCCAATAAGCTCTTCATTTTCTTCCTCATCTTCGGATTTGTCTGCAGGATTCCCTTCTTTCAGAATATCACCATTGTCTTCATTCCTGCATTGACCAATATTAGTCTTTACCAAAGATTCATCAAAAACAATATGTGGAGATTCTTCTAGAGATTTGGAATTCAGATTATACACTCTATATGCCCGGGTGTTTTCAGAATAACCAAGAAAAATTCCTGGTTCACCTTTAGGTTCAAATTTATCAAGGTCTCTTTTATCATTTATGTTAATAAAGCATTTGCAACCAAAAACCTTGAAATGAGCAATTGAAGGTTTCTTATCCTTTATGATTTCATATGGTGTTTTCTGGGTAGAAGGTCTTACCATAGCTCTGTTAATTACATAACAGGCAGTAGTTACTGCTTCAGCCCAGAACTTCCTTGGCAGACCACCTTCAACCAAGAGTGTACGACCCATCTCCACTAGGGTTCTGTTTCTCCTCTCCACAACTCCATTCTGCTCGGGTGTTCTTGGTGAGGAGAACTTGTGATGAATTCCATTTGTCCTGCAGAAATCATCAAACTATGAGTTTTCAAACTCACCTCCATGATCAGTTAAAATATTTTCAATTTTCTGGTTTATTTTAAGATAGAACTCCTGAAATTCTGTGAATGCATCACTTTTATGTGATAAGAAATATACCCAAGTGTACCTAGAGAAGTCATCTACCATGACAAACCCATACTTCCTCCCTGATAAGCTGACAGACCTGGTTGGTCCAAAGAGGTCCATGTGTATTAGCTCATAGGGTTTAGAAGATAGATTTTCTGTTCTAGATTTGAATGACTTTCTAGTTAACTTTGACTGAGCACATGCATCACAGAGTTTATTTTATTTCTTAAAGGAAACTTCAGAAAGTCCTCTAACCATGCTATGCTTATTCAATTTATGTAATACTATGTAACTAGCATGGCCTAACCTACGATGCCATAAGAATGTTAAGTCCTCTCTACTAGCAGTAAGGCATAGGTTAGAATGTTGTATATCATCTAAGTCTATCATGTAAGTATTATTTATTATTTTACCAGAAAATTTAACAATTTTGGAATCAGGTTCAAAAACTTTACAGCATTGAAAGTCAAAAAAAACTTTATATCCTTTATCACATAGCTGGCTGATACTAAGTAAATTATAAGCTAAACCTTCAACCAGCATGACATCTTCAATGCAACAGGTAGTACACTTACCTACCTTACCTGTCCCGACAATCTTACCATTTGTGTTGCTACCAAAGGTGACAAGGCCTCCATGTTTCTCTGTCAGCATGCAGAACTTGGCCTTATCTCCTGTCATATGCCTGGAGCAGCCACTATCCAAGTACCACAGATTTTTCTTGGCTGCCAGGCATACCTGCACACACAATCAGGTAGAGAATTTTGGAACCCAAGTCTGATTGGGCTCCAGAGCAAATGAAATGCAATTAAAACATGAAAGCAAGCTTTTAGGAATCCACATTTGTTTGAAAGAGTTCTGTTCAGTGAATTTTTCAGATTTCTTTTTGTTGTCTTTCTTCTTATTTGCACCAGCAGGATTATTTATAGATTTGTTGCTTCTATGACAGTGCCTTGGCCAGGGTGTATTCACGAAACTTTGGCCATAGTAATCTTTGGGTTGGCTGAAGAAATGTTGGTTCCTAGGTGTCCAATTGACATACCCACCAACCCAATTTCTGGTGTAAGGTCTATAAGACTGTGTAGTCGGATGTCCATGACCTGTAAACCTTTCCAGAGTCCTAGTCCACCCTGACCTATTTGGATAGGTTGACTGTGCAGTGTAGTAGGACTGGGCTCTTGATTGGTAGAAATTGTTGGGTTGTGCTCTAAATGCATTCTATCTCCCTTGCACCTTGGACCCTACTGACCTATTCACAGGTGTGTATTGGGTCTTCTTCTGAGATGGTGGTGATGGTGGAGACTTGGTGACCTTAACATGGGGTTTATGTGCATGTGTAGGCTGACCCCTAACCTGAGACTGAGCCTTAGAATTTGGCTTGGATGTACCAGCTCTACTAGGCTCACTAATCTTTTGTTTGCCCTTCTCCTCAGCACTGGGCTTCTTCAGATTTCCAGTTTTGTTCACAGAAATTTTTGAATTCATGTTAATCAGAGGTCCTTTCTCTTTTTGTGCTACAAATGAAATGGTCTTCATTCCAAAACTTTTTATTGCACTAGAATTAAATCCAAGGCCATCTCTCCTGAAATTTACTTTTGACCCTAACAAAGCATTTAGGTTCTATGAACCTTGGGTCATTTTCTCAATAGTTTTCAGCTTGTCCTCATTATCTTTCTGAATATCTTCAATGGATTTCTACAGTTCGGTGTTCACACTTAGGACAACTTCATATTTTTCACTCACAATTTTCATCTCACTCTCATATTTCTGAATTTTCAATTTCCATTCATCAGTTTCTTTTTCTAACCTCTCATTATCTTCTTTAGAGGCTCTTAACTCATGCTTGATTTCTTCTATTTCAGAGCATGTGAGTTTCAGTATATTTTTCTCTGATTCAAGGCATGCAATTTTATCAGTTAGAGTTGTGTCATTTTGCATGGAATTTATCTTTCTTCTTAGATGCCTATTTTCCTTTCTAATATCATCTGCTTTATCAGCTATGTCATGATAGGCATCTACCCAATCAGTAATAGTGAAATTATCGAATCGAGAGGATACCTCATCTGAGTCTTCCTCTCTGTCTTCAGAGCTTGTTGCCATAAGACAAATGGGCTTTTCAGCTTCTCCCTCACTGTCTGAGCTGCAGCTGAAGGAGCCTTCGTCCTCATCACTCCAAGTACTCACCATGGCTTTCCCTTTAGTGTTCTTTCTCTTGGACTTGCCCTTGTGCTTCTGGTTCTCTGGACAATCAGCTTTCAGATGGCCGGTCTTCCTGCATTGGCAACATGTATTAGTTTCATTTTTCTTTGCAGGATTATATTTATACCTTGTATCCCGTCGGCCGCCACCATGGTTCCTTCGGCTGAATCGCCTTCCTTCTTTCCTGAGGAACCGCCTAAATTGCCTGGTGATCATTGCCATCTCATTACGTTCTATATACTCTCCAGTCAGGCTCTCCTCGGATGATGATCCACTAGATCTGGATCGGCTGGATTTGCTGGCACCAGCTTTCAGAGCAATTGGTTTCTTCTTCTTCTCTGCTTCCTCTATCTTTGGCAGATTTATTTCATACGCCATCAGCGAACCAATTAACTCATCTGCCCTGGTGTTGCGCAGATCCCTTGACTCTTCCATCACAGTAGCTTTGGTGTGCCAAACATGAGTCAGGGAACGCAAAATCTTCCTTACTATATCATATTCTGTCTGTGTCTTCCCAAGACCTCCGAGACCGTTAGTAATGATTGTCAATCGAGCGTACATCTCCTTGATGGTCTCGTTGAGCTTCATCTTGAAGGCTTCATACTCTAACACTAGGAAATTCATCTTCATCTCTCTAACCTGAGAAGTCCCTTCATGGATAACTTCCAGTGCATCCCACATCTCCCTAGCTGAACTGCAAGCCGATACACGAGAAAATTCTGTGGGGTGCAGAGAGCACTGGATAGCATTTATGGCACTCCAGTTCAGAGTGGACCTTCTGATCTCTTCCTTGGTCCAGACATCCTCGTTAGGGGACAGCTCATAAGGTCCCTTACTGACTACCTTCCAAATCTCGTAGTCTTTCACCCTCAAGAAGACTTGTATATGGTTCTTCCAGTATGCATAATTCGATCCATCAAAGAAAGGGGGCTTGGTGGTTGAGTGTCTTTCAGCGATCATTCCTCTAGCATCCATCTGTGCCTTTCCTCTTCGGGCGGTAAGTCCCTGTAGAAGAGTTAGGCTCTGATACCAACTGTTATGTTAGATGGAAGCACTCTATTACCACGGAGAGTGGATCTAGAGGGGGGTGAATAGATCGATGGCCTAATTAAAAACCCAAATGAGCTCTAATGCGGAATTAAAACGAGCAGCTGTTGAACAATAGAATGAGCACAATAATATCATAACAAAATAGATCATAGTGATAGCGGACCTAAGCAATCATCTACAATGATTCGAATGGTCGAACTGAAATCACAAGGTCCAGAAGACAATCACACAGTAGACAGCAAATTTTAAGGTGGTTCGATCTCAACCTAGAGATCTATGTCCACCCCACAGTCCAACTAGAGTGTGGATTCCGATGACTCACAGCTTGACCGCTGGGCAATATAGCTTAGCCTACAATCGCTGAGCTTCACAGCTTGCTGTCCGAGAACAAGTCTCGCCCGCTGAGGAGTTACAGCTTAACCTGTCCAGAGGCTACACCTCTGCAAACCCGCTGGGGAATACAGCTTACCCATCCAGAGGCAACACCTCTGCAAACGCTGACTCACAGCTTGAAGACAAGAGTTCGAAGAAAACAAAAACAGAAGCAAACGAAAACAATAAATCCCAACAGGGAATGTAGCTCGCAATGAGCAACTCAGCTCTGGTATCTGAACCAAGAGTCTGAGGAACAATCAGACAAGCTCTCAAACAAACTCTCTCTCAACTCATCTCTCTCAATCTTCTCTTCTTTCTCTTTTTCTTCTCTATGGATCGTGGGTTTTTCTTCTTCACTCTCAGTGGCTCTCTGCTGCTTAAAGCTTCTCTGCTCTCAAGCCTTCACCTCATCGATCAGCCTTCTTCTGAGGAAGAAGACTTCCTTTTATAGCAGCAACAGGCAAGAGGGCGTGTGGCTTCCACATTTCCCACCCAGAGCTTTTTCCAGATCTGAGGAATTTTGACCACATGGCAGCATCCTGGCTGGGCTGCATTCCACGTGTCACAATCTGGGCACCTCGTCTATCCTTGGATCACGAGCCAATCATTAGTCTTTTCAAAGAGTCCCTGTCAGTCAGTCGAAGAGAAGTATCAGTTTAAGACAGTAAAACTCTGTACATACTTTGTAGGGTGTAATGCAATGTATAAACTTTGCAATGTATAGACTTTGCATTGTGTAATGCAGAATGCATCAAGCAAACTATGTACATTAGAAACAGATGCATGGACGTGCCGTCAACAGATGTGTGGACTTGGTGTACATGCGACAGTAGTGTATAGACATTGCAATGCCTAGTGTTAAAGCGTGAGAGCACAATGCACAAACTAAGTGTGTGCATGTGTGGACTTTGAATGCATGACACTGGGCGATGTACATACTTGCCACTATCGAATGTGCAGACTCGATGAGCATGCAGCAGCCAATGTATAGACTTGCAGACTTGTGCAGACTAGCCAGTGTATGGACTTGGTGAGCATGCAGCACACAATGTGCAGACTTCGTGCAATGCATGAAGAAGCAATGTATAGACTTAGACAGACTTCAGCCCGTGCAATGCAGTGTACAGACTTTAGAGATAATGCATGAACAAACGATGCGATGTACAGACTTGAGAAATGATGCATTCACAAGACAAAGATGTATAGACTTAATGCTATGCAGCCAGACAAATGAATACCCAGACAATGTATAGACTTGCTGTAAGGAATGTGCAGACTTGGTGCATGAAGCAAGGCAATGAGGAATGTATAGACTTTCACGATGTATGGACTTGCCAAAGGAGTGATGCATGAGCAGGCAATCAATGTATAGACTTAGCCAAGACATCGTGAGCAACTGGACTATGTACAGACTTGAGCTAAGCAAGGGCTGTACAGACTTGAGAGTGCACGATGTATAGACTTGCAGGTGCAACGTAGGTAAAGATACCAATATATAGACTTGTGAGTGCAACGTCGGTAAAGATACCAATGTATAGACTTCCTATGCCTGCGTCAAATGCGATGTACAGACTTGCTATATCTGCTACACATGCAATGTACAGATTTGCATGAGATCCTAGACGATGTACAGACTTGGAGTGCATGCCTGCTGCAATGTATAGACTTGACCGATGTACAAACTTACTGAACTATCAACAGATGAATGTATAGACTTTGCATATGCATGATGGCGAGTGTATAGAATTCATCTATTAAGGTTCAGGCATGCTGTAATGTATAGACTTATGTTCTAAATGATGCACAAACATAACAATGCAATGTATAGACTTTAAGTGTGTAGACTTGTGTGTGTGTGCAATGTGTAGACCTTGACTGCATGTAACGCATAGAGAATCTGATAAAGACAGTTTCATCAAAACATAAACCGTTACCAATCAATCAAAACAAGCTGTTGCCAATGAAGTAAAGCTTATTGTCAACATCATCAACACAGAGGAGTCACAACATGAGGCTTACACAAAAGGCAAGCAAACACGTATCTCTTTTAAAAATAAAAATAATGTTTCTACCGCTAGGCCTTTAGAACTGCTGCACCTTGATCTTTTTGGTCCGACTAGGATATCCAGCCTAGGAGGAAAATCCTATAGATTCGTAATTGTTGATGATTACTCCAGATTTACATGGGTGTTATTTTTAGCCAATAAAAGTGATGCCTTGATGGAGTTTCAAGTGTTTTGCAGGAAAATCTAAAAGGATAAAGGATATCTCATCACCACAATTCAAAGTGATCATGGTGGTGAGTTTGAAAATCATGATTTCAGTAATTTTTGTCAGGAGCAAGGATATACGCACAACTTCTCATCACCCAGGGTCCCTTAACAAAACGGGGTAGTGGAGAGGAAAAATAGGACCTTGATAAACATGGCACGTACTATGTTGAGTGAGAACTCCCTACCTAAATACTTTTGGGCTGAGGCGGTAAGTACAGCGTGCTACATCATCAACAGGGTGATGGTAAGGCCTATTTTGAAGAAAACCCCATATGAGCTCTACAAGGGTAAGAAACCAAACATTTCCTATCTTAAACCCTTTTGGTGTCCATGCTTCATCCTGAATAACGGTAAGTCCAACCTAGGTAAGTTTGATGAAAAGAGTGACAAAGGAATCTTTCTAGGCTATGCATCAAATTCTAGAGCCTACCGGTTATTCAATAAAAGGACTTTGGTTGTTGAAGAAATTTCTCATGTCATTTTTGATGAATCTGAATTAAAACTGACAAATCAAATTTCTTCTACCTTGGATATAGATGAAGCTCCTAAACAATCAAATGATGCTGGAACATCTGGGGTTAAAGATGAAGCAACTGAAGGGACCTCGAGTAAGAGTGAAAAGGATGAAGATCCATGAATAGAAACACTTCAAGAACAGCAAGTGCAGAACCATGACTTGCCAAGTTCCTCCACGTTCTTAAAAGATCACCCCACTGAAAACATCATTGGTAATCCTAAAGATGGGATAAGAACTAGATCTTCATTAAGGCAAGAAGAAGAAGAGGATTTGATGGCCTTTATTTCACAAGAAGAGCCTAAAGATATTCATGAAGCTCTTTAAAATGAATCATGGATTCAGGCTATGCATGAAGAGCTACACCAGTTCGAAAGAAACGAAGTGTGGTCTCTCGTGCCGCGTCCCAAGAATCATCCCGTAATTGGAACCCGTTGGGTTTTCAGAAATAAACTAAATGACACGGGATTGGTTGTTAGGAACATGGCCCGACTTGTAGCCAAAGGGTATAGCCAAGAAATGGGTATTGATTTTGATGAGTCATTTGCACCGGTTGCTCGGTTAGAAGCAGTCCGGATTCTATTGTCCTTTGCTTGCTCTCTCGACTTCAAATTATTTCAAATAGATGTTAAATATGTCTTTCTAAATGGGTACATCAAAGAGGATATTTTTGTAGAACAACCTCTAGGCTTTGAAGACTCAAAACATCCAAAGCATGTGTACAAGTTATAGAAGGCCTTGTACGGATTGAAGCAAACTCCAAGGACATGGTATGAAAAGCTCACTTCATTCCTGACTAAAAATGATTTCAAAAGAGGTAAGGTTGACCAAACACTCTTCACGAGAAACTCAGGTAAAGACATATTAGTAGTTCAAGTGTATGTGGATGACATAATTTTTGGAGCTACTAACAATGCCTTATCTGATGAATTTGTAGAAATTATGCAAGGAGAATTTAAGATGAGTTTGATGGGTGAACTTACATTCTTTCTTAGATTACAGGTGAAGCAAACATCTGAAGGCATTTTCATAAATCAAGCTAAGTACACATTGGAGATGATAAAGAAATATGGGATGGCTAAAGCAAAACCCTTGTCAACTCCGATGGCCACAGCCACGAAGTTAGATAAAGATGAAAATGGTAAAACAGTAGATTCCACACTATTTCGAGTTATGATCGGATCACTACTGTATCTCACAGCATGACACCTTGACATTCAATTCAACATATGTCTATGTGCTCTTTTTCAGTCATGTCCTAAAGAATCTCATCTAATGGCTGTTAAACGCATTTTTCAATACTTAATCGGCACAATAGATTTTGGCTTGTGATTTTCCATCGACAGTTCATTTAATTTGATTGCATACACCTATGTGGATTATGCCGGATACATTATAGATCGCAAAAGTACTAATGGATACTGTCAATTTCTTGGTGGGTGCCTAGTTTCATGGGCCTCTAAGAAGCAACATTCAGTAGCTCTCACAATGGCCGAGGCTGAATATGTAGCTGCCGAAGTTGTGGAGCTCAAGTACTTTGGATCAAAAATCAATTGCTTGATTTAGATGTTGAAATGATGTCACGTCCCGAGCCTTTATGACAGTGGAAGACTCGCTCGAGAAACGTGAATAGCCAGCATGGTAAGCCTCTTGCAAGCAAGAATGATCACAGCGCAAGACAATCACACACATAAATGTAATTGCACAATATTTACTCAACTTCAACTTTATTTCATATTAATCAAGTATTCAAATACAATCACTAATTCAACTTATTCCAATCTATCAGACTCAAGAAATGAGAAAATTACATAGACTCAATCTAAACAATATAGACTTTCCTAAGTCTTCACTCTCATCTTTGACAATACTTTCATTCGCTCTCGGACCTGCTACTTGTATAACCCGAATCCGAATTCGAATCACTTTCATTTTCAGAAAAAGAATAGAAATAGGTAATGAGCACACTTGCCCAGTAGGTATCTTCGCATCAACATGAAGGCATCATTAAAGTAATTAACATTTTTGCTCTAGAGGAATAAGGTAAAATCATGCGAATGCGATCAAACACGCGATTAAATCAAAGTAACACGATGAACATGAAGATAGAATGAGAACAAGTATGAACTAGTAAAAATGTTATAAGAACATGATATGGCCGAGAATGTACTAGCAAGCCACATAATCATCACTTCCAGTATCTTTTACTTATGAGCAAGTACTTCGTGAATTTCTGTGGAATATCAAGAAAGTCAAGTATCAATCATGTTGTATTGTGTTGCGGATTTCACTTATTTATAAAGAAAGTACTCCCAGCGCAATGCGACGCCAGTAGCATCATACCACATTGTTTATAATAGTATGTTCCCGATAATCAGCCGAGGGGCCTAGCATAGAGCCCTTGAACACAATCAGTGCTCGATTGCATCTTCGAGTATAAATCAAGCTTTTTCCACGCATGTAACAATAAAGTATGGCCAAGAATGTACAATTCTAACAAGCTCTTGATAACAACAATTCAATAAATGAATGCTTTAATGAGAATTATGAGAAATCAAGAATGACTTATACTATGTTATGCTTATGGAAATAAATCAGCAGCATAACGGTACATTCTTTATCTTCCATTTATTATATTATGTTTCTTGATCAATATGATAAGTTCTAGATCATCAAGAGTCCATCTAGAAACCTTGGAATATCAACCCTTGGTCAAACCTTGGTTAAAATAATCAAGCAGTGTGACGGTCGTGTACTGGGCCGTTACATGATGTGACGGTCTAGAGTTGATGCGTTAGAATGACTAAATCTAGAAACAATAATTGGACTCAGTTAATTGTGACGGTTATATATTGGGCCGTTAAATATGCCTGACGGTCCTATATAGGTCTGTTACACTACTGATAATCAGAAACATCGATAGTGTCATCTAATCACTTGGGTTTTAATGGTACAACCAACTCGGTGTCCTAGTGGGAATCCCAGGCTCGCGGAGAATTACGGAGGCCTTACAATAAGATTTCCTAGTCCATTGGAAGGAATATCCAATGGAGAGGTCCTCATGTCCAAGAATAGTGTTCCTATAGTGCAAAGTGTAACTAATGGACATATACCTGAATATACGCCATGTACTTAGAGAAATGACTCTATAGACAGAAAAGAATGTGTAACAATGTGAAACCAAGATAAAATCCCGTCAATACGTCTTTGGAAAAATCATGATTTAAATACAAAACTATAGAGTTTAGCCAATGGAATTAGCATAACCTAAAACAACTCAAAATGCTTTAATCATACAATTTCCTATCATGAATCAATTAAGAAACTCAAAGTCATGAAAATAAGGTTTAAAACTTAGATAACTAGGTTTATTCATAAGTAAGTTTGGCTGTCCTCAGTCCTATCTCGATTTGACAGTAAATCGCACTCTGACGGTCTAGTATGGGTGCGTCACAGGGCTGTGACGGTTTATCGTAAGACCGTTACAGTATTGTAACGCTCCTGTTATGGTGCGTTAGAGACAACTGAGAAACTTTAAATACAACAGGGGTTGTGACGGCTTATCGTAAGATCGTTAAAGTCGTCTGACGGTCCTAGTATGATGCGTCAGAGTCCCGGCTAAAAATAAAAAGACTATGATTTGAAACCATGTTATGTTTTGAAAAGATTTACTACCCTAATCATGACAAAACGAAGTACAGGTCATCTAGATGCATAGGTTGCAGTGAATTAACAAGATAACATCTTTGATCTTTGATTAGGACTAAGGATATGTATGTATGCATGAACCCATTAAAACATGAAATTCATAGTCTATAATGCATGAAATCAAACACACCCAGAGGGCTTTTATCCCTAACAAGACGTTTTTGCCAATCATGAGATAACCTACCGCTTAACTAGGCTTTAAACTTCTAATTTGAGCTTTCAAGGACCGCCCTAGTTCCTCTCTTTTTGTGACTTTTCAGCAACTTCACGCTACCCTAGCTCCTCAGCCTCTTGACCTAAGGATGTGACATTTTAAGGGTAAGAAGATGAAACTAAGGTGAACAAAAGGTTCTAAATAAATGAACTATAATTACCTTGTTTAGACGTCCTAATTCCCTGATCTTCAGTGGCCTTTAGCTCTGATTCCTAGGTTACTATGGTTGAACTAGCAACTTTGGAACCTTCAATCTCCTTGGTTGCTTGATCTCCTAGCACGAAATTTGGAGAACTATTAGTCTAAAGTATACTAAATAAAATCTTCTAAAGAATTTACCTGAAATTATTTCTCTTTACCTTGATTCTTCACGAGCCAAAAGTAAGGGTCACTCAGTTCAGAACTAGGTCCTATTTATAGGGTTTTGAAGATTAGATTGATTCTAGAGTCCTTAATTTTCTAGAACCTAATCCCTAAGAGTCCTTAGTAATGTTATAAGCTCTCCCAAGTCGATCTCTTGTAGATAAGATCCCAAAGTTCTAATCTTTTTACTCATTCTTTCTTTCACGAAACTGTCAGAGTGTAACGCATCCAGACTGGTGCGTTACATGCTTGTAGCGGTCGCCCGATAGACGGTTACACCAAACATATACAGAGTTTCAATTAAATAAAACTCTCTTGTTCATTTATCCTTATAATTATCTATAAAAATAGTATTTATCTTTAAAATACGTGAATAAGTTAATTAACCTTCTAGAACATGGGCCAAACTTAATGGGCTTGGGGCATTAACCTTTTGGATTATCTTTAAATAGGCCAGGTTAATTATTTAACCTAATTGGGCCTTATAATGACTTATTGATCTAATATTCTGTTTATTAATTTATTTAGGCCTTTATAAATTCTTGAAAACAATTAAATATTCCAAGAATAATTTATAAAAATTCTGGGGTCTTACAAATGAAATGTGTTCCAATCCTATGTGACAATATCAATGCAATCAATTTGTCAAAAAATCCTATCCAACATACAAGGACAAAACACATTGACATTCAACATCATTTTCTGAGAGATCATGTAGGAAAAAGAGTCTTTGAATTGAATTTCATTGACACACACAACCAGCTAGCTGACATTTTCACAAAACCCCTAAACTAGGATCAATTCAGCAAGATCAGAAGAGAACTTGGCATGTGCAAGGGTGAGAGCGTACATACATAGGTCTGCACTTAGGGTAAGGGTTGCACTTATAGAAACTCATATGCATTAAGGCTAGATTAATATGCATATTGTATGTACTTATTTTCAATACCTTGTGTGTATTTACATCCCTGCATGTTTGAGTGTATTTATACATACAGCCCTCCTTGAAAATCCTTCTAAAGATGAATATTCTTTGATTAAATAAATGTGGACCCGTATGACTTCTGGATCTAAGGCACCTTCTGAGGGGGAGTTAGAGAACTTTCCTCAAAACCTCATCTCTTCTCCTTCACTCTACTTCATGATGTTGGTTCTATTTAGAAGGTCGGCTGATGGTGCTCATATCAAAAAAAAGGAAACAAAAAATAAATAAAATAAAAATAAAAATTATAAATTTTTAGGGCACTTCGGTCGACCGCCAGCCCTAGTCCGGTTGACCGAACCCGGCGAATCGGGTCGGCCGAACCAACATCCGAACCCCATTTAAAGGGGCCTTCACACTCCACTTCTTCATTCCAACGTCCCTATTCTCTCTCCTCCCATGTTTCCTAACCCTAGAACACCAAAACTCCACTTCCCTAGCCCAAAAACCTACTTCTTCCTTCACCCGCACAAGATCCGGTCGATTCGTCACAGTTTCGGGACAATATCTCCGCGGCCATTCGTGCGTTCGTGAAGATCTACCCAAGGTTCTAGATTGTGGAGAAGATCATTCCAAGCCCTAGGAGTGTCTTTTGGTCCATCTTCATCTTCTGGGTTGAGATTGATCCTTCAAGGGTTTCCCGTTGAGTCTTCTAGTTTAGGATGCTGCCTCGATAGAGTTCTCGGCGTTCTGCCCAAGGGGAACCCAACGGTCAGAGATGAGAGGCCCAGGCTCCTCCACCACAGTGGGCACATGCACCTCGTCGTGCACCTCGTTTGCCTCCACGGCCCATTACCGACCCTCGACTAGTCGATTTCGATGAGGTGAATGAAATTTTGCCCGATTTATGTGCACTTTTTGAGATTCAAGAGGGTTGGAGTGATTTTGTCACCAGATATACTAGGTATTATCCTAACCTAGTGCAACAATTTTATGGAAACTTGATTGAGAGAAATGAAGAGCTATACACAGTTGTTCAAGAAGTTGAGATACATATTACACCCGATCTTTTTCAGCGAGCCTTAGGAGTCTCGGCCAGGGGTGCTGACATGACCTTTTGTCATGGTGAAGTTGAGGATACTTTTATTGCCATGACAAACTGTGATTATGTATGTGGTGTCAGTGATTATTTTCCACCACTATAATGGATTCTACACCACATGTTTACATCACTTATCTATCCAAAAAGTGGGAGTAGAAATGAAGTGACAGAGGTTCACATATTTCTATTTTATCATGTTATGAATGGAAGCTTAGTAAACATGGGTCGGCTCATGACAAACTTGATCGGGACATGTCGAACCCAACTGAGGAGATCATTACCTTATGCTTCACAGCTGATAGGAGTGTTTGTATATGTTGGGATTCACCTTGGTGATGAAACATTTGTCCGAGTCAGACAGGATGATATCTACAGCCACCATAAAATCTTCACAGAATTTGGATATTACTATGGTCCCGATGGTGAGCTACGCCGAGATATACCAGTTTATGGGGAAGAAGCTAATAGTGAGGAAGAGTAGGAATAAGAGCAGTAGCAGGGTCAAGGGGATGCCCCCCCACCAGCTCCGGCTAAGGACCATCCTCCTCCACCTTCACCTCATCACATGGATCCAGAGATGCCTCCCCCACCATAGTTCTTTCATGGGGAGTCTTCTACTCAGGGGGTCAGACAGCACTCTTCGACAGACTATGAGACTTTTGACAGGCATCTTACCTGGATAGAAACTCGAGTGGATACCTTTGGGAGTCAACTTTCTACCTTTGGGGATCGCATAGACACTATGGGTAATGTGATTGACAATATGTCAGGTCGCATAGATTCCTTCTCCACGGTCTTGGACACTCTCTCTACTCAGATGACCACACTCTCCACTTATATGACTACCCTCACAGATCGTGTTGATGATTCTTCACATCATGAACTTAACACTTCTTGGAATGCAGCACCGTGATGCGGCCCGTGACATCTCCATTGACCATATTCAGGATCGTCTTCTGCTTCAAGACCATTCTCTTGAGGACATCCACCGCCGCCTTGGATATCAGCCTCCTCATCCTGAGGATCACCCTCCTGCAGATGGACACTGAGGATTTTTCTTTAGTTTCCTTCTTCCAGTCTGTGTCCTTAGGTCTTGTGTCTTTCGGGTTCCCTTTTCATCTATTCTATCCCCTCTTTTGATGATGCCAAAGGGGGAGAAGGAGTTATGCAGGCCTTATATATAGTTTATGCATGCATGTCCTTGTGTTTTGCATGGATGATCATCTGTGAGGATTTTTTTTTGAGTCATTGCATCTTGTGAGTCTTTCTTGCATTTGCCTTGTCATGGTGTCTAGAAGTCTTGTATTCTCTCAAGCATCAATGTACCTTGTAATGAAATGAATGCAATTGGCATTTTGAATGCAATTGGCAAATACAATATTGAATGGCGTGTGTATATTGAATGGTTTGTGTTGCCTTGCATAATGAAGAATCCTTGGTTTGATGCATTACCTATATGCAATTTGGTTATCAAGGCATGCCATTACTCTTATAATTCAATGTTTTGTCATCATCAAAAATGGGGAGATTGTTGAGTCTCTCCAAGTGATTTTGAGGATAACAAAATCTTGAACTCAGTTTTCATCTCGTGCCTTGTCGAAGTAATCACGAGCAAGCTTTGAATATGTTCAAGGCCACTTTGTGTAATGCTAAAAGCTTAAACGTCAGAATGGATATGAAGCTCAAATGAACATCTCCAAATGCATGAATTGAATGAGGACATGAAGCTCTTGTTATATGGATATGATTCATGGACTAAACTCTGCTATTTTTGTAGGATTTTCAGAGTTCGATCGACCTGGAAGACTAGTCCGGTCGATCTGATTTACCAGTAACCAAAACTCTACAATTTTACAGAGTTCAGTTGACCGCCAACCCAGGGCCGGTCGACCAAATTTCCAAGCGTTGAAAGGTTCAATCTCTGTAAAATTCCGATCGACCGCCCACCTATGCCCGGTCGATCGCCCCCCTTCGAAGCCTATTTTATTGACTTTGTTTTCTCCACGAGCCTGAAGCATCTATCAATGTTATTTTAATCCCTAAAGTCTCCAGACATCCCTGAAATTGTGGATCTGTGTCTTGGGCTATCCTTGACCATCCTATTTGTATAAAAACAACTCTTGGGACAAAGAAACCCTAATTACCAAGGGGAGATCAAGGAAGCTATGAAGGGGAGAAAGAAGGCTGCTACTATAGCTCCATGAATAGTACTTCGTGCAAGGAGTTCTTCATCCATCTCAAGGCTTCTCAAGATCAATCTGAAGCAAATCAACCCCAAACTAAGTGGAGACTCAAGCTTCATCCAAATCTGCATCACCTACTCAGGGGGGAGCGAAAATCAGAGTTCTTTCTTTTGTGTTTCTCCCTTCATATTCTTTGAGCTTCAAGTGTGTGTTTTTGTAATCCTTATACGTTCGTGTGTATGTGGATCTTCTTAGATCCGTGTGTGTGTGTGTGTGTGTGTGTTTGATTTCTGTCAGATCTGTGTGGATCTTCTTAGATCCGTATGTGTGTGTGTTTGATTTCTGTCAGATCTGTGTGTGTCTCGGTGCTCTTGCACCTTTATTGGAGTTCTTATACTCATACGTGTGTGTGTGTGTGTTCAGATCTTGTAATCCCTTACAAGATAGTGTGAGAATCCTTACAGTTTGTGAGGGGTTGACGTAGGTTGCCGTTAATTGTTGCATCTGAACCACCTAAAAATCGTTGTCTCTTGTGTGGTTTGATCCCTTTCTCCTATCTCCATTCTGTGCTAGCACACACGTTGATTAGATCTTTTATATCTCGAGTTAGATCTAGCATAATTTATCATCTTCACATCAGATCTCTGGTATATTAAAAGGTAGGTTCGGATCAACAAGGCAAATCTTGTCAGGAAGATAATACCTTGTGTGAGTAGAATCTTCGGATTCACACCTCCGCCACGGTACCAAGGATCCGTTGTATGTTATAGATTTTACTAGATCTAACAGTCTCTCTATATAAATCTGAACTTCTTTGTTGTTGTTCTTCACACTTGTCGAAATCGGTTAAAGTTTTGTTATAATTTGTTATCACTCAATTCACCCCCCCTCTTGGGTGTCATTGATCGCGAGACTTCACATCTTATTTTCTCCTGCCAAACCAAATATAGAAATTCATTAACAATCTTGTCATGAAATAAGTAGTAGGTTTCTAAGAAATGCAGGCTCAGATATTTCACAAGAACATGCAAATCATATGAATGGATGTGTGAAGATTTGCACAAGCATCGATGCACAAAAAAAGTACATCGACATGTCATATTGACATGAAGAAAAGAATGTAGCAGTATTTCAATAAAGCATCGACCTGTATATCATATAGGTAGACCTCATTCAGTCGGAAAGACTGTATCTGTGACGACCCAGAGCGCCGGATACCGATATACCGATAACATCGATACACCGATACCAGGAACTGGGGAAGCCACCCAAGAGGCTAATGAGGCCCCTGAAGGGTTAGTGAAGTTTGTCGAGGGCATGCATAACGAATTGCAATCACAAGCGCGCATATTAGAATTAAACAATAAAATTTAACAAGAGTGCAGAAGCAATTTAAAATAAACAAGTGCTAAATATATATACTAGTCCAGAGGCACAGAAGTGCTATTCCAAAAGTACAACGACACGGGGCATACCCCGACAAAAATACACCAGAAAGCCCAAAAAGGCGACCCGTCTACTGCTGGCAGCTAAGAACGGTCTCCGAGCACACGGGAAACTCCGGGAGACGACGGGCGTGACTCACCTGAAAGGAGAAGGGTGAATCATAGCCAGACTCAGTAGGGGTCACGCGGATCCCTACCTCGCACTAAACAAGCATACATGCAAAAATAAAGCAATTAGAGCATGCATTTAATTAAATTAACAGGCATAGGCATGAATAAACTAATCACAATAAAGCTATAAATCTAACTACACAGCTAAAACATGCCAATGACGAGTAAAACTAAACGACTGAAACTAAATCTACCAGTAGAATATGCCTCAACTAATCCAAGCAATAGGGAACAAGATAACCACTGGGAACAGAAACCAGATGTGTCCACTGATGGCTTACACTACGTCTCAAGCACTCGCAGTCGGCAACACGACAAGCTGAGCGCGTAAACAGCACCAAACCAAGTGACCAGTCAGAGTGACACTCGTCAGTGTCAGTCAACAGCCTCCGACCACATGTGCACACACTGACTCTTTCCTCAATCAGGCCCTCTAGTTAGTTTTCTCCCTCGGTAGGACGCTACCATTGGCGGGGAGCCCACGGTACTAGCTTAAAAACTGTGTAATGGGAACACCCCTCCGCCATCCCCAGGCTTGTCGGTACTCAAAGACCTTAGGGCTACAACAGCGGTTCCATCGCAAGGAAAGTAAAGCTATTCTATTGGGATCTAAGAACATGCCATTACTTCATAAAATAACTCATACATGGCGTGTAATCATTCTGAAAAGCATTAAAGAATGAATAGGCAGCTTTTGAAAACTAACAGGGGTGTGACGGCCTACTGCCAGCGCGTCACAGAGAGTGACGGTCGGGGGTTGGCGCGTTACATCGCTTGTGATGCGTCTGCCCCTAGCCGTTACAATCACCCGAAACCCCAGTTCTAATCGATCAAACGGAGTGTAACGCACTTACGGGGGCGCATTACGCCGCCCTGACGGCCTGCCGACAGGCCGTCAGGCTCACCCGAGACTAACATTAACACTAACAGTTTTTTGATCGATCAAAACACGGTGTAACGCGCTCGCACAGGCGCGTTACAGCCTCCTGACGGCCGCTCGACAGGCCGTCAGGCCAACCTCTAATGCCGGTCAACGGAAATCAACTGAAGTGTAACGGTCGGGAGCCTGACCGTTACACCCACTGTGACGCCCCTCCAAAGGGCCGTTACAGTTCTGTAACGTGTCCCCCATGGACCGTTACGGGTGTGATGGTTCCTGGAAGGACCATCACACCGTCTGGGTTACGGACAGGTTATGTTTGAAAACGGGTTCCCTCTTGGGCGACCGGAATCGTCGGGTAACGATGAAAACCTGTAAAACCTGTCAAACCACACATCCTAAACAACATAATACTAACAAAAATAACCACATGCAACACCCACAATGAATTAAACATGAAGAACAAAGCTTAAACCCCCAAAAATGGAAAATAACCATTATGCATTCTACGGGAGTCTAATGAAGCAAACAAGCTATAGGAAATGATCCTAGCGATATCGAGATTCCATCCCCCTACCTCGTGCAAGCCGAAACGGCCGATTAAGCCGCATGCATCGAAGAGGGTTCACCGAGCCTTCTCGCTCCGTCTCACTCCCACGAGCCACGAATCACGCCGAGGTGGGCGTCAACGCGTTCCTCTCGACGCGAGGATTCCACCGACATGCTCCACGCCTCGATCCGATGCCGATTCGCCTGGATCCCAAGGAGAGGGGAGGTGGGCGATCGGACGAGAGAGAGAGCGTGAGGGTGATAATGAGATCGACGAGGGGAGAGAGAGGGGGTGAGGGATTAAAGGAAAAAAAAAGTTTAATATATATAATATATTTATTATATATAAAAATCCTGTTATTTCTATATAAAACCTCAATCAATTCCAATTAAATTTGGAAAAATACCAAAAAAATTCCTAAAAATCCAGGAAAATAGCTAAAAATTCCAGAATGAAATCTAGGTCCGAACCACTAAAGGTCCGCCAAGGCACGAGCCTCACAGTATCTGCTTTGATGCTTATGCATAGTCCATCGACCTGTCAATGCCCAGACCATCACATCATGTACTACATCATCGACGTGCCACTGAGGCATGTTGACCTGTCCTGGTGATGTATAATGAAATGCTTAAATGCATTAACGCAAGGCATTACTGCATCGACCTTGCTTCCAAGCAGATGCACAAGGTGCACCGATGTTATGACTGATAGCCTTTATCGCATCGACCTTATACAATAATCGCTGGCTCATTATTGAACAACAGTAACGACCAGTCTCTAGTGTGCATCGACCTGATGTGCAACAGCTAGCATGTAGTGCATCGTGACATCAACCTGTGTATAATGTGCATCGACCTGATAGTGCATGACTTCTACAGCCGCATCGACCTTCTAGACCAGAATGCATACATGCATCGACCTGATGTTCTATGCACTAGGAGATGCATCGACCTTACAATGCATCCGCAGGGATATGAATCGACCTGATGGTGAACAGGAACTAATTCTGACTTAGAGAAAAGACAATATAGCACAAATTATTAAATCCAAGCAGTTTTGCCAGCATCAATCAAGATCAATCACACTATTTCTAGCATCAAAACTGGAGGAGACACAACACCGAGACCCACCTTTCTCAATGCCTTACTCTCTCAGGAGGAGCAGGAGCAGTATCTACAATTATTAAAAGAGTTCTGAGATTACATCGCCTGGACCTATAAGGAGATGCCTGGGCTAAATCCCAATGTGGCGCAACATTTGCTGGCAATAGACCGAAAGGTAGAGCCAGTGAAGCAATCTTCCCGGCGCATGCGACCAGAGCTGATTGATCAAATCAACGAAGAAGTGGACAAACTCATTGATGTCGGCTTCGTGGAGGAAAATCAGTTCACCACATGGTTGGCCAACGTAGTGCCCGTAAAGAAGAAAAATGGGCAGATAAGAATATGCGTCGACTTCCGGTACCTCAATAAGGCATGCCCGAAAGATGATTTTTCGATGCCAATCACCGAAGTAATGATAGATGCCACTACCGGCCATGAAGCTCTAACATTTATGGACAGGTCATCCGGCTACAATCAATTATGGATCACGGAGCATGACAGGGTCCACACGGCCTTCTGAACACCCAAAGGCATCTTCCATTACAAGAGAATGTCGTTCGGTCTCAAGAACGTCGGTGCTACTTATCAAAGAGCCATGACAAAAATCTTTGATGATTTACTCTACAAGAAAGTGGAATGCTACATTGATGATCTTGTGGTCAAGACCAGGAGGAGGGAAGACCATTTTCAAGACCTGCAGGTGATATTCCAAAGGCTTCGACAATATGAGCTGAAAATGAATCCAATGAAATGTGCCTTCGGGGTATCAAGCAGAAGATTCCTCGGGTTCATTGTCAGATATAGAGGAATTCAAGTAGACCCAGACAAAATAAAAGTAATACAAGAATTACCTCCGCCAAGGAGCCTCACCGAGCTACGGTCTCCAAGGCCGATTGGCCTATATCCGCCGGTTCATCTCCAACTTATCAGGGTGATGCCATCCCTTTCATAAATTAATGATGAAAGATGTGTCCTTTTACTGGGATGAAGAATGCCAAGCAGCTTTTAAAAAATTGAAGGATTACCTCAAGACCCATCCTGTGCTCATGGCACCAATAAAAGGAAGGCCAATAATTCTATATATAGCAGCTACTCATTACTCACTAGGGGCAATGATGGCCCAGAACAACGAAGAAGAAAAAGAGCAGGCCCTATATTATCTCAACAGGAGATTGGTAAGGACTGAGGAAAAGTATACATTCATTGAGAAGATCTGCTTAGCCTTGGTCTTCCCTATTAAGAAGCTCCGACACTACATGCTGTTGCATGAAATAAAATTAATATCCAAGGCGCACCCGGTTCTATATCCCCTGGAGGCGGAAATTCTTGATGAAGAAACCCTAGAAGCATGTCAAGCTCAGTAGGTTACATGGCAACTCTACTTTGATGGAGCCTTAAGGACCGAAAATTCCCCACCTGGCCTTGTCAGAGATAGAGAGGGGCAGGCATTGTCCTGAAATCATTAGAAGGGGAGGTATTTGGCGACTCCATGCTCGTCATCAAGCAAATACGAGGGGACTTCGATGTTTGAAAACTAGAGCTTGCCCTTTACCACCGAAAGGCGCTGCACCTCATGATGAAGTTCTACTTCATTGAGCTTAATCATATAGGCCGAGGGCAAAATGCTCAAGCTGATGCCTTGGAGAAATTGGCCAGCTCCCTAGCAGTCCCACCAGATGAGACCTTGAACGTCGTCGTGATCAACCGACGACAAGTCCCCAGCATACTAGATATGTAGTCGGACAAATATGAAGTCGCCACGGCTGAAAAAGCTCATGTGCCTCATTGGAGAGGTATCCTCCTACAATGGTTCATGCATCAACAATTACCAAAAGAAAAGGAATAAAGAATGAAGCTACTTAGGATCAAAGACTCTTAGGAGTTCAGAAATAGAACATTGTTCTGAATTGTGGCAGATGCCCATAAAAAGACACGACTCCACTGCTTATCTATAAAAGAAGCATGGCAGGTAATGCATAAAGTACATGCTAGAACAGCCGGAGCGCATCAAGCCTGGCCGAAGATCAAAATTGAAATCAAGAAGTTGGGCTCTTATTGGCCCACTATATCCGATGATTGTTGTAAGTTCACAAAATCATGCCAAAAGTGTTAAGAGCATGCTACTATACCCAGAAGACCTCCAGTGCCGCTTCATCCAGCAATACCCAGTTGGCCCTTTGCACAATGGAGAACTGATGTGGTTGGCCCTCTACCAGCATCTTCTGCCGGATGCAAGTACATCCTGGCAGCAACAGATTACTTCTCCCGATGGGTGGAAGATGCATCACTCAGAAAAGTCACTAGTGAGCTGGTGGCAAGATTTATCAAATAGAGCATTATATTCCAGTTTGGTGTTCCCAGTCGAATCATATAAGACAACAGCAGTCACTTCAAGAACTAGAAGATTTATCGGCTATCCGATAAATACAAAATTGATTGGATAACATCCACCTCATACAACCCACATGCAAATGGGTTGGCAGAAGCCTTCAACAAAATATTGTGCACTCTCTTGTCCAAGACAGTCAGTTCTCACAAAAAGGATTGGGAGGAAAAGATGTATGAAGCTTTGTGGGCATATCAAACAGTCTACAAGAGTCTCAAAGGTTGCTCACCTTTCTCGCTTGTATACGGATCAGAGGCTGTAGTCCCCATCGAGATGGAAGTACCATCGTTAAGGGTCGCCATTCAACATGGTTTGGTTCTTGACGAACAAACAAATGTCGAAAGAAGGCTAGAAGAATTAGCTAACCTAGAACGAAAGTGTCTTCGAGCGCAATAGTGTATTAAGATATATCAAGCCCGCATGGCGTGCATCTTCAACAAACTTGTCAAAGGGCAAGAATTCAAGAAAGGAGACCGGGTCATGGTGAAGAAAAAGGTCATGGCTTCTAACCATAAGGGCAAATTTTCTGAAAATTGGTTGGGTCCATATGTGGTCCAGCGTGTATATGAGGGCGGAGCCTACATCATCGTCAATCATCGGGGAGAAGTACAGTTACTGCCACTCAACGGCAGACATCTAAAGCTATACTATGCACCACCACCCCCTTTTAATGAAATGGGGAGAAGTACAGTTACTGCCACAGAGAGTGACGGTCGGGGGTTGGCGCGTTACATCGCTTGTGACGCGTCCGCCCCTAGCCGTTATAATCACCCAAAACCCAAGTTCTAATCGATCAAACGGAGTGTAACGCGCTTACGGGGGCACGTTACGCCGCCCTGACGGCCGGCCGACAGGCCGTCAGGCCCACCCGAGACTAACATTAACACTAATAGTTTTTTGATCGATCAAAACACGGTGTAACGCGCTCGCACAGGCATGTTACAGCCTCCTGACGGCCGCTCGACAGGTCGTCAGGCCAACCTCCAATGCCGATCAACGGAAATCAACTGAAGTGTAACGGTCGGGAGCCTGACCGTTACACCCACTATGACGCCCCTCCAAAGGGCCGTTACAGTTCTGTAACGCGTCCCCCATGGACCGTTACGGGTGTGACAATTCCTGGAAGGACAGTCACACTGTCTGGGTTACGGACGGGTTATGTTTGAAAACGGGTTCCCTCCCAGGCGACCTGAATCGCCGGGTAACGATGAAAACCTGTAAAACCTGTCAAACCACACGTCCTAAACAACATAATACTAACAAAAATAACCACATGCAACACCCACAATGGATTAAACATGAAGAACAAAGCTTAAACCCCCAAAGATGGAAAATAACCATTATGCATGCTACGGGAGTCTAATCAAGCAAACAAGCTATAGGAAATGATCCTAGCGAGATCAAAATTCCATCCCCCTACCTCGTGCAAGCCGGAACGGCCGATTAAGCCGCATGCATCGAAGAGGGTTCACCGAGCCTTCTCACTCTGTCTCGCTCCCACGAGCCATGAATCACGCCGAGGTGGGCATCAACGCGTTCCTCTCGACGCGAGGATTCCACCGACGTGCTCCACGCCTCGATCCGATGCCGATTCGCCTGGATCCCAAGGAGAGGGGAGGTGGGCGATCGGACGAGAGAGAGAGCATGAGGGTGAGAATGAGATCGACGAGGGGAGAGAGAGGGGGGTGAGGGATTAAAGGAAAAAAATAAGATTAATATATATAATATATTTATTATATATAAAAACCATGTTATTTCCATATAAAACCTCAATCAATTCCAATTAAATCCGGAAAAATACCAGAAAAATTCCTAAAAATCCCGAAAAATAGCCAGAAATTCCAGAATGAAATCTAGGTCCGAACCACTAAAGATCCGCCAAGGCACGGCCCTCACAGTCCCTCCCTCCTAATAAAAATTTCGCCCTCGAAATTTACAATAACGGATAAGGAGGAAACTGAGAAAAGAATTATACCTTACTGGAATAAGAAAGGAAAAAGCTGACGCATCTCATCTTCACATTCCCAAGTAGACTCATTACCGGAGTGGCACTGCCAAGCAACTCTTACCAGAGGGATAACCTTATTTCTCAACCGCTGCTCACGACGGTCTTCAATTCTAATAGGAAACTCTGGCGTAGACAAATCAGCAGTCACTTCGGGCCAAACAGAGTCATCAAGGACATGGGATGCATCTGGCACATATTTACTCAGCTGAGAGACGTGGAACACATCATGAATAGCTTGCATAGCCGCTGGTAGTTGCAATCGATAAGCTACCTGACCCACAGCTTCAACAATAGGAAAAGGGCCAACATAACACAGACTAAGCTTTCCACGTTTCCCAAACCTGGAAACACCCTTCATAGGAGACACCTTGACAAAAACCATATCTCCTGGCTCAAACTGTAGCGGACGTCTACGTTGATCTGCATAGCTTTTCTGTCGACTCTGAGCCGTCAACAATCTCTATCTGATCAGACGAACCACATCAGAAATGTTGGGTCCCGTGAGGTGTAAATGGATCTAGAAGGGGGGGTTGAATAGATCCTTTCAGAAACTTTGGCCTATTTAAAACTCTTAGATAACAGAAACTTAAACCACTCTTATTAAGTGAATGAATCACTTAGGCACGATGCACAGCGGAATTAAGTAGAGTGGCTCAAATGAAAAGACTTGAATTACAAGCTATGAAACGTCCACACTTCTTTAAGTGAATTACAAAGCATAACACATAGATGAACATGCAATAACTTGCAACAACCGTGCGTGTGTGTGTGTGCTATGTTGATCACTCAAAGTGCATATGTATGTGAGCAAGATAACCAAGTATGGAAGCACACGAACCTGCGAATGGGGTTAGAAGATATAGAGCAATCACACAAAATAAACAACCCACAACACAGGGATTTTAAGGTGGTTCGGTTGCAACCCCGCAACCTACGTCCACCCCTCACCAAAACCCGGTGAGGCTTCCTTGCTGACTCACAGCTTGACCTGGGGACACGCCCCAAACCACAGAATAGAGAAAATCCTCTTTCTGTCTTCCTACACACAAAGCCGGCAGGGACGGCTATACCGCAGATCGGAGAACTCCCGATTGCCTTCCTATTAACCACCTAGTAGGGACGTCAACCGCAAATTAGAACACCCTCCAATTGCCATCCTATTAACCACCGGTAGGGACAAATCACGACTTCAATGTTTAACAATATTGAAAGTAAAACAAATGTGAAGGAACTAAAACAAGAGATTGTGTAAGAAGGAATTGGCCCTTGAATGGAAATGATTTGTTGATCAGCAACAGGGATCTCTTCTTCTTGCAAATCAATCTTCTTGATTCACCCTTGAATGGATGAATGTTCTTCACGGAGTACTGTTCATGTGAACAGTAACTGTTCTTCCAATCCTCCTCTTTTGATCTTCCTTTTGATCTCTTTGAATGGATGAAGAAGTGAATAGATGCTACCTTGATCCTTGCTTCCTTCTTCACAGATCTTGGAAGATGATCTCTTTGATATGAGCTTGAATACCTTGGATTGGATGAAGATGTTCTTCACGGAGTACTGTTCACGTGAACAGTAACTCTTCCTTCAATCTTCTCTTTTGATCTTCTCTTTGTATCTTCTTGAAGTGGATGAAGAGAGTAATTGATTCTAACTTGGATCTTGTTTCTTCAATAGCTTGTAGGAGATTGATTGCTTCAAAAATCACCTTGGATGAACTTGAAAGGATGAAGAAAATCACTTTGAGAAATGAGCTTTTTGGATCGCCTTGAAAGCTTTGCTTCTTATCCTTCTTGGAATTTGATTGAAGAGTAGAAGGTGATTGCTTCAGATCTTTACTTGAAACTCTTGAGTGGATGAAGAACTCATTCACGAACTACTGTTCATATGAACAGTACTTCGTCTCCTCTCTCTTTGAAAACCCCTCTTGCAGCCACTCTTAATCCCAAATGAAGCATCAGGGTTTACCTCCACCAATGTGTTGGTTTTATAGACCTTGAATGGTCCTTGGAGAAGCCCTAGACCAGATCCACAATTTGTGGGTGATTGGGAGACTTTGGGGTTCTTTGGGATTAAAGAAATCATGAGAATTAGGCATCCCACGAGGTGGAATTCGAAGTCAAACATGGTTGGCTCGGGGCTGGCGGTCGACCTGCAGCTCCTGGCGGTCGACCGCTACTGTAAAACTTGCATTCGGGTGATCCCTGGGAATTTCGGTCGACCGCCACTGGCTGGCGGTCGACCGCCACTGAAAGATCTTCGGCCTGGGCGGTCCCTGGCTGGGGCGGTCGACCGCCCCTGTGCTGGCGGTCGACCGCCAGCTGGGCAAGGCCCGGGTTGGCCCGGGTCGGTCTGTTGAGTCTCCGGTTCGGTCCGTTAAGTCTTGAACTCCGTCGTTCAAACTCCATTAGCAGCCTGTGCATGTTTGTAGCATCACCCTTGACTGTCTTGAAGAATTCTGTTGATTATATCATTCCTATAATCAGAATTTTGTTCCAGGGGCTCTGCCCCCGGAAACCCCCGCAAGGGGCGCTGCCCCCTTGACCCCCGTGACCTGACCGGGCAGGTCGATCCCCGTGACCTGACCGCGCAGGTCGATCCGCGTGCGAGGGCGCAACATTGAGCTTTCACATTTGCCAACTCCACTCCATTCCTTGGATTATCTTGTATGAATGCTCGGTCCTTTGTAGAAGCTTTGCTTCATTGCTTGGGCCTTTTCTTTCTTGCTTGGCCTTGCTTAGCTAGAGCCTTTTCTTCCTTGCTTAGCCTTGCTTGGACGTGTTAATTTCACTTTCATTTCGCCACCTCCATTCCATTCTTTGGTTGCATTCTGTTGAGCTTTCACAGTAGATATTTCCACTCCAATCAAAGTGTACTTGACATCATGCACTTGGCATCATGAGTGACTTTTGATCGTCCTCCTGGGATGGCTTGCTCCTTTGGATTGATCTTGATTTGTGTGTTGCAAGCCATTCTTGATATGTTGAATTGGCAATATAATGACCTGAATTGTATGCAAATGGATTTTATCAAATGCATAGCAAAAGCATAATGAATAGCAAAATGACTCTAAAGACATACATCATCAAAACACTAGAAATGAGTCATAGTTGGAATCACATCAAAATAATAGAACCAATCATTAGTTGAGTCATAGTTGGACATCATCAAAACAATAGAAACACTCACGTTCCACACATGCCCAACTTTAGCACAACATTCTCCCCAACAAGAACACTGTGTACCATATCAGGTCCCGTCAAAAGTCTGTCCCCAACATCAAACCAGTTCAAGGGAGTACGACAAGGATGACCATACAGTGCTTCATAAGGAGCCATGCCAATACTGGAGTGAAAACTGTTATTATAAGCAAATTCAACAAGTGGCAAATGTTGACTCCACGAACCTTGCCAGTCAAGGCAACACGATCTCAACATATCTTCCAGGGTCTGAATAGTCCTCTCCGACTGTCCATCTGACTACGGATGATACGCTGAACTGAATGCTAACTCAGTGCCCAAAGCTTTCTGAAAACTGCGCCAGAAGCTGGAGGTAAAATGTGGATCGCGATCTGACACAAGTGAAATTGGAATTCCATGTAGTGGCACAATCTTTTGCACATAAAGTTCGGCCAACCTCTGCACATTCCAAGCAACTTTTATTGGCAACAATCTGGCAGTCTTAGTCAATCTATCAACAAGCAACCAGATACCATTAAAACCTTGAGAAGTCCGAGGTAAACCAACCACAAAATCTGTAGTAACATGATCCCATTTCCACATTGGAATCTCTAATGGCTGAAGTAATCCACCTGGCTTTTGATGTTCGGCTTTAACCTACTGACAAGTCAAGCACTTAGAAACAAATAGCGCCACATCTTTCTTCATACCTGGCCACCAAAACTGCTTTTTCAAATTTTGATACATCCTGGTGACACCTGGGTGAATAGCAGAGCGGGATCCATGGGCTTCACTCAAAACTGCAAATCTCAATGCATCCTCTGCGGGGACATATAATCTGCCATGGAAAGTAACGACCATCTCATCATCAAATTCCACATCATATCTTGATATAACACGGGCTAAATCAGGATCATCTTGCTGAGCTTCCTAAATCTGCTGATATAAAGCTAAACCCAAAGCCAAACTAGCACAAACTACTATCCTCGGATCGGCAGGAATCTCCATACTGAATGCCTCGCTCGGAAGCTGTTCCCACAATTTCCATTCATGAAGCAACAGATGACTGACTTGTACTTTCCTGCTCAGAGCATCAGCTACAACATTCATTTTACATGGCTGATAGGAGAGTGTAAAGTCATAATCTTTCATGTATTCTATCCAGCGACGCTGCCTGAGATTCAGATCTTTCTGGGAGAATATATACTGTAAACTCTGATGATCAGTAAAGATTTGAAACTTCTCACCATACAGATAATATCTCCAGATCTTTAAAGCAAAAATGACTGCAGCAAGCTCAAGATCATGCGTGGGGTAATATTTTTCATGATGTTTCAATTGCCGAGACGCATAAGCAATAACCTTACCATTTTGCATCAGCACTGCACCCAAACCCACTCGAGAAGCATCTGTGCAAACCACAAATCCACCCGAGCCGGAAGGCAAAGTCAACACTGGAGAAGAAGTCAAGAGCCTTTTCAATTCAACAAAGCTATCCTCACACTGATCCGACCAGACAAAAGGTACATCCTTATGAGTCAGTCTAGTCATTGGGGCTGTAATCCTTGCAAAATCATAGATGAATCTGTGATAATACCCAGCCAAACCTAAGAAGCTTCTGATCTCTGTTATAGTTCTCGGTCTCTGCCAATTTAAAACAACTTCAATCTTTGCAGGGTCCACTGCTACTCCGTCACCAGAAATCACGTGGCCAAGAAAGTGAATCTCCCGAAGCCAGAATTCACATTTACTGAATTTCGCATAAAGCTCGTGATCTCTCAGAGTCTACAGAACGATCCTCAAATGCTGCACATGATCTTCCTCAGAAGCAGAATAAACCAGAATATCATCAACAAAGATCACCACGAACTGATCCAAATATGGACAAAAAATACGCTGCATTATGTCCATGAAAGCTGCTGGGGCATTAGTCAAGCCAAACGGCATTACCAAAAATTCATAATGACCATAACGAGTACTGAAAGCTGTCTTCTCCACATCAGATTCCCGGATTCGCAATTGAAAATAACCAGACCGGAGGTCAATCCGTGAAAAGACAGTAGCAGACTGTAACTGGTCAAACAAATCATCAATCCTGGGAAGCGGATATTTATTCTTGATAGTCACCTGATTCAGTTGTCTGTAATCAATACAAAGTCTCAGGCTTCCATCTTTCTTCTTAACAAATAACACTGGAGCACTCCACGGAGAAAAACTGGGGCGAATATAGCCTTTTTCCAGCAATTCAAGTAGCTGTGCTCGCAGTTCCTTAAGTTCAGCTGGAGCCATTCGGTACGGTGCCTTTGCTAACGGGGTTGTACCTGGAATCAATTCAATCACCATTTCTATTTCTCGCTCTGGAGGCAAGCCTGGCAACTCGTCAGGAAACACATCAAGGAACTCACAGACAACAGGAATATCACTGACGTCCTGTCGTGGTTTTTTAACAGCAATCACAGAAGCCAAGAATCCCTGACAACCTGCACTAAGCAATATGCAGGCTCGAATAGTAGAAATAATCAAGCGAGAAGAGCGGGATCGAATACCTTGGAAATAGAATGCCGATTTTCCCTGTGGCTGAAAATAGACCTTCTTTGATCTGCAGTCAACCACAGCTCCATATTGCTCCAACCAATCCATACCCAGAATGACGTCATAATCTGCCAGCTATAATGCATACAATCTTGCCGGCAACTGTTGATTATTAATCATAACAGGAGATTCTTCCAAACACAGAGGCGTGGTCATAAAATCTCCAGAAGGTATCTCAACATACAAATCACAAGTTATCTCTGATGTCGGTTCCTCAATGCATGCAATGAAATCCTCAGAGATAAAAGAGTGAGAAGCACCCGAATCAAATAAGACACGTGCAGAATGACCATAAAGCATAATCGTACCTTCCACCAGATGGGATGCAATTGTTTCAGCTCGAGAAATATGAGAAACCTTGCCTTTCTACTTTTTGGATGCGGCAGAAGACTGTTGGGAAGACGCTGAAGCTTGCGAAAAGAATTGCTGTTGAGGTTGAGGTACAGGAGGAGGTCTAAACTGCGACTGCTGAGGCTGCGAAAACAGAGGAGCTTGCACCGGTTTCGGCCTCAACGGACAATCTCGAACAATGTGACCAGGCTGGTCACAACGAAAACAAACAACAGGAAGAGAACACGGTTGACCCTTATGGTGACCACCGCATCTCCGACAAGTCCACGGCTGACTGACAGCAGAACTCTGACGACTTTGGGAAGAAGGCGTCGACAGTTGCTGAACAGAATCTATACCAGGCGATTCTTGCTGAAAGAACTTCTTCTTCTTCTTAAACCTTTTATTAAACTTGGGCATGGAAGGGGAAGAAGCACTGCTAACATCAGGCGGAACAGAGGAAATTCCTGTCGCTGGCGGTCAGTAAGTCTGCTGAAACTGAACCGTCGACTGAACCGACCCAGCTTGAGAATATCCTCCTGGTCTTGCCATCTCTAGCTCAAGTGCCACAGCTGCCTGGCACGCACCATCAAGATCAGCAACACGACTTGCAATCAACGGTAACTTCAACTCTGGCCTCAACCCTCGCAAGAACTGCTGAGTCTTCAAAGCTTCATTAGCCAGCACATGGGACGCATAGTGACCCAATTCCCTGAATTTGTTCCGATATTGAAGCACAGTCATACCGCCCTTAGGCAATTCCATGAATTGGTACATCTTCGCCATTTGCAAACAGGCAGCAGTATAGGCACGCTCGAAAGCTGCAACAAACTCTGGACAAGTGATCTGCCAAAGGGGCCTGGAACGAAAAGCAATCTGCCACTCGGCTTTCCACCATGTAATGGCTGTACCTTGAAGTTGAAATGCTGCAAGCATCACTTTCTCATCCTCCACGCACTCCATAGACAGGAACACGCGCTCAATCGCATCTAGCCATTGCCTCGCTACCTCTGGATCAGCCTGTCCATCAAACGCAGGCGGATTGAATAGAAGAAACTCTTTAAGAGCCTTGCCTCGACTACCAGGCGCTTCAACATGAGGAGCAACAACTGGCGCTGGAGCAGGAACAGCAGGAACTATAGGAGGTTGAGTAGAACCACTCTCTTCTCTAGGCGCATCTCTAGGAGCTCGAGGAACTCTAGGAGGTCTTCCTCGACGAGGTTGTATCTTACAACTGCCGAAAATAGGCAACAACAGCAAATCCATCAATCATACGGAAAACATCTTAAGCCAACAATAGACGACATAAAGGACCAACTATGGACAAGTGCAAATTCCAATTCCTTACACAGATCCTCAACATCGCTCTGATACCAACTGTGACGACCCAGAGCGCCAGATACCGATATACCGATAACATCGATACATCGATACCAGGAACTGGGGAAGCCACTCAAGAGGCTGATGAGGCCCCTGAAGGGTTAGTGAAGTTTGTCGAGGGGATGCATAACGAATTGCAATCACAAGCGCGGATATTAAAATTAAACAATAAAATTTAACAAGAGTGCGGAAGCAATTTAAAATAAACAAGTGCTAAATATATATACTAGTCCAGAGGCACATAAGTGCTAGTCCAAAAGTACAACTACACAGGGCATACCCCGACAAAAGTACACCAGAAAGCCCAAAAAGGCTACCCGTCTACTGCTGGCAGCTAAGAACGGTCTCCGAGCACACGGGAAACTCCGGGAGACGACGAGCGCGGCTCACCTGAAAGGAGAAGGGTGAGTCATAGCCAGACTCAGTAGGGGTCATGCGGATCCCAACCTCACACTAAACAAGCATACATGCAAAAATAAAGCAATTAGAGCATGCATTTAATTAAATTAACAAGCATAGGCATGAATAAACTAATCACAATAAAGCTGTAAATCTAACTACACAGCTAAAACATGCCAATGACGAGTAAGACTAAACGACTGAAACTAAATCTACCAGTAGAATATGCCTCAACTAATCCAAGCAACAGGGAACAAGACAACCACTGGGAACAAAAATCAGATGCGTCCACTGACGGCTTACACTGCGTCTCAAGCACTCGCAGTCGGCAACACGACAAGCTGAGCGTGTAAACAGTACCAAACCAAGTGACAAGTCAGAGTGACACTGGTCAGTGTCAGTCCACAGCCTCCGACCACGTGTGCACACACGGACTCTCGCCTGAGTCAGGCTCTGTAGCTAGTTTTCTCCCTCGGTAGGACGCTACCGTTGGCGGGGAGCCAACGATACTAGCTTAAAAACCATGTAATGTGAACACCCCTCCGCCATCCCCAGGCGGGTCGATACTCAAAGGCCTTAGGGATACAACAGTTGTTCCATCGCAAAGAAAGTACAGCTATTCTATTGGGATCTAAAAACATGCCATTACTTCATAAAATAACTCATACATGGCGTGTAATCATTCTGAAAAGCATTAAAGAATGAATAGGTAGCTTTTGAAAACTAACAGGGGTGTGACGGCCTACTGCCAGCGCGTCACAGAGAGTGACGGTCAGGGGTTGGCGCGTTACATCGCTTGTGATGCGTCTGCCCCTAGCCGTTACAATCACCCGAAACCCCAGTTCTAATCGATCAAACGGAGTGTAACGCACTTACGGGGGAGCATTACGCCGCCCTGACGGCCTGCCGACAGGCCGTCAGGCTCACCCGAGACTAACATTAACACTAACAGTTTTTTGATCGATCAAAACACGGTGTAACGTGCTCGCACAGGCGCGTTACAGCCTCCTGATGGCCGCTCGACAGGCCGTCAGGCCAACCTCTAATGCCGGTCAACGGAAATCAACTGAAGTGTAACGGTCGGGAGCCTGACCGTTACACCCACTGTGACGCCCCTCCAAAGGGCCGTTACAGTTCTGTAACGCGTCCCCCATGGACCGTTACGGGTGTGATGGTTCCTGGAAGGACCATCACACCGTCTGGGTTACGGACAGGTTATGTTTGAAAACGGGTTCCCTCTTGGGCGACCGGAATCGTCGTGTAACGATGAAAACCTGTAAAACCTGTCAAACCACACGTCCTAAACAACATAATACTAACAAAACTAACCACATGCAACACCCACAATGAATTAAACATGAAGAACAAAGCTTAAACCCCCAAAAATGGAAAATAACCATTATGCATTCTACGGGAGTCTAATCAAGCAAACAAGCTATAGGAAATGATCCTAGCGATATCGAGATTCCATCCCCCTACCTCGTGCAAGCCGAAACGGCCGATTAAGCCGCATGCATCGAAGAGGGTTCACCGAGCCTTCTCGCTCCGTCTCACTCCCACGAGCCACGAATCACGCCGAGGTGGGCGTCAACGCGTTCCTCTCGACGCGAGGATTCCACCGACATGCTCCACGCCTCGATCCGATGCCGATTCGCCTGGATCCCAAGGAGAGGGGAGGTGGGCGATCGGACGAGAGAGAGAGCGTGAGGGTGATAATGAGATCGACGAGGGGAGAGAGAGGGGGTGAGGGATTAAAGGAAAAAAAAGATTAATATATATAATATATTTATTATATATAAAAATCCAGTTATTTCTATATAAAACCTCAATCAATTCCAATTAAATTTGGAAAAATACCAGAAAAATTCCTAAAAATCCAGGAAAATAGCTAAAAATTCCAGAATGAAATCTAGGTCCGAACCACTAAAGATCCGCCAAGGCACGGGCCTCACAGTATCTGCTTTGATGCTTATGCATAGTGCATCGACCTGTCAATGCCCAGACCATCACATCATGTACTACATCATCGACGTGCCACTGAAGCATGTTGACCGGTCCTGGTGATGTATAATGAAATGCTTAAATGCATTAACGCAAGGCATTACTGCATCGACCTTGCTTCCAAGCAGATGCAAAAGGTGCACCGATGTTATGACTGATAGCCTTTATCGCATCGACCTTATACAATAATCGCTGGCTCATTATTGAACAACAGCAACGACCAGTCTCTAGTGTGCATCGACCTGATGTGCAACAGCTAGCATGTAGTGCATCGTGACATCAACCTGTGTATAATGTGCATCGACCTGATAGTGCATGACTTCTACAGCCGCATCGACCTTCTAGACCAGAATGCATACATGCATCGACCTGATGTTCTATGCACTAGGAGATGCATCGACCTTACAATGCATCCGCAGGGATATGAATCGACCTGATGGTGAACAGGAACTAATTCTGACTTAGAGAAAAGACAATATAGCACAAATTATTAAATCCAAGCAGTTTTGCCAGCATCAATCAAGATCAATCACACTATTTCCAGCATCAAAACTGGAGGAGACACAACACCGAGACCCACCTTTCTCAATGCCTTACTCTCTCAGGAGGAGCAGGAGCAGTATCTACAATTATTAAAAGAGTTCTGAGATTTCTTCGCCTGGACCTGTAAGGAGATGCCTGGGCTAAATCCCAATGTGGCGCAACATTTGCTGGCAATAGACCGAATGGTAGAGCCAGTGAAGCAATCTTCCCGGTGCATGCGACCGGAGCTGATTGATCAAATCAACGAAGAAGTGGACAAACTCATTGATGTCGGCTTCGTGGAGGAAAATCAGTTCACCACATGGTTGGCCAACGTAGTGCCCGTAAAGAAGAAAAATGGGCAGATAAGAATATGCGTCGACTTCTGGTACCTCAATAAGGCATGCCCGAAAGATGATTTTTCGATGCCAATCACCGAAGTAATGATAGATGCCACTACCGGCCATGAAGCTCTAACATTTATGGACAGGTCATTCGGCTACAATCAATTATGGATCACGGAGCATGACAGGGTCCACACGGCCTTCTGAACACCCAAAGGCATCTTCCATGAAAGGAGAATGTCGTTCGGTCTCAAGAACGTCGGTGCTACTTATCAAAGAGCCATGACAAAAATCTTTGATGATTTACTCTACAAGAAAGTGGAATGCTACATTGATGATCTTGTGGTGAAGACCAGGAGGAGGGAAGACCATTTGCAAGACCTGCAGGTGATATTCCAAAGGCTTCGACAATATGAGCTGAAAATGAATCCAATGAAATGTGCCTTCGGGGTATCAAGCAGAAGATTCCTCGAGTTCATTTTCAGATATAGTGGAATTCAAGTAGACCCAGACAAAATAAAAGCAATACAAGAATTACCTCCGCCAAGGAGCCTCACCGAGCTACGGTCTCTGCAAGGCCGATTGGCCTATATCCGCCGGTTCATCTCCAACTTATCAGGATGATGCCATCCCTTTCATAAATTAATGATGAAAGATGTGTCCTTTTACTGGGATGAAGAATGCCAAGCAGCTTTTAAAAAATTGAAGGATTACCTCAAGACCCATCCTGTGCTCGTGGCACCAATAAAAGGAAGGCCAATAATTCTATATATAGCAGCTACTCATTACTCACTAGGGGCAATGATGGCCCAGAACAACGAAGAAGAAAAAGAGCAGGCCCTATATTATCTCAGCAGGAGATTGGTAAGGACTGAGGAAAAGTATACATTCATTGAGAAGATCTGCTTAGCCTTGGTCTTCCCTATTAAGAAGCTCCGACACTATATGCTGTTGCATGAAATAAAATTAATATCCAAGGCGCACTCGGTTCTATATCCCCTGGAGGCGGAAATTCTTGATGAAGAAACCCTAGAAGCATGTCAAGCTCAGTAGGTTACATGGCAACTCTACTTTGATGGAGCCTCAAGGACCGAAAATTCCCCACCTGGCCTTGTCAGAGATAGAGAGGGGCAGGCATTGTCCTGAAATCATTAGAAGGGGAGGTATTTGGCGACTCCATGCTCGTCATCAAGCAAATACGAGGGGACTTCGATGTTTGAAAACTAGAGCTTGCCCTTTACCACCGAAAGGCGCTGCACCTCATGATGAAGTTCTACTTCATTGAGCTTAATCATATAGGCCGAGGGCAAAATGCTCAAGCTGATGCCTTGGAGAAATTGGCCAGCTCCCTAGTAGTCCCACAAGATGAGACCTTGAATGTCGTCGTGATCAACCGACGACAAGTCCCCAGCATACTAGATATGTAGTCGGACAAATATGAAGTCGCCACGGCTGAAAAAGCTCATGTGCCTCATTGGAGAGGTATCCTCCTACAATGGTTCATGCATCAACAATTACCAAAAGAAAAGGAATAAAGAATGAAGCTACTTAGGATCAAAGACTCTTACGAGTTCAGAAATAGAACATTGTTATGAATTGTGGCAGATGCCCATAAAAAGACACGACTCCACTGCTTATCTATAAAAGAAGCATGGCAGGTAATGCATAAAGTACATGCTAGAACAGCCGGAGCGCATCAAGCCTGGCCGAAGATCAAAATTGAAATCAAGAAGTTGGGCTCTTATTGGCCCACTATATCCGATGATTGTTGTAAGTTCACAAAATCATGCCAAAAGTGTTAAGAGCATGCTACTATACCCAGAAGACCTCCAGTGCCGCTTCATCCAGCAATACCCAGTTGGCCCTTTGCACAATGGAGAACTGATGTGGTTGGCCCTCTACCAGCATCTTCTGCCGGATGCAAGTACATCCTGGCAGCAACAGATTACTTCTCCCGATGGGTGGAAGATGCATCACTCAGAAAAGTCACTGGTGAGCTGGTGGCAAGATTTATCAAATAGAGCATTATATTCCGGTTTGGTGTTCCCAGTCGAATCATATAAGACAACAGCAGTCACTTCAAGGACTAGAAGATTTATCGGCTATCCGATAAATACAAAATTGATTGGATAACATCCACCTCATACAACCCACAGGCAAATGGGTTGGCAGAAGCCTTCAACAAAATATTGTGCACTCTCTTGTCCAAGACAGTCAGTTCTCACAAAAAGGATTGGGAGGAAAAGATGTATGAAGCTTTGTGGGCATATCAAACAGTCTACAAGAGTCTCACAGGTTGCTCACCTTTCTCGCTTGTATACGGATCAGAGGCTGTAGTCCCCATCGAGATGGAAGTACCATCGTTATGGGTCGCCATTCAACATGGTTTGGTTCTTGACGAACAAACAAATGTCGAAAGAAGGCTAGAAGAATTAGCTAACCTAGAACGAAAGTGTCTTCGAGCGCAATAGAGTATTAAGATATATCTAGCCCACATGGCGTGCATCTTCAACAAACTTGTCAAAGGGCAAGAATTCAAGAAAGGAGACCGGGTCATGGTGAAGAAAAAGGTCATGGCTTCTAACCATAAGGGCAAATTTTCTGAAAATTGGTTGGGTCCATATGTGGTCCAGCGTGTATATGAGGGCGGAGCCTACATCATCGTCAATCATCGGGGAGAAGTACAGCTACTGCCACTCAACGGCAGACATCTAAAGCTATACTATGCACCACCACCCCCTTTTAATGAAATGGTGAATGATTAAATTAATTCCCCGGACTTGTGCCCCGCAAATCACATCTCCTCCCTCGGGTTCGCGCACCATGCTCCAACCTGTAATTATTTGGTCAAAAAAATGGGGCTTAAAATAGAGGTGTCCCGCCAGCCTTGTTCGAGCATCCTGCTAAGCAAGGGCAAAAATGGCTACAACCCGGCTGTAGCAAAAACCTGAAAGGGCGCGTGGGCAAAAGAAAGAGGGGGCTGGCTCCGGTGAAAACTCGAAAAGGGCGCCTGGGTAAGTAATGTGGTAATCAATACATACATATATATATATATATATATATATATATATATATATATATATATATATATATATATATATATATATATATATATATATATATATATATATATATATATGTATCATCACTGTTCATTCTCAACCCCTACTGTGGAAATTCTCGGCATAACATTCATCACATGTCCCACCGGAAAATCCACAACCACGATTGATCCATTGACATCATTGTCAGGATCGATGCTTAAACCTACTGGCATAGGCCTTACACCAAAACCGCTAAAACCATTCTTTGCTCTGGCATCCATCCCATGCCGGTGAACAAACCACCGTTTATCCATTGACATCATCATCAAGATCGATGCTTAAACCTACCGGCATAGGCCTTACGCCTACACCGCTAAAACCCTTCTTTGCTCTGGCATCCACCCCATGCCGATTAACAAAACCACCGTTGATTCATTGACATCATCGTCAGGATCGATGCTTAAACCTACCAGCATAGGCCTTACGCCTGCACCGCTAAAACCCTTCTTTGCTCCGGCATCCATCCCATGGCGGTGAATAAACCACCGTTGATCCATTGACATCATCGTCAGGATCGATGCTTAAACCTACCAGTATAGGCCTTACGCCTACACCGCTAAAACCCTTCTTCGCTCCGGCATCCATCCCATGGCGATGAACAAACCACGTTGATCCATTGACATCATCATCATGAATAAAAACGGAAGCCAAATTTCAGAAACTGGAAACAATGTAGCTCAAACTGAGCAGCAGACTTCGGATTTGATCCGTAAGTCAATACCCATCTTCTGATCACTCTTCTGCTCTCTCTTCTCTCTCAACTGGATCACTCTAGTTTCTCAGGGAGGCTCTTTCTCGTCTGCTCTCACTCAAATTTCTTTTCTGTAACCTCAGAGCTCCACTTTTTGTAGATGGTGAGGCAGTGCTTTTATAAGCGATCACGAGGGTTCATGCAAGGCGTGTGCTTCCCGCGCTCGATCCAGAACCTTCTTGCCATGTGCCCTTATAGCATTGGTTCCTTGAGTATTGGATCACGTGCAGCCCAGACATCGGGGAATATTCTTCCTTGGACCACCTTCTTCTTTTTGTTTTTCTTCTTCTCCTACAAAGAAGTTAAAACCATTAAAACTCAGGGTCACAAAAACTAAAAACTGCTTGAGGTATGTGATAGCCATACCAGATGCACTATACTGAGAATGACACGAGATACACAAGATGACTACAGCACGAAATAAACAGAGAATGACACGAGGTCAGATGACTACAGCAACATGGCTAACACTACAAGGAGAACGACACGAAGTCAGATGAGAACAGCACGAAATAAAGAGAGAATGAAATAACACGAAGTAAAACGGTAGTAAAACACGCGATCAGAGGAAACCTGGACGAAGATAGAAAGAAGCAACACGAAGACATAAAAATAACACGAAGACACAAATACAAAAGATAACACGAAGACATAAACACAGAAACAACACGAAGAATGACCTATCAAAACGACTAAGTTGACTCGAGGTCATCGGTGAATCACTATGAGAATCAACACGTAATATCAAACAGCAAGGGAACGACACAAAGTGAAACAACACTTTACACTAACATAACTTGAAGACACAGGAAAATGACTCGAAAACGAGGACGACACGGGCTGAAAACAACTCGAAGACGAAAACAGAAACCGACACGAAGTGTGGTCACAAAGCAAAAAGGACACGGGGTCTAGAAAAAATAACACGAGGACAGAAGACAGGAACGGCTACAACGACACGTGATAAAGCAGTGACAGTAGAAAAATGACTCGAGTAACTACAGTAAATGACACGAGAACACAATAGCAGAAATAAAAGAATGACTCGAGATGATCAACTAAATACTGGAGGAACGACACGAGGTTCACAGGAAAATGACTCGAAGTTCATCAGAACAAATCGAGCTGCTTCAGTAAACAGCATGAAGACAATCAACATACATAGTTGGAACAACACGACGTACAACAGGACTACACGAAGTGTAGAAAACACAAACAACACGAAATATGAAAGGAACAGTACGGACATGCAAAGTACTACCTCATAGCAATTTTCCTGTTAATCATGGAAATATCAAATACATAACATTACGCAAGATATCTGATTAAAAGGACAATATTTAACATAGTGATGCTCATCATCAAAACACTAGGGAAGTCACAAAAATCCAATAGATCACTTGCTCGATCTGGGAACTAGAGTCCTTGCCATTGATGATCATTGCCTGATATTATCTTCTCAAATCTATGTTTATCATTGATCGAAATCCTATAAAAGGATGCCCTAGTTGATCTCGCGCGAAAAAAAACGGGTGCTGGCGATTGAGGTTGCAGAAGCTAGTTTACAGAGGTTGATCGTCTGAGAATACAGAGTTCTTCTCTCTCTTTTCTCTGCCAACCTTCAAGTCCTTTGTTCTCACGGTCGTTCTCCTCCTCCTGTGCGATCTCTTTAAGGGCTCTCTGCTTCCTCCTACTGCCGCAACCGAGGCATCAAAGTGGTTTCCCCTTTACTGTTTACAGGAACAGCAGGGCTTTCTTTCTCACGTTTGTCTTCATCATCTCATCATCGATCATCATATATTCTTCTTTTGCATTAGTATTGCATCTCTTTCCCTTTCCCTAATTCTCTAGGGGTTTTAAAAATAAACAAAAGGTGCACACTTTATGCTCCTCTTTCTTCATCATATTATTTCCTTGGATTGATACTACACACATGTTTGGCTGATCCCCTCTTCTTTTGATTGTTTGTTCTTTGATTAAGGGTAATCAAGAGGAAAACCCCCTTCATCGGCCGGCCGATAGAAGGAAGAGGAAGGAATCTACATCCATCCCGCATCCTTATTTTCACTAGGTATTCGCGATCAATTTCCTTTATTTTGAGGTAACCCCTCTGGCGATCACACTCCTTATTAGCACCACGTGCTCCTTTACTCCTTTTTTATTATTCTCCCCCCTATATATATATATATTTTTGTCTTAAAAGTGGATTTTCATGATCTACAAATTGGCGATCACGGTGGGACTTCCACTGTTTTTCTGTTGATTACCCCTTTCCTATTGGCACCCACGCGTGCCCTTTCCCATTGGCACCCACGTGTGCCTTTCCCCTTTGGCACCCACGTGTGCCCTTTCCCTTTGGTACCCACGGTACCCCTCCCCTTTGTGCCCTACGGGCACCCTCCACTGTGCACACTGCACACTCCCCGGGATCAGCAAGTTCTTGGTTTTGTCAAAAAATTAACGCCTTCCACAAAGGTGCGTTTTGATTTAACGCCTTTATCTAGGGCATCTGTTCTCTGTTTAACGCCTTCTGCGAAGGTGTCTTTCATCACATCTTTTGGTTTTTTTACTCTGCCTGTGAATTAGCGCCCTTCCCTCCGGGCGTCCTTTTATTGATTAGTGTCTTAGATCAAGGCGTGTTTTTTTATTTTGATCGTGTGCACCACTCACATTTGACGCCCTCTGTGAGAGGCGTCCTTTTCACATATAGCGCCTCACACTAAGGCGCGGTTTTGCATTGTCTGTGAGCGCCTCACAGTGATTCACGACAGCCCCGCTGTCGTCTCTTCCATTAGTAGCTACTGCTTCAGATTCGTCTCTTTCCTGTGTATTTATAGAGTCCTGCTTCCTATGTTTGTTCATGCTGGATTGATACTTACCTTGATTATTTGATTATATTGGTGTGATCTGCTTATCTCATACTGCATCTTGTGGCATTTGGTTGAGAGACCTCCTCTCTCTACACTAGGCTTCCACACACCTCTCTTGGAATCGGGACAACCCTCCATTGAGCATTCCGTCTCTTTGGACCGGAAATCCCTTTTCCAAGACCTCCGTAAGTCCCCGCACCCGTGGATTCCCTCACGGACGCTGGGCTGGTTGTACCCTTGAAGTACCCGGAGTTTAGTGAATCTATCGTTGGTAAGGAGAGAGAAAGAACCTAGTTAACCCGGAGACTACACTTGGATCCGAACTGGGTTTCACTTTGCAAAGAAGAGTGAATTATTCTGCAATTTAATCCACTTTAATCTCAAACATAACACTAAAATCTTGCATTCATCTCAACTTGATTGCATAAACTTGGTTGGGTTGATCTGCTTAAGCTTCTTTTGATTGAGTGATTGATTGTGTGATAATCCCTCCATAAAGCTTTCTCCCTTCTTAAGCATGCAACTCCGTTCAGGTAAGATCATCAACATGGCGAGTTATGGATACTCTTATGATGACGTGGAAGAAAATGTTTTTGATCAATCTTATGAGGCACCCCTCCAAGATTCCATCTATCATGAGGGGAATTATCCTCCTCCTCATTCTCATTATCCTCAAGTTCATGTGGTTGATACCACTACTCAAGAGGTTGTGCCCCCCTCTCAGGCTTTACCCTCCAACACATCGGGGAACACCTCCCCTTCTTTCAACGTCAATGATTTAATTCATGCATTATCTCAATTGGACGATTCCCAGCGGCAGGCAGTTCAGGCCGCTTTGAAAGGGTAGTCCATTCCATCTTCATCCTCCAATCCCCCTCCGGCCAAGAGTGGCCATCACATCACCAATGACCAGCGGTTCTGCACAAACCCCCCTCTTGTCCACCAACGCCTGGTGCGGCCATGCCGGCCCAACAGGCAAGCTACTCAGCGGTTAGGCCTCAGTTTCTCCAACCTCCCCAAATTCTACGGACGCCTATACCGAATTCCTTCATTCAAAATCCGACCCCAGTCGAGTCAGATACTAATGCTCTACTCCTTCAGAAAATGGCTAGCATGGAAGAAAAACTCAACAAGGTTACTGCTGCCAAAAATGCCCCGGAAATCTCTCTACCTACATTGCCAGTTTTTCACTTACCACCTTCTGAGATGTCGAACTTTCATCGATATAATGGAACTGGCAATCCTTTTATCCATCTGAAGGATTTTATGTGTGAGACTTATTTCTGGCAAGGCAACAAGGCTTCACTGGCTTATTTGTTTAGAAGATCTCTAGAAGGGCCAGCCCTCGAATGGTTTTACTCCTTGGATCCGGTAGATGCTAGTGATTTCGATGTGGTTCAGAAGAAATTCTTGCAGAAGTATAGGGACCGGGTCGGACCATCTTTATCTGTTACAGACTTGGTTGCAGAGAAAATGAAGCCCGAGGAGGACTTCATCATATTTGCTGATAGATGGCGGTCAATGGTCGAGAAGTTGAAAGATACCTTATTAGAACCGGAACAGGTTAAGATGATTATATCCAATGCAACTCCTCAGTTCCGGCATATACTGGCCATGAACAGATTGACCACCATGGAGGAGCTCTATGAAAGAGCTCGTTATATTCAGACCCAAATGAAATATTCGCCCATCATGGGCATGTTTGAGCCAAAACCAAGGTTGGTTAAAAAGAATACGAATGTCAACAGCAGTGGGCCCACAACTGAGGGCACAATAGCAAATGAGCAGGTTGGCGCGGTCGGCAACCCCACACCCCATCACCTTTCTAACCCACGACCTCCACCACCTCCACAACAAAGCACTCTCTTCAACTCGCCACCACAACACCAATTCGCACCTCAACCTTCCTTTGCTCCACCACAAAACCAAGCGCCCCGCGCTGACCCTCCAGCTCCGCAACAATACCACCAAGTGCCGCCACCCGCCAACTATGGCCAACAACAGCAACAAAGGAGACCACTAGGCCCCAAAAGGGCCCACTATCCTCCACTGCCAGAAAGTCTCCCAGATATTTTCAATGCCGTAATGGCCGCCAACTTGCTCATGCTACCAAAGGAAAGGGCAGTGTGGCCCGCTAATGTTGACACGTCCCGCTACTGTGTCTTCCACCGCTCCCCTGGTCATAACATTGATCGTTGCTTCCACTTCAAGGACTACATTTATGATTTAAATGACCAGGGTGGCATTAATTGGGATGAGATGAGACAGTTTATCGCCACTATGAAAGAAAGAAGGCCTCCTCGGCAGCAGTAGGCTCAGCAGCCGCAGCAACCAGCTCCACAAGTACAACAGCAAGCTCCGGCACCTCAGCAAGATATGGGAATCATCCATAACCCACTGCCGGGGCATCCTACAAATCAGCATGTAAACCCTGTCACATCCCTCCACGAGGTGGAGAGAGGGCAGGGATGGTATGAAGAAAACACCTCTGTCGGGGCATTTAATCATAATCCAAATCAACCTCCGCGCCTCTTGCACAGCCTTCCGTCTTCTTCTACTCCCCAATTAAGCCGTTCCCTTTTACGCCCCGCTAATCCACTTGCTCCCACCAATTATCCATCCTTGCCAACCTGACCTCTCCTTACCCACCTACCGCCTCCGCAGCCTACCATGTAGCAAACTTCGCCATCCACTACTAACCCTTCACATTTGCCGTCTAGACCACTCCTTATCCGCTCACCACCAACACCGGTTACATCCACTACCATCACTCCTCCGCTGGCAAGGACACCTCCACCACCAGCTCAGCCACCATTTATACCCCAAACCCTCCTTGTTCAATCCGCTAGCACTTCCCACACTCGGGCACCCCTTCCTACTCCTATGGCTCCTACAGGGGCTGCCTTGTCGAATTCCTCATCGATTTCTTCCTCAAACACTCCTCCACCAATTTTCAATGCTAACACCCCATCTTCTTCCAATCCTCCCTTACTTGCCCCGACAGAGGCACGGCAAAACGTGGCACCGCTCCGCAGTGGACGGATGTTCCAGCGCATCTTTTCCCAGAGAGAGCAAGAGCCCGTGCAGGGGCCTAATGAACAAGAACAGGAGCAAGAGTCTGTGCCGGGTACTCAGTATGATTTGTTAAAGCATCTTGACCGAACTCCAGCAAGAATTTCCATTCTGGAATTGATTAAGAGGTCAGTCACTCACCAATTAGCTCTGAAGGAATATTTGCAGAAGGTCATGGTCAATAAAGACATCCCAGTCGAGCAGATAACCACAGTATTAACGCCCGCTAGCAGTCAGCCGGCGATTACTTTTCATGAGCATGAACTGGCACCACTCTCAGCAAGGAAATATGCTCTATGTATTACGGTGGATATTAATAAGGTGGTGGTGAAACAATGTCTGGTGGGCACTGGGGCATCTATCAATGTTTTGCAACCAAGCACTTTGAAGATGTGCGGCATTCCCTGTTGTGACCCCTCTATGATTGATGATGTTGACACTTGCTTTATTTCATTGGCAACACCATTGTTTTGATTGATTGGCAACTATTTTTGATTTGATGAAACTGCTCTATTATATTGACTATGTGATTCTTTGCATTTAATACACTGCTGTCTGCAATTTCTTACTCTCTTGAGTCTATACATTCTTCACTTACCTTTCGCTCAAGATGAAGTCCACACACTGTATCTCAATTGAATTGGTTAAGTGTGTACAGCGTTAACGTTTGAAGTCTGGACATCAGTCTTAATATTCTAAGTTTGTACAGCCGTTGGCCTTGAACCTCAGAGTCTGTACTTTGGTCTGTTACAGCAAGTCTGTACTTTGTTCGTCTTCCTTAGCGTCTTGATATTTGAAGTCTATACACCCATCAGGAGCTTCAAGTCTACACATTGCTTTGCTCCATCAAGTCTGTACATCCACTCTATTACTTGAAGTCTGGACATTGGTCTTCAAACTCGATGTCTGCACATTATCTTCGAAACCAAAGTCTCTACAATGGTCTTCACACTTGCAGTCCATACATTCGATGTGCAGAGTTGATGTCTATACTGTGCCTCATGCTGTTCAAGTCTACACACTGACGGGTGAACTGAGAACTCTATACATCGTCTGTCTTCAAGTCTTATTCTCGTATCATTTACTGTAGTTACTCGACACGTTTTCCTACTTTCACTGTTTTATCACGTGTCGTTGTAGCCATTCCTGTCTTCTGTCTTCGTGTTGTTTTTCTTAGACCCCGTGTCCTTTTTGCTTTGTGACCACACTTCGTGTAGGGTTCTATTTTTCATCTTCGAGTTGGTTTCAGTCCGTGTTGTCCTCGTCTTCGTGTCGTTAGTTGTTCCATCGCGTGCTGAACACTGCAGCACCTCGTGCTACTTTCTGTGCCACCCCGTGTCACTCCATCTGTGTCACCCCTATGTCTTCGAGTCTTCTGTATTCGTGTCGTTTTTGTTTATGTCTTCGTGTTGCTTCTTTTCTATCTTCATCAAGGTTTCCTCTGATCGCGTGTTTTACTACCGTTTTACTCCGTGTTATTTCCTTCTCACCTCGTGCTATTTTCATCTGACCTCGTGTCGTTCTCGTTGTAGTGATAGCCTTGTTACTGTGGTACCTCATGTCGTTCTATCTTTATTTCATGCTGTAGTCACCTTGTGTATCTCGTGTCGTTCTTAGTATAGTGCATCTCGTATTGCTATCACATACCTCATGCAGTTTTAGTTTTTGTGGGCCTGAGTTTAATGGTTTAAATCTCTTTGTAGGAGAAGAAGAAAAACAGAAAGAAGAAGGTGGTTCGAGGAAGAATATTCCCCAGTGTCTGGGCTGCACGTGATCCAATACTAAAGGAACCAATGTTATAAGGGCACGTGGAAAGAAGGTTCTGGATTGAGTGTGGGAGGCACACGCATTCTGTACCTTATCCACATGTTTCTGCTATATATTGAAGCCTTCGTCCACAGATGAAGGTTGATCGAAAGAAAAGAAGAGAAAGTCTATACAGCAGTGAGCCTTCGATCCACAGAGAGAAAAGAGAGAAGAAGAAGATACAGAGAAGAAGAAGAAGAAGAAGAGAAGAAGGAGAAAAAGAGAGAGGAAGAGATCGAGAGAGATTGAGTTGAGAGAGAGCTGATCGAGAGTGAGAGTGAGAGTGGTTCTGTCTCAGTCTCATGATTCAAAACCAGAGCTGAGCTTTGCTCTTAGAGCTACATTGTTTTTTTTGAGCTTTTCTATTTTCGTTTTGATTCTGTCTTTCATTTCCGAATGCTGTTTCTTCAAGCTGTGTGTCAGCGGTCTTGCAGTGGTGGTCTCCACTGGACGGGTTAAGCTGTATTTCCCCAGCAGTTGCAGAGGATTAGATCCTCTGGTCGGCAAGCTATAGTGCCCAGCGAAGCTGTGTATCAGCGGGTTGTTTGGCCAAGCTGTAAAGCCCAGCGGACGTAAGCTGTGCTGCGCAGCAGGAAGCCATACTCGGTTGAGTGTGGGGTAGACGTAGGTCGTTGACCGAACCACCTAAAAATTGTGTGTGCAGTGTGTTTGTGTTTTTGTGTGACCTGTGTGCGATGGGAAATTCTTGCTTGATTGCATCGCTTATGCTCATGTCTAGCTTTCGACCTTTTGTTTAGCATCCTTTATTTAGCTTAACTGACGTTTGCCTAAATTTCGCTTTAGAACTTACAATAGTTTTAAATTAGGCAAGTGGATCTATTCACCCCCCTCTAGATCCACAATCTGTGGAGATAGACTGCGTCCATCTAACCCAACACTTGGTATCAGAGCCTAACTCTTCTGCAGGGACTCATCGCCCGAAGAGAATAGGCAGAGATGGATGTTCGAGGGATGACTGCCGAAGGTCACTCAACAACGAAGCCCCCATTCTTTGACGGATCAAACTACGCATACTGGAAGAACCGTATGCAAGTGTTCCTCAGGGCTAAGGATTATGAGATTTGGAAGATTGTCAGCAAGGGACCTTATGAGCTATCCCCGAATGAAGATGTATGGACCAAGGAGAAGATCAGAAGGTCCACGCTAAATTGGAGTGCTATTAATGCTATCCAGTGCGCTCTGCATCCTACAGAATTCTCCCGTGTATCTGCTTGCAAATCAGCTAAGGAGATGTGGGATGCGCTGGAAGTAATTCATGAAGGCATATCTCAAGTAAGAGAGCAGAAGGCCAATCTTCTTGTATCTGAGTATGAAGCCTTCAAGATGAAGCAGAACAAGTCCATCAGCGAAATGTACGCTCGGCTGACTGTCATAACCAATGGCCTCAGAGGTTTTGGGAAACCACAGGCAGAGTATGATGTAGTAAGAAAAATTTTGCACTCCCTGACTCCCAATTGGCACACCAAAGCAACTGTGATGGAGGAGTCAAGGGACCTGCGTAATACAAAATCTGATGAGCTGATTGGCTCACTTATGGCATATGAGATAAACATGCCAAGGACAGATGAAGCCGAGAGGAAGAAGAAGCCGATAGTGCTGAAGGCTAGTTCCAGCAAAACAATAAAATCCAGCTCCAGCAGCTCTTCATCATTAGAGGAGAGCCTAAATGAAGAAGAAGATGTGACTCGATCTGAAATAGCCATGATGACTAGAGAGTTCAGGCGATTTCTCAGAAAGGGAGCAGGACGGTTCGGTCAGAAGAAATACAGTGATGGCCGAAAGGATAAAAGGTATAAATCTACACCTGCAAAGAAAAATGAAGCTAATGTCTGTTATCAATGCAGGAAACCAGGGCATCTGAAAATTGACTGTCCAGACAATCAGAAACATAAGGACAGGTCAAAGAAGAAAACCAAGAAGGGAAGAGCTATGATCACCACATGGAGTGATGAAGATGAAGGCTCTTTCAGCAGCAGCTCAGATAGTGAAGCCGAATCTGAACAGCCCATTTGCCTTATGGCAACAAGCTCCGAAGATAGAGAGGAGGATACAGATGAGGTAATCACTAGATTTGAAAACTTCACAATTGCTGATTGGGTAGATGCTTATCATGAAATAGCTGATAGAGCTGATGATATTAGAAAAGAGAATAGGCATCTTAGAAGAAAAATCAATTCCATGCAAAATGATAAAACACTAACTGATAAAATTGCATGTTTGGAATCTGAGATTGATGAATTGAAACTCACATGTTCTGAAGAAGATAAAATCAAAAATGAGTTAAAAGCTTCTAAGGAAGAGAATCTAAGGCTTGAAGATGAAATTGATGAATGGAAGCTGAAGATTCAGAAATGTGAAAGTGAAGTCAAAATTATCTCTAAAAAATATGAAGCTGTCCTCAATGTCAACAACGAGCTAAAAAAGGCTATTGATGAACTTCAGAAAGATAATGAGGATAAAATGAAGACTATTGAGAAAATGACCCCAGGAACAGATAACTTAAATGTTTTGTTAGGGTCAAAGGTTAATTTCAGAAAAGAGGGCCTAGGTTTTAATTCTAGTGCAACAAAAACATTCGGAATGAAAATAATTTATTTGTTGCTCAAAAGGAAAAGGGACCTCTAATTAGCATGAACTCAACAAATTTGATGAACAAAACTGCTAATCTGAAAAAGCCCAGTGCTGAGGAGAAGGGCAAACGAAAGGTTAATGAGCCTAGTAGAGCTAGCACATCTAAGCAGAATCCTAGGGCTCAGACTCAGGTTAGGGGTCAACCTACACAGTCTGGTAAACCCCAGGTCAAGGTAACCCAGTCTCCACCAACACCTCCACCTCTTAAGAAGACCCAATACAAACCTGTGTATAGGTCAGCACGGTCCAAAGTACAGGGGAGACAAAGTGCTGCTAGGAGTCAACCCAATTAATTTTTTCAATCCAGAGCTCAGACCCACTACAATGCACAGCCAACCTACTTCTATAGGGCAAATTGGTCTAGAACTCAGGGTAAGTTTACAGGTCTTGCACACCAGGGTGCTCAATATCAAAGACCTTACAGTAGAAATTGGGTAAATGGGTATGGTTACTGGACATCTAGAAATCAATATTTTCATAGCCAGCCCAGGAACAACTATGGCCAAAACTTTGTGAACACACCCTGGCCAAGGCAATGGCACAGAAATAACAACACTGTCAATAATTATGCTGCTGCCAATAAGAAAGAGAACAATAAAAAGAAAAGGAACAATAACAGAAGAAAATCTGTAGGATCCACTGAACAAAATTCATTTAAACAAATGTGGATTCCGAAACAATTGCTCTTCTACTTTGCTGCTAGTTCAGTTACATTGGAGCCCAATCAGTCTTGGGTTCCAAACTTCTCTACCTAATTGTGTATGCAGGTATGCCTGGCAGCCAAGAACAACTTGTGGTACATGGATAGCGGCTGCTCCAGGCATATGACAGGAGATAAGGCCAAATTTTGCATACTGACTGAGAAAGTAGAAGGCCTTGTCACCTTTGGAAGCAACACAAAAGGTAGGATTATCGGATCAGGTAAGGTAGGTAAGTGTTCTACCTGCTGCATTGATGATGTTATGCTGGTTGAAGGGTTAGCCTATAATCTACTTAGCATCAGCCGGTTATGTGATAAAGGTTACAATGTTCTATTTAATTCTCAATGCTGCAAGGTTTTTGAACCTGATTTTGATATTGTCAAATTTATTGGAAAAAGAATAAATAATACTTACATGATAAATTTAGATGACATTCAACACACTAACCTTTGCCTTACTGCCAGTAGAGAAGACATAGCTTTTTTATGGCATCGTAGGTTAGGTCATGCTAGCTACACTGTTTTGCACAAATTAAATAAGCATGGCATGGTTAGAGGACTTCCTGAAGTCTCATTCAAGAAAGAAAACAAAATCTGTGATGCATGCACCCAATCAAAGATAACTAGAAAATCATTTAAGTCTAGAACTGAAAATCTATCTTCCAAACCCTATGAGCTGATACATATGGACCTTTTTGGGCCAACTAGAGCTGTCAGCCTATCAGGGAGGAGGTATGGGTTTGTCATGGTAGATGACTTTTCTAGGTATACTTGGGTTTATTTCTTATCTAATAAGAGTGATGCTTTCTCAAAATTTCAGGAGTTCTATGTTAAAACAACTCAGAAAATTGAAAACATATTGTCTGATCATGGAGGTGAGTTTAAAAACTCACAATTTTATGAATTCTGCAGGTCGAATGGAATCAACCACATGTACTCCTCACCAAGGACACCTGAGCAGAATGGAGTTGTGGAGAGAAGGAACAGAACCCTAGTGGAAATGGGTCGTACACTTCTTGTTGAAGGTGGTCTACCAAAGAAATTTTGGGCTGAAGTAGTGAACACTGCCTGTTATGTAATTAACAGAGCCATGGTAAGACCTTCTACCCAGCAAACACCATATGAGATATCAAAAGGTAAGAAACCTTCTATTGCTCACTTCAAGGTTTTTGGTTGTAAATGTTTCATTCACATAAATGATAAAAAGGACCTTGATAAATTTGAACCTAAAGGAGAACCAGGAATTTTTCTTGGCTATTCTGAAAACACCCGAGCATACAGAGTGTACAATCTGAACTCTAAAACTGTTGAAGAATCTCCACACATAGTTTTTGATGAATCCTTGGCAAATTCTAATGTTAGTCAATGCAGGAATGAAAACAATGGAGAAATTCTGAAGGAAGGAGATCCTGCAGATAAATCTGAGGATGAAGAAGAACATAAAGAGCTTAATGAAGAGGAACCTACAGTTCAGGGGGAGGTAAATCAAGTTCATGATAGTCCAATTGCAAATATTAGATATCTCAAGGATCATCCTGTAGATAATGTCATTGGAAATCTGAATGATCCCCCTAGGACTAGAGGCCACTTAAGAATTCAACATGAACTGAATGCTTATGCTTTTGTTTCAAACATAGAACCCAAGTCCATTGACTGTGCTCTCCAAGATGTGCATTGGATTAATGCCATGCATGAGGAGCTCAATCAGTTTGACAGGAATAAGGTGTGGCATTTGGTTCCATCTCCTGATCATGAAACAGTCATAGGGACTAAATGTGTATTTAGAAACAAAACTGATGAAGCGGGGAATATTATTAAAAATAAAGCCAGACTTGTAGCTCAGGGGTACAATCAGGAATTTGGAATAGACTTTGAAGAGTCTTTTGTCCCTGTAGCTAGGTTAGAAGCAATAAGAATTTTATTGGGTTATGCATGTTCCCTAGGAATAAACCTTCAGCAGATGGATGTGAAATCTGCTTTTCTAAATGGAGATATTAATGAGGATGTATATGTGAGACAGCCTCCTGGGTTTGAATGTTTAGATTTCTCTAATCATGTTTACAAGCTCAATAAAGCTCTCTATGGTTTAAAGCAAGCTCCTAGAGCTTGGTATGACAGGTTGAGCAAATTCCTCACCGACAAGAACTTCACAAGAGGTATAGTTGATCAAACATTATTTACCAAGGTAAGCCATCCAGATATTCTTATCATTCAGATTTATGTGGATGACATTGTGTTTGGGTCAACTAACCCCAAATTGTGTGAGGAATTCTCTCAAATTATGACTGATGAATTTGAAATGAGCTCAATGGGTGAGCTCAAACTATTTCTTGGACTGCAGGTTACACAAACAGAAGATGACATCTTCATCTCTCAGTCCAAGTATGTAAAGAACTTATTGAAGAAGTACAAAATAGACAACCTCAAGGAAATAGCCACTCCAATGGGTACATCAACCAGTTTGGATGAAGATTCTAAAGGTAAACCTGTGGACCAAAGGCTATAAAGAGGTATGATCGGATCTCTTCTTTATCTTACAACCTCTAGGCCTGATATACAATTTGCTGTGTATTTATGCTCTAGATTTCAGGCCAATCCTAAAGAAACTCACTTTAAAGCTGTGAAAAGGATTTTTACGTATTTACTAGGCACCCAAGAACTAGGTCTCTAGTATCCTGCTAAGTGTGAGTTAGAGCTTCTAGCCTACACTGATGCAGACTATGCTGGGTGTTGAGTAGATAGAAAAAGTACTAGTGGCTACTATCAATTCCTTGGTGGCTGTCTAGTGTCTTGGGCATCTAAGAAGCAACACACTGTAGCATTATCCACAGCTGAAGCTGAGTATGTTGCAGCATGTAATTGTGCAGCCCAAGTACTTTGGATTAAGCACCAACTGGCGAATTATCAGATAAATCTGGATGCATTCCACTTTTATGTGATAATACTAGTGCTATATGCCTTGCTAAAAATCCTGTTCACCATTCTAGGACTAAGCATATAGAGATAAAACATCATTTTCTTAGAGATGCTGTAAATAAAAAGGAGATTGAAATGAACTTCATAGAAACTGAAAAAGAAATTACTGATATTTTTACTAAGCCTCTTGCGAATGAAAAATTTACGTTTCTTAGAAGAGAACTTGGCTTATGTAAATTTCAGCATGATGAATGACTGTTTAATTGCTGTGAATAAAATCTCTGATGTGGACTTGTTTTTGATTGCTTGGATAAATCATGTGGATGTGAATGCGGATGTAGAACTGTCCTGTATTGCATATATTCAGGGGGAGCTTGTCGAGTCTTTGCATGTCTTTGAAAATCATTCATTCATGACCTATGTATAAGCTTTCTCTCAATTAATTCTTGCCATGTTGCATGCATACAGACAGGGGGAGTATTGCTAGAAATTCAGAGTGGTTTCAACCTTCTTGAAGTCATTCAACCTTTAATTCTGAATACTTGTCTCTGACATTATGGCAATCTGTTGGTCAGTTCTGATTTCTAAGCAGTAGAAAATGGACTTCTTCATTTATAAGAATTTGAATTGTTCAAAGACTGATGTAATGGTTTAAATCTTATAATGGTTGGAGTTTAAAGATTACAATCAGTATATAAGAAAGTTGAAAATTGATAAAACTCTCAACCTCTTTCTTATTTCATGTTAGAAAAAGCTAATCATATCTGAAATCTGAAAACTCATCTGAAATCATGTTAGAAAGGTTAAGTATGTGTATTGTTCTTGAACAAGTCATTCTGGAACATAAAAAGGACAGCTAAGAAAGCTATTGAAAACATTGAAAATCATTGAAAATCAATATTGGCAGAGCAATGACTGATAAATCACTGAGAAACTTAGTGATCCATCAAAGAAGTGGACAACACTCATGTCTGAAGTGTATCAGCTATCTCTGTTTAAAATGTTCAAAACAGCAGGCTGGTTTCACTAAGTACCTGGGGGTAACTGGCGTCTGATAAACGTGTACTCTCACACAAAAAGGTGTAACTCAGTTCTGTTGAATTTGATCATATGCAGAATGGTCCATCTTGTTGAGTATCTAGGGGTATTGGCATCTTATAAACGTATACCCTTACGCAGAAAGACTTGTGGTACCTGAATGCTCAATATAATCTAATATTGATAATGCTGCTCCTTCAAAAGAAAAGTTCATGAGTGTCAATTTGTTTAGCTTCAATACATGACTTGATTTCTCTCAATATTTTTATGAGACTATGAAAGTAAGATATTATGAAACTGAATCTTTCATGCAAATATGATTCTGGTTTATGTTTTATCATGCATAGTGACCTTATCTATTGCTTGTAGTGCATAAACTCCAAATTTTCTCATCTTTAAACCAGAACCCTTTCTGACAGCAGTTTCTAATTTCATATGACTGAAGACTCTATGCTTTAGAATGCTTATTCATGAACTACCTGTTCAAAATGCCAGTCAGCTCTTCTCTTGATTCCTCCATTGTATTTAACTTTTCCCTCCTCTTTGTTGATGGCAAAGGGGGAGAATATTGTCTAGGGGATGTCTAGGGGGAGAATACATATATGTGTCAATTCTGAATTCATTCCAAGGGAGAGTTTAAGGCAGTTAGTTGCACGCCTTCATAGCATCTGCATGTCAATCTGCATAACACATCGTGCCTTTCATCAAACATATATCTATATGACAGGATGTTGCTCTTCTACTTCATATGGGGTTGCCATCATCAAAAAGGGGGAGATTGTTGTGACCCCTCTATGATTGATGATGTTGACACTTGCTTTATTTCATTGGCAACACCATTGTTTTGATTGATTGGCAACTATTTTTGATTTGATGAAACTGCTCTATTAGATTGACTATGTGATTCTTTGCATTTAATACACTGCTGTCTGCAATTTCTTACTCTCTTGAGTCTATACATTCTTCACTTACCTTTCGCTCAAGATGAAGTCCACACACTGCATCTCAATTGAATTGGTTAAGTGTGTACAGCGTTAACGTTTGAAGTCTGGACATCAGTCTTAATATTCTAAGTCTGTACAGCCGTTGGCCTTGAACCTCAGAGTCTGTACTTTGGTCTGTTACAGCAAGTCTGTACTTTGTTCGTCTTCCTTAGCGTCTTGATATTTGAAGTCTATACACCCATCAGGAGCTTCAAGTCTACACATTGCTTCGCTCCATCAAGTCTGTACATCCACTCTGTTACTTGAAGTCTGGACATTGGTCTTCAAACTCGATGTCTGCACATTGTCTTCGAAACCAAAGTCTCTACAATGGTCTTCACACTTGAAGTCCATACATTCGATGTGCAGAGTTGATGTCTATACTGTGCCTCATGCTGTTCAAGTCTACACACTGACGGGTGAACTGAGAACTCTATACATCGTCTGTCTTCGAGTCTTATTCTTGTATCATTTACTGTAGTTACTCGAGACGTTTTCCTGCTTTCACTGTTTTATCACGTGTCGTTGTAGCCGTTCCTGTCTTCTGTCTTCGTGTTGTTTTTCTTAGACCCCGTGTCCTTTTTGCTTTGTGACCACACTTCGTGTAGGGTTCTATTTTTCATCTTCGAGTTGGTTTCAGTCCGTGTTGTCCTCGTCTTCGTGTCGTTAGTTGTTCCATCGCGTGCTGAACACTGCAGCACCTCGTGCTGCTTTCTGTGCCACCTCGTGTCGCTCCATCTGTGTCACCCCTATGTCTTCGAGTCTTCTGTATTCGTGTCGTTTTTGTTTATGTCTTCGTGTTGCTTCTTTTCTATCTTCGTCAAGGTTTCCTCTGATCGCGTGTTTTACTACCGTTTTACTCCGTGTTATTTCCTTCTCATCTCGTGCTGTTTTCATCCGACCTCGTGTCGTTCTCGTTGTAGTGATAGCCTTGTTACTGTGGTACCTCGTGTCGTTCTCTCTTTATTTCGTGCTGTAGTCACCTTGTGTATCTCGTGTCGTTCTCAGTATAGTGCATCTCGTATTGCTATCACATACCTCATGCAGTTTTAGTTTTTGTGGGCCTGAGTTTAATGGTTTTAATCTCTTTGTAGGAGAAGAAGAAAAATAGAAAGAAGAAGGTGGTCCGAGGAAGAATATTCCCCAGTGTCTGGGTTGCACGTGATCCAATACTAAAGGAACCAATGCTATAAGGGCATGTGGAAAGAAGGTTCTGGATCGAGTGTGGGAGGCACACGCATTCTGTACCTTATCCACCTGCTGCTGCTATATATTGAAGCCTTCGTCCACAGATGAAGGTTGATCGAAAGAAAAGAAGAGAAAGTATATGCAGCAGTGAGCCTTCGATCCACAGAGAGAAAAGAGAGAGGAAGAAGATACAGAGAAGAAGAAGAAGAAGAAGAGAAGAAGGAGAAAAAGAGAGAGGAAGAGATCGAGAGAGATTGAGTTGAGAGAGAGCTGATCGAGAGTGAGAGTGAGAGTGGTTGTGTCTCAGTCTCGTGGTTCAAAACCAGAGCTGAGCTTTGCTCTTAGAGCTACATTATTTTTTTTGAGCTTTTCTATTTTCGTTTTGATTCTGTCTTTCATTTCCGAATGCTGTTTCTTCAAGCTGTGTGTCAGCGGTCTTGCAGTGGTGGTCTCCACTGGACGGGTTAAGCTGTATTTCCCCAGCGGTTGCAGAGGATTAGATCCTCTGGTCGGCAAGCTGTACCCAGCGAAGCTGTGTATCAGCGGGTTGTTTGGCCAAGCTGTAAAGCCCAGCGGACGCAAGCTGTGCTGCGCAGCAGGAAGCCATACTCGGTTGAGTGTGGGGTGGACGTAGGTCGTTGACCGAACCACCTAAAAATTGTGTGTGCAGTGTGTTTGTGTTTTTGTGTGATCTGTGTGCGATGGGAAATTCTTGCTTAGCTTATTTGATTGAATCGCTTATGCTCATGTCTAGCTTTCGACCTTTTGTTTAGCATCCTTTGTTTAGCTTAACTGACGTTTGCCTAAATTTCGCTTTAGAACTTACAATAGTTTTAAATTAGGCAAGTGGATCTATTCACCCCCCTCTAGATCCACAATCTGTGGAGATAGACTGCGTCCATCTAACCCAACATTCCCGAAAACCTGATTCGGCCGTCTACCATAACAGTCACAGCATATGACAATACCAAAAAGCCTCCTCTAGGCATGATCACATTAAAAGCCGGTTTGGCTCCAGCAACAATCACGGTCGATTTCCACATTTTGGATATGGATCCAACATTTAATGGCATTCTGGGCCGTCCCTATATTCAACAGCTCGACGCAGTGCCCTCCACAAATCATCAGTGCCTCAAGTTTCCACACAAGGGCCCCATCATCAAAGTTACCAGCATGCCAATTCTGCCAGAGGAAGATATACACTTGGCTTCATCAGTTCCTTCCATCTGGCCCGCCAACAAGCCGTTGCTGTCAGTGCTGGACATCCCTCACCCAAGGCCGATGCTACCTGAGACAGTTACAACAGTCGCCATGAGACCCCTAACTTCCAAGGGGAAGAAGAAGAAGAACACAATGAATACCCCATTTTGGAATAATCTGATAAGAATGGGGTACCAGGTTGGCAAAGGCCTGGGTGTCAATTGTCAGGGCAGAACTAAGCTTGTCAGGCCACAAAGATTGATTGCACGGGGCGGCCTAGGCTATAAAGGACCAAGCAAGAATGAAAATGAACCATGGGCAGTCATGACATTCAGATTCGCCTGGCTGAAGAAGATCAAGAGAAAACATCGTTCACTACACCATGGGGTACTTATTGCTATGTGGTCATGCCTTTTGGACTCAAGAATGCTGGAGCCACCTATCAGAGGGCTATGCTGGCAATTTTTCATGATATGATTCATATTTATATTGAGGTGTATGTGGATGACCTGGTTATAAAATCAAGGACAAGGATTGAACATCCTGGGGTTTTAGCTAAAGTCTTGCAAAGATCACGAAAATATCAGTTGAAAATGAACCCCAAGAAGTGCGTATTTGGATTTTCATCAGGGAAGTTGCTTGGATTTATTGCCAGCAAAAGAGGAATTGAAGTTGATCCCAATAAGGCAAAGGCCATCAGAGATATGCCTCCTCCCAAGAATTTGAAGGAAGTTCGAGGATTAATCGGGAAGTTGCAATTTATCCGCCGCTTTGTCTCCCAGCATTCACAAAGATGTAGGCCGTTTTACGAGCTTACTAAGTCGGGGGTCAAGTTTAATTGGGATGACAAGTGTCAGGTAGCTTTTGATGGATTGAAGGATTATCTGATCAATCCTCCTGTCCTCAGGCCGCCAATTCCGGGCAAACCACTTATCCTCTATGTTTCTATCTTGGATGACTCTGTAGGTGCTGTCCTAGCTCAAGTGGATGAAGAAGGGAAGGAGATGGTAGCATACTACTTGTCTAAACTTCTCAACCCTTGTGAGCAGAGGTACTCAACCATGGAAAATACTTGCGCTGCTTTGGTCTGGGTAGTTCAGAAGTTAAAACACTATTTCTTAGCTCACGAAGTTCACCTCATTGCTCGCATGAATCCGATTAAATTCCTTCTTGAAAAATATGTCCTTACTGATCGATTGGCACGCTGGCAAAGTTTTCTCTCTCAATTTGACATCACTTACATTCAACAGAAAGCTATCAAAGGCTACGCCATCGCCGAACATCTTGCTCACCACCCTCTCCCTCGATTTGATCCTATTAATTCAGAGTTTCTAGATGAAGAACTAATGTCCATTAATCAACCCCACAATCCTATGTAGACGTTACATTTTGATGGAGCTCTAAATTCCCAAGGAAGAGGGATCGACATGGTTTTTTTAACACCAGAAGGGGTCACCATTCCATTTGCTGCTCAGCTCACTTTCCCTGTCACGAACAACATAGCTGAATATGAGGCCCTTTTGGCCGGTCTTCAAACTGCTCATAAATATGGTGTAACCCAATTACGAATCATGGGTGACAGTCAACTCATTCTACGCCAGGTGCTTGTCAAGTGCCGCACTATCAATCCTAAACTCAAGCCCTACCAGGAACTTGCTTCAGCTTATGCCAAACTCTTCACCAAGTTGATCTTCGTCCATGTCCCTCGAAGCCAGAACATCTTAGCTGACGCTCTTGCCTCTTTGGCCTCTGCTTTAGTCTTTCCTCCCCAACGAGATTTTCACGTTCCTCTCATTCATCAGCGTGACACTCCAGCTATTAAGGATCGTGCATTCCTCGACATTAGGGACAAGGTGCTCGAGAAGGTCAGGCGGAGTGAAGCCCTTAAAAGCAAAGAGGTCATGTTGTTAGATTGGGAAGAAGAATTGGCTGATGAAGAGAAACCTTGGTATTATGAGATTGCCAGATATTGCAATGATCAATCCTATCCCGAAGAAGCCACTGTGGAAGAAAGGAAAGCAATCAGAAGAGTGGCTCAACGGTATGTTTTGGTTGGAGGTGTACTCTATCGAAGAGGGCTCACGGGTGTTTTGTTAAGATGCCTCGACGATGATGAATCTTGGAAGGTCGTGGAAGAGGCGCATTCAGGAGTGTGTGGTGGTCATGTGAATAGCCAGATGCTAGCTAAGAAGATCCTTAGGCTAGGCTTCTATTGGCCAACTCTAGAAGAGGATTGTTCCATCTATGTTCGAAGGTGTGTTAAGTGCCAACTGCACGCCGACAAGATTCATTCTCCTACTTCTTCACTCCATCCTATGTCCTCCCCATGGCCTTTCTCCATGTGGGCTTTCGATATCATTGAACCTCTTGGTGACTCAAACCTCCTCACGAAGTAAAAATCATTCATCCTCACGGCAACGGAGTACTTCACCAAGTGGGCGGAAGCGGAAGCATTCGTGGAGATCAAAGCATCAACCGTCTGCAAATTCATAATGAAGAATATCATTGCCAGATTCGGCATACCAAGTACCATCATCACCGACAATGGACCTCAATTTATCTCTCAAGAGCTCAAGGATCTCTGCAACAGGTATAACATTGCATTGCATCATTCTTCTCCCTATTATCCACAGGGCAATAGCCAAGCAAAGGCAACTAATAAAACCTTGATTAAAATTGTTAAAAAGACGTGTGAAGCTAATAAATTTTTGGACTGGCCAGATAAGTTAGTTGAAGCTCTCTGGGCTTATCGCACTTCCATTCGTACCCCCACTGGGCAAACCCCTTTCGCCCTTACTTATGGGATGGAAGCGGTAGTCCCTTATGAGATTCTTATTCCATCTTTGAGAGTACAATTGGACAAGGAATGCTCTATTGATGAGCGTCGTGATTCACTCCTTGCCCAGTTGGAACTCCTGGATGAGAAGCGTCTGATCGCCCCTGAGCATGCGCGTGTTTATCAAAATAGGCTTTCACGTTTTTATCAAAAGAAAGTAATTGAGAGAAAATTCAAAGTCGGTGATATGGTAATTAAAAGAATTTTTGTAAAACCTGGTGGGCCCCGTTCAAAACTTCAACCAAACTGGGAAGGCCCCTTTGTTATAAAAGATGTTTATCCTGGTAATGCTTATAAACTGATTAATGCTGAAGGAGAAGAACTAACTCATCCTTGGAATGGTCTGTACCTTAAGAAATACTACCCCTAATTCAAAATCCAAAAAAAATAGAAATCTTCAAAATCAAAACAAAAATATAATAAAATTTCTAAAAATCCAAATAAAATATATATTGAAAAATTTTCAAAATGGTTGCCATGATTGCGAGGACGCAAGGTCTGAAAGGTCAAAATTTAGTATTCATTCATCAGTCTTGTTAACTTAAAATGGGGTCGACACCTACACACACTACACGCTTACCCTTGAACTCAAGCGGTGCAAAGTCCGATGGATGATCAAAACCTGACTAAAGGTGAAGACAATACCCATTCTTTTCTTCTTCGGCCCATAAGGGAGGAGGGGAGGCCTCGGGGTAGACCCGCCAAGCCTACCCGCCGCCTTAGTAGGTGGAAGTCAGGGCCCAAAAGGGAACAAAAATGCCGGAAAAAGCCCAAGTACAATTAGGTTTTTTTTTTTTCAATGCAAATCAACTTCAAAGTGAAAGTCAAATTGTGAAAAGAAAAGCATGTCAAGAGGGCAAGTCCCCGCAAGGAAAACCTTGGGCGTGTGCATGCAATATGAAAGAGGCAAAAGGCAACAAAATTTCCCTATGCCGACGACTGAATCCCAACAGGCATAGGGTAGGGGAGGTAGTTTTACCTCAGGCTTCTCAGAATCCCTTATGAGCTTCCTTATATTTTCTTCCATCTCTTCTTGGTGGTAAGTCATAAACCAGCATGACGGTCGAGACTGACCTAGGAAATTACACCGCGCGAGATCTTGTGTATGAGTTCAATCATTAGCATGTGGACCCTCTTTTGATTATGCAAGAAAGATTAATGAATCCTAAATGGTGGCCTGGTAGGGCTCAGAGCCCTCGCAGCCTTGACAAACCCAATTTGGAAAACAACAAAAATTAACGGCTTTGTTTAAGGCGCGTTTAAAAGAATTAACGCTTAATGGAAAAGTCATCTTTTTTTAAAATAACGCCCATGGACAGGTCGTCTTTCCATCAAAAATCAAAAATCTTTTTCAAAATCACGCCGTCACCTAGGGCGTCTTTTATTTAAATAACGACTTAATCTAAGGCGTCTTTTTCAGCAAATAAAAGAAAAAAATATATAAAAAGAAAAAAATAGTTACTTATTCTTCATGAGTATGCTTGCATTTTTTGCATTGGGCATCTTTATTATTGTTTGCATGCGTGTGCTTGCATATTGCATCTCCCTTTATCGGTTGTTTCATTTGCCTTATTTGATTAAAGGCTTGGCCCTTTGACCCGTTATCAAGGTCACAAGTAAAACATCCCTTGCTTATTGAGCAAGGGGCCAAGTCGAACAGATGAATTAACCTGTTTATTCCAGTGTGGACTACAGCTGCAGGCACAGGGAAAAGTAAAGCAAAAGTGAACAACGTGAAGAAAAAGAAGGAGCTCAGTAACCACAAGTACACAACTACACAAATGCTTAGGTAACAAAAATTTCAATCTCATATATATATACATCATGAATATCTGAGTACAGGTCTGAAGGTGGAGGAGTATAAGTAACAGTCTCTCAGCTCTCGCCTCCACCCTCCTCTCTCCTACTCTCTACCTCGTCCTCGCCGTCCCGAGGTGGCGCTGGTGGATGGGGCATGGGCCCCCGTGAAGAAGCTGGAACCCGAACCTGGCCCCCTGCCTCGCTCCTCTCTCGAAGGGAAGAGCCCGCAACAAAGGTGGAGCTGGTGAAGCTGTACCCTACAGCTCGCGCCCGCTCACGCCCTCGCTGGAGATGCTCTTCTGACGCTCACAGTCGCTCCTGGGTAACGGCTAGCTGGGTCCTCGAGTCAGCCAGCTCACGCTCGCGCACTGCCACCTGCTCCTGGTACCGGGCACGCTCTGACTGCTGTAGCTCGTGGTGACGGGCACGGTCCGCCAGGTGCTCCTCGCGCTCTCGCGCATGCTCTCTCCGCTCCAGCTCAAGAGTGACCCGCAGCTCCGCTACGTCTTGAGGCAGCTCCTCTCGCCGCCTCAAAGCCCTCTCCAGCTCCGCAATCCGCTGCTCATGGATCGCCAACTCCGCACCAGCTAGGGAAGCCTGGGTATGAGCCGCCTGTAACTGTGTAGTCTGCAAACAGGTAAACAAGTCATCAGTTCCATATTTAATGCAATAATTCAGCAATTTATGAAATGAATGCATGGTTAAAAGTAAAACTCACCCGTGTGGCCATCGCCTGCTGGCCCTCCTCGATGCAAGTAAGTGCGGCTCGAAGCTACTCCGTCTGCAAAACACTTTTTCATCAGCACATAATAATAAATAATTGAATGAGGTCTGAGTTTTGAAACTTACCCGTGAGGCGAGGTCGCGCTCTGCCGCCTCGTCCCGAGCCACTGCCCCTGCCAGCTGCTCTGCTAGTGCAGTCGCCTCTACACTAGGCCCTCTCGAGCTGGAGGCCTCTCCCGTCCCTCTCCCTACTGCTCCCTGCTGGGCACGCTGTATTCATTGAGATTGTCAGTGGCTGATCATCAATAATTCAACAAAAAAAATTCACTTGCATGTAGAAATAATTTGAGAACAACTCACCAGGGTCTCCAGGTCCGCCCGTGTGGTGGCCAACTGGTCCTCCAGGCTGTATAGGTGGGCCTGGGCATCCATCGCTGCTATGTCTCGTGCATCCTGCATCCATCACATGTTAGTCACATATTAGAAATACATAAGCATTCGCATTCAACTTAGAAATAAGTGCATTCATACATACCCCTAGGACCCTCATCTGGGGTCGGCCGGCGTAAACCTCCCAGTAGCGCCGGAGGTATTCGGAGCTGTCGGTCGCCTGAGAGGTGACTTGGGTCCCGCCTCGCCGCCAGTCGGCGTACTGGTCCTCGAACCGCACTCTCCAGTCGATCGCCTTTGTGCGACCGCGTGTCTTCTTTCCAATTCCTCGCGGCTCCCCTACCTCTATCCACTCCTGGTGTAGGCCCAGGGTCCTCATCACCAACCTAAGCCGTAACGGCTCGATCTCGCTCAGGCAATGAACCCAAAGCTCATGCCCGAAGCGAGGTCGGCCCGCTACGACCCACGGCTGGCCCTCGTCGGTCATCCCCTCATAGGGCCTCCATCGCACCTACATCCACAAACATACATTCGCATCATCATCATCATCATATCAAAATATTTTGCACAAAAATAAGAACAAAAAGGTGCATAACATTCATCATGCATACCAGCGAGGGAGGGAAGTCTCGGAACACTCTACGTAGTACCCACAGCTCGTAGCCGAGTGGGGCTCCAAACACCACCGGCAGCCAGCGCAGTGCTAGAGGGAAAGCCCCCTCACCTCCAGGCCGTGGGTTGACGCGTCCCATCGGCATGTACAGATGGCTCCAAACCTGCATCTATGCATTGCATTAGTGAGGCATTCACATGCATAAAGTAAAAGAAAAGAAAAAAAAAAGATGTGCATACCTGAAGAAAAGGTGAGAAGCCACTGACGGTCGTCTCTCGTCCTGTCCCCGTGGACAGGTCAGCTATCAAGTGCGCCAGCAGCGCAGCTCCCCAGGCATACCTGCCGACTCCCTCTAAGTCCTCGAGGATCCCTAGGAATCGGCAGTTGATGACGTCGCCCTTCGTGCCAAGTAATAGCCTCCCGAGCAGCAAGAATAGGAACCTCCTCAGGTCTCGGCCTGCCCTCTCCCTGTCGGCTGGGTCCTGGCAATAGGCTGCCCTAGCCCCATCGATCAACCTCTGAGAAAACTGCTCTAAGGACTCCCCGGACCTATGCCTAGCATCCCCCAAGCCCATCACTGTAGTCAGGTCGGTGCGGAAGATAGTCCTACACTCGCTAGGTGTCTCGTAGACCATCTCTAGCCCTAGCAGTCTCTCGGCCAACTCGGTATAGTCTAGTAAGGTGACCCCGCTCACTGCCTCACCATCTACCCTCAACCCAGTAATCCTAGCCACATCCTCTAGGGTAGGAACCATATGACCCCAGGGCATCAGGAATGACCGGCTAGTCCTATCTCATCTCTCCCTCAAAACCTGGATAAGTGCTAAGTCAGGCCTAATGGGCTCTATGCTAAAGAAGGCCCCGAACCCCATAGCGTCTACCCTGGCTCTCTGGAACTCGGGGAGGCCGTAATATGCTGCCCGGACCATGACCCAGGAGATCCGTGTCTTCATCAACCCCTGCATGCATAAAAGAAAGAAATTTGGCTTAATTATTTTGATTATTCATGCTGAAGTTCACTTAATTGCCTTGGTTTGAGATGCTGATGTTTGATTTAATTAACGACGGCCCTTGGGTCGTGGTTTGTTTAATTAGCGCCCTTGAGGGGGGGCGTGGTTTCTAAGAGAGCTTTTAATTAACGACCTACCCTAGGTCATTGTTTATTTAAGAGACGCCCCTGTGAGGGGCGTGGTTTGGTGGTTAATTTCTAATTTCCTGAAGATTTATTTTAATTGATGCCCGCCCCAGGGTCGTCATTTGTTTAGGTAACGCCCTTGTGAGGGACGTTTTCTGAAAATGAACTTTTAGTAATTTCTGGAATAAAATGAATTGACTACCGCTGGTTTGGTCGTTCTTTATTGAATTGACGCCCCGATGGGGGGCGTTGTTTTGTAGGGTTTTTGAAAATAAAATAAAAACAACATGCAAGATATAAATCAAGGCATTAATATTGAAGAGGTAATTGAAAAAATTGAGAAGTATGAAATTAACAGCATGATTGATAAAACATGATGTTTCCAATTAACGACATGCTACAGGGCGTGTTGTCATGAAATTAATTTTTTTCAAAATAAAGAAAATGAATTGACGACCCCAAGTATGGGCGTCTTTTCTTTAATTCACGACACCCATGGGGGCGTCTTCTTTCTGAATCTCTGGTTTTCTCCCCCGATGGCTATGGAAATGGAGTAAAATTGGAAATAAAAATGAAAAAAATGGGAAATGGGGTTTTGGGGGCTTACCTTCTATCGCCTAGATTCAACAACCCCTCCACGGAGTTGTTGACGGGGTTGCCGGGGTTGCCGTGGCCGCCGGAGTTGGCCACGGCGAGGAACGATCGCAGCCGGTTGTTCTTCCCCGTGTTGTTCTTCCCCTTGTTCGTCTTGCTCTCCTTCTTCTTCATCCTCTCCTTCTTCATCATCTTCACCTTCGTCTTCTCGTCCTTCCTCGACGGGTTCCTCGTTTTCGCCGTGCTCCTCCGCCGCCAGAGCTTCCTCGGCCGCCGCGGGAGGAAGTCCCTCCTCCACGGCGTGATCTTCCTCGCCCAAGTCCACCACCTCCGAGGCAGACACCCGCTGCCTCTTGTGTCCACCGCCGGCCATTGCTTAGGGAGGTGAGGGTTTGAGAGATAGAGGGTGAGAAAGAAAGAAGGGGAGTTTTGGGTTCGGTTAGGGTTGCAGAAAGAAAGAGGGAAAGAGGACGAAGGAAGAAGAAGAAAGGAGGGAAAGCAAAGTCGAACGGTCAAGAAGAATTAACGACTCCAGAAGAGTCGTGTCTTATTTAGAAGACGACTGTAGTTATGGGCGTCTCTTCCATGGTTAACGACGCTCTCTGGGGCGTGATTTCTTTTCACATAGGGAATGGCAGACGTTGTCAGAGGCATTTAATGGGAATTGATTGACATTATGGGAATAATGATTACTATTTTTGATTAACGACGTGACTGAAGGCGTCGTTTACATGAAACGTGGCTTACCCTAAGGCGTTACTTTTGGGTCTTTAACGAATACTTTTTGGAATTTGAATCGAATTAACGCCTTGTTTTAAGTCGTGATTTAGTAAACGCCTATGGGTGAAGGCGTCAATTTTGAGAGCTGGTCAATGGAAACGACTTACCCTGAGGCGTCACATTTGGAAATGACGACATTGTCTAAGTCGTTATTCAGAACAGAACCGTAGATTATTGGAAGAATTGATCAGAAATACTGTGTTATTGGCTCAATCAGAATATCATTATTGTTTATTGATGGAAAAGATTACATTGCATTCAGTGAGCCACTTTGGGCCTCAGGCTTCTTAAAGCTATTACATATGATTTCCACTGATCTCTGTCTTCTTCTAAGTTCTCCACAGGATGATGAGTCTTACAGATTTTCCACAGAACTTGGATTGTTGTGCATTCTTCTCCATCTTCATTGTTGCCGATATCCCTTGCCTTGATAGGAGGGAGATGAGATGGACTCTCGAATATTCTCCGTGGAAGCCCAAGTTGAGGAAGGCATCGGTATGAGTTGTATAGCATAAATTCTGAAGCGCCTATAAGTCGAAGGTCCGTCCCGGGCGAGAATCTTGCGCGGAGTTCTTGAGTCTTGAGTATTCCCGGGGTGCATGTGAAAAGGTTCTTTAGCATTACCTTGAGATGTTCCCTCCATCCCGCTCTCTTCTTGATTTGAGGTATCCGGTTCATCACTCTATTGCTTATCCCCAATGAGCCGGTCATATAAGAGAGTGGGCTTTTTGAGAAGATTCTAGAAGGTTGTTGGGCCTCCTCACATGGATAGAACTTGAAATGGAGATCTACCCAACTTGATAGTGCTAGCATGCACCCGTAGATTGGTCTCCCCATTGCCGCCGAGGTAAGCCCGCTATATAGGTAGGCTAGAATAGCTGGTCCCGCTCTATCTCCTTCCCATAGGCTCACTATTGCGCTCAATTGGGACTCTTCCAAGAAGTCTTCCGTGGAGGGGAACAAGATCGCTCCCGCCAAGCACACCACGAAAGCCTTTGCCACCCACTCCACTTCATCATCTTCTTTGGCTTGGTCGGATCTCTTGTACACCCAAGAAGCAAGCTTTAGGAGATTGATTCCCTTGGTAGCTTTGATTTGGTTCACTAAGTTTGGGCTGGGAATTAAACTTGTTAAGAGCTCATGTGAAGAGATTTGCTTTAGCATGATGATCATCTTTTCCTCCTCTCCTGGCTTCATCTTCTTTAAGCCCAATATCATCTCTAGCTCCTCTAATAGAACTGTGGCTTCGAAGGTTGAGAATAAGAAGGTATGGGTGGAAGGGTGCCATATTTCAACTAGGGCTCCTATGGCAGCCCAATCAAGGTGAACTAGATCATTGTGTTTGGCATGGGTGATTAAGCCTAAAAGATGCCATCTTGCTAAATAGACACTCATGTCCGAAGAAAATTTGGAGAGAAGAAGAGGCAACCACTTGATCTTGGTGAACCTTCTGGCTCCTGGAATGTTTGGATAATCCTGTGGGAGACACAGAAAAGAAGGAAAGAAAAGCACAGAGAGAAAGATGAGAATACAACACAGAAGGACGGTGAGGATATGAAAGAAGAAATAGAAAGGCAATTCTCTACCTGGTTCCTGGCAATCCGGCTGCTGATATGCCCGTTGATCTCGGTTAGTCTGAGAGCAGAAATCTTGGATCTTTTAATTGCCCTCTCCATCTTCGATTTGCAGGAATAACTTGAACCGTAGCAGTACCTGTGAAGAGAAACAGAGGTTGGACGAGTTATTTGATTAATCTAAGGGAGTTTCTTCCTTTATAGAAGTCTGGAGGATCTTTTGCCCGTTCGAAGCTGTAGGGTTGATTACGATTACGATTAGAACTAGAACTGGGGTTAGCTTTTGACTCAGAGTCGGAAGCATGGTTTTCAGAATTCCGGATAATTGACGACAGTGTTCAGGGCGTCAATTGTTGAATTGACGACTTGACCAAAGTCGTTGTTTATTTAACGCCTCCCTAAGGGTCGTCTTCTTCTTGAGCTCCCAAACGAATTAACGTCTGGATGATAGACGTGTTTTTATATTTTGACGCCCTGATGTCAGTCGTCTCTTATAATTTTGACGCCCCTACCCCCAGTCGTTATTTATTTGGCATTTTGATGAACTTAAGTGCTATCTTTTAATTGGAGTTATTTGTGATTAAGCACTTATGATCATGTCTTGCTTTGAATTGAGGATTATTTTTAATCACTTCATGCTTTGAGAGGCCTAATGAATTTTCAAGTGCAGAGGAGTGCAGGTTTTGAGGCGTTTGGATCACTCATGGGAGTAACATCATCCCATTCTTGTATTTCTTCCCTGTAAGCATTGTTACTATATGATATCTACGCTATTATAGCATATCAAGGATCTTGTGGTTCTGATGAACCTGGAATTTGAGTTTCCCTTCATTAAAAATAGTGATAGTTCCAGGAAAGTCTTGATCACACGGATAGGCCGTTGAGTCGTTAAAGGCTTGGGATGATGGTTCCACTTTTTGAGTTGATGCGCAGACAAACGGGCTTCGGCTTAGTGTCAGCTCCGAGATCTAGATTCTTGACCAAATCTAGATGGCTTAACAATATTATCCTTGATTATTTTCTATATTTTTAGTTTGTCTTATCTTTTTCTTTTAGCCCAGCATGCATCATGTAGGACTTTGAGCTTCGTGCTGAAAATCTTCATATTATGGCAATAATGAAGGTCACTCACTCTCGTTTGAGTTGACATGAGATATTCCACTCCAAATTGAGTACTTTATTCTCTCTGAAGCCGCTCAGGCTAGTTCTTCAAAAAATGTCCCCTTGCTGGGTCTTCATCTTAATTCCCTTTATTTTTCTGCAAATCCACCTTGGTTGTAGCACGTCCACATTGGCTGGTAACCGCTCTCCAATGGTGTCTCCCTGTCGTGCCCACGCGCACATTTTATTTTAGTCTCCTTCATCCAGCAAATTGATGTTTTCTTGGAATCACCTAGAGTTGTTTCACTCAGAATCTCGAAAAGATTTCTAACGCTTCGTATCTGAAGCATGTCACATCACACCTTGCCATCTACTTATCAGTTCGCTCCACTTCACTCCACTTCATTACACTTTCACTTTCATTCCGTCTCACTCCCTTGCAAAGCAGACGCCAAGGCGGGGCAGCTGTAGACACGCCAAAATTGATACTATGTTGATCAAATCTCATGTCACTATGTTAACGCCCCAAATTGAACTTCAATATTTCTATAATATAAAGTTTTTCACTTTTGTGTGGGTTTCTATGATGTTTCTTGCATTCTTTTAATCAACGACTTGAAGAGGGGCGTGATTTAAATAGCGACCTAATCTGGGGCGTGTTCCCAAGAAAGGACGGCTGGTGTTAAGGGCGTCAATTTCTGGCATTTTACGAGTCTCACCACGATTGAAAAATCAAGAATTAATGTCCTTCCTTGTGGCGTGTTTTCAATTAACGCCTTTGCTTCAGGCGTCGTCTCACAATTTTCAGAAAAAGAAAGTTTTTATTACTAAAATTGAATCCAGAAGTTGACACCTTTGTCCCAGTCGTGTTTTGAATTAGCGCCTTAGGGCAGGTCGTCAATTTTAATTGACGCCCTTATGAGGGTCGTCTCTCACCCTTCCGTGTCCTGTTTGGGCACACCTTTCCTGAAGAGTTCCCTGCCTTGGTTGATCATGATACGAGAAATATAAAGTGATCTAGAAGGGGAGGGGATGAATAGATCACTATTTTCAACCGATTAAAAATTACTGAAGAATGATTCACTTAAAACAAGCAATCTCGGAGTTGAACCCACAAAAACGCAGTGCGGACAATAGCTCGAGTGGATAGAAGGCACACCATAAAATCACCACAGACAATCACACGAGTACCCAGAGGTTTTTAAGGTGGTTCGGTCAGACCTCCAGTCTGCCTACGTCCACCCCACACTTCAAATCGAAGTGAGGCTTCCACTAGCACCTGCTAGCAAAGCAGACTCAGTCTGCGACAACGGCTGATTCACAGCTTCACCAGGGGAACACTGTCCCCTCTTCCTCCACACCCGGAGGGAACCCTAAGGATGCCAAGTCCCTAGAAACCAAGAAACAAGTTCCTCTTCCTCCAACCGGAGGGAACACTAGTGATCTGCAGTCACTAGAACCAGAGACCAAGGTCTCTCTTCCTCTGAAGCCCAGAGGGAACACCTCTTCTACGAGAGGGAACAATACTGCAACCTCTGTTGCAAATGAACTAGAGAGAACACGTCTCTCTCTTCCCCTGAACACCAAGAGGTAACACAGAGAACTTTCAATCAAGAAGGAAAAAGTAGATAAAAATGAAAACAATAAAAATGAAAGCCAAATTTCAGAAACTGGAAACAATGTAGCTCAAACTGAGCAGCAGACTTCAGATTTGATCCGTAAGTCAATACCCATCTTCTGATCACTCTTCTGCTATCTCTTCTCTCTCAACTGGATCACTCTAGTTTCTCAGGGAGGCTCTTTCTCGTCTGCTCTCACTCAAATTTCTTTTCTGTAACCTCAGAGCTCCACTTTTCGTAGATGGTGAGGCAGTGCTTTTATAAGCGATCAGGAGGGTTCATGCAAGGCGTGTGCTTCCCGCGCTCGATCCAGAACCTTCTTGTCACGTGCCCTTATAGCATTGGTTCCTTGAGTATTGGATCACGTGCAGCCCAGACACCGGGGAATATTCTTCCTCGGACCACCTTCTTCTTTTTGTTTTTCTTCTTCTCCTACAAAGAAGTTAAAACCATTAAAACTCAGGGTCACAAAAACTAAAAACTGCATGAGGTATGTGATAGCCATACGAGATGCATTATACTGAGAACGACAAGAGATACACAAGATGACTGCAGCACGAAATAAAGAGAGAATGACACGAGGTCAGATGACTACAGCAACACGGCTAACACTACAAGGAGAACGACACGAAGTCAGATGAGAATAGCACGAAATAAAGAGAGAATGAAATAACACGAAGTAAAACGGTAGTAAAACACGCGATCAGAGGAAACCTGGACGAAGATAGAAAGAAGCAACACGAAGACATAAAAACAACACGAAGACACAAATACAAAAGATAACACGAAGACACACACACAGAAACAACACGAAGAATGACCAATCAAAACGACTAAGTTGACTCAAGGTCATCGGTGAATCACTACGAGAATCAACACGAAATATCAAACAGCAAGGGAACGACACAAAGTGAAACGACACTTTACACTAACATAACTTGAAGACACAGGAAAACGACTCGAAAACGAGGACGACACGGGCTGAAAACAACTCGAAGATGAAAACAGAAACCGACACGAAGTGTGGTCACATAGCAAAAAGGACACGGGGTCTAGGAAAAACAACACGAGGACAGAAGACAGGAACGGCTACAACGACACGTGATAAAGCAGTGACAGCAGAAAAATGACTCGAGTAACTACAGTAAATGACACGAGAACACAAGAGCAGAAATAAAAGAATGACTCGAGATGATCAACTAAATACTGGAGGAACGACACGAGGTTCACAGGAAAACGACTCGAAGTTCATCAGAACAAATCGAGCTGCTTCAGTAAACAGCACGAAGACAATCAACAAACATAGTTGGAACAACACGACGTACAACAGGACTACATGAAGTGTAGAAAACACAAACAACACGAAATATGAAAGGAACAGTACGGACATGCAAAGTACTACCTCATAGCAGTTTTCCTGTTAATCATGGAAATATCAAATACATAACATTACGTAAGATATCTGATTAAAAGGACAATATTTAACATAGTGATGCTCATCATCAAAACACTAGGGAAGTCACAAAAATCTAACAATCTCCCCCTTTTTGATGATGGCAACACTATATTAAATAACATAGATGAAGTGCAATGAGATTATGTGAAGATAAGCAATGCAGACACACAACACTCTCGCCTCCTCTGACGACTCCCAAAAACTCCCCCTGAACACAACAACTGCTTTCCTCTGACTAGATAACTCAGGGCACTTATCATTCGCTCCCCCTTAGCAAAACACAAGCAAGACACTATACCACTCCCCCTCAGCAAAACACAAGCAAGACACTCTCCCCCTTTGACATCATCAAAACTAGGGGCAGGTCTGAAGATATCACGAAAAGAAATTTGCTGACAGTGGAGAGAAAACAAGAGAGAGTATGACTGATAAAGGAAAGTTATTGAGATGTTTAGGCAATTAAGAAAGCCATTAATTTCATGTGAGGATTTTGAAGATCAGTTAGTCAGACTGTGTGCAAAATGGTGAATGAAGATCCGCTCCATACACAGAACCAGATTCTAAGCAAGTAAGGTACAAGATACTAGTATGGTCAGAGTAAGTCTTTACTCAGAGAGTATAAAGCAAGGAAGTCAGGAAAACAAACACCTGTGGTATTGAAAACAAACAAACCAAGAACTATATGCCAAGTGAACAGGATCTTGATACCAAGAGGGAGAAAATTTTTCAAAGATGGTCAATATCAAAGGTAAATCTGTCAAGTACACCTTTGACATTAGGGAGACACCTTCTTTAGAGGCAGGAATCCCCAGTTACTTGGTGGCAAGACCACATTACCCCTTCTGACAAGAGGACAGAGATAGTAGTCTAACTGGGGTTGACATTAAGGTGGCACCTTTACCAGAGGCCAGACACCCCAGTTACTAACCAGATATGTACCATAGCTCTGTATGATCAAGACAGCTAATTAAACCTGATTTATACTGCCATCTCATGACATGGGATGCTTTCACTTCATTGATGAAAGTCCCAGTTTCTCAATGAACAGTTAACAAGATTGTTAAAACTTCTTTCATGAATTTTTTTCATTAAACTGCACTTGAAACCTTATAAATTAGTCTTGATTCAGTTTGAGAACAATACACCAGCTCCAAAGTTTTTCAGACTAAAACACTATATACCTCATTTCAGACTTAACTAGACTAAGTAGGTATGCTGTACTGGCTAGATCAGAAGTCAGTTACAATGTAGGAAGATAGTCTTGAATTCAGATTTTGATCTCAGTGGGACTAACAGCTGAAATTCCAACAAGAAATTAGATGAACAGTCTTAACGGATAAAATATCCAAAGATTTCTTTTATACACTTACTCAACCTGATTCTCTTATAAGGTCAGCAAAAATCCGTTCAAAGTATGTTCAGATTTGGCCAAAAAAGCATGACACCTATTATTAATCTAGCTCCCCCTGAGACCTTGACTCCCACTCAGACTTAACCAAGACATACCTCAAAACACCTCAAAGAAAACAAAGTGATATCAATCAATACGAGTGAATCAGCAAACACTCATAATGAGGTTATTTTCAGCAACAGACAATGAGTATAGATAGGCACAAGAGCACATGACAGATTATTCAGAGATCAATTATTCAATCATGAAATTCTGTAAATACCTAATTCTCTGCGCAATGTGCTAAATTTTTCAGTATCCAGTGGCTTAGTGAAAATATCTGCAATTTGTGAGTTAGTGCCAACATGGGTCAACTCAAAGGTCTTCCTAGCTACTTCATCTCGAATAAAATGATGCCTGATTTCGATGTGTTTAGTTCGAGAATGAAGTACAGGATTCTTTGCAATGTTTATTGCACTAGTATTGTCACAAAAGATGGAAGTGCAACCTAGCTCAACTAAGTAATCCAGAAGCTGGTGTTTTATCCATATAACCTGTGTGCCACAGCTCCCTGCTGCCACATACTCAGCTTCAGCAGTAGAAAGAGCCACAGAGTGTTGCTTCTTGGATCCCCAAGAGACTAGGCACCCTCCTAAAAATTTGCAGTGACCACTAGTACTTTTCCTGTCCAATTTACATCATGCATAATCTGCTTCTGTATATGCAATGAGATCTAAACTACATGATGCAGGATACCAAAGACCTAGATCATGGGTAGCAGATAAGTATCTAAAGATTCTTTTTACAGCTGCTAAATGCAATTCAGTAGGCCTAGCCTGGTATCTGGCACACATCCCTACACTAAATTGAATGTCAGGCCTGGATGCTGTTAAGTAGAGGAGTGAACCGATCATACCTCTATATAATTTAGCATCCACCTCTTTACCTTTTTCGTCTGAATCCAGTGAGGAGTTGGTGCCCATGGGTGCTGAGATAGTCTTAAGGTTGGTCATTCCAAACCTTTTCAGCATCTCCAGAGTATACTTGGTTTGATTTATGAAACAACCATCCTCCATCTGTTTGACCTGCAGCCCAAGAAAATACTTTAGTTCGCCAACTAAACTCATTTCAAATTCATGAGACATAGATTCAGAAAATTCTTTACACAAATTTGAATTGTTAGATCCGAAGATGATATCATCAACATATATCTGGACCACTATTAAATCCTTTCCGAGATTTTTGGTGAAGAGGGTTTGGTCAACCTTATCTCGAGTGTAGCCCTTGCTCAAGAGGAATTCAGAAAGTCTCTCATACCAGGCTCGGGGAGCCTGCTTCAATCCATAGAGGGCTTTATTCAACCTAAAAACCATGTTAGGCTGAACAGAGAAATTAAAACCTGGAGGTTGTTCAACATATACTTCTTCCTTCAATAACCCATTTAAGAATGCGCTTTTGACATCCATCTGCTGCAGCCGAATGTTCCTAGAACATGCAAAGGCAAGCAGAATTCTTATAGCTTCCATCCTAGCCACTGGGGCATAGGATTCATCAAAATCCACACCAAATTCCTGACTGTAGCCTTGAGCTACAAGTCTTGCTTTGTTTCTAGAAATAGCTCCATTCTCATCAACTTTATTCTTGAAAACCCATTTAGTGCCAATGACATGAGTGTTATCCGGTATGGGAACTAGTTCCCATACCATATTATTCTCAAATTGATTTAATTCCTCACACATGGCGGATACCCAAGAATCATGTTTTAAGGCTTCTTCCACAGATTTGGGTTCCACCTGAGATACCAATGCAGCTAAGTCCTGTTCTTGGACAATTCTAAAATGAGACCTTGTCCTAGGAGGATCATGCTAATTGCCTATGACATTTTCACTAGGGTGGTCTTTGTGAAATATTATCTCACCTGAGGGTTCTTCTACCTCAGCTGCTCCTTCTTGCTGTGAGTTTTCTGGTTGAGCAGCTGGCTGCATCTCTTCTTCTTCAATTCTCTCCAAGAAATCTCCCTCATTAGATGGCTCCCTGTCATCATTCATCACTTTGTTAGAGAAATCATTTTCATCAAACACTACATGCGGTGTTTCTTCAACAGTTTGATCATCTTTATTGAAAACTCTGTAAGCCCTTGAGGTTTCTGAATATCCGAGAAAAATTCCAGGAGAGCTTCTAGCTTCAAATTTGTCCAAACCATTCTTACCATTATTGTGAATAAAACATTTGGAGCCAAAAACTTTAAAGTAAGAAATATTTGGCTGCTTACCCTTGAGAAGTTCATAAGGAGTTTTCCTATGAGTAGGTCTTACCAAGGCTCGGTTTAGAATGTAGCATGCAGTATTCGCAGTTTCAGCCCAAAATCTCCTTGGAAGTCCACTCTCAATCAGCATAGTCCTGGCCATTTCAATTATTGACCTGTTTCTTCTCTCAACAATTCCGTTCTACTCCGGTGTCCTGGGAGAAGAGAATTTGTGAGTCACTCCCTCTCTTGAGCAAAATTCAGAAAATGAAGAGTTCTCAAACTCTCCTCCGTGGTCAGACTGAATTGTAATGATATTATGTTCACCTTGCAGTTTGATTTTATTGAAAAGTTCTTCAAAGTGAACAAAAGCATCATTTTTATTTGCTAAACAAAACAACCAAGAAAATCTAGTGTAGTCATCAATTATGACTAATCCATATCTCTTACCTGACAAACTTTGTATGCGAGTAGGACCAAAGAGATCCATGTGCAAGTGCTGCAGCGGTTTAGATGAAAGACTCTTAGTTCTCAACTTAAAAACTGCACGAGTCTGTTTACCTTGTGCACAAGCATCACATAGCTTGGACCCTAACTGAAATCTTATTATGGGTAAACCTCTAACTAGGTTATGCTTAGACAGTTTATTCATTGTAGACAAACTAGCATGGCCTAGACGCCTATGCCAGTCAAAAGCAACCTGTTCAGAATTAGCAGACATACACAAGTTAGTTTCAGGATTATCATCCAGGTCTACGATGTATACATTGTTTACTCTATGACCTATGAACATGACGTTATCAGAATTCAGCTCAAAAATAGTGCAGGAATTGTGGTCAAAGAGTACCTTGTGTCCTTTGTCGCAGAGTTGACTTATACTTACCAAGTTGTGCTGAAGTCCTTCTACAAGATACACATCTTCAATGGAGTTAGTAGAGGACTTACCAACTGTACCAATTCCAATTATTCTTCCTCTGTTATTTCCACCGAATTTGACCAAGCCCCCAAACTTCATTTTCAGTTTGCTAAATTTGGACCGGTCTCCTGTCATGTGCCTGCTACAGCCGCTGTCAAGATACCACTTGTTATGCTCGGCTGCCAGGCTAACCTGCGAGAGTTCAGACAAAGTAATGTGGGACCCAATTCAAATTGGGTCCAAAGACAGTTTTCAATTCATGCAAATTACACTTAGGAACCCACATTTGTTTTACGGTTCTTTTCAGTGGGTGTTGAATGAGCCTATTCCTATTAAAATTATGCTGTTTCCGAACATAACAATTGTTGCTTGGCCTCTTAGAGGACACACGTGTGTGCTGAGCATAATTCATGTAACCATTTTTATTCAAATGAAAATTGTGTTGAAAGTGATGCATGTTTGCATGCTTTCCTTGATAACTAGCATGCTGAACTTTCTTAGCGAAACTGTTCACCTTTCTAGTGACATCAATAGGAATGGTCATGTGAAAATCTTTGTTCCATAACTATTGCACAGGAGCAGTTCTAGTCTCAGGATTTCCTGACTTAGCTTGCTGACTAGTGGATTGAATGTATTTGCTGGTCGAAACCTTCAATGTAGAGATAGATTTGGAACTGGATGGTGTTTCCAGTTTTTCTTTGCCCTTGGCGGGACAGAACGTGATAGTTTTAGATTCAAAGGGTTTTTTACTTGTGGGATCGTATCCTAATCCCTCCCTATTGAAGTTTACCCTCGACCCCAGAAGGGCATTCAGATTGTTTCTCCCCTCTGTAAATTTTTCTAGCATTTTTCTTTTGCCCTCGATCTCCTTCTGAAGTTCATTACATTGGTCCTGGAGTTCCGGATTAACTTTTCTAACCGCCTCATATTTTTCTGCAATTAGTCTAAACTCCTTTTTACTCTCTTCAGTTTTATTCTTCAGCTCATTCATCCTAGCTAGATTTTCCTCTCTTTCCATTCTAAACTTCTCGATCTCACTTCTAGCCTGATCTAGCTCAGTGGCCATCTCCTTGGTTTTCATTTTACCTGTAACAACAATAGAGTGTTCCTCAGAAACAGAGTGAAACTTTCGTTTAAGCATTCTGTGCTCCTTGGTTAGAAAATTATATTTAGCTAACAGGTCGCCATAGGCGTCCTCCCAATCGTCCAAAGTAAAATTCTCAAATAAGTTCGTTACCTCTTCCTCATGGTTGGCCATGAGGCAAGTCTTCTCTTCACCTTCACTAGACGAGGTGGCTTCTGGATCCTCCTCCTCGTCGCTCCATGTGCACAGCATGGCTTTCTTCTTTTTGTGCACCATCTTCTTCTGGTATACGGGAGCCTTAACTTGCAGCTCTGGACATTCACTTTTCATGTGACCAGGTTTCTGACAATGGTAGCATGTAACCTTCTTAACAAACCGGTTCTTCTCAAGTTCTCGTTCAGGAGACTTCCTTGCAGCATTAAATTTCTTTCTCCTGTAGAATTTCCCTTTAGTCCTCAAGAACTTTCTGAATTGCCTGGTGAGCATGGCATGCTCGCCCTTGTCCAAGTCTGAGAATCCGTCAGAGTCTTCGCTGCTACCACCACTGCTGCTGCTGCTGCTGCTCTTCTTAGTATGTCGTGAGACTTTCAGAGCAACATTCTTTCCCTTTCTGTCATGTCCATCATTCCCTTGTTTGAAGTTCATTTCGTGGGTCATGAGAGACCCAATCAGCTGGGTTACTGACATGATGGATAAATCTCTAGATTACTCTATGATGGTCACCTTAGTATCCCAGATGGGTGATAGGGACCTAAGGATCTTCCTGACAATGTCTTCTTGCTGAATCTCCTTTCCAAATCCTCTCAAACTATTGATGATCACAGACAATCTAGCATACATTTCTTTGATCGACTCCTCTGGCTTCATCTTAAACAACTCATACTGAGTTGTAAGCATATTGATCTTGGTAGCTTTCACTTGAGATGTGCCCTCATAAATTAACTGCAATTCATCCCACATTTTCTTTGCAGTCTTGCACGCTGAAATCCTCAAGTACTCTTCCGGGTGGACGGCGCACTGTATGATGCTAAGAGTTGTCCAATTCAGTGCGGAAAGTTTAACCTGTTCCTCTGTCCACATGTCTTCGTTCGGTGGAAGTTGATACGGACCATCTGTAATTACTCTCCAGAGCTTGTGGCTTTGGGCCCTGATAAAAACTTCCATCTTGTTCTTCCAAAAGAAATAGTTATTACCATCGAAGAAAGGGGGACGGGTGATTGACTGCCCTTCAGCAATGTAGCTGCGAGAACCTGCGGATCCGTTTCCCTGGCCGTTGGACCACATATTGGGAAATACCCACTCTGATACCAAGTGATACGAGAAATATAAAGTGATCTAGAAGGGGAGGGGATGAATAGATCACTGTTTTCAACCGATTAAAAATTACTGAAGAATGATTCACTTAAAACAAGTAATCTCGGAGCTGAACCCTCAAAAATGCAGTGCGGACAATAGCTCGAGTGGATAGAAGGCACACCACAAAATCACCACAGACAATCACACGAGTACCCAGAGGTTTTTAAGGTGATTCGGTCAGACCTCCAGTCTGCCTACGTCCACCCCTCACTTCAAATCGAAGTGAGGCTTCCACTAGCACCTGCTAGCAAAGCAGACTCAGTCTGCGACAACGGCTGATTCACAGCTTCACCAGGGGAACACCCTCCCCTCTTCCTCCACACCCGGAGGGAACCCTAAGGACGCCAAGTCCCTAGAAACCAGGAAACAAGTTCCTCTTCCTCCAAGCGGAGGGAACACTAGTGATCTGCAGTCACTAGAACCAGAGACCAAGGTCTCTCTTCCTCTGAAGCCCAGAGGGAACACCTCTTCTACGAGAGGGAACAATACTGCAACCTCTGTTGCAAATGAACTAGAGAGAACACGTCTCTCTCTTCCCCTAAACACCAGGAGGTAACACAGAGAACTTTCAATCAAGAAGGAAAAAGCAGATAAAAATGAAAACAATAAAAACGGAAGCCAAATTTTAGAAACTGGAAACAATGTAGCTCAAACTGAGCAGTAGACTTCGGATTTGATCCGTAAGTCAATACCCATCTTCTGATCACTCTTCTGCTCTCTCTTCTCTCTCAACTGGATCACTCTAGTTTCTCAGGGAGGCTCTTTCTCGTCTACTCTCAATCAAATTTCTTTTCTGTAACCTCAGAGCTCCACTTTTCGTAGATGGTGAGGCAGTGCTTTTATAAGCGATCACGAGGGTTCATGCAAGGCGTGTGCTTCCCGCGCTCGATCCAGAACCTTCTTGCCACGTGCCCTTATAGCATTGGTTCCTTGAGTACTGGATCACGTGCAGCCCAGACACCGGGGAATATTCTTCCTCGGACCACCTTCTTCTTTTTGTTTTTCTTCTTCTCCTACAAAGAAGTTAAAACCATTAAAACTCAGGGTCACAAAAACTAAAAACTGCATGAGGTATGTGATAGCCATACGAGATGCATTATACGGAGAACGACACGAGATACACAAGATGACTACAGCACGAAATAAAGAGAGAATGACACGAGGTCAGATGACTACAGCAACACGGCTAACACTACAAGGAGAACGACACGAAGTCAGATGAGAACAGCACGAAATAAAGAGAGAATGAAATAACACGAAGCAAAACGGTAGTAAAACACGCGATCAGAGGAAACCTGGACGAAGATAGAAAGAAGCAACACGAAGACACAAATACAAAAGATAACACGAAGACACAAACACAGAAACAACATGAAGAATGACCTATCAAAATGCCTAAGCTGACTCGAGGTCATCGGTGAATCACTACGAGAATCAACACGAAATATCAAACAGCAAGGGAATGACACAAAGTGAAACAACACTTTACACTAACATAACTTGAAGACACAGGAAAATGACTCGAAAACGAGGACGACACGGGCTGAAAACAACTCGAAGACGAAAACAGAAACCGACACGAAGTGTGGTCACAAAGTAAAAAGGACACGGGGTCTAGAAAAAACAACACGAGGACAGAAGACAGGAACGGCTACAACGACACGTGATAAAGCAGTGACAGCAGAAAAATGACTCGAGTAACTACAGTAAATGACACGAGAACACAATAGCAGAAATAAAAGAATGACTCGAGATGATCAACTAAATACTGGAGGAACGACACGAGGTTCACAGGAAAATGACTCGAAGTTCATCAGAACAAATCGAGCTGCTTCAGTAAACAGCACGAAGACAATCAACATACATAGTTGGAACAACACGACGTACAACAGGACTACACGAAGTGTAGAAAACACAAACAACACGAAATATGAATGGAACAGTACGGACATGCAAAGTACTACCTCATAGCAGTTTTCCTGTTAATCATGGAAATATCAAATACATAACATTACGCAAGATATCTGATTAAAAGGACAATATTTAACATAGTGATGCTCATCATCAAAACACTAGGGAAGTCACAAAAATCCAACAGATCACTTGCTCGATCTGGGAACTAGAGTCCTTGCCATTGATGATCATTGCCTGATCTTTTCTTCCCAAATCTGTGTTTATCATTGATCGAAATCCTATAAAAGGATGCACTGGTTGATCTCGCGCGAAAAAAAATGGGTGCTGGCGATTGAGGTTGCAGAAGCTAGTTTACGGAGGTTGATCGTCTGAGAATACAGAGTTCTTCTCTCTCTTTTCTCTGCCAACCTTCAAGTCCTTTGTTCTCACGGTCGTTCTCCTCCTCCTGTGCGATCTCTTTAAGGGCTCTCTGCTTCCTCCTACTGCCGCAACCGAGGCATCAAAGTGGTTTCCCCTTTACTGTTTACAAGAACAGCAGGGCTTTCTTTCTCACGTTTGTCTTCATCATCTCATCATCGATCATCATATATTCTTCTTTTGCATTAGTATTGCATCTCTTTCCCTTTCCCTAATTCTCTAGAGGTTTTAAAAACAAACAAAAGGTGCACACTTTATGCTCCTCTTTCTTCATCATATTATTTCCTTGGATTGATACTATACACACGTTTGGCTGATCCCCTCTTCTTTTGATTGTTTGTTCTTTGATTAAGGGTAATCAAGAGGAAAACCCCCTTCATCGGCCGGCCGATAGAAGGAGGAGGAAGGAATCTACATCCATCCCGCATCCTTATTTTCACCAGGTATTCGCGATCAATTTCCTTTATTTTGAGGTAACCCCTCTGGCGATCACACTCCTTATTAGCACCACGTGCTCTTTTACTCCTTTTTTATTATTCTCCCCCCTATTATATATATTTTTGTCTTAAAAGTGGATTTTCCATGATCTACACTACCCAGTGCCCATGAACACACTACTATTTAAAAAAAATGGGGCTTAAAAAAGAGATGCCCCGCCAGACTTGTTCGAGCACCCTACCGAGCAAGGGCAAAAATGGCTACAACCCGAATGTGGAGAAAACCCGAAAGGGTGTTGTAGGAAGAATTGGGTACCCTGCCACTTCAAAACCCGCAAGGGCACGTGGGTAAAAGCAAGAAGGGGCTAACTCTGGCGAAAAACCGAAGACGACGCTTGTTGTGATAATGTAAAAAAAATGATGATGATGATGAATGACATATCTTTATGTTCATCTCCTCAAACCATGCCATGGGAGCTCCCGATATTTCTCATATGCCCCACCTGGATGAACAAACCATTGTCGATTCTTTGACATCATCCTCAGGATCGGTGCTAAAACCTTTCGGTGTAGGCCTTACGCCTATACTGCTAAAAATAAATTCTCTTTACTTCGGCATTCACCCCATGTCGATCAACAAACCATTGTCGATTCCTTGACATCATCGTCAGGATCCATGCTAAACCTTCAAGTGTAGGCCTTACGCCTATACTGCTAAAACAAAATTATCTTTGCTTCGGCATTCACCCCATGCCGATGAACAAACCACTATCGATTCCCTGACATCATCGTCAGGATCGGTGACTAAAACCTTTCGGTGTAGGCCTTACTCCTATACTGCTAAAAAAAATCTCTTTGCTTCGACATTCACCCCATGCCGGTGAACAAACCATTGTCGATTCCTTGACATCATCGTTTGGATCGGTACTAAAACCTTCCGGTGTAGGCCTTACGCCTATACTGCTGGAGAGGGGAAATCTAACCGCCTGAACGGAGAGGCCAAACGAGGTCCAATTTGACCCAACGAGGCCCAACACCTTGAAGTGGTAGCCCTCGGGCCCACTAAATATAAGCCTAATAACTCACTCGGATCATGCACTTCCTAGGCAGCCTTCGGGTTGGGAAGTCTGAGCATCAGTTCGATCGGGAAAGCTCCCTCGGAGCCCCCTATTCCGTGTCCCGACCATGCACCCATCGCCCGAGAGACCCCTCCTGGGCCAGTGCCTCTTGCTCGGGCCAACTGATGGAAGCTTAACTGTACGGCCGTTACGAGTCCCTTGAAAGTTGGGAGCTCAAGGGGAGAGGGGAGATCAAGAGTTCGCATGCTATAAAGATCCCACAAGGAAGACGCAACCCCCCCTGAAACTCCTCAGCTTACAGGGAGCATTCACTCGACGAGCCATTATTTAAACTGGAGGAACCCTCTTGTGAGAAGGTAAGCCAAAAACCCTGAGCAGGAACCACTTAACCTTTTGGTGGAGAGGGATCTCGCGCGCCCATCTTCCTCCTAACTCCTCCCTTTGCACTAGTGCTCTACTACAGTCACTAACTTAAGCATCGAAGGGTCTTCCCCGGGGATTCATCCCTTGGCACCTCTTACTTGTTTCCCTTCTTGCAGTTCATACTTCAAGGATACGTGGTCATCTTCCTCCCCGCTCAAGAGTAGCACGAGATCGCCCCTCTTCATCTGGCACCGTCAGTGGGAAACGAACAAAGAGCCATCATGGTGCGAAGGAGTTCTGGCAGGAAGACTGCCGGCGACAAGGGAATGGTCCTGGCAAAAGAAGAAGGTGCACCTTCCCTCCCCACAGAAATATCCCCGTCAAGCAACCACACCATGAGATACCTCCGTCGGTGGCGGGGGAACAGCTTCCTAGCGGGAGTACCGACGCCCTCCAAACCCTCAACGTAAAACTGGATGTCCTCGTGGATCTCATGAGGGCCCAGGCGGCCAGGGAGGAGAAGTCGCATCTCCCTCAGAAGACCCCCCCCCCCCCCCCCCGCGGAGATGCCTCCCAGTAAACCGCTGGAGGCCGTTTTACCCTCCTGGGGCGGCGACTCATCTGCAACCAGTCAGGAGGACCATCGCATGCCCCTCCCCCAGAGAAAGAAGCCTCCTCTACCCCGAGGAGGGAGAAGTCCGGAGCACACCGATAGTTCCCGGAGACCGAGGCCCCTGAGGAGAGCCAGGACACCATGCAATTGTGCCCTCTACGCCTTGCAGAAGACCTCTCCTATGGAGGATGAGGAGCGATCCCTTCGGGCCAGCGACAACCAAAACTGTCCCTCCGGCTACGAGACTTTGAGAGGCATTTCGCAGAGCAAGAGCGCGCCCTCTGCACCTTGCAGAAGACCTCTCCTATGGAGGACGAGGAGCGATCCCTATTCTCTGATTATATCTTGAAGGCCGAGATCTCCCCCAGGATCTCACTTCCGACGTTCAAGTCGTATGACGGCCAGGGAGACCCGGTCGATCATTATGACAGCTTCGACACCTTGATGACCTTGCATGGGGCGTCAGACATGATCAAGTGCCGAGCGTTCGTGACCACTCTGGTCCAGGGTGCTCAGGCATGGTTCAGGGCCCTCGCCCACGACAGCATTCACAACTTCAAGTAGTTCGGGCAAGTGTTCAAGGAATGCTTCGCCGGTAGCGGTCCACCCCGGTCAGTAGTAGGATTACTGGCCCTCAAGCAGGAACATGGGGAGAAGTTGCGGGCTTATATCAACCGATTTAAATCGGAAGCCCTACGCATCCCCCGCCAGGATGTAGCCTCGGACATCACCGCACTGACCGGGGGTACCCCTGATGAGAACTTACGGAGCGAGCTAGTGCTTCATCCTCCCACCTCCCTCTTCGAGCTAGTGACCCTGGCCCTGCGCCACGCAAAGTGCGAGGAAGTCCTCAGCGCCTCCTGAGGCACGACAGGGTCGAGTCGGGAGGGGGACAAGAAGCAATCATCTGAGCAAAGGACGGGCCAAGGAAAGAGGCAGAACCAGGACGGAGACCATAAAGAGCTATCCCAAAAATATGAGCAGTACACCCCCCTTACCACTCTTGTCTACGAAATCTACGAAGACATCAAAGGCTCGGGTCTCCTCCACCAGCCCAAGCCTATGAAGGCCAAGCACCACAATCGCCGTAAGCATTGCCTGTTCCACAACGATCACGGGCATCACACCAGCGATTGCCATCAACTTCAAGATGAGATCGAGCACCTCGTCCGCCAGGGACACCTATCCCGATACCGGGCAGAAAGAAGACCAAGGTGCCCCCGAAGAAATCGACAATGCCCCTCGTGGAATCCACATCAATGTCATCGCGGGCGGCGCGGCATCAAGAGGAGATAGCAGCCGAGGAAGAAAGTGTCACGCTGAGTGGGCGAGTCGAGCCTATGTTGAGCACCCTAAGGCCCCGTAGGCGAGCGAATTGCAGGCCCTAGTATTCTCTGACCAGGACTTGGAAGGGCTAACCACCCCGCATGATGACGCTCTCGTTGTATCGGCTACAATAAACCATTGTAACGTAGACATGATCTTAGTTGATAATGGTAGTGCCCCTGATGTATTATCCTATGAATGTTTCCTCAAGATGGAAGAGAATCCATCTAAACTCCGCCCGATCCAAACCCCCCTTTGTGGGTTCAACGGCCAGGCAACTTATTCCGAGGGAGCCCTGAGCCTGCCAGTATCTATCGGCACCCTGCCTAAAACCGTTACAGTTATGGTGGACTTCATCGTGATTAAGGGGATGGCGGCATATAACGCCATCTTCGGCCGAGGTATCCTCAACCAAATGAAAGCGGTGCCCTCTACCTTTCACCAAAAAATGAAGTTTCCTACCAAGTATGGCGTGGGGGAGGTCCGGGGTAACCCGGCATTGGTTAGACGGTGCTATATAATCTCGGTTGAAGCCACGAAGCTGGAAGGGAAAAATAAAGGCGTAAAGGGAGCCGAGGAAGGACCAACAACATCTGAGCCTGGTGGTGAGTTGCTAACGGTCTTCCTCAACGGTGACCCGACTCTAGGAGTCAAGATCGGAGCCGATCTACCACTTGAGGAATAGGAAAAAGATAAAGATTTCCTTGCCCAGTATATCCAAGGCTTTGCATGGTCGGACGAGCACCTTCCCAGGATCCCGGGAGATGTGGTGATGCACAAGCTCAACCTCGACCCAACGGTCAAACCTGTGCAGCAGCCCAGAAGAAAGCACGCCCCAGAAAAGAAGCGGTCATCAAAGAGCAAGTCATCAAGGAGCAGAAGACTGGCCATTTTCATTCGGTCTTGTACCCTACGTGGCTCGCCAACGTTGTCCTGGTACTGAAGGCTTCAGGAAAGTGGCGAATGTGCGTGGACTTCACCGACCTCAACCATGCTATCCCGAAGGATTGCTACCCGCTGCCGAGCATCGATCAACTGGTCGATTCAACCTCTGGCAACGAGTTTCTCAACTTCCTGGATGCTTACTCCGGTTACCATCAGATCAGGATGGACCCAGAGGACATCGAGAAGACCGCCTTCATCACTGACTTTGGCGTACACTGCTACACCCGAATGCCGTTCGGGTTGAAGAACGCTGGAGCAACATATCGAAGACTGATCAGCCACATCTTCAAGGGATAGCTCGGACGGAACGTCAAGGCCTACATTGATGACATGCTCATCAAAACGCCAAAGACTGAAGACCATCTTGCCGACTTAGCCGAGACCTTCGACACCCTCCATAGGTGTAACATGAAGCTCAACCCTGCTAAATGCGCCTTCGGAGTCAGATCTGGGAAGTTCCTAGGCTTCCTGGTAACTCAACGTGGGATCGAGGCCAACCCCGACAAGTGTCAGGCCATCCTGAACATGTGGCCACCCACCTGCATCAAGGACGTTCAACGCCTTACGGGGCACATTGCTGCGCTCAACCATTTCATATCCCGAGTGGCCGAACGATGCCTACCCTTCTTCAAATTGTTGAGGGGACCCAAAATGGCATCTGCTACGTTGGCCTGGGATGAGGAATGTCAGAAGGCATTCGCTGAACTCAAGGAATTCTTGGCCTCACCCCCGGTGCTGTCCAAGCTGGTCCAGGGCGAAGCTCTACACCTATACCTCTCGGTGACCCCTTCCACAGTAAGCTCAGTCCTAGTCAGGAACGACGCGGGGGTCGAGAGACCGGTTTACTATACTAGCAAGGTGCTTAATGAGGCTGAAAGAAGATACCCCACAATCAAGAAACTTGTGCTAGTGTTGGTTACCTCGGCCAAGTGCCTCCGACCCTACTTTCAAGGGCACTCCATCGTCGTATTGACCGACGAACCTCTGAAGAAGACTCTCTTTAACCCTGAAGCCTCGAGGCGCCTCGTCAAATAGGCCATCATGCTCGGGGCCTAAGACATCTCGTATCACCCTCGCTCGGCCATCAAGGGACAGGCCCTCGGGGACTTCATCGCCGAAAGCACCGTCCCGATTGAGGAGGTACCTCCACCTACGCCCGGGCCCACTTGGGACATGTTCATCGACGAGTCCTCCAACTTGGTCGGGAGCGACGCTGGTGTCCTTCTCAAGTCCCCCGAAGGAGCAGAGCTGTGGTACGCCTTGAAATTCAACTTCCAGGCGTCCAACAATGCCTCAGAGTATGAAGCCGTTATCTTGGGAGCCAGGATGGCTCGACGACTAGGAGTCGAGCGGGTCAGGATCCACACCGACTCCCAACTGGTTGCTAGCCAGGTTAACGGTGATTATGAAGCTCAAGAAGGACAAATGATCAAGTACCTCCAGGTGGTCAAGCGGATGGCCCAACTCTTCGAGAGCTTTAAGGTAGTCCGGATAGCCCAGGGAGAAAACTCCTGAGCGGACGCCCTCTCTCGCCTGGCCACCTCCCTCGACCCCGAAGGTACTCGGTCGGTCTTCTTCAAAGAGCTCAAGCGCCCGAGCATTGAATCCGAGCTTATGACCGTTGACCCGGCACTCCCGAGCGACTCACAGACCCCCTACATATCCTGGCTTCGGACTCTCAAGAGCCCCCTGACCCTCGGGAGGCTCGAAAGCTTAAGTACCAAGCTCGACATTTCATCATGCTGGACGATGCCTTGTACTGCAGATCTTTCTTCGGTCCCCTCCTCAAGTGCATTAGTGCCGATGAAGCCAGCCGAGGGATTCAGGAAGTACACGAAGGCATCTGCGGCGCGCACCAAGGAGGAAGATCACTCGCCAGGATCTTGCTTCGGCAGGGTTACTGGTGGCCCACTCTCCAGCGCGACTGCACGACCTACGTATAGAAGTGCGACTGATGTCAGTGCTTTGACCATCTGATCCACCAGCCCGCCACGGAGCTCATCACCCTTGCCGAGCCATACCCCTTCGCTCGGTGGGGAATCGACATTCTCGAGCCATGCCCCACGGCTCAGGCACAGAAGAAGTGCGTCATCGTCGCCATCGACTACTTCACCAAATGGATCGAGGCTGAAGCCACCACCAAGATCACCGAATCAATCATATGTAGTTTTGTTTGGAAGTCGATCATTTGTCGTTACGGTGTCCCCCGAGTGATCGTGAGGGATAATGGTCGACAATTTTATTCTCACTATTTCAGAGATAGATGTGCTGACCTAAACATTCGTAATCACTTCACTTTGGTAGCCCACCCTCAGGCTAACGGATTGGTTGAGAATGCCAACAAAACTATCTTAAAAGGCATCAAAACCAGGCTCGACAAGGTCAAGGGAAGCTGGCTCGAGGAACTACCGAGCATACTGTGGTCGCATCGAACTACTCCAAGAATGGCCACCGGTGAAACACCTTTCTAGCTGGTGTATGGCATGAAAGCCGTGATTCCATTAGAGGTCGGCAATCCTTCTCTCTGAGTCGTCCACTTCCAACCCGAGGTGAACGAGCAGAAACTGCTGGAAAACCTCGACTTAATGGACGAGACCCGAGAGATTGCTAACATCTGAGCAATGGAATACCAACGGCGCATCACTCGATACTACAACTCCAGAGTCCGAGATAGGCATTTCCAACCAGGGGACTTTGTCCATTTCCAACCAGGGGACAGAGTCCGAGATAGGCATTTCCAACCCTAACCCTAGAAAGTGAATTTCAGTTTAGAAGGCGACGGCTAACCCTATCCGCACGATTCGCACACATCCAACTTGATTGGACTCTATCTTCTCGAATAGAAGACTCTAGACCTTGTGTGACCTATAAAAATGGACCTCAGGAACCCTATTTTTGTTTGGGTGCTGTGGCGGCCGACGATGATCATGGACGAGGGTGGATTCCGGCGATCACCGGCGGGGTGTTCTTCGCGTGTCGTCGTCCCTTCTTCTTCCTTCTTCCTCCGTTTAAGGTAGGTTATAGCAAGCCAAACCTTAAGTATTATATATGGTTAGAACCAGCATCGAGTGCTCTTTCTATTGAATGCAAAAGCCCTAAAAGTTACTTAGTAACATGCGAGAATTTTAGGGTTTAGTAGAAGTATGTCATATCTAGGGTTATACTTGTTCCATCTCGTTTAAGTAGGGATTTCAGGCACTAAAGATTAAATCGAGCATGCTATATTGTAAAACTTTTCGTGCTCTTTCTTTTGAGTCCAAAAGCCCTAATTATTATGCTCTGTGCTATGTGTATTTAGCAATTCTTTGTAACCCTAGCCAACTTGCCGGAGGCGGGCAGGGCGAAAGGGGGGTTTGGTAGATTTTTGACTTGCGCGGCCTCACGATAGACCGCCCAACGTGTTAGGTGGCACATTACGGACCGTTTATGTGTTGTGATTCGTATTATGTTTTTGGGAAGAGCGGCTTGACCTAGACCGCCCTTCTGTCAGGCGGCCAATGATTGACCGTTCGTCTCCCCCAGCAGCTCATTACAGACCGCTCATCCCCAGAAGGCTTTCAGACCTGAGGGGGATAAATGGCATGTCGTGCGACCGCTGAGGAGGATGAAAGGTCCCTACTGGACCGTCCATCTTTACAGAATTGATTAAGTTATCTTCTTGCATTATTTATGATAGTATATTAGTGGTTAAATGTAAGTTAGCAACATGCATAAAAACCCTAAAAAATTATAACATTAAATGATTATAAATCTTGCTGATTTATACATCTTGACCTTGGATCATCTTTTTTTCAATGTTAATATTAATCATGACTCATTATTAAATTGAAAAGTTTATTAGGGTTGTATGACAGTCGTTCTACTCCAGTAGCATTGACTGATCATCTCACAGGTTTCCGGTGTTTTATTAGCCCTATTTCCTTGTAATGTTTAGGACTCTTCGCCGGATATTCCTTCCGTCGGACTAGGACCTTCATTACGGGACCTCTGTAAGCCCCCGCGAGCTTGGGATTCCCACTAGGATGCCGGGCAGGTTGTACCATCAAGACCTGAACCTGTGTACGTGATCAAATCGATTAAACTATCGTATTGTAAGTCACGGCTCGACTTGGACCCCTGAGAATTGCGCGGCCCGAAAGGGACAGTTCATCCTATTGGGCGGCCCATAACGAACCATACATCCCTGGCCAAGTGCCACTTACATTGGTCGTTCAACCTTGATCTATCTTTGACCAAATTGTGTTTGGATCGACCCAGTAAGCCCTAGGTTGACCAATAGAGAGTGGGCTGGACCCTGGTTCAGTTCTGCCCCACTTATGGCAGCCCGGAGGCCGTTTGGGTAGATTTCTAGTTGGTTAAGTTGAACGGACCTATTGGAACCGCCCATGTTATAGCGCGGATCTTATTGGACCGCCTGTCTATTGGACGGCCTTGTAAGGACCGTTTATGTTGTTCTTGGGCTTCCAGCTCTACTAGTCTTGAGCGGCCCATGTTTGACCGTCCAATTACTCGAGCGGCCCTACATGGACCATGTATCCTTGACTTCGGTGTGGCTAGTGCTAAGCCCATGTCTATCCTGAACGGTCCACTCTAGACCATGTATTTCTTGAGCGGCCCTGTTCTGACCGCTTATCATCCAGAAGTGATTTCCGTGATTTTTCGTGTTGAATCCAAGGACCTGATTGGTTCTTGATAACTTGAACTTTCCAGACATGATGTCTACTTAAACTTACCCTTGAAACTTTGGTAAGTTCCATATCTTGAAGTATTGGCCATCTAACTTGATTAATGTCTAGACATAACTTGGGATCTTGGATCCAACAAATCAATGCCAACGCATCATAATGGCCCGGTCTAGTCCTGGGAGGAGCGCCTGAAAAGTACTTGTGCCCCGGGTAGTTTGAATGACATGGTGAGGCATTGCACCGAGTGCATGACTAGCGTGATGTCTAAGACAATAGTCTCTTACTTGAATTTCTCTTGACTTGGTTAAATCTTGCTTATTGGCCAAATTTCTGGTTATATCATGTTCTTGCCTTCCTTTCATTATTTTGTTGCATGGTTATTTCTTTTCATTCTTTATTTACGTGCTCAAACATACAATTTAATTGGTTAATTACTTAAACTTGCCTGTTATTACCTACTGAGCATTCGCTCACCTAGTTTTTCCCCCTTTTCAGGTAGCTCAGGTGAGGACTCGCAATCTGATGGGAACGGGCAAGAGTGACGACCGTGGAGTGAACCCGATAGAAGCCTGTGAAACTAGTTCTAGTTGTGGAGTTATTTGTGTTTAAGAGTATTTTGGAAGAGTTGTAATTTGAAGTTAGCCAATGTAATAATGTTAAGTGGATGTTGTCAAGATTATGTTAAGTGAGATCATTGTAGTTTGGGACATGGTTTGGTTATGTGCTATTTAATGAATGGAGCAGTTTCTATTTATGGTGATGTGCGATCTTTTAGCTTTATCATATCATGTCTAGAAATCAACAAATTATTATTATTACTTATCTCTACTGCCAGTCCCGATATTCCGCATCGGGGGGTGACAGTTAGGTGGTATCAGAGCCTAGGTTTCTAATATTCCTAGGTTATTTAAGTTCTAGGATTCTATGTGTTTGTCGTAGTACATATACCCTCGTTATGAGTCAAAGGACCAAACCTAGTGAGAATTTGGGTAGAGACTTGGGTTGAGTTAATAATCAACTCTAAACTCTTTCTCTTAAATGAACTTAAGATAAATTATTTTTATGCAGGACGTTCCGATGGCAGCTGAGCGTGCGCAGTGGCGGGACATGTAGCGGATGGTCCAAGGACTTACGTGGGCTTTACAACAGGTTGCCCAAGGTGGAGCGGCGAATCACGGTGCTGGTGTGATGTGACACCACCTTGGAGTGATAGTCACAAGATCAATTGCCCCTTGGACCTAGCAAGCAACCAACGCACGGACCGGTGACTTTACTCGAGCGGGCTCACCCGCTAAGCACACTCTTGTGCCCGTAGGCAACCCGGTGATGGTGGTGAGGGTTCGGGATGGGACCTCGCTTCTCCAGAGGTTTGGATTGAACCCCCAATGGTCCTGGGATGCCCACTCTCGTAGGCGGCCAGCACGCCGAGGGTGTGGGATTTAATGGCTCTTTCGCAACTCGCCCGCGGTAGTCACTCAATTATAAGCAAATTCGGGTTCGGGCACTCTCTTATCACCGACGGCACTAAGATGCAATACTAATTAAGCAAGGGAATCCAGCAAAGAGAAGTGTTCAGTGGCTCACCTGATCGGTGTGAAGACACCGATCCCGGCCGGAGACGAGGGCGAGCGAGGAAGCGTGGGCTTACCCGCACGTCACGCCGGAGAAGCTTCCACCTGAAATTTCAGATTACATGCACTACGCCCCATGCATGGGGGAGATCTTGGGGAAGGGAAGCCAATGACTACACCCAAACACTACCTCCACACAGGGAGGGGCCTTCAGCCGGCCAAGCAAGAGGGGAAAAATCGAGCTATAAGCAAAGAAAGAGAGCCGATGCTGATTCTGACCACTCCATGTGCTTCTTCTGGACAGGCAGTTGGTTATCTTAACACTGCGGCCACTCCATATTTTTGTTGATGACGAAACTAGTTGAAAATTCTTTGTAGATGGATCAGGATGACGCCAGAAGTTTTCTGATTTCTTTGGTCACCAGTGGGTGGTCGGGCAGAGGCTCAAACAGGGAGGCAGGCATGCAGTTCTGACTGCTTCAGGTTCACAACAGCAGGAAGAAGAGGTTGCCACGAGCGCTCCAGAGCTCAGAATCAAGTGCCTCTAGAGTCGTCAGAACCGTCGATGAGTCCTCTTCGAAACAAGACCAACGGGGATGCCAAATGTTGTCGAAGTGGACTGGTAGAACTCGAACATTGAGGGAGGGTCGGAGTAGACTGATAGGAAGCAGAACCGCACACCAGGAGGAAGAAAATGAGAACTCTTGATTCCGGGCGCCAAATAGAGCTCCGCTTCTTGATTCTGGAAGTAGACTTGTCGAAGAAGCTCTCGGACAAGCCTCACCTCCAGATCTTCAAGAGAGTGGTCGTGGTAGCTTCAGGAGTCAGCTTCAGGTTGCTCTTCAGGGAGAAGATGCGCAGTCGGGGAAGATCGACTGCTCCGGACAACCCCGAACTCAGAACGTGATGAGACCATCACGGTTGCAAATCTGACTTGACGATCTTTCCAGCAATATAGAACTTGCTACCAGATTCATCGAGGAGATGATGGGAAAGCCTCTGCAATCCATAGCTTCTCTGCTTCCTCCGAACTGAAAACTGCAGGTGGAAGATGATGGGGGGAAATGGGATATATGGGAGGGGAAATGAGGTGGATGTGTATGGCGGCAACCTCTAGGTGTGAGGGGGTCTGGGAGGGGGTGTTCCAAGGTTTGGGAAGGGGGGAATGGTGGCTGGAATGAGGTTTTTACAGTGGGTGAGAGAGGAGCTACGAATTTGGGATGGTGGGTGAGAGGGAAATGATATTTGGAAATGGGTTTAAGGGTGGGATTAATTTTTTTGTCTTGGGGATGGGAGGGGTTATGTTGGGGAAGGGACCCATTTCCCCTTGCTTCCCTTGGCCATCCCACCCTCGTACACACAACCCTACACCTTCATCCTATTCCCAACTCACAGGCAGCAGAGTACCAGTGACTTTCTGAGACTGCCACGTCATCACCATGAAACTTCAGAGGGCGTACCATATACCGTAAGAAGCATCTCCTAGTCCTCTTCGCAACGGTGGTGGTCTTGTCCCAGTCTGAGTTCGTCGCTGCCTAGGAGAGCCGACATCGCCGAACTGCGCATCATCCTCCTGACAGTCATCCAGAAGCATATTGCAGAGGCTACCATGACTAGAGTTCTGAGCGTCTTGAAGCGGCGCTTGGCTGAAACGTTCTCCTCCAAGTCCCCTAGCATCACCAATAAGCGGAGTATCGTTTGAAGCCGGAAGCACAAAGTTCCGAATTTCCTACCATTAGTGCGCAGGTCAGTCTGACTGAAGACAGATCCAACCCCCTCCCACTTCTCAGGCTCTCGTGGTCAGCTCCGACGTCCGAAGGCATCCTCGTGGGTCTCCGTTCGAAGAGGGTTCGACCATGAATCCAATGACTCTGGCCTCGCCTGAATCAGAGCTCAGGAACAACCGTGGTGTCCTCACCTTTCTGCTACAGTGACACAGAAGTTACCAGAATTAGAAGCTTGCAACCCTGTTCACGCCTCTACCCCGACCGTCGTCACCAACAAGAAAATCCCCAAAAATTCTGAAGTCATTCTGGGTCAACCACGGAGATTTTGCACTGGTTTCATTGCAAATAGAGTTCAGGGCAGTCCGCAGCGGTGTCAACACCGACTATCTATCCGCTGCTCTAGAGGGCTGGCAGAACTGACGATCTTCTTCCACTTCAACTTCTAGCATAGTTTTCCCCACCCCGCCTGGCCGGCTGATTGCCCCTCCCTACGTGGAGGTACATTTTGATTGTAAAACTAATCCCCACCCCTAGTCCAACCCCCTTGCGAGGGGCGTAGTGCATGTAACTTGAATTTTCAGGTTGAAGCTTCTCCGGCGCGACGTGCGGGTAAGCCCACGCTTCCCCGCTCGCCATCATCTCCGGCCGGGATCGGCGTCTTCACGCTGATCAGGAGAGCTCCTGACCACACTCTTATGCTTGATTAATTGTGCTTGATTAGTATTGCTTCTAGTGTGTCATCTGTCGGTGAGGAGTGCTCGAACTCAAATTGCTACTATGTGAGTGTCCACCGCGGGTGAGTTGTGAGCGAGACCAATTTACCCACGCCCTCGACGTGCTGACCACCCGTGAATTTTGGAAACCCCAGACCCTTAGGGGTCCTCCTCAAGCCAGCCATACCCTTGGAAATCTCCGGGTCCAACCTTGGACCCTCTCCCCATCGCCGGTCCACCTACGGACCCGAGTGTGCCAAATGTGAGTGAGTTCGCTTGTGTGACATTGCCGTGTCCGTTATGTTTCTTCCAATCTAAGTCTAAGGGGTTGTGTCACATCATTTGGTATCAAAGCAAGTTCTAGACTTGTCTCTACTGAGTCTTATCCAAGGACCATTGCATTTATCCCCCCTATCATCATGGTCACTTCCAACTTAACCTTCTCGCCACCCATGGACTTCATTCTAGATGACGGATCACGTTCTAGTGATTATGTTAGGTGGGAGGCTACCATGGAAAGGTACTTTGAAAAGACTTGGGTATATGGACCCGCGAGAGTCCGCAAGGCCAAGGGACAACTTTGGGGTCAAGCCAAGAGTAAGTGGGAGCACATAGAGGGGTTAAGAAGGGTTACGAGGCAAGAGCCCATTTCCTCATGGGATGATATGAAGGAGGAACTTAGAAAGATCTTCGCTCCCCAACATTCTCCTTCCTATCCGAGGAGCACTACCACTCCTCCATCCCCACCAGGCCAACTTGAGACCACCCTTAGGTCTCCACTCCCACCACTCCCAACAAATCACCTCTCAACCATCATCACTACACTTCGCCACCAAGCCCTCTCCCTTAAGACCCAAAAAGCCTAGCCTCTACCTCTCCGCCTAACCCCATGAGGGTCCCCAAACCCCAACCAAAACCCCCTTCCACAACCCTCACTATCCAAACCAAATTGGCTCCCACTTCCACCCCTCCACAACTGGCCGATCCAAAGGGCAAGAGACCCTTAACCGACCCGGCTCTCCCCGTGAAGGCCACCACCAACCAACCCACACTACCTTTTCCAACCCATACCCAAACCCAATTGGCCTCCACTCCTCTATCTCCCCTCATAAGGGACAAACCTCCCAAGGCCAACCAACCCAAGCCTCCTCACCCAACCCATCTCCCACTCCCAACTCCAATCCTACCCCAACCTAGGCCTCCGCTACTTCCCCTCCCAATCCCAAACCAAGTTTCCCTTTACCCTCCACCCCGGGTACACCATCTCACCTCCTTGGTAGAGGAGGCCATGACCCACACACCCATTCAAGTAGAGATGGATACCCATCCGGACCCACCTCCCGCCATAGAGGAAATCCAAGAGCTTCCCATTCCATCCACCTCTCCTAGCCCAGTTCTTCAAGACCCAACCACCACCAATCATGGCACCCTCACCGTTAATAAGTCCATACTCCAATGGCTCAAGCGAGGCCCCACCATCCCTAGCTCACCCCCACACCTCTCCCCCAGGTGACATCAATCCGAAATTGTGCCCCTCCCCTCCTTTTACACCACTATCCAATCATCTTACCAAGTGGACACATTAGGGGATCTTCTCATGGGCTTAGCATGGCAAATGAAGTTGACCGGCATGTTGACCACAGTGGCCAACCAACCTAGGAGCCTTGATCTCCTACACCTATATGTCAGATCTATCACCTCGATTTGCACCTCTGGGTGCTACACTAGCGATCTCCTTCTATTCCTCCCCACACCTGATGAGCCCGACCTTATCCTCAAATTGGAGTCCCTCATATCGGGCAGAAAGCCAAGCCATCCTCTCATGGCCAACACACCCACTAAGAACTTCGGCCTAATCATTTCATTAGAGGAGGATGATCCACCACCATATTGTGAGGACCTTGAGGATGTTGAGATGAACTTAGAGCTCCTTTCCCCCGGGTACACTTATGTTGATCCTTTTAACCCCATCCCTATGGGAACCTGGGAACCCATGTGATCCGCCCACATCACTTATCACCCACTCCTTCCTACCCTCACCCACCATGTTGGGCCAAGCCCACCTCTCCCAAGTCCCAGGCAACACAAGGGTAGCTATGACCAAGGAAGATCTACACCTAAGTAACAAGGAGGTGCCTCTCCCCATGATGTCCACCTTCCTTGACCCCTTCAACCCTTTTGAATGGAAACTCTAATGTCAAACCATACCCCAACACATCAAAGTCATTTTTGGGTTAGGAAAACATATGTCTTGGCACTTCGAACCACTTGGCAAGATTCATAAGTCGGGTACATTCATTCATATCACCCACATGTCAAGTAGGAAACATGAGTGGTCCATATTCGGATGTAATGGTCCTCCTTCATTCGTCATGAGTCTTAAGCATGTTAGGAGCATTCATGGATGTCCGGGTCCTCCGGCACTCATCACACCCACGCATGAGAGGGACATCTATGGATGCCTTGGCCCTCCCACACCCTTCAAAGTCTCCATAGCACCTCTGCATGATTGGTCTAAATATGGTTGTCCTGGCCCCACTTTGCATATCATGCATCTCCCACTCACACCGCATCGTAGTGCTTGGCATGAGCATTTAAGCAAGCAACAAACAACGAGCGGTGAGAATCACAAGAAGCATGCAAAACCTTGCAAACGCCACTTTGAATTCCAAGTTGGCAACTTGGCGATGGTGACTTTGGAGTAGCTCTACCCTAGGGTCACCTCCAACATGAGGGCACGAGGACTTGGACCTTGCCTAGTTTCGAGTGGCCCTAGTAACCCAGCTTATGGGTTGGGCTTTCTAATATATTTTGGGATTCACCCCATTTCCCACGTGGCGGGTCGGGTACCGTATATGGGCACTGCGGTGGATCCTACTGAGAGTTTCGGGCCTACCCCTACCCTTGTGAGAGACGCACTCGGAGAGCCACCACATATCAGCCTGAGAGCTCGACGTGTGCACACGGAGGCAATACTAGGCGAGCATGGTTCCATCACCGGCAACAGGGTGTTCCCGAGCCACCTTGAGAGGATGAAGAACCGTCCCCTGGTTGTGGATGCAGGGTTGAGTTTGGAGGTCGTGGCTCGCCTGGAGCTGCTTCGGAGGACCACTTCCCTGGTGGACCCATACTCAACGGAGTCGAGTTCCTCGCACCCCGAGGGTATGATGGGGGCATCTCCCGCCCTTCACATTTTTCCACAGCTCCAATTGCTCACTGGCAGTACTCCATTGTGTCCGTCACATTTTCTAAGTCTTGGCATGTAATTTTTATATTTTATTTGAATCGTATCATTGTAATTTTCCTTTTATTTGAGTCCAGAACCTAGGTTAATGACTCATCTACCTAAGTTAAGTGTCATAGTGTTGATTAGATTAGTTAATGGGCCCTATTCAATGGGCTAGGCCCAGGGGCGTCCCCTTCCCCCTTGGTGATTTGTCAATGTTCCAAAAGTCAGGGACTTATTGTAAAATGTGGGTTCCCTATAAATAGGACCCCCATCTCCCCATTTTAAGCTAATGAAGATCTATTATTGTGATTCCAGAAAATTGAGTTCATTTGGTGAGAAGCCATTAGAGAGGAGTGAGAAACTCCCCTCCCCTAGCCCCTTTCTCTCTCCTCCCCCTCCCACCTACTTTCTCACTCTCCTCCCCTCATTCAATAGTCACCACAACTTCTCACAACACCTCTTTACCCCACCCCTAGTCCCAAGGGAGAACCCACCAATCTCGAAGCCACCCTCCAACCCCCAACCACCCACTACCGTTTCCCAAGCACCCTTCCATCTCCCCAAGGCTGAAGGGGTTCAAACCCTAGGCCAAATTTGAATATCCCTCCCTTGCTAGCTGCCCCTCACCCCTCCCCAGCACCCCCTTCCTACCCTGGTCGCCCTCCGCATTTCCCCTTGCTTCCCTTGGCCATCCCACCCTCATACACACAACCCTACACCTTCATCCTATTCCCAGCTCACAGGCAGCAGAGTACCAACGACTTTCTGAGGCTGCCACATCATCACCAAGAAATTTCAGAGGGCGTACCATATACCGTTAGAAGCGTCTCCCAGTCCTCTTCACAACAGTGGTGGTCTTGTCCCAGTCTGAGTTCGTCGTTGCCCATGAGAGCCGACATCGCCGGACTGCGCATCATCCTCCTGATAGTCATCCAGAAGCAGATTACAGAGGCTACCACAACCAGAGTTCTGAGCATCTTGGAGTAGCGCTTGGCTGAAACGTTCTCCTCCAAGTCCCCTAGCATCACCAAGAAGCGGAGCATCGTTTGAAGCCGGAAGCACAAAGTTTCAAATTTCCAAGCATTAGTGCGCAGGTCAGTCTGACTTAAGATAGATCCGACCCCCTCCCACTTCTCAGGCTCTCGCGGTCAGCTCCGACTTCCGACGGCATCCTCGTAGGTCTCCGTTCGAAGAGGGTTTGACCACAAATCCAATGACTCTAGCCTCGCTTGAATTAGAGCTCTGGAGCAACCGTGGTGTCCTCACCTTCCTGCTATAGTGACACATAAGCTACTAGAATCAGAAGCCTGCAACCCTGTTCACGCCTCTACCCCGACCGTCGTCGCCAACAAAAAAATCCCCAAAAATTCTGACATCATCCTAGGTCAACTACGAAGATTTTGCCACTAGTTTTGTTGCAAACGAAGTTTGGGGCAGTTCGCAGCGGCGTCAACACCGACTATCTATCTGCTATTTAAGAGGGCTGGCAAAACCGACGATCTTCTTCCACTTCGGCTTCTAGCATAGTTTTCCCCACCCCGCCTGGCCGGATGACCACCCCTCCCTGCGTGGAGGTATATTTTGGTTGTAAAACTAATCCTCACCGCTAGTCCAACCCCCTTGCGAGGGGCATAGTGCATGTAACTTGAATTTTCAGGTTGAAGCTTCTCCGGCGCGGCGTGCGGGTAAGCCCATGCTTCCCCGCTCGCCATCATCTCCGGCTGGGATCGGCGTCTTCACATTGATCAGGTGAGATCCTGACCACACTTCTATGCTGGATTAATTGTGCTTGATTAGTATTGCTTCTAGTGTGCTGTCGGTCGGTGAGTGCTCGAACTCAAATTACTACTATGTGAGTGTCCACCGCGGGTGAGTTGTGAGCGAGACCAATTTACCCACGCCCTTGACTTGCTGACCGCCCATGAATTTTGGAAACCCCCAACCCTTAGGGATCCTCCCCAAGGCGGCCATACCCTTGGAAACCTCCGGGTCCAACCTCGGACCCTCTCCCCATCGCCGGTCCACCTACGGACCCGAGTGTGCCAAATACTGGTGAGTTCGCTTGTTTGACATTGCCGTGTCCTTTACGTTGCTTGCAATATAAGTCTAAGGGGTTGTGTCACATCACCTTCAAACGACACAGATTTCCATCACAGCTGGGTCCTGTCCGCCACTATCCGACACGACCATAATCTACAGACACTGCTGTGGTCGGTTTCATTGTTAGGCTCACCAGCCACTCACAGCTGCCAATAGGGACCTATAATCTATCAGAGATCACTTCTCATGATCACGGTCTCATCCGAGGACACAACCTCTAACACAAGTCGGGCACCAATCCACCTACTATGACCATCACGTCCTCGACCTCCGTCAGGCGACATCCTCAACAACCCCATCTGGGTCTAACACCGATGCCAGACATGACTTACATCACAGGAACAGGGTACTCATGCGGCACACTAGCCAGCACATTCCCCAATACTCTATCCTAACAGTGCCATGACCACAACACCTCGAGCAACGGCACGACAACAACATGTCTAACGTATAGAAACCGATCCTCAGATGCTCAATGCAACCTCAGGAATCCGCCCGTAGCACCCAACGCTACGATCCTGAACCTGTGGGTTATGCGTCCACCACGCTTTCGCTGCACACTCTGATCCACACGCATAGCCAACACGGCAACTCGAGACTCGCCATCCCGACAATCCACAACTTGGCTGGTCAACCTTAGAAAACAAGGTGAGGAAAAGCTCCATTACCTTGAACCCCAAACACAGATTCTCTCTCTAATCTGGCAACCCTCTGTGGCTCCGCAGACTTCGATCTACAACGAATCGGAAAAATTCCAACACCAGCAAAGATTGCGAACACCGCCCAACTAGCACTCGTCCTTCCGGAACAGCGCCAGCACCCTCACATGCCTGGGGAATTGGGCATAACCCTCACAGGCAACCACCTTGCCAAAACACGGATCACGTCTCGCACAGACTTCAGGGCACACAGAGGGCCAACCAATCCAGACACACAATGCAAGATGATGAACCTTAGCTAAACACAATCTCTCCAACCAAAGGAGAAACCAATCACACCTCTGACCAATGGAAAACCTCCACGCTCGACCTGACCTCGAATCACGTGCACACTGGGAAGAGAACTTTCCAATGCCAAGAAAACCATCGCTTCCATCAGGTCAGCACCTCCGACAACACTCGCCAAGTGTCTCGATGGACCACGATCACAGCATCTCTCGATGCACCGCCGCTGTAATTTCTCAAACTGCAACACGCCACGCCAAGAGCCACAACACAAGCCATAATCGACAACCGTCAACGCTCATCCTCGAGTCCCGAACTCGCCGCGGAACCTTTACAACTCAAACGAAATCTAAGGCGAGCACAACCTATTTGCACACAAGAGCGCAAAAGCAAGACTTACTGGGACACCACATCCCAATCCTACCTCAAAATCTGCAAGAATAACTAGGATCGACATGTCATTTCTAACGCCACAGAGCACGACAACAACATCAGGCTCGACAAAACGGTAGCTCGCAGGGAAGATCCTCCGCTCACCTGAGCACGCTTCTTGATCAGAGCACCAGCTCTACCACCTCAAACCACGACCTTAACACCTTAGGGGATGGATAAACCTCAAGCTAAAGTGGCCAGACTCGACAACACCTCCTTCAGAGCACGCTTACAGCCGCTTAATCACGAACAATCCTCGCCAGCCACCTGACCTCACTAGAGACACCTCGAACGCAGCACCGTGAACTCACGCCTGCTGGTAAACTCTACCCAAAGTAGCACAACCGGGGTCACAACCCGTCGGGAAGAAATCTCTCTATTACCTCCCTTGGGCCCCACGCCGGCATGAAAGCCGCGAACAGCACCCACCTTTACAGCGCCACGCAGCGCACTCAAGCTCCCAAGCGAGAAATCAAGTGGAAAACAAACACAAAACCCTAGGCCAGCTATCAACTATACTGGACCTTATGGACTCTGATCACTGCAATATCTCGAATTCCCATGTACGTCCACAACCACTGCTCTGATACCAACTGTAACGACCCAAGATTCGGATACCGGGAAGAACTCGATACCATTCGAATCCTGGCCCGCCGCCCTCGAACCGGGAGGGCTCGGAAGGGTTAAAAGGAGTGTGGAGGTACAAAGAAATAGGAAATAAGACAGGACAATTCAATAATTAACAAAAATAAATAAATAACTACAACAACAGAGTCCAATCCAACAGAAAGTACAGTCTAAGGTAGGAAACGTACCCAACACCGAGTTAACACTCGGCCCGGTGAGCTGGCAACTAAGAACCTCTAAACAGCACCCTCGAACCTCGAGGAAGAACCACAGCACCTGAAAAGCAGGGATAAGCCTCCAAACAAAGGCTCAGTAGGGGTCCCGCAGAACCCCAACCGGAAACAATGGCGGTAGCGGAAAGGAAAGCTACGATAGCAACTATAGCAGGAACAACGAACCGGTGGCTGGTCAAAACTCGACACTACAGCTACTCCTACCGGTAACGGGAAGAAGGGGACTCCCAATGTCACCATCGGGGACCAGACCACACTAACACCACCTACCGAGGTAAAACCTACGGCAGCCCAGTCGCAAAGCATGACCTCTCAGATAGGACCAACCGGACACACGGTCCAAGGTGCAACCCCGACCACCTAGTCGCGGACACCACTCTAGCAAGACGCAACCTCGATAAAGCCACTGGCACCCTGGCCACTACCTCGGAAACATCGGATGGTATAGAAAACCACGTCTCGCAGACGGGAAACGAAACCTGACAACAGGAGAGCCACGTCTCACGTGACAGGAGTACCTGCCCACTAGAAGCAAGGCCGGATGTGCCCCGTGACGTCTTAGACTGCGTCTCAGGTGTCCCCCTCATCGCACCATGGCGGAACGGGGACACCGTACTAGTAACCACAGAACAAGAACTAGCTAGGGTCGCGCTCGTCAGCGCGGGTCCAACTGCCCTCAACCACGTGTGCACACACAGACCATGCGTCCTAGGTCTGGCCCTCTAACTGGTTTTCCCCTCAGCCGGACTCTGGTGTCAAGACGTGGGACCCGACGGTAACCAGCCTAAAATCCGTCTCTTGGGATAGCTTCGCCACCACTCCCTGGTGGGACCACTCGCGTGTCGGAATGCTACGACTAGTGGGGAGTCACTAATGTGACCACTCTCCAAGGAGAAACTCCGAGAAACACGCACGCACCCTACGTGAATGTCGAGAAGACCCAAGTGGCACCGAGCCACTGGACTCTGGACGGTCCTCTAGCCTCACTAGATCCAACAGTCCTCGAGTCTCAAGACTCGGGGTCAAGACCGTTGCACTAAACGGCTCCACGCTGTCAATCTGCCCTAACCCTAGCATCAGAAACCTCGGCACGATATCTCACGAAGGAGTTCATGACTGCTAAGACCATTCCCTTGAAAAGGGAACTGAGAACCCTCCAGCCCCCGGCTGGGTAATTGGATTCACAGTCCACATGCCACACACACGGACCATGCGGAAAACACAGAAGCATGATTCCCAAGGCAGCTCACAAGTCGCCATGCCGATTCGCCCATCCCCGGGAAAAGTGGAAAACCTCCAGCCCCAGGCTGGATGGCTGGACTCACAGTCCCAGGCCACACACTTGGCCCACTCGGGAACCATCTTCCCGATGAACCCACGACATGCGGGTGAAACACCACCGCACTCACACCGATCCACGGTGACTCGATCAAGCGTAACAAAAAGCCCGGAACACACACACCTATGGGCATGCTAATCGAGGTAACACGGCACCTCCCGACACCCCAGAAACACAAACACGGAACCCACGGGGTGTCCGAGACACTCACGAGGCCGAAGGTCGACCACTGGGTCACAACAGGGTCGACCGGAGACCAACACAATGCTAAACGGCACCAAAACCAATAGGCGGCCTCCCCTAGACCCTCTAAGGCAAACGCGGTCAAGCCTGGACCGCCAGGAGAAGAAAAGCAGTCTCACGTGGGCCACAACTCCCAAAACTCAACGGTCCACTGCCAGAACATTCAAATATGAAAAACGGTCACCCTTGGACCGCAACCAGAAACGAGACGGTCATCCCATGACCGCAAAGCAAACAAGCCTCGTTCAACGGTCTAACGCATCCTCGGGGGTCACACTGACCCTTAGAGGAAAACGGTCGGGCCCTAGCCGCTTCACAGTGCCAGGCGTTCTACACCAGACCGCTGAACCCGTTAGGCGGTCTATCGTGCGACCGTTTAGCCAATCGACATAAGGGGGCAAGTAGCTGCCAGACCACGGCCGCCCAGCCAGGAAAACGGCCTGCCTTAGACCGCTAGGACAAGCATAGTGGTCTATCGCAGGACCGCAGCCCCAAAACATGTGAGACGGACAGGTAACGAGTCACGCCCCGAACCGATAGCAGCGGAACGTGTCGTTTGCTCAGAACGTGGCAGTTACAGTCGTGAATAATCAAGAGCAATCAAATAATTTGGAGAAGTAATAAAAATCTTATTTCAAATATAATTGTCTAATAATTTCAATTTCCAACTCAAAGACTCAACTACATCACAATGGGAAGAAACGACCAAAGACACGCTAGCGAACTTGGCTAGACAATTAATAGGAAATACTATCTAGACTCTAGAAAGATAAAGACACTGGTCCACTAGTTTTCGAAGCTCGCTGGCACACTTGTCCCTCCCGTGTGAGTCTCAGTCTTGCTAGCCACCTGATTACCTGAAAAATGTTGGAATAAACAGGGTGAGCGAACGCTCAGTAGGAATTATATCTCAAGATCAGGAAATTGGTTTAAGTAATTATATTTTTACATGAAAATGCAGTTAAGACTATGCATGTAGAATTAACCAAGCAAGCGAAACAAAACTAGCAAGATTAACAATGGTATGCAAAACTTCCAAGCGAGCAAGAGATATACAAGAGAAAATTTATAGATTATTGACTATTTCACGCAAGTACTTTGCCCATTTCGGGCCACGCTAGTAAAGTCACGCTAGTCAAGTCACGCACGCGAGTCACGATAGAAAGAGTGAGTGAGTGTGGAATGCCAAAGATCCAACGAGTCCTGCACTTCGGTGCAATGCCAGACTCCGCGATCATTAAAACTCCCATGGGCACTAGTACTTTCGGGTGCTCCTCCCAGGACCAGATCGGGCCCTATATGCAACACATTAAAGATAGATCTAGACATCCACGATAGTTCATAGTCAATAAAGAGTTTCAAGAACAAGCTTTAATGACGATAAACTAGGTGAGAAATTGGCACCTAGATAGGTTGCCATGATACTTTGAATGAATGATTAACTAAAGTCATGAATTCAATGGACATGAAGCAAGCTAAAGAATTGGCACCTAACCATAGGTTATCCAATTTAATAATTCGCCTAGTGAAATGATCACCCATTCCACCGGCTAAGAGAATTCTCTCATGGGCCAAGAATAGCACCATGAAAGGGCCGGGTTACCATGTTTCCTTAGAGTGACATGGCAATTATATAGTGTCATAGGTTTTAGTGGTACAACTCGCTCGACTGCCTTTATGGAATCCAAGGCTAGCGGAGTCTTACAGATGTCTCTATGATAAAATCACCAGTCCGAAGGAACGGAGTGTCCCGCGGAGGGTTCATCTATCACCGAGAAATAGTGGATAATCGATAAAAATAACGTGAAACATGGGACTATACTCACGGACTGGAATATAGTGCCTATAAAGATATACATATATAAATATAACCCACTGAAATGGGTTACAGTAAATCCTCGAAAATCAAAAACCAGGAAAATATCGCCTTTTGTCAAGTCTTTATTTTTGTAAATAGCGCCCTTGTCAGGGTCATCGGTTAATAATATAACGACTGTTCACTCAATCGTTATATCCAAATTAAAACATATAAGCATTTTTAAATTTCAGTTATTATAAAAATGACGACTTTCATGAAGGCTTCAATTATGTAAACATCACACTAGTCAGGGGCGTCATATATCAAATTAAAGGGGAGTATGCATGTCGTTATTTGCAATATTATAAACATGTCAATTTTAACAATTTATCACTAAATTGGCGCCCATGTATAGGGGCGTTCATTTAAATGACGACCTAGTGGCTGTCGTGATTTATTTGTCATATGATTTACACCGGGCAAGTACAATCATAGACACATGATTTTTGGAGTAGGTCTAATCTAAAATCTAGAGACATGTATAGATAGAGAAAAATAACGGAAATTTAACAGTATGATCATGTATTAATTTACATGTAAGGGTTCTCAGTTATTAAATTTTAAACATGTGTATTTATTAATTAACTAATGAATTGACGACTGTTTGAATAGTCGTTAAATCAAATAGTGCCCTAGCCTGGGTCGCTATTCACTAAAACTCAGTAAAACATCATAAAGCCTATGGAAAACGTTCTAACAGACCTACATGCATGTTCATGATCTAATATTAACTAAATTGGGCTTGTTCTTGAGAAAACCTACCTTGGTGATGATCTAGATGATGGAACGTGAAGAATATATATGAAGATTTGATCACAACCGATACTCTGTTTGAAACAGAGTAACCGCGTAGAAGGAAGAAGATATAGTAGCTTGTTCTTCTAGCTTCAACAGCCGAAGGTAACATCAGCAACAGTTATGGTAGCAGAAGAAGACTTCCTCCCTTTAAAAGAAAGGAAAGGAAAGGTGATCCCTCTTCACGGTAACGGTAGTAGGAGAAAAAGGAAGAAGAAGATGCAATTTCTTCTTCATTCGTGCAGACGGTGCAGTAGCAACGTTCGTGCAGAGGGTGCAGTAGCAACAGCCTCCTTACAAGCCTCCTCCTTTAGGAAGAAACAGAGAAAGAGAATAGAATTCCCTTCCCCCACGTACAGCCAACGAAGAACAATCTCCAAGAGATTAGCAGGACGTCGTTGAAGAAAAAGAGCCTAGCAGGTCGGCTCGATGGAAGGGGTATTTATAGGGAAGGAAATCTAATGGGTTCTAGGAGTTCGATTGGGACTAGACCACAGATATCCACGTATGGATCCCTTTCCTTAATCCAAAGTTACCTAGATAACATCCCTGTTCGAATCAAACACCGACTGTTCCTTTTGGAAATGACGCCTCAGGTTGGGGCGTTATTTCAATAAATGACACTTGTATACACAGTCGTCAAAATTAAATCACGACTTGCTCGGAGGCGTCATTCACCTTTCCCTATTTGTTAATTTATGGTGTGGCGATCTTTCTGGATTTTTATATTTTTTTCTTGATGTGATCTAGATGGGAAATTTTAGGGGTACGAGTTTTCCATTTTTCTCTATTTTCTCATAAAATTAGTTTTCCAAAATTCTTTAATTCAAAAACGGGCACTATTCATTTTAGAATAAAATAACGACTTTCATTAAGTCGTCGCATTTGAAATCAACGTCTAAAATAATGACGTCATTTGCATTTTGGCATTTCTCTTAACCTCCAAAGGATCGATATTATATAAATATCCCTATTATTTTATAATACTTTTAACTATATACTTTATTTGACTTTTACTAATTTGTAAATAACGACTTGCATTAAGTCGTGTTTCACTTTGGATACGCCTGTACGAAGAGACGTCAATTGAGTTTTTGGCCTTTTCTTAATACCCTTGAAAGAACTGAAATTGCATATATGCTCATTCTTTTATCTTTTACATATCTTTAGCGTAATTAAATCTTATATATATATCCTTCTCCCTTCTAATAAGATTATAATGTAATAAATGTGAAATATTAAATTTTATAAATTAGTAATAAAATCTAAATTGACATTTTCTTCGAGATTTATTGATTCTTAATTCAAATAAAATTGTGTTGGGTATTAAATGCTTACATAAAAATAACACGCTATTCTTAAATTTATTATAATATAACGGTAGGGTCCGTGAGTTCTTTTTGTGAGACTTTTTAGGATGTCAGGGGGTTGTGTGCAGAGTCTGGCCTTGATTATTTATAGGTTTTAATTTATTTGAAGACAATATTTCCTAATTTTATTTATTTAACTTTATAAACTTATTTGTAGAAATATGTAATTATCAATTATGTATATATTTTCTTCTTCTTTTCAATACCTAAATATATTCATTCCTATTTCAAAATTATCGGGCGTTACTCCCTCCCCCACATAAAAGAATTTGGTCCCGAAATTCACATCACCTTCTACTCTAGACGTGGGATTAGCTATAACTCGTTATGATTCTATACAGGTAAAGAAGAAATCTTAAGTATGGAAAAGAACTAGTTTAGGATTACGGGTGAGGGGTACCTTCCACAACTTTTCTCTTGGCAAGTTCGGCCACAGCTTGAGTTTCTCTTGGTAGCTTTTTGGTCAAAATAGGGCATGCTGCTATCTTATGGTCTAAGCTTCCGCAACGCAAGCATGCTCCCGAACTCCACCAACACTTTTCCGATTGGTGACCATATCTTCCACATGCTTTACACTTACCTTGCGAGTGATCTGTCGAAGTTCGCTTCTTATTACACTTCATACATCTTCGTGAACTATCACCCTCGATTACCCTTTGCCTAGTCATGGTAAAACTCCCGCGATTGTTGGCTTGATCTTTCCCTTCAACTCTCTCTTTTTCTTCCACTGCCTTCTCTAGCTCCTGGACTCTCCTAACAAGATCCGCATAAGCTTGGACATCTACTAGTACCATCTCGGGAACAAAGCTTGGCTTAGTTGCTTCCATTTTATCTAGGTTCCTGGAAGGATAAGTGGGGAGATAATTTATTGACTCAAGAATTAATCTTAATGAAATGTAAATATCTTTTCTTTTGTAACTTTAACCCCAAGTTCTACCCAATTCTCTCAGAATTCCTATAGGATGACTGACAAGGATACTCAACCTATCACTTGGACTTAACGATCTAAGGATTTTGAAAGCCGAAGCTCTGATATGACTGACAAGGATACTTGACCTATCATTGGAATCTAATAACTTAAGGATGTGAAAGCCGAGACTCTGATACCACCTCTATCACGTCCCGAACCGATAGTAGCGGAACGTGTCGTTTGCTCGGAACGTGGCAGTTACAGTCATGAATAATCAAGAGCAATCAAATAATTTGGAGAAGTAATAAAAATCTTATTTCAAATATAATTGTCTTATAATTTCAATTTCCAACTCAAAGACTCAACTACACCACAATGGGAAGAAACGACCAAAGACACGCTAGCGAACTTGGCTAGACAATTAATAGGAAATACTATCTAGACTCAAGAAAGATAAAGACACGGGTCCACTAGTTTTCGAAGCTCGTTGGCGCACTTGTCCCTCCCGTGTGAGTCTCGGTCTTGCTAGCCACTTGATTACCTGAAAAATGTTAGAATAAATTGGGTGAGCGAACGCTCAGTAGTAATTATATCTCAAGAACATGCAATTGGTTTAAGTAATTACATTTTTACATGAAAATGCAGTTAAGACTATGCATGTAGAATTAACCAAGCAAGCGAAACAAAACTAGCAAGATTAACAACGGTATGTAAAACTTCCAAGCGAGCAAGAGATATACAAGAGAAAATTTATAGATTATTGGCTATTTCACGCAAGTACTTTGCCCATTTCGGGCCACGCTAGTAAAGTCACGCTAGTCAAGTCATGCACACGAGTCACGATAGAAAGAGAGAGTGAGTGTGGAATGCCAAAGATCCAACGAGTCCTGCACTTCGGTGCAATGCCAGACATCGCGATCATTAAAACTCCCATGGGCACTAGTACTTTCGGGTGCTCCTCCCAGGACCAGATCGGGCCCTATATGCACAGCATTAAAGATAGATCTAGACATCCATGATAGTCCATAGCCAATAAAGAGTTTCAAGAACAAGCTTTAATAGAATGATAAGATAAGATTTTCATGGAATTCAAGGGAGACCCTTGAGTAAGGACAGACTTGCGATAAAATCCACGTTAAAGCATAGAAACCATGACATGTCGATAAACTAGGTGGGAAATTGGCACCTAGATAGGTTGCCATGATACTTTGAATGATTGACTAACTAAAGTCATGAATTCAATGGACATGAAGCAAGCTGAAGAATTGGCACCTAACCATAGGTTATCCAATTTAATAATTCACCTAGTGAAATGATCACCCATTCCACCGGCTAAGAGAATTCTCTCATGGGCCAATAATAGCACCATGAAAGGGCCGGGTTACCATGTTTCCTTAGAGTGACATGACAATTAGATAGTGTCATAGGTTTTAGTGGTACATCCCGCTCGGCTGCCTTGAGGGAATCTAAGGCTAGCGGAGTCTTACGGAGGTCTCTATGATAAAATCACCAGTCCGAAGGAACGGAGTGTCCCGCGGAGAGTTCATCCATCATCGAGAAATAGTGGGTAATCGATAAAAATAACGTGAACATGGGACTATACTCACGGACTGGAATATAGTGCCTATAAAGATATACATATATAAATATAACCCACTGAAATGGGTTACAGTAAATCCTCAGAAATCAAAAACCAGGAAAATATCACCTTTTGTCAAGTCTTTATTTTTGTAAATAGCGCCCTTGTCAGGGTCATCGGTTAATAATATAACGACTGTTCACTCAATCGTTATATCCAAATTAAAATATATAAGCATTTTTAAATTTCAGTTATTATAAAAATGACGACTTTCATGAAGGCTTCAATTATGTAAACAGCACACTAGTCAGGGGCGTCATATATCAAATTAAAGGGGAGTATGCATGTCGTTATTTGCAATATTATAAACATGTCAATTTTCACAATTTATCACTAAATTGGCGCCCATGTATAGGGGCGTTCATTTAAATGATGACCTAGTGGCTGTCGTGATTTATTTGTCATATGATTTACACCGTGCAAGTATAATCATAGACACATGATTTTTGGAGTAGGTCCAATCTAAAATCTAGAGACATGTATAGATAGAGAAAAATAACAGAAATTTAACAGTATGATCATGTATTAATTTACATGTAAGGGTTCTCAGTTATTAAATTTTAAACATGTGTATTTATTAATTAACTAATGAATTGACGACTGTTTGAATAGTGGTTAAATCAAATAGCGCCCTAGCCTGGGTCGCTATTCACTAAAACTCAGTAAAACATCATAAAGCCTATGGAAAACGTTCTAACAGACCTACATGCATGTTCATGATCTAATATTAACTAAATTGGGCTTGTTCTTGAGAAAACCTACCTTGGTGATGGTCTGGATGATGGAACGTGAAGAATATATATGAAGATTTGATAACAACAGATACTCTGTTTGAACAGAGTAACCGTGTAGAAGGAAGAAGATACAGTAGCTTGTTCTTCTAGCATCAACAGCCGAAGGCAACATCAGCAGCAGTTATGGTAGCAGAAGAAGACTTCCTCCCTTTAAAAGAAAGGAAAGGAAATGTGATCCCTCTTCACGGTATCGACAGTAGGAGAAAAACAGTAGCAACGTTCGTGCAGAGGGTGCAGTAGCAACGTTCGTGCAGAGGGTGCAGTAGCAGCAGCCTCCTTACAAGCCTCCTCCTTTAGGAAGAAACAGAGAAAGAGAATAGAATTCCCTTCCCCCACGTACAGCCAACGAAGAACAATCTCCATGAGATTAGCAGGACGTCGTTGAAGAAAAAGAGCCTAGCAAGTCGGCTCGATGGAAGGGGTATTTATAGGGAAGGAAATCTAATGGGTTCTAGGAGTTCGATTGAGACTAAAACCACAGATATCCACGTATGAATCCCTTTCTTTAATCCAAACTTACCCAGATAACATCCATGTTTGAACCAAACACCGACTGTTCCTTTTGGAAATGACGCCTCAGGTTGGGGCGTTATTTCAATAAATGACGCTTATATACACAGTCGTCAAAATTAAAAGACGACTTGCTCGGAGGCGTCATTCACCTTTCCCTATTTGTTAATTTAAGGTGTAACGATCTTTCTAGATTTTTATCTTTTTTTCTTGATGTGATCTAGATGGGAAATTTTAGGGGTACGAGTTTTCCTATTTTCTCTATTTTTTCATATAATTAGTTTCCAAAATTCTTTAATTCAAAAATAGGCACTATTCATTTTAGAATAAAATAAAGACTTTCATTAAGTCGTCACATTTGAAATCAACGTCTAAAACAATGGCGTCATTTGCATTTTGGCACTTCTCTTTAACCTCCAAAGGATCGATATTGTATAAATATCCCTATTATTTTATAATACTTTTAACTACATACTTTATTTGACTTTTGCTAATTTTTAAATAACGACTTGCATTAAGTCGTGTTTCACGTTGGATACGCCTGTACGAAGAGGCGTCAATTGAGTTTTTGGCCTTTTCTTAATGCCCTTGAAAGAACCGGAATTGCATATATGCTCATTCTTTTATCTTTTACATATTTTTAATGTAATTAAATCTTATATATATATATATCCTTCTCCCTTCTAATAATATTATAATGTAATAAATGTGGAATATTAAAATTTCTAAATTAGTAATAAAATATAAATTGACATTTTCTTCGAGATTTATTGATTCTTAATTCAAATAAAATTGTGTTGTGTATTAAATGCTTACATAAAAATAACAAGCTATTCTTAAATTTATTATAATATAACGGTAGGGTCCATGAGTTCTTTTTGTGAGACTTTTTAGGATGTCAGGGGGTTGTGTGCAGAGTCTGGCCTTGATTATTTATTGGTTTTAATTTATTTGAAGATAATATTTCCAAATTTCATTTATTTAACTTTATAAACTTATTTGTAGAAATATGTAATTATCAATTATGTATATATTTTCTTCTTCTTTTGAATACCTAAATATATTCATTCCTATTTCAAAATTACCGGGCGTTACACCCTCCCCCACTTAAAAGAATTTTGTCCCCAAATTCACATCACCTTCTACTCTAGACGGGGGATTAGTTATAACTCGTTATGATTCTATACAGGTAAAGAAGAAATCTTAAGTATGGAAAAGAACTAGTTCAGGATTACGGGTGAGGGGTACCTTCCACAACATTTCTCTTGGCAAGTTCGGCCACAGCTTGAGTTTCTCTTGGTAGCTTTTTGGTCAAAATAGGGCATGCTGCTATCTTATGGTCTAAGCTTCCGCAACGCAAGCATGCTCCCGAACTCTACCAACACTTTTCCGATTGGTGACCATATCTTCCACATGCTTTACACTTACCTTGCGAGTGATCTGTCGAAGTTCGCTTCTTATTACACTTCTTACATTTTCGTGAACTATCACCCTCGATTACCCTTTTCCTGGTCATGGCGAAACTCCCGCGATTTTTGGCTTGATCTTTCCCTTCAACTCTCTCTTTTTCTTCCACTGCCTTCTCTAGCTCCTGGACTCTCCTAACAAGGTCCGCATAAGCTTGGACATCTACTAGTACCATCTCGGGAACAAAGCTTGGCTTAGTTGCTTCCATTTTATCTAGGTTCCTGGAAGGATAAGTGGGGAGATAATTTATTGACTCAAGAATTAATCTTAATGAAATGTAAATATCTTTTCTTTTGTAACTTTAACCCCAAGTTCTACCCAACAATTCTCTCAGAATTCCTATAGGATGACTGACAAGGATACTCAACCTATCACTTGGACTTAACGATCTAAGGATTTTGAAAGTCGAAGCTCTGATATGACTGACAAGGATACTTGACCTATCATTGGAACCTAATAACTTGAGGATGTGAAAGCCGAGGCTCTAATACCACCTCTGTCACGTCCCGAACCGATAGTAGCGGAACGTGTCGTTTGCTCGGAACGTGGCAGTTACAGTCGTGAATAATCAAGAGCAATCAAATAATTTCGAGAAGTAATAAAAATCTTATTTCAAATATAATTGTCTTATAATTTCAATTTCCAACTCAAAGACTCAACTACACCACAATGGGAAGAAATGACCAAAGACACGCTAGCGAACTTGGCTAGACAATTAATAGGAAATACTATCTAGACTCAAGAAAGATAAAGACACGGGTCCACTAGTTTTCGAAGCTCGCTGGTGCACTTGTCCCTCCCGTGTGAGTCTCGGTCTCGCTAGCCACTTGATTACCTGAAAAATGTTAGAATAAACTGGGTGAGCGAACGCTCAGTAGTAATTATATCTCAAGAACATGCAATTGGTTTAAGTAATTACATTTTTACATGAAAATGCAGTTAAGACTATGCATGTAGAATTAACCAAGCAAGTGAAACAAAACTAGCAAGATTAACAACGGTATGCAAAACTTCCAAGCGAGCAAGAGATATACAAGAGAAAATTTATAGATTATTGGCTATTTCACGCAAGTACTTTGCCCATTTCGGGCCACGCTAGTAAAATCACGCTAGTCAAGTCATGCACGCGAGTAACGATAGAAAGAGAGAGTGAGTGTGGAATGCCAACGATCCAACGAGTCCTGCACTTCGGTGCAATGCCAGACACCGCGATCATTAAAACTCCCATGGGCACTAGTACTTTCGGGTGCTCCTCCCAGGACCAGATCGGGCCCTATATGCACAGCATTAAAGATAGATCTAGCCATCCACGATAGTCCATAGCCAATAAAGAGTTTCAAGAACAAGCTTTAATAGAATGATAAGATAAGATTTTCATGGAATTCAAGGGAGACCCTTGAGTAAGGATAGACTTGCGATAAAATCCACGTTAAAGCATAGAAACCATGACATGTCGATAAACTAGGTGAGAAATTGGCACCTAGATAGGTTGCCATGATACTTTGAATGAATGACTAACTAAAGTCATGAATTCAATGGACATGAAGCAAGCTGAAGAATTGGCACCTAACCATAGGTTATCCAATTTAATAATTCACTTAGTGAAATGATCACCCATTCCACCGGCTAAGAGAATTCTCTCATGGGCCAAGAATAGCATCATGAAAGGGCCAGGTTACCATGTTTCCTTAGAGTGACATGGCAATTAGATAGCGTCATAGGTTTTAGCGGTACAACTCGCTCGGCTGTCTTGAGGGAATCCAAGGCTAGCGGAGTCTTACGGAGGTCTCTATGATAAAATCACCAATCCGAAGGAACAGAGTGTCCCGCAGAGAGTTCATCTATCACCGAGAAATAGTGGGTAATCGATAAAAATAACGTGAACATGGGACTATACTCACGGACTGGAATATAGTGCCTATAAAGATATACATATATAAATATAACCCACTGAAATGGGTTACAGTAAATCCTCGGAAATCAAAAACCAGGAAAATATCACCTTTTGTCAAGTCTTTATTTTTGTAAATAGCGCCCTTGTCAGGGTCATCGGTTAATAATATAACGACTGTTCACTCAATCGTTATATCCAAATTAAAATATATAAGCATTTTTAAATTTCAGTTATTATAAAAATGACGACTTTCATGAAGGCTTCAATTATGTAAACAGCACACTAGTCAGGGGCGTCATATATCAAATTAAAGGGGAGTATGCATGTCGTTATTTGCAATATTATAAACATGTCAATTTTCACAATTTATCACTAAATTGGTGCCCATGTATAGGGGCGTTCATTTAAATGACGACCTAGTGGCTGTCGTGATTTATTTGTCATATGATTTGCACCGGGCAAGTACAATCATAGACACATGATTTTTGGAGTAGGTCCAATCTAGAATCTAGAGACATGTATAGATAGAGAAAAATAACAAAAATTTAACAGTATGATCATGTATTAATTTACATGTAAGGGTTCTCAGTTATTAAATTTTAAACATGTGTATTTATTAATTAACTAATGAATTGACGACTGTTTGAATAGTCGTTAAATCAAATAGCACCCTAGCCTGGGTCGCTATTCACTAAAACTCAGTAAAACATCATAAAGCCTACGGAAAACGTTCTAACAGACCTACATGCATGTTCATGATCTAATATTAACTAAATTGGGTTTGTTCTTGAGAAAACCTACCTTGGTGATGTCTGGATGATGGAACGTGAAGAATATATATGAAGATTTGATGACAACCGATACTCTGTTTGAAACAGAGTAACCGCGTAGAAGGAAGAAGATATAGTAGCTTGTTCTTCTAGCTTCAACAGCCGAAGGCAACATCAGCAGCAGTTATGGTAGCAGAAGAAGACTTCCTCCCTTTAAAAGAAAGGAAAGGAAAGGTGATCCCTCTTCACGGTAACGGTAGTAGGAGAAAAAGGAAGAAGAAGATGCAGTTTCTTCTTCATTCGTGCAGAGGGTGCAGTAGCAACGTTCGTGCAGAGGGTGCAGTAGCAACAGCCTCCTTACAAGCCTCCTCCTTTAGGAAGAAACAGAGAAAGAGAATAGAATTCTCTTCCCCCACGTACAGCCAACGAAGAACAATCTCCAAGAGATTAGCAGGACGTCGTTGAAGAAAAAGAGCCTAGCAGGTCGGCTCGATGGAAGGGGTATTTATAGGGAAGGAAATATAATGGGTTCTAGGAGTTCGATTGGGACTAGACCACAGATATCCACGTATGGATCCCTTTCCTTAATCCAAAGTTACCTAGATAACATCCCTGTTCGAATCAAACACCGACTGTTCCTTTTGGAAATGACGCCTCAGGTTGGGGCGTTATTTCAATAAATGACGCTTGTATACACAGTCGTCAAAATTAAATGATGACTTGCTCGGAGGCGACATTCACCTTTCCCTATTTGTTAATTTATGGTGTGACGATCTTTCTGGATTTTTATAATTTTTTCTTGATGCGATCTAGATGGAGAAATTTAGGGGTACGAGTTTTCCATTTTTCTCTATTTTTTCATGAAATTAGTTTTCCAAAATTCTTTAATTCGAAAACGGGCACTATTCATTTTAGAATAAAATAACGACTTTCATTAAGTCGTCACATTTGAAATCAACGTCTAAAATAATGACGTCATTTGTATTTTGGCATTTCTCTTAACCTTCAAAGGACCGATATTGTATAAATATCCATATTATTTTATAATACTTTTAACTATATACTTTATTTGACTTTTACTAATTTGTAAATAACGACTTGCATTAAGTCGTGTTTCACGTTGGATAAGCCTGTACGAAGAGACGTCAATTGAGTTTTTGGCCTTTTCTTAATGCCCTTGAAAGAATTGAAATTGCATATATACTCATTCTTTTATCTTTTACATATCTTTAATGTAATTAAATCTTATATATATATCCTTCTCCCTTCTAATAAGATTATAATGTAATAAATGTGGAATATTAAATTTTATAAATTAATAATAAAATATAAATTAACATTTTCTTCGAGATTTATTGATTCTTAATTCAACTAAAATTGTGTTGGGTATTAAATGCTTACATAAAAACAACACGCTATTCTTAAATTTATTATAATATAACGGTAGGGTCCATGAGTTCTTGTTGTGAGACTTTTTAGGATGTCAGGGGGTTGTGTGCAGAGTCTGGCCTTGATTATTTATTGGTTTTAATTTATTTGAAGATAATGTTTCCAAATTTTATTTATTTAACTTTATAAACTTATTTGTAGAAATATGTAATTATCAATTATGTATAGATTTTCTTCTTCTTTTCAATACCTAAATATATTCATTCCTATTTCAAAATTACCGGGCGTTACATAACGGTCTCCCTGGGGACCACTTCACCTAGAGGCTGTTCCTGTTAAGACCATTTTTAAGCCGAAAAATCAAGAACGGTGTAAATCGTGGAAAGCTCCATTCCACGCCCCATTCACGCCCACGTGAATGGGAAACAAAGGGGAAACCCTTCCCTAAGCCCCAAGGCATCCAGTGGTGCCATCAAACCACGAAATAACGCGTTAAAACGCTAGATCCCGCTCACTCCCAAAAAATATGGTTTTTCTCCAAAATGCCTAAATAAGCTCGCTCGGCTCATCACGGCCTACAAAACTCGCGGGAAATGAACTATACGAGTTGGGGGTCCATCTCCCTACTCCACAAAAGCTTTGACGCGCCGTGGATGCTGATCCATGAAGAAAACGCTGTTAAACCCTCGTCGAGACAGAACCTGAGACCGAGCTTCACCGCTCCTCTGTCCCCCGATCCTCGACCCATCCTCGTCGTCCTCCTCGCCCGCATCGCCCCGCTGTGCCCCCGCCCCGCTCTGTCGACCGCTGGAGAAGAGGGTGAGAAGGGAGAGGGAGAGAGTGAGAAAATGAGAGGGGAGAGACAGAAAGGGTTAATATATATAGAAAAATCTAGAAATTCCAGAAATTCATAAAAATACTAAAAATTACCTCCGCGATTCTCGGGAGGAGCACAACGCGCCAGTATTGTCCCGGAGTCAAAGAACGCCACAGTTCGCCCTGCACAGAGTTCCGAAAGCACGTCAGGAAAAAACACGTGTAAAGTACAAAATACACTCCGAGACCTACGAAAATGATCCAAAAAATCTAGGGCATTACACGAAGATGCGGAAGAAATATGCTTTATACCCACGATCGAGGCGAGCCAGGCCGAAGCCACAGCTGCTGCACATACAACTCGGTCAGGCCGAAAATGGGGACGCCAGCCGCCTGCCAATCACAACATTATTTTCAGAGGGGAGCAACCCTATAAAACACCCCCTCCAGAGGTCAAGGGAGTTCAAATCCCTCCTCCATTAGGGCTATACAATCAAAGTGGGGGCAGCAGCGGTGTCCCTTCCTTCCTCGAATGTTTGAAGATGTCCAAGGGCAAGCAGCCGTGTCAGGATGCAAGCTCTGCAACATGGGGCACCCTCCTGCAACTCCAACTTCCCTCTGGCACTCTAGATGAAGATAGAACCGGCCCGACTGTAGGTGACAAGGGACAACATGAGGATGACGCCCAACAGAAAGGTGCAGACTCAGAATCCAATGAAGCAGGTCCATCAAGGGCTACAGTACAAGACTCTTCCAAGCTGAGGTGGGCAGAAGAAATGAAGCTGTCCAATGTACGGGCTGGAAGTTGGGTGGTTAAATTACTAAAGAAGCTCCCAGTAAGATTCACTATTTGGGAAATTCTCTCCCTGAGTGAAGAAACCCGGCAGGCGATTATCACTGCCTTGCAGACGCCAGCCCAATACGAAGCTTGTCTGGCTGAGACACTGCTAGGAACAAATGTAGCTTTCACTGAAGAAGATATGCAGGCCTACCACCAGCCATAACAGACCCTTGTACATGAGGGGCAACTGAATAACCAATAGCTGAATAGGATTTTAATAGACTCGGGCACATCTATTGACATACTTCCATACAGGGTGTACCATAAGTACTACTTCAACATCCACTTGCACAAGGTCTGGGATATGTGTCTTGCCAGCTTCAACCAGAAATGTGAAGTCCCGCTTGGGGTGGCAGAATTTACCCTCACTATGGCAGACGTCACTACTAAAGTTCAGTTCCATGTTATCAACTCCAACACCTCTTACAAGGCGTTGCTTGACCATCCTTGGCTGCATGAAAACCTGGTGGTGCCATCTACTTTACACCAATGTATTAAATATAATCACAATGGAAAGGAGGAGAGGATATTTGCTGACCTACACCCATTTGAAGTATTTGAGTGCCATCTGCTGGACGCCCTCTTATACGTGGATCAACCACGAGAAGCTTCCAAAATAAAGCCTACTGCCAAGCTAATAAAAGGAACCTCTGGTGATGACTAGTTCCCACCACCACCGCCAGGATACGTGAGTCCCAGAGTAGTATCACACATCGGTGTCGTAGGGGACATGGGCAGGATTACACCTCCTGCCGTTTACCCTGAAGCCAATGAAGCCAAGGTTGACCAGCACCATGGCCATATCAAGATCCCTGAGGGTCTCATCAAACCAATAGCCGGCCTCGAACCTCTCATTGTTGAACCTTTCAAGACATTGGTGGTGGCAAAAGTCGAAGGCCCCAGCAGCTTATTCTATATAGTTGAAGAACACCCGACACGGGAGGATACCGATTGTCATCTCCCTGAAGATATGGAGAACCTATTCGTCCCCATTCAAGGGCTAACCTTCACAACAAATCGAGTGGGTAAGATGTTCCGGAAGTAGCACATTCCCTCTGGCCAACCTCACAAAGAGAAAGAAGCATTCAAAAGGCTTTGGTATCCTGCCAGCCTAGACAAAGAATTAAGGCGTGTCTCCCAGCACCCCGGATTAGGTTTCACCCATGAAGAATACTATTACAGTGGGCGCTATGAGGTGGATACCATTTTCACCTTCTTCCCAACAAAAGATAGCCCACTGGGGGCAACTTATGATGAATACCCGATGGAGACTGAACATTCTGGGTCGGCTCAATTGGGAGACCCCGAATCAGAAGCCATGGCCCCTTGCAGGTGCTGGGAGCAGGTTTATCCTGAAGAAACGGCCCTTCAAGCCAGATTTGATACAGACAACAGTAGCGAAGCTGAAGACGCTGAAGAAGTAGGACTCTCCTTCTCCTGCAGCCCTTCTTTAGCAACGACATTAGCACCCCTTGGGCCAATCGAGGAAATGGCTATTGATATCGATCGGGAAATACCTGTCGGAAGAGAACAAGCCACCTCCGCTGAGGTTACGGCAATTCGAAGCAACATGAGGACAGGATCATCCGTACCCATTGCAACGCCGGAACGCCATCCCTCTGAGCCAATGATGAACAAATGTCAACCTCTTCAAACTGCTTACTCATTAGCTGAAGTTGGAACTGCAGAAAGTCTACTAACATAGAAACTCCCACAGTCGTCACCGGTTGAACTAGAAGATCCCAACAAAGCCAGGGGGCAGCACAATGAAGAGGTTGAAGTTTTTGAACTTGTGGATGATGTTCCAAACTTCATTGACCTCCAGCCGGCTCCCCCGAAAATAGAAGATGGAGCCCAAGCCACTGTCGGTGAACTAATAGAAGTCAATTTGGGAAGTGAGGATGACCGAAGGCCAACTTTCCTCAGTGCTCAACTATCTCCTGAAGAGTAGGAGCTGTACGTCTAGTTGCTGCAAGAATATCAGGATTGCTTCGCCTAGAGTTACAAAGAGATGCCAGGACTTAGCCTCGCAGTTTCACAACATGAGCTGGCCATACATCCTGAAGCAGAGCCAGTGAAGCAACCACCCCGGCGTATGAGATCTCAGCTCATCACTCAAATATGCAATGAAGTGGACAAGCTCATTGATGTGGGTTTCATCGAAGAGAATCAATACACCACGTGGCTGGCTAATATTGTGCCCGTGAAGAAGAAGAATGGCTTCTGAGATCTGAATAAGGCATGTCCTAAGGATGACTTTTCGGTGCCAATAACGGAAGTCATGGTTGATGCTACAATCGGCCACGAGGCCCTGTCATTCATGGATGGGTCATCCGGTTATAATCAAATATGGATCATAGAGCATGACTGGGTCCACACTACCTTCCGGACCTCCAAGGGTATGTACCACTACAAAAGAATGCCATTCGGTCTGAAGAACGCTGGTGCAACTTACCAGTGAGCGATGACCCGAATTTTTGATGAGCTGCTCTACCACAAGGTCAAGTGCTACATAGATGATTTGGTGGTCAAGACCAGAAGAAAAGAAGACCATCTGCAAGACCTCCGAGTCATATTTCAGAGGCTCAGGCAGTATGAATTAAAAATGAACCCCATGAAGTGCGCCTTTGGAGTGTCAAGCGGCAAGTTCTCGGGCTTTATTGTCAGATATTGGGGAATTGAAATAGACCCCGCAAAGATCAAGGCTATCTAGGGGTTACGCCCCGCCAAGGAATATCTCCGAGCTGAGATCTCTTTAAGGCCGACTGGCATATATCTGGCGGTTTATATCCAACTTGTCGGGTCGGTGTCACCCCTTTCACAAGTTAATGATGAAAGATGTTCTCTTTTACTGGGATGAAGAATGTCAAATAGCCATGGACACGCTGAAAGAGTACCTGAAGACTCCTCTAGTGCTTGGCGCATCGGTGAAAGGACGGCGACTGATTCTGTATATAGCAGCCACCTACTACTCTCTGGGGGCAATGCTGGCCTAAAATAATGAAGAAGAAAAAGAAAAAGCCCTCTACTATCTCATTCGAAGACTGGTCAGAGCTGAAGAAAAATATACTTTCATCGAGAAGGTCTGCTTGGCGCTGGTCTCCGCTGTCAAGAAACTCCGGCACTATATGATGTCAAATGAAATAAGACTGATATCCAAGGCGGATCCACTAAAGTATATCCTGTCTCAACCGGCGCTCAAAGACCGCTTAGGCAAATGGGCGGTAATTCTCATGGAGTTCAACATCTCCTATGTACCGCAGAAAGTTGTTAAAGGTCAGGCCATCGCAGATTTCTTTGTTGCGCACCCAACACCTGAAGACTATCCACTGGAGACAGAACTCCCTGAAGATGAGACCCTGGAGGCAGACCAAGTGCAACGCACTCTGTGGCAGTTGTATTTTGATGGTGCATCCCAAATTGATACTCCGGCAACTGGATCAGCTAGAGTCAGAGTTGGCGCGGGCATAGTCTTGAAGTCTCCCGAGGGGAAAGTCATATATACTTCATGCTCGATAAACAAGCCCTGCACAAACAACGAAGCAGAGTATGAGGCCCTCATTATCAGGCTGCAGATCGCTCTATCTATGAAGATTCGAATGCTTGAGGCGTTCGGGGACTCCATGCTCGTTATAAAACAAGTGGGAGGGGAGTTCGATGTGTGGAAGCATGAGCTTCTCCCTTACCACCAGTTGGCATTGTGCCTGATGGCGAATTTCTACTTCATCAAAGTGGAGCATATAAACTGAGGACAGAATGCCCAGGCAGATGCCCTCGCAAAGTTGGCCAGTTCCCTAGCAGTCCTGCCGGACACAAGCCTGAATATAAACATCATCAATAGACGTCAGGTCCCTAGTATGATTGAGGCCCTGCCTAATGAAGAAGAAAATGAAGTGGCAGCAATGGAGGAAGTTCAGCAGCCCGATTGGCGAGAGCACCTCCTCTGATGGTTCCAGCACCAGCAGCTCCTGAAGGAGAAAGAGTAGAGGATGAAATTGCTCAAAATCAAGGACTCCTACGAGTTAAGGAATAGAACTTTGTTCCGAATAGTGGCAGATGCCCAAAAGAAAATTCTACTATGTTGCTTGTCTACGGAAGAAGCACGGCAGGTAATGAAAGAATTGTATGCCGGGTCAGCAGGGGCCCATCAGGCCGGTCCAAAAATAAAGATTGAAATAAAGAAATTAGGCTACTATTGGCCCACTATATTTGATGACTGCTACAAGTTTGCCAAGTCATGTCAGAAATGCTAAGAGTATGCCACCCTGCCAAGAAGGTCTCGAGTGCCGCTACACCCCACTATCCCAAGTTGGTCATTTGCCCAATGGGGCACGGATGTAGTGGGACCTTTACCAGCATCTTCATCAAGGTGCAAGTATATTCTAGCAGCCACAAACTATCTTTCCAGATGGGCGGAAGCAGTGGAGCTAAGAGAAGTGACAGGGGAGCTGGTCGCCAGGTCCTTCCGTCAGAATATAATATTATAGTTCGGGGTCCCCAGCGAAATTATCTCCGACAACGGCAGCCATTTCAGAAACCAGAAGGTGTACCGATTAGCCGACAAGTACAAAATTGATTTGAGGACATCATCCCCCTACAATCGGCAGGCTAATGGACAGGCAGAAGCGTTCAACAAGACTCTCTGCACCCTATTAGCCAAGACTATCAACTCTAGCAAGAGAGACTAGGAAGAGAAGATGTACGAAGCATTGTGGGCTTATCGTACAGTTTACAAAACCCCCACCGGCTGTTCACCCTTCTCCCTGGTTTACGGATCGAAGGTGGTAGTGCCGATAGAGCTGGAAGTGCCGTCACTAAGAGTCGCGATACAAAATGGCTTGACAAATGGCGAACAGACAAATATAGAAAGAAGACTAGAAGAGCTCGCTGAGCTCGAGGGGAGGCGCCTCCGAGCCCAACAAAACATCCGGCTGTATCAAGCTCGCATGGCCCGCGTCTTCGACAAACTGGTCAAAGGACGAGAATTCAAGAAAGGCAACCTAGTGATGGTCAAGAAAAGAGAAGTAATGGCCTCCAACCTAAAGGGAAGTTGGTTGAAAATAGGGTTGGACCGTATGTTGTCCACCAAGTCTATACCCCACCTACGTTCTTGTAGACCACAAGGGGGTAGTGCACTTCTCCCTGCTCAATAGGAAACATTTGAAGCTGTATCACTCAGCCATGTCGGCGTTCGAAGAATGCCCAAAATCTACCTTGGTCTAGTGACACTCCGCCCTGGCCGAGCTCTCAAAAAATATACCCACTTATCTCTTGCCAATTCCAAGGCCGTTGGCCCGCAATTGCAAACCCCCCCTCGGTGCACACTAATCCCTGGGTCGCTTGAGAACCCCAGTTGGTCCCACTGATCTGGCACCATACACCTTATCACCACGGTGGACCTTACGTCCGCGTCACTACAGAAACCATTTCCTTTACGCTGGCGTTATCCCCATGCCTGCGAACACATAATTTCGGCCCAAGGCTTCGTGCCCCAGCCATCCAATTATACAAATATCGCCGTCACGGGCCTTACATCCGAATGGGAAGAAATCATATCCCTTGCGTTGTATTTGTCCTTACCGACGAATAAACCCCTTTTGTGGCGCAAGGCTTCGTACCCCAGCCATCCATTTATACAATACCACCATCACGGGCATTACGTTCGAATCGGTAGAAATCCTATCCCTTGCATTGGTATTTGTCCTTACTGACGAATAAACCCCTTTTCTGGCGCAAGGGTTCGTGCCATAGCCAACTTATAAAAATATCGCCATCACAGACCTTACGCCAAATCGACAGGAATTCTCCCTTTGCGTTGGCATTATCTTCTTGCCAACGAGTAAAACCTTTCGGCATAAGGCCGCATGCCCTGGCCAATAGTTGTATATTACTATGAAAATAAACCAAACAATCAAGGTCAAGCTCCATACACCGGTCGATATTTCTATAAAAAAGAAGAAAAAAAGAAAAAAATAGGGTTAAAAATAGAGGTGCCCCGCTGGTCTTGTTAAGACACTCTGGACAAGGGAAAAAATGGTTGTAACCTGGCTGTAGTGAAAACTCGAAAGGGTGCTGCAGGCAAAATTGGGTACCCCGCTAGGTGAAAATCTGAGAGGGCGCGTGGGCAAAAGGAAGAGGGGGCTGACCCCGATGAAAACCCGAAAGGGCACTTGGGTCAGCAATGTGGTAACCAAAAGTTCTTCTTCTCCTTCATCCCTTTTAAACTCGGGATAGCACGTTCATCATAGTCCCACTGGAAGTCTTCCCTCAAACTGTTAACCTTGACCTTTCATCCTTGTTAATGAATAAACCTATCTCTTTGCTTCGGCATCTACCCAATGTCGATGAACAAACTAATGCTGTTTCTTGTCATCATCTGCAGGATCAGTCAATGAACCGTTAACCCGGACCTTTCGTCCTCGTTAATGAATAAACCCATCTCTTTGCTTTGGCATCTACCCAATGTCGATGAACAAACCAATGTTATTTCTTGTCATCATCGGCAGGATCAGTCAATGAACCATTAACCCAGACCTTTCGTCCTCGTTAATGAATAAACCTATGTCTCTGTTTCGGCATCAACCCCAGTTGATGAACAAACCAATGTTGTTTCTTGTCATCATCAGCAGGATCAGTCAATGAACCATTAACCCGGACCATTCGTCCTCGTTAATGAATAAACCTATCTCTTTGCTTCGGCATTTACCCAATGTCGATGAACAAACCAATGCTGTTTCTTGTCATCATCGGCAGGATCAGTCAATGAACCGTTAACCCGGACCTTTCGTCCTCGTTAATGAATAAACCTATCTCTTTGCTTCGGCATCTACCCAATGTCGATGAACAAACCAATGTTGTTTCTTGTCATCATCGGCAGGATCAGTCAATGAACCGTTAACCCGGACCTTTCATCCTCGTTAATGAATAGACATATCTCTTTACTTTGGCATCTGCCCCAGCCGATGAACAAACCAATGTTGTTTCTTGTCATCATCGGCAGGACCAGTCAATGAACCATTAACACGGACCTTTCGTCCTCGTTAATGAATAAACCTATATCTTGCTTCGACATTTACCCAATGTCGATGAACAAACCAACGCTGATTCTTGTCATCTTCGGCAAGATCAGTCAGTGAACCATTGACCCGGACCCTTCGTCCTCGTCAATGAATAAACCTATCTATGCTTAGGCATTTAGCCAGTGCTGATGAACGAGCTACCATTGACCCTTGTCATCATCTGCAAGACCGGTCAATATCCCGTTAACCCAGACCTTCCGTCCTCATTAATGACTAAACCTCCTTTTGCTTCAGCATTTACCCAATGCTGATGAACAAACCCCCGCTCGTCTTAGCATCAATCCTGCTAATCAACTCGTTGCCTTTGGCAAAGATAGGCAATCACGTTTAAAAAAAAATTTGATGAGGCTTAAAATAGAGGTGCCTCACCAGACTTATCCTGATATTCTGGATAGGGGCAAAAATGGCTATAAACCGGCTGTAGTGAAAACCCGAAAGGGCACTGCAGGCAAAATTGGATACCCTATCATGTGAAAACCAGAATGGGCACGTGGGCAAAAGCAAGAGGGGGCTGGCTTCGATGAAAACCCGAAAGGGTGCTTAAGTCAGTAATGTGTTAAAAAAGAGAGAATATATATAGGGGAGCCTCGATGGGCCTAATTGGGGACGCCCAAAGGGCGCGCCATTTTAGCCCTCGCCGCCCATTCTTTTCAAAAATCTTTTGCGCGCCAGATTAGCAGGCTTGAGGGGGCGCACCATTTTAACGATAATGAAATGCCGTGCCATTTTAACGGCCAAGGCCATGACCGCGCCATTTTAAGTTCCCTATGGGGTTGTGCTCCTCCAACGGCATCTCGGCTGCACTAAATGAATATTCTGTGCTGATCAAGTAGAGAGTACGCTCAATCTGGGTACATCCGCTAGTCCCGCGCCGCTCGTTCCTCACTTGCGACAATAGCGGATGGGGGGCATTTGTTGACACCCAAAATGTGATCGATGGCAATCACACCCAACAACAAAAGGAACACGGCCGGCCAAAGAGAAAAAGCCGAAGGAAATTAATGCACAAGGGTTCCCTCGGACTGCTGAAGCTCTAGGTCATCGGGTAAGAGTGTCAGTGTAAGACCCGGTAGTTAACAGATTCATACCGGTATCAAAATATAAAAAGATTCATGAGTTTAGATTATTTTAATGGGCTTAATGGGCCTAGTTTAGTGGGTTTATCCATTTCTATAAGCTTTTGAAAGCTAGATAGGGCATATATACAATTTTACACCTTTTAATGCCTTATGGCAATTCAAGGTTTTATAACAAATATATATATAATCAAATGTGTTTTTTTCCCACGTAGGGAGGTTCTCTCCCCTCTCCCTCTTTCTTTCTCTCCCCACGTCTCTCCTGCTCTCTCGATGGTGTGATCACCTCAGGGCTTTGCAGGATTTGCAGGAGGTGTCCTTAGCAAGCCCAAGGCGTGGGAGGAGTGGTGTTGTTGTCATGGAGGCGACCCATGGAGCGTGGAGGCGGAAGATTCATTGTTTAAGCCATGGTTCCTTCGTGAAGCACGGCGAGGAACGGCATAGCAATCATGAAAACAAGTAGGGGGATGGATTCCGCTTCATCTTAGGGTCGTTTTCACCCCACTTGCATGCCCATTGTTTTATATTTTCTTATAGTTTGAGTGACAATTCATGAACATGGTCATTTATGTTTTAATCCTGAAAATCACTCCATGGCCATTGTCTTTATGTTTTTGGATGTAAAAATGCCATAGAATGGATGTATGCAGGCAAGGAACAGGTCTAAACATGTTTTCCCATCGATTTGAATCGATTGGGAGGGATTTTGATTGAGTTTCCCACGTTTCGGGTCCTCTGGACGACAAGCGGTCGTTCCAGGGACCGTTTTATTTATTGAGTAAGGCGGTGGACCTTAGCGGTCTCGCCTAGACCGTTTCTTGTAAATGGCGGTCCTTCATCCGATCGTCTATTGACCTTACCGGCCCATCAAATGACCGCTAAGCCGCTTTGACCCTGTGAGGCGGTGCAAGTGTAGCGGCCGAGACCGGACCATTTTTCATCATTAGGCGGTCAGTCGTGCGACCGTTTCTTGATCAGGCGGCCATGTCCAAGACCGTTTTCTATTCTGTTCAATATATAATGAAGTGATCGTGGCTAAGCGGTCATGGTAAAGACCGCTTGGGTCAGTGAAGCGGCCAGTCGTTCGACCGCTTACCAGAGCCTTGTGGCCCTTGACTAGACCGTTTAGTCCCTGTAGTGTATGTATTCAATCCGGTTTATTTAACTATGCATTCGATGCTGCATGTGCGCCATGTTTAAATATTTTTTCAAATTGTGGCACATTTTTATATCCCTTTAGAATTATTTTCTCTTTCCTTGTGATGGAATCACTAGTCGTAGCCCGACGACCTTTAGTGTAGGCCCACCTGGGAGAGGTGGCAGGGTAGTCCCGGTGTACGATTTTTAAGTTGGTTTCCGTGGGCCCCCTTACTTGGCAGTAGCATCCTACTGGGGGGAAAACTAGCTAGAGGCCTGGCTCAAGGCATTGAACCTGTGTGTGCACACGTGGTCTAGGGCGTAGACTGACATTGACGAGTGTGACCTTGATTAGTTCTTGACTTGGTTACTGTTACGTGTCTCACTTGCCGTGTTCCAGACTAGTGGAGATAGTTGAGACGCAGTATAAGTCATCAGTGGACGCGTCTGGTCTTCTTTCTGGTGGTCGTTTCTTTCTCCTGTCACTTGGAAATGTTGAATTTTCATTCTATTGTTAGATTATGATTCTCGTGTTTAATTATTCATTTGAATCTTAAATGGCATTTAAGTTAGCTATCTTCAATTATTCATATACCAGTATAGCTTTATTAACTGTTGTTTTTCTTATGCCATTGCATTATTAATTACTTTTATAAGTTTAGCTACGAGGTAGGGATTTGCGTGAATCCTACTGAGTCTATGTTATGACACTCACCCTTCCTTTCTAGGTGAGATGGAGCAACAGTCCACGGGTTTCCCACGTGCTTTTGGCGGGAAGTCGTAGGTGCCAACAGTGGTCTTTCTTTCCCTTTTGATCGGGGTATGCCCCGTGTAGTTGTTTATTTTGACCTTTGTATAGTGTTGGGGCTTGTAATGGTTGGATCTGGACTATTATACATGAATATATAACTCTGATATTGTCAATTGCTTCAGATTAAAATTACTATTTTATAATGCACGCGTGATTCCAGTTCATTATGCACCTCCTCAACCAACCCTCCCAACCCTTACGGGACCTCATCAGCCTCTTGGGTGGCGTCTCCGAGTTCTTGGTATCGGTTTACCGATATCTGGATCTGCGGGTCGTTACAATTGGTATCAGAGCAGTGTTGGGGTGATGTATAAGGAATTGAAATTGCATTAGTCCGGAACAAGTCCATATGTACCACTATTGCTGGCTTAGGCTATTTTTCCATGATTACTTATGGTTCTTTTGTTGTGTGTCTTCTTTTAAGAGTAGATCTAAATGCCGCCTAGATGGAGAGTTCGATTCCAAACTAATGTGCCCCAAGATGTTCCAAGAGAAGAGAGCGGTACTTCGCCTCATCCAGTGAATGTTCAAGGGCAAGGCCGTGTTGACCCTATTGTTGGTGAAGATTTATTGCCTCAAGGTGGTCGTGGTCGAGATCTAAAGGAATTTCTTTTATTCCACCCACCAACGTATGAAGGACAAGCAGATCCAGATGCGGCTAGGGTTTAGCTGGATGCGACTGAGCGTGTGTTCCATTCTATGGAGTGCACCGAAGATGAGAAGGTAATGCTAGCTACATTCCAGTTGCAGGGGGCAGCGCTTGCGTGGTGGACCACGGAGTGGGAGGTGACTTTTAAGTCCCGTCCTCTTCGACTGATTGCATGGAAGGAGTTTTTTACTTCGTTTGAGCGTACTTATAGTCCAGGTTATCTCAGGATGGACAAAATGTACCCATTTATGGAGTTGGCCCAAGGTGATATGACAGTTTTACAGTATCGGAACAAATTTATGGAGTTGGGTCGATATGCTCCTCATATTCTTGCTGATGAAGGACTTAAAACAAAAAAAAATTTGCATGGTTTGAAGCCAGAGCTGAGGCAACCTCTTATTGCAACCAGAGTGGCAGAGTTAGATATGGCTTATCAGGCAGCAGCAGCATTAGAACTGGATATGGCAAGATCTCGAGGGCGAACCCAGGTTGAGCCAATACAGCATAGTGTACAACATCAGTAGGCTAGTAGTCAACCAAGTGTGACGGGGGTACCATCTTTTGTTCCTTCTGCCAGTGGTACATCCTCTATGAAATCCAAATTCAGGCAGATGTTCAGAAAATCCAAGAAGCAGTATGATCGGCAAGCTTCCTCTGGTAACGTGCAACAATCAGCACCCTCTTCTTTTCAACGACAGGGATCGGTGGTTAGTCAGCCGAGACCATGTCCGAGGTGTGGTGGTAGTCATTTGGGTAGACCGTGTTCGATGCCCATGGTGTGTTTTCGGTGTAATCAGGTGGGACATGTGGTCCGTGACTGTCCGTTGAGGCTGAAGCAGCCTGTTCCATTTCACAGTCATAACAGTTCCGACCTTCACCACCATCACAGTCACAACAATATTCTCAGGCATCAGTATCATCATCGCATCAGTCTACTGCAGGTGGAAAGAAGCAAAAAGGGAGAGTCACACATATGACTCGTTCAGAAGCAGTTGCATCTCATCTTGTAGAAGGTACTCTTATGATTTATGGTCATGCAACACGTGTTTTATTTGACTCAGGTGCTTCTCATTCATTTATTTCTGAAGATTTTGTTGCTTGTATTGAGGAGCCGACATCGGAGATGTCTTGTGAGTTAGTTGTTGAATTGCCTTCTGGGGACATCATGTTTACTCCTTTTTGTCTTGATGAGACTCCTATAGTGATTGGGAATCAGTAGTTGCCAGCTAGGTTATATGCGTTGAAGCTGGAAGACTATGATATTATTCTAGGCATGGATTGGTTAGAGGGTTATGGAGCCGTGGTTGATTGTAAATCGAAGAAAGTTTATTTTCAGCCATCTGGGAAAGTCGCATTCTATTTTCAAGGTATTCGATCTCGTTCTCCTCGCTTGCTTATTTCTGCTATTCGAGCATGTAGATTACTTAATGCAGGTTCTCAGGGATTCTTTGCTTTCGTGGTTGCTGTTGAGGCACCAAAGCGAGAGATAAGTGATATTCATGTGATTTGTGAATTTCCTGATGTGTTTCCTGTTGAGTTGCCAGGCATACCTCCATAGCGAGAAATTGAGATGGTGATTGAACTAATTCCAGGTACGGCACCTTTATCAAAGGAACCTTACCGTATGGTTTCTGCAGAATTGAAAGAATTGAGAGCACAGTTACTAGAATTGCTGGAAAAGGGCTATATCCATCTTAGCTTTACTCCACGGGGTGCTCCTGTATTATTTGGGAAGAAGAAAGATGGAAGCCTGAGGTTATGTATTGATTATAGGAAATTAAATCAGGTGACTATCGAGAATAAATATCCTTTACCCAGGATTGATGAATTATTTGACCAACTTCAGTCGGCGAGTATCTTTTCACGAATTGATCTTCGATCTGGGTATTATCAATTGAGAATTAGGGAATCTGATGTGGAGAAGACTGCCTTTAGTACGAGGTATGGTCATTATGAATTTTTGGTTATGCCATTTGGGCTAACCAATGCTTCAGTAGCATTTATGGACCTAATGCATCGTGTGTTTCGTCCATATTTGGACCAATTTGTGGTGATCTTTGTAGATGACATTTTGGTCTATTCTGCTTCTGAGGAAGAACATGTTCAGCATCTTAGGGTGCTATTGTAGACTCTGCGAGATCACGAGCTCTATGCAAAATTCAGCAAATGCGAGTTTTGGCTTCGGGAAGTTCATTTTCTAGGCCATGTGATTCTGGCGATGGAGTTGTAAATGATCTTGTTAAAATTGAAGTTGTTCTTCAATGGCAGAGCCCTAAGACTGTGACAGAGATTAGGAGCTTTCGGGATCTTGCTGGGTATTATAGAAGATTCATTCAAGATTTTGCACGGATTGCCACGCCAATGACTCAGTTGACTCGCAAGGATGTGCCATTTGTGTGGTCGGATAAGTGTGAACAGAGCTTCAATGAGTTGAAAAGGCTGCTCACCACTTCTCCAGTGCTTGTTTTGCCTTCTGGCTCGGGTGGATACGTTGTGTGTATGGATGCTTCTCGAGTAGGTTTGGGTGCAGTGTTTACGCAATATGGCAAGGTCATAGCTTATACATCCCGACAATTAAAACAGTAGGAAGAAAATTATCCCACTCATGATTTAGAGTTGGCGGCGGTGATTTTTGCATTGAAAATTTGGAGACACTACTTGTATGGTAAGAAATTTGAGATCTTCATGGATCATCAAAGTTTGAAATATGTGTTTTCTCAAAAGGATTTGAATCTTTGCCAGCATAGATGGATGGAGTATATGAAAGATTATGATTTTACTCTATCTTATCAACCTGGCAAGATGAATGTAGTGGCTGATGCACTGAGCAGAAGAGTGCAAATCAATCATTTGTTGATACGAGAATGGAAGTTATGTGAACAATTTCCTTGTGAGACGTTCAGATTGAAAATTCCCAGTGATCCGATGGTAGCTATTTTTGCTAGTCTGGTGATGACTCCAGCTATTTACCAGTAGATCAGGGAGGCACAGCAAGCAGATTCTGAGTTGTCTCGCATTATGTTAATGCCAGATGTGGAGTTTGGTGATGATTCAGTGGTTAGATTCAGAGGTATACTTTATGTTCCAGCTGATGAATTATTGAGGAATGCTATTTTGCGTGAAACGCATGGATCTCGTTATGTTATTCATCCCGGCACCACGAAAATGTATCATAATGTGAAAAGGCAATTTTGGTGGCCAGGAATGAAAAGGGATGTAGCTGATTTGTGTCTAAGTGTTTGACATGTCAACAGGTCAAAGTTGAGCACCAAAGGCCTGGAGGAATGCTTCAACCCTTGGAGATTCCAATGTGGAAATGGGATCATGTCACTACCGATTTGATTGTGGGTTTACCCCGCACTTCACAAGGCTATGATGGTATTTGGCTGTTAGTTGATCGTTTAACTAAGACAACGAGGTTGTTTCTGATTAAAGTGACGTGGAATGTTCAAAAATTGACTGAGCTTTATGTTGCAAAGATTGTGCCATTGCATGGAATTCTAATATCCATTATGTCAGATCATGACCCGCGTTTTACTTCTGGCTTTTGGCGGAGTTTTCAAAAGGCGTTTGGTACGGAATTGGCATTTAGTTCAGCGTATCATCCCCAGTCTGATGGTCAGTCCGAGAGGACTATTCAGACATTAGAAGATATGTTGCGATCATGTTGTCTGGATTGGTAGGGTTCGTGGAGTCAACACTTGCCATTGGTGGAATTCTCATATAATAATAGTTATCATTCCAGTATTGATATGGCACCATATGAAGCTTTGTATGGACGTCCTTGTCGTACACCGTTGGACTGGTTTGAGACTGGTAACCGACTGTTGACAGGATCGGATATGATTCAGCAGTGTGTTGATGTGGTACGTCTGATTAGGCAGAAAATGTTAACAGCTCAAAGTCGACAGAAAAGTTGTGCAGATCGGCATAGAAGACCATTGCAGTTTGAACATGGAGATTCTATTTTTGTAAAAATATTTCCAATGGAAGGCGTGATGAGATTTGGGAAGCGTGAAAAGCTTAGTCCGCTATATATTGGTCCATTTCCTATCTTGGAACGTGTGGGCCAAGTGGCTTATCGACTTCAGTTGCCATCGGCGATGCAAGCAATCCACGATGTGTTTCATGTTTCTCAATTAAGAAAGTATGTTCCTGATGCATCTCATGTATTAGATGATTCAATGTGGCCTGAAGTGACAACGGATCTATCCATGCCAGAGTATTTGATACGGATTGACGATCGTCATGAATAACGACTTAGAAATAAGGTAATCCCTCTGGTAAAGGTAGTATGGCAGCGTCACTCAGGTAATGAGGCTACTTGGGAACGTGAGGATGATATGCGTCAGTAGTTTCCCTTTTTATTCGAGTAAGGTATATCTTCCTTCAGTTCTCTCCTTGTGCTTCCTTTTAAATTTCTAGGACGGAATTTCTATTAGGAGGGAGGGACTGTAAGACCCGGTAGTTAACGGATTCGTACCGGTATCGAAATATAAAAAGATTCATGAGTTTAGATTATTTTAAAGGGCTTAATGGGCCTAGTTTAGTGGGTTTACCCATTTGTATAAGCTTTTGAAAGCTAGATAGGGCATATATATAATTTTACACCTTTTAATGCCTTATGGCAATTCAAGGTTTTATAACAAAAAATTATATAATAAAATGTGTTTTTTTCCCACGTAGGGAGGTTCTCTCCCCTCTCCCCCTTTCTTTCTCTCCCCACGTCTCTCTTCCTCTCTCTTGCTCTCTCGATGGTGTGATCACCTCGGGGCTTTGCAGGATTTGCAGGAGGTGTCCTTGGCAAGCCCAAGGCATGGAAGGAGTGGTGTTGTCGTCGTGGAGGCGACCCGTGGAGCATGGAGGCGGGAGATTCATTATTTAAGCTGCGGTTCCTTCGTGAAGAACGGCGAGGAACGACGTAGCAATCATGAAAACAAGTAAGGGGATGGATTCCTCTTCGTCTTAAGGTTGTTTTCACCCCACTTGCATGCCCATTGTCTTATGTTTTGTTATAGTTTGAGTGAAAATTTATGAACATAGTCATTTATGTTTTAATCCATGAAAATCACTCCATGGCCATTGTCTTTATGTTTTTGGATGTAAAAATACCATAGAATAGATGTATGAAGGTAGGGAACAGGTCTAAACATGTTTTCCCATCGATTTGAATCAATTGGGAGGGATTCCGATTGAGTTTCCCACGTTTCGGGTCCTCTTGACGATAAGCGGTCATTCTAGGGACTGTTTTATTTATTGAGTAAGGCGGTGGACCTTAGCGGTCTCGCCTAGACCGTTTCCTGTAAATGGCGATCCGTCGTACGATCGTCTATTGACCATAGCGGCCCATCAAACTACCGCTAAGCCCCTTTGACCCTGTGAGGCGGTGCGAGTGTAGCGGCCTAGACCAGACCATTTTTCATCATTAGGCGGTCAGTCATGCGACCGTTTCTTGATCAGGCGGCCCTATCCAAGACTGTTTTCTATTCTGTTTAATATATAATGAAGTGATCGTGGCTAAGCGGTCATGGTAAAGATCGCTTAGGTCATTGAAGCGGCCAGTCGTTCGACCGCTTACCAGAGCCTTGTGGCCCTTGACTAGACCGTTTAGTCCCTACAGTGTATGAATTCAATCCTATTTATTTAACTATGCATTCGATGCTGCATGTGCACCCTGTTTAAATCTTTTTACAAACTGTGGCACATTTTTATATCCCAATAGAATTATTTTCTTTTTCGTTGTGATGGAATCACTAGTCGTAGCCCGACGACCTTTAGTGTCGGCCCACTTGGGAGAGGTGGCGAGGTAGTCCCGGTGTATGATTTTTAAGCTAGTTTTCGTGGGTCCCGTTGCTTGGCAGTAGCGTCCTATTGGGGGAGAAAACTAGCTAGAGGCCTAGCTAAAGACATTGAGCCTGTGTGTGCACACGTGGTCAGGGGTGTGGACTGACACTGACGAGTGTGACCCTGACTAGTTCTTGACTTGGTTACTGTTACGTGTCTCACTTGTCACGTTCCAGGCTAGTGGAGATACTTGAGACGCAGTATAAGTCGTCAGTGGACGCGTCTGGTCTTCTTTCTGGTGGTCCTTTCTTTCTCCTATCACTTGGAAATGTTGAATTTTCATTCTATTGGTAGATTGTGATTCTCGTGTTTAATTATTCGTTTCAATCTTAAATGACATTTAAGTTAGTTGTCTTCAATTATTCATATACCAGTACAGCTTTATTAACTGTTGTTTTTCTTATGCCATTGTATTATTAATTGCTTTTATAAGTTTAGCTAAGGGGTAGGGATTTGCGTGAACCCTACTAAGTCTATGTCGTGTGACTCACGCTTTCTTTCCAGGTGAGACGGAGCAGCAGTCCACGGGTTTCCCACGTGTTTTTGGCGGGAAGTCGTAGGTGCCAGCAGGGGTCTTTCTTTCCCTTTTGACCGGGGTATTAATGCCACATGACAAATGTCGTTTAAAAATACCGTGCCACACACAATTTCAAAATTATTTATCGCACTCACTCACTTAAAAGATTTAAAAATTTGAGTAAAATGGCGAGAACATGTCAATCCTACGAGGAGGAAGAGACTTTTGTTAAGTTGGAAAACTTCTTGTAAACTTTTTTAGCAAATCATGGAGTGAGTAGGATAAAGTAAAAACTTAAAATTACTTGAAATAAAATCTAACTAAAGAACGTTGGAGGGTTGAAGAAGAGAAAATTGGTTGAGAGAGAGACGAAGAGAAAGAAATAAAATTGCACAAAATGAAACTTGTATTGCTATGAATTGAAAAGTACAATGTCTATGAAAATAGAGATGACAATCAATGTAAACTAAGATAAAAGTGAAGAAACTAGAGCCATGAGAGGATTATGAACGCCGTCGTCTCCTCCTCGCCGAACCTTGGCGAGGATCGCTCTACCATGAAGGAGATCGCCGTGGAAAGAGGTGGATGAAGAACTCGTCGGCGTCCACATCACGAGCCTTAGAACGTCGCCCGCCTTGATGTGCACACCGTCGTAAAAAGGAGAGTTGTGGAGGATAAACTTTGAAGAGAAATATAGAGAGGAATGTGGAAGGGTTTGTGTGGAGATGAAGAAGGAAGAAGATGAGAAAGTAAACAAGAAATACTAAAAATAGTAAGAATGAAAGTAAAATAACTTTGAAACCAAGACGAATTGGAGGATGACAAAGAAGATGAAGTTGAAGAGGAGGAAGATAGGAATAACTTTGATGAAGGGCGTAGAGAGAGACAATGTTAGGAAGAGGGTGAAATCGGAGGGAGAAGGGGGTGGTGTCTGAGCAGATGAACACTATAAATGAGAGGACAACACCTTGAAAAATAGATTATAACTTGAAAACGGGAAGGAATTAGAGCAAGATGAAGAAAAAGAAATTTTAGATCTTTGAAAAATAAAGAGGTTTGATGAAGAGACTTAGATGAAAATAAGAGCATAAGGGAATGCAATCTTAAGAAGAACAAAGTGCTGAACAGTAAAAATATAGGACAGAACTTTGAAAAACTTGAAATAACCTGACAAGGAGAGAGAATTAGAGGAAACAGAAGAAAAGAGATTTGAAGAACCTTTAAAGATCTACAACTTTTGTTAAGAAAGCAGAGGGAGAAAGAAATCACAAAGGGGTGAAAACAGGCGAAGAACAGTGGGACGCAGGTTCGGGTGAACAGTAAAAGGTGGAAGACAAACCTTTGAAAACTGGACTATAACGTAAAAACTAAGCCGAACTAGAGGAAGATGAATAACAAGAAATTGAAGATCATTTAAAAATAAAGAACTTTTATGAAGAAAGAAAAGGATAAAATGAACATAAGGGGGAGAAATCGGAGACCTAAAATGAAGATGTGAGAGGGAGAGAGAGAAATGCCAAAAGAACCACACCCTTACTCCTCCTTGTCATGGGCTATTTATAGGGAAAGTTGGGTCAATGGAGGGTGGAGATTGTATCAAAAGGAGATGGATGGCTGAGATTTAGGTAGAAGATGATGTATGGGGGAAAGGAAATGGAGGTGGGCACCCCCTACTTGGACTTTGGACACCCCTTTCCCAAGACTCATCATTTCTATCCTTTATTTCAAACTTTGAATTTTCTTTTCCCTCCAACCAAAATATGTGCTTCTTCTCCTCTATTTCAAACTTTGAATTTTCTTTTCCCTCCAACTAATTCCTCCTTTTCAAACTTTGAATTTTCTTTTCCCTCCAATTAATTCATTCTTTTCAAACTTTAAATTTTCTTTTCCCTCTAATTAATTCCCTCCTTTGGTCTCCTTTCTTTCAAACTTTGAATTTTCTTTTCCCTCCAACAAAAATAGGTGGTGGCAACAATTTTTGACTTGGTCAATTAAGAATGGGACCCCTTAGCGTTCTTCTTTTGGTCTTCGGACGCTCTTGCCCCTGGGTTTGTCTCGCAATTTCCTTCAGTGCCCTGTACACACAATTTTAATTTAATCCATAAAAATTATCATAATGTGCACATGAATCATAATTGCTCATAATTATATGATGGGGAATTAATGTTCATGACCCTCAACTCCATTTTATTAAATGAAATCGTCAAATTAATTAATTTACGTGAAAGGCCCAATCTACATGCGACGTTGAGATTAACAATGCAACATGCATAATTGTCTAATTATATGCACATAAAATGGTGTATATGTAATGAATTATCATAAAAAATGGATACTTATCACACCCCCCAACTTACTAATTGCTAGTCCCTTAGCAATGCACTTAGATTAAAATTTAGGACCAACAAAGTTTGCAAAGTTCATACTTTCATATCTAGCTCTTCCTTCAGAGAATCAACCAAAGATTAGGAATTCGGAATCATTAATGCGCACTAGCCTTATGTTGGAAATTTAGGTACATGATCAAGAATTCAAATCAAAGCTCAATAGCACTCGTACATGTGTAAATACCAAATCTATAGCAAAGACAATTGCATCCCTCATTTATTATTCCGAATAAGTGCCTTTCAACCCTGCACCTCTTAATCAGAGGATTAAGAATACTAGCTTTTTATATGCCTTATTTATTTCTCCCCATTGGGATCTTTTATTCCACACATGATGCGGCACTACCCTTCATTGTTTAACATGAACCTCGACTTTTATCTTAGGAGAAGTAGGTGCAGTTACACAGATCAAGGTTCCCTTTTCCGTTTGACGTGAACCTCAACACTTGTTAGGTGAAGTAGGCCCGGTTACTAAGATTGGGGGCATTTTTCATGGTGTCTTTTTTTTGGCAGAAAGCTTTTTCAAAATAACTCTTCCTCAAAAAGTGCAGAGCATCAGACACAATACACAAAATAATAGAAGGCTTGTCCCGCTTATTTCATTAGCGTGCAGAGTGACTTCTTTTCTAAAGTGCACATTAACTTTAAAGAGATTCTTAAATCAACTTTTCATAGCTAGATCAAAGAAAGTTTTCATCATCCTACTCCCTAGTCTTTTCTATTCCAGAATTACTTTCAATTCAAGCATGAATCAAGAAAACTTAATTGGGGATTTTATCTTTTTACTTTTCATGTTCAATGCAAGATAACTTAAGAGATATGCAAGAACTGATGTCAGGTTGTACTATATGCATCATGAAATAAAATTTTTCTCTCCCACCCAACTTGAATGGCATTGTCCTCAATGGCATATATAAGTAATGAAAATAATAGAATAATGTAACAATAAAAATTACTGAGAAGGAAAGAGGCAACCTGATATGCGGGGTGAATTACTCCTTTAAGATAACGGCGACAACGTGATAGGAATCAACACCGGGCACTAACATTTTTATTTTATATTTGTGTTGTAGCAACCCTGGTAAAATAAAAGGAAGATTTCAAGAAATGTTAAGTAAGAAAATGATAAGAACCAAAATGAATAAATAATAAGTCAAAAGTAAGTAACGCCTCTCAACAAGGCGCGATGTAAATAAGAAACGCCTTCATCTGAGACGTTAATTCAAAAAGTGACGCCTATACCAAAGGTCGTCAAATTTTAAACGGCCAAAATGAATAAAAGGAATGAGAAAGAAACGCCCTCTTCTTGGGCGCGAATTACAAAAGAAACGGTACAGGTCAAGACGTCAATTAAAATGCACGCCCTAACCTAAGTCGTTAATTCCATCTGTGACCCATTCGAACCCGGACATTATCCAGGGTAAGTTTTTGGATTAATACGTGTTCAATCGAACCTGGAAAGGACTCTATCAAGGAAAGACATGTTCTAATCAAACTCTAACCCTATTGGGTTCTGTAAACCCTATAAATAACCCTTCCTATCGAACCCTAATAAGCTATTTGGTCGAAGGAAAGCTCTGCTGCTGCCGTGCGTGAAGAACAGGTATTGTTCTTCTTCCCTTGCCTTTGGTCATAATCATGAAGAATATTGATGTTCTTCATCGTCTTTGCTGCAGGAAGTCTGCCGTAAGTAGTAACTCTTCTGCCTAGTTGAAGGACGGGAGGTTCTTCATCAAGACGATCTCTTCCTCCAAGAAGGAAGTTGTTTCCATAAGCTTCGGAAGAACTCTGTTTAGAACAGAGTATCATTCTTCTTCACATTCCTTCACCAAGACCATTCATCAAGTAGGTTTTCTCAAGAACTATAGCCCAAACTAGTTTAAGATTCCTAATATTATCATCTGTCATCCATGCCTATAGTTTTACTGCGTTTTTCAACGTTTTCTGAGAAATTTCAAAAGAAGCGACCCTACCTAGGGCGCTAATTCTTGTTATGACGCCCTGCCCAGGAGTCGTCAATTCCATACAGTTAATAAATACCCATCTTTAAACTTCAATATCTATGTAACCACGAATCTAATATTATGCATGATCCTACCTACTCAATCTTGCTATTTTTCTTGTCCAGTTCTGTTTCTTGCAAAGTAATTATCGTGAAATACCTGAAAACCAAAGTTAATTAACGACCTTCCCAAGGTCGTCTCTTATGAAACTAACGCCCTATTAAAGGGCGCTAATTTAAAATTAACGCCCCTGTCCAAGTCACGTCTTGTTAAAATTCCAGAATATTGAAACTTCTGCAAAATAGAAATATAGAATGGACGACTGCTAGAAAAGACGTCAAATTATGAATACACGACCCAGTAAAAGGCGTTAATTCATTAAGTAGTGACTTAGGCTAAGTCGCTATTTTCCTGTGATACTATTTTACACTGTTACTGTTAACCGAGGGTTTCATATGTATATATATATATGTATAATTATATATATCGGCACTATATTACAGTCCGTGAATATAGCCCCATGTTTCATGATGATTTATCGCATTACCCACTAACTCTCGGTGACATACAAGCTCTCCATTGGACATTCCGTTCCTTTGGACTAACAAGTTAGTCATTGAGACTTCCATAAGACTCCTCGAGCCTTGGATTCTCTCAAGGCCGATTGAGCGGGTTGTACCATAAAAACCTATCACACTACTTTGCCATGTCACTCTATAGAAATATGGTATACCGGCCCTCATGTTATGTTATGTGTATAATATGAGAATTATCTTAATGAACGGGGAAAGCATGCCATTATTGTGATGTTCTTGTGGACCCCAATTCTATATCAAACATTATTATGATGTTCTTGTGGACCTCAATTCCATATTAAAGGAGTGACCATCTACTTGTGGGCACTTACTTGTCATGGTACCCAAGTTAGGGAACCAATTCCACCTAGTTTTATCGATACTCGTGATTACACCGTTATTATCGTCATTATTGTCATGTTCAAATCCTTGAAATGCTATCTACCTCTAAGTTCATACAAGTTCTTTATCCTTGAAATTCCATATTGGCTATACATAAAGTGGATGTCAAAATACATGACCAATGTCTGCGCATATAGGGCCCGATCTGGTCCTGGGAGGAGCACCCAAAAGTACTTGTGCCCATGGGAGTTGTAATGATCACGGTATGGCATTGTACCGAAGTGCATGACTAGCTTGATTAGACATTCCACAAATCTTGTACTTGACTCAATTTGACATGACATGACTTGCGTGACCCGAAAAAGGGTAACTTATATACTTGCTTGCTTGGAACGTGATAGCCAAATTCTCGACATGACATGATGAATATACTTGCTTGAACATTTTGACATTTATTTGATATAAAGTTCTTGAAAGTTCATGAATAGTTCACCTTGTTATCTGGTTGTTATACACTCTCTATCTTGTCGTTCTACGCGAGCATGCATAGCTATAGTGCATTCATGGAAAAATGTAATTACTTAAACCCCTTGCTAGCTCTTGAGATATAATTTCTTATTGAGCGTTCGCTCACTTAGTGTTTTCCCTACTTTTCAGCTAAGTCCGATGATGAAGAAACTCATTCTGACGGGGAAGGTCAAGAGTGAAAGAGATAGAGCTTTTCCAGTGTCAACTAGTCTTGAATTTTTTCATATTTTTTTGAGTCAACTTTGTACTTTCTTTTTATTAAGTTTTGATTGTTCAACAGAGTTGTAATCAAGTACTCTTAAGGAATAAAGGATTGGGTTATCTTTATATTTGCGCACTCTATCTTTGTGTCGAATACACTAATACTCTGATTGACATGATCGATATAAACTCGTCACGCATCTCCGGGCGACACATAATTTCAAAATTATTTACCGCACTCACTCACTTAAAAGATTTAGAAATCCTAGTAAAATAGCGAGAACGGGTCGATCCCACGAGAAGGAAGAGACTTTTGTTAAGTTGAAAAACTTCTTGTAAATTTTTTTAGCCAATCATGGAGTGAGTGGGATAAGGTAAAAACTTAAAATTACTTGAAATAAAATCTAACTAAAGAACGTTGGAGGGTGGAAGAAGAGAAAATTGGTAGAGAGAGAGATGAAGAGAAAGAAATAAAATTACACAAAATGAAACTTGTATTGCTATGAATTGAAAAGTACAATGTCTATGAAAATATAGATGACAACCAATGTAAACTAAGATAAAAGTGAAGAAACTAGAGCCATGAGAGGATGATGAATGCCGTCGTCTCCTCCTCGCCGAGCCTTGGAGAGGATCACTCCGCCTTGAAGGAGATCACCGTAGAAAGTGGTGGATGAAGATGTCGTTTATTGAAATAACGCCCCAACCTGAGGCGTCATTTCCAAAAGGAACAGTCGGTGTTTGATTCGAACAGGGATGTTATCTAGGTAAGTTTGGATTAAGGAAAGGGATCCATACGTGGATATCTGTGGTCTAGTCCCAATCGAACTCCTAGAACCCATTAGATTTCCTTCCCTATAAATACCCCTTCCATCGAGCCGACCTGCTAGGCTCTTTTTCTTCAACGACGTCCTGCTAATCTCTTGGAGATTGTTCTTCGTTGGCTGTACGTGGGGGAAGGGAATTCTATTCTCTTTCTCTGTTTCTTCCTAAAGGAGGAGGCTTGTAAGGAGGCTGTTGCTACTGCACCCTCTGCACGAACGTTGCTACTGCACCGTCTGCACGAATGAAGAAGAAATTACATCTTCTTCTTCCTTTTTCTCCTACTACCGTTACCGTGAAGAGGGATCACCTTTCCTTTCCTTTCTTTTAAAGGGAGGAAGTCTTCTTCTGCTACCATAACTGTTGCTGATGTTACCTTCGGCTGTTGAAGCTAGAAGAACAAGCTACTATATCTTCTTCCTTCTACGCGGTTACTCTGTTTCAAACAGAGTATCGGTTGTGATCAAATCTTCATATATATTCTTCACGTTCCATCATCTAGATCATCACCAAGGTAGGTTTTCTCAAGAACAAGCCCAATTTAGTTAATATTAGATCATGAACATGCATGTAGGTCTGTTAGAACGTTTTCCATAGGCTTTATGATGTTTTACTGAGTTTTAGTGAATAGCGACCCAGGCTAGGGCACTATTTGATTTAACGACTATTCAAACAGTCGTCAATTCATTAGTTAATTAATAAATACACATGTTTAAAATTTAATAACTGAGAACCCTTACATGTAAATTAATACATGATCATACTGTTAAATTTCCGTTATTTTTCTCTATCTATACATGTCTCTAGATTTTAGATTAGACCTACTCCAAAAATCATGTGTCTATGATTGTACTTGCCCGGTGTAAATCATATGACAAATAAATCACGACAGCCACTAGGTCGTCATTTAAATGAACGCCCCTATACATGGGCGCCAATTTAGTGATAAATTGTTAAAATTGACATGTTTATAATATTGCAAATAACGACATGCATACTCCCCTTTAATTTGATATATGACGCCCCTGACTAGTGTGATGTTTACATAATTGAAGCCTTCATGAAAGTCGTCATTTTTATAATAACTGAAATTTAAAAATGCTTATATATTTTAATTTGGATATAACGATTGAGTGAACAGTCGTTATATTATTAACCGATGACCCTGACAAGGGCGCTATTTACAAAAAAAAGATAAAAATCTAGAAAGATCGTTACACCTTAAATTAACAAATAGGGAAAGGTGAATGACGCCTCCGAGCAAGTCGTCTTTTAATTTTGACGACTGTGTATATAAGCGTCATTTATTGAAATAACGCCCCAACCTGAGGCGTCATTTCCAAAAGGAACAGTCGGTGTTTGGTTCAAACATGGATGTTATCTGGGTAAGTTTGGATTAAAGAAAGGGATTCATACGTGGATATCTGTGGTTTTAGTCTCAATCGAACTCCTAGAACCCATTAGATTTCCTTCCCTATAAATACCCCTTCCATCGAGCCGACTTGCTAGGCTCTTTTTCTTCAACGACGTCCTGCTAATCTCATGGAGATTGTTCTTCGTTGGCTGTACGTGGGGGAAGGGAATTCTATTCTCTTTCTCTGTTTCTTCCTAAAGGAGGAGGCTTGTAAGGAGGCTGCTGCTACTGCACCCTCTGCACGAACGTTGCTACTGCACCCTCTGCACGAACGTTGCTACTGTTTTTCTCCTACTGTCGATACCGTGAAGAGGGATCACATTTCCTTTCCTTTCTTTTAAAGGGAGGAAGTCTTCTTCTGCTACCATAACTGCTGCTGATGTTGCCTTCGGCTGTTGATGCTAGAAGAACAAGCTACTGTATCTTCTTCCTTCTACACGGTTACTCTGTTCAAACAGAGTATCTGTTGTTATCAAATCTTCATATATATTCTTCACGTTCCATCATCCAGACCATCACCAAGGTAGGTTTTCTCAAGAACAAGCCCAATTTAGTTAATATTAGATCATGAACATGCATGTAGGTCTGTTAGAACGTTTTCCATAGGCTTTATGATGTTTTACTGAGTTTTAGTGAATAGCGACCCAGGCTAGGGCGCTATTTGATTTAACCACTATTCAAACAGTCGTCAATTCATTAGTTAATTAATAAATACACATGTTTAAAATTTAATAACTGAGAACCCTTACATGTAAATTAATACATGATCATACTGTTAAATTTCTGTTATTTTTCTCTATCTATACATGTCTCTAGATTTTAGATTGGACCTACTCCAAAAATCATGTGTCTATGATTATACTTGCACGGTGTAAATCATATGACAAATAAATCACGACAGCCACTAGGTCATCATTTAAATGAACGCCCCTATACATGGGCGCCAATTTAGTGATAAATTGTGAAAATTGACATGTTTATAATATTGCAAATAACGACATGCATACTCCCCTTTAATTTGATATATGACGCCCCTGACTAGTGTGCTGTTTACATAATTGAAGCCTTCATGAAAGTCGTCATTTTTATAATAACTGAAATTTAAAAATGCTTATATATTTTAATTTGGATATAACGATTGAGTGAACAGTCGTTATATTATTAACCGATGACCCTGACAAGGGCGCTATTTACAAAAATAAAGACTTGACAAAAGGTGATATTTTCCTGGTTTTTGATTTCTGAGGATTTACTGTAACCCATTTCAGTGGGTTATATTTATATATGTATATCTTTATAGGCACTATATTCCAGTCCGTGAGTATAGTCCCATGTTCACGTTATTTTTATCGATTACCCACTATTTCTCGATGATGGATGAACTCTCCGCGGGACACTCCGTTCCTTCGGACTGGTGATTTTATCATAGAGACCTCCGTAAGACTCCGCTAGCCTTAGATTCCCTCAAGGCAGCCGAGCGGGATGTACCACTAAAACCTATGACACTATCTAATTGTCATGTCACTCTAAGGAAACATGGTAACCCGGCCCTTTCATGGTGCTATTATTGGCCCATGAGAGAATTCTCTTAGCCGGTGGAATGGGTGATCATTTCACTAGGTGAATTATTAAATTGGATAACCTATGGTTAGGTGCCAATTCTTCAGCTTGCTTCATGTCCATTGAATTCATGACTTTAGTTAGTCAATCATTCAAAGTATCATGGCAACCTATCTAGGTGCCAATTTCCCACCTAGTTTATCGACATGTCATGGTTTCTATGCTTTAACGTGGATTTTATCGCAAGTCTGTCCTTACTCAAGGGTCTCCCTTGAATTCCATGAAAATCTTATCTTATCATTCTATTAAAGCTTGTTCTTGAAACTCTTTATTGGCTATGGACTATCATGGATGTCTAGATCTATCTTTAATGCTGTGCATATAGGGCCCGATCTGGTCCTGGGAGGAGCACCCGAAAGTACTAGTGCCCATGGGAGTTTTAATGATCGCGATGTCTGGCATTGCACCGAAGTGCAGGACTCGTTGGATCTTTGGCATTCCACACTCACTCTCTCTTTCTATCGTGACTCGTGTGCATGACTTGACTAGCGTGACTTTACTAGCGTGGCCCGAAATGGGCAAAGTACTTGCGTGAAATAGCCAATAATCTATAAATTTTCTCTTGTATATCTCTTGCTCGCTTGGAAGTTTTACATACCGTTGTTAATCTTGCTAGTTTTGTTTCGCTTGCTTGGTTAATTCTACATGCATAGTCTTAACTGCATTTTCATGTAAAAATGTAATTACTTAAACCAATTGCATGTTCTTGAGATATAATTACTACTGAGCGTTCGCTCACCCAATTTATTCTAACATTTTTCAGGTAATCAAGTGGCTAGCAAGACCGAGACTCACACGGGAGGGACAAGTGCGCCAACGAGCTTCGAAAACTAGTGGACCCGTGTCTTTATCTTTCTTGAGTCTAGATAGTATTTCCTATTAATTGTCTAGCCAAGTTCGCTAGCGTGTCTTTGGTCGTTTCTTCCCATTGTGGTGTAGTTGAGTCTTTGAGTTGGAAATTGAAATTATAAGACAATTATATTTGAAATAAGATTTTTATTACTTCTCCAAATTATTTGATTGCTCTTGATTATTCATGACTGTAACTGCCACGTTCCGAGCAAACGACACGTTCCGCTACTATCGGTTCGGGACGTGATAGAGGTGGTATCAGAGTCTCGGCTTTCACATCCTTAAGTTATTAGATTCCAATGATAGGTCAAGTATCCTTGTCAGTCATATCAGAGCTTCGGCTTTCAAAATCCTTAGATCGTTAAGTCCAAGTGATAGGTTGAGTATCCTTGTCAGTCATCCTATAGGAATTCTGAGAGAATTGGGTAGAACTTGGGGTTAAAGTTACAAAAGAAAAGATATTTACATTTCATTAACATTAATTCTTGAGTCAATAAATTATCTCCCCACTTATCCTTCCAGGAACCTAGATAAAATGGAAGCAACTAAGCCAAGCTTTGTTCCCGAGATGGTACTAGTAGATGTCCAAGCTTATGCGGATCTTGTTAGGAGAGTCCAGGAGCTAGAGAAGGCAGTGGAAGAAAAAGAGAGAGTTGAAGGGAAAGATCAAGCCAACAATCGCGGGAGTTTTACCATGACTAGGCAAAGGGTAATCGAGGGTGATAGTTCACGAAGATGTATGAAGTGTAATAAGAAGCGAACTTCGACAGATCACTCGCAAGGTAAGTGTAAAGTATGTGGAAGATATGGTCACCAATCGGAAAAGTGTTGGTGGAGTTCGGGAGCATGCTTGCGTTGCGGAAGCTTAGACCATAAGATAGCAGCATGCCCTATTTTGACCAAAAAGCTACCAAGAGAAACTCAAGCTGTGGCCGAACTTGCCAAGAGAAAAGTTGTGGAAGGTACCCCTCACCCGTAATCCTAAACTAGTTCTTTTCCATACTTAAGATTTCTTCTTTACCTGTATAGAATCATAACGAGTTATAGCTAATCCCACGTCTAGAGTAGAAGGTGATGTGAATTTCGGGACCAAATTCTTTTATGTGGGGGAGGGAGTAACGCCCGATAATTTTGAAATAGGAATGAATATATTTAGGTATTGAAAAGAAGAAGAAAATATATACATAATTGATAATTACATATTTCTACAAATAAGTTTATAAAGTTAAATAAATAAAATTAGGAAATATTGTCTTCAAATAAATTAAAACCTATAAATAATCAAGGCCAGACTCTGCACACAACCCCCTGACATCCTAAAAAGTCTCACAAAAAGAACTCACGGACCCTACCGTTATATTATAATAAATTTAAGAATAGCGTGTTATTTTTATGTAAGCATTTAATACCCAACACAATTTTATTTGAATTAAGAATCAATAAATCTCGAAGAAAATGTCAATTTAGATTTTATTACTAATTTATAAAATTTAATATTTCACATTTATTACATTATAATCTTATTAGAAGGGAGAAGGATATATATATAAGATTTAATTACGCTAAAGATATGTAAAAGATAAAAGAATGAGCATATATGCAATTTCAGTTCTTTCAAGGGTATTAAGAAAAGGCCAAAAACTCAATTGACGTCTCTTCGTACAGGCGTATCCAAAGTGAAACACGACTTAATGCAAGTCGTTATTTACAAATTAGTAAAAGTCAAATAAAGTATATAGTTAAAAGTATTATAAAATAATAGGGATATTTATACAATATCGATCCTTTGGAGGTTAAGAGAAATGCCAAAATGCAAATGACGTCATTATTTTAGACGTTGATTTCAAATGTGACGACTTAATGAAAGTCGTTATTTTATTCTAAAATGAATAGTGCCCGTTTTTGAATTAAAGAATTTTGGAAAACTAATTTTATGAGAAAATAGAGAAAAATGGAAAACTCGTACCCCTAAAATTTCCCATCTAGATCACATCAAGAAAAAAATATAAAAATCCAGAAAGATCGCCACACCATAAATTAACAAATAGGGAAAGGTGAATGACGCCTCCGAGCAAGTCGTGATTTAATTTTGACGACTGTGTATACAAGTGTCATTTATTGAAATAACGCCCCAACCTGAGGCGTCATTTCCAAAAGGAACAGTCGGTGTTTGATTCGAACAGGGATGTTATCTAGGTAAGTTTGGATTAAGGAAAGGGATCCATACGTGGATATCTGTGGTCTAGTCCCAATCGAACTCCTAGAACCCATTAGATTTCCTTCCCTATAAATACCCCTTCCATCGAGCCGACCTGCTAGGCTCTTTTTCTTCAACGACGTCCTGCTAATCTCTTGGAGATTGTTCTTCGTTGGCTGTACGTGGGGGAAGGGAATTCTATTCTCTTTCTCTGTTTCTTCCTAAAGGAGGAGGCTTGTAAGGAGGCTGTTGCTACTGCACCCTCTGCACGAACGTTGCTACTGCACCGTCTGCACGAATGAAGAAGAAATTGCATCTTCTTCTTCCTTTTTCTCCTACTACCGTTACCGTGAAGAGGGATCACCTTTCCTTTCCTTTCTTTTAAAGGGAGGAAGTCTTCTTCTGCTACCATAACTGTTGCTGATGTTACCTTCGGCTGTTGAAGCTAGAAGAACAAGCTACTATATCTTCTTCCTTCTACGCGGTTACTCTGTTTCAAACAGAGTATCGGTTGTGATCAAATCTTCATATATATTCTTCACGTTCCATCATCTAGATCATCACCAAGGTAGGTTTTCTCAAGAACAAGCCCAATTTAGTTAATATTAGATCATGAACATGCATGTAGGTCTGTTAGAACGTTTTCCATAGGCTTTATGATGTTTTACTGAGTTTTAGTGAATAGCGACCCAGGCTAGGGCACTATTTGATTTAACGACTATTCAAACAGTCGTCAATTCATTAGTTAATTAATAAATACACATGTTTAAAATTTAATAACTGAGAACCCTTACATGTAAATTAATACATGATCATACTGTTAAATTTCCGTTATTTTTCTCTATCTATACATGTCTCTAGATTTTAGATTAGACCTACTCCAAAAATCATGTGTCTATGATTGTACTTGCCCGGTGTAAATCATATGACAAATAAATCACGACAGCCACTAGGTCGTCATTTAAATGAACGCCCCTATACATGGGCGCCAATTTAGTGATAAATTGTTAAAATTGACATGTTTATAATATTGCAAATAACGACATGCATACTCCCCTTTAATTTGATATATGACGCCCCTGACTAGTGTGATGTTTACATAATTGAAGCCTTCATGAAAGTCGTCATTTTTATAATAACTGAAATTTAAAAATGCTTATATATTTTAATTTGGATATAACGATTGAGTGAACAGTCGTTATATTATTAACCGATGACCCTGACAAGGGCGCTATTTACAAAAATAAAGATTTGATTGAGAGAATAGAGAGAAAACGATGATGCAAAATGGAGAAAAACGCATGTGTAGTAGAAAGTGCAGGAAATTGTGATGATTTATGATTTTGAGGAGAAGAGAACTAAGAGTGTAGACCATGAAATCAAGCCCAGAAGGATGGAATTGAAAGCCAATACTTACCTCTTCAAGATGGGGATGAAGTTGTGAGTTTGAGTTGCAGCATGGCTTCGCCCCACGTCCGGAAAGAGCCCCCCTTCGCAACTGTGAACTGGGCAGTTTTTATAGAGTTTTATAAGAAAGCCTCATCTTCTTATCACGATTCTCGAAGATAGAGTGTAAGATAAATCAAGTTCTCTAGATCAAACTTGAGATAATACTAAGGACAAGAGATAGGAACAAACGGGGATCAATTCGGAGGAGGATTCTAGAAGATATGGCTCTTGGAAAGTAGCCCCGGAGCCTTATCTGCAGAGTTTTAGTTGAACTAGGATACTTAAATCCCAATCTTGCGACCCCGATCCCAAGAGATATTGCCAATGAAAATTTGATTCCTATTAATCAAGTTTAAGATAATATAAAGGGCTAGAAGTAGAAAAAAACGGGGATCAATTTGGATAAGAATTGAAGAAGTTATGGGCTCGGCAAGATAGGCATGTTGCACAGTTTTCGGGCCAGAGTCCAGCACGAATTGGACTCTCTGGTATGTGTAACGGTCTATCATAGGACCGTCAGAGTTATGTAATGGACTAGGGTAGGTCCGTCACACTCTGTGGGTCGAACGTGGTGATTTCGGATAAGTTTCGGTGTAACGCACCCATACTAGACCGTCACATGGACTCTGACGGTCTAGGGTAGGACCGTCACGCTCTAGGGGTCGAACAGGGTGTTTTCGGACAAGTTTCGGTGTGACGGTCTATCGTAGGACCGTCACACTGCTCTGGCGGTCTACACTGGGCCGTTACATGATGCTCTAACGCACCTCCAATAGACCTTCACACCGATGAAGGAAAATTCTGGATAGACTACGCGCGACTTCAGAAATTGAAGCGTATCTCTCAAACGGGGCAGAACTAGTGAAAGTGGTAGAAGAAGAAATTGTAGATAACTAAGCGAGGAACAACGTTCATGAAGAAAGTAAGTTGAGAAAATGACAATAAGAGGGAGAAACTGGGGCTAGAATAGAGAGGAAAATTCTAGAAAATAGGTGAACAGCACAACATGCCGGAAAAATATGAATAGCTCACAATAGGTGCAGAATTGCCCAACGGCGTAGAAGAAGAAATTGTAGATCTTTGAAGGATGAACAACTGTGATGAAGACAACTTTTTGAAAAAATGAACCAAAGGAGATGAAAAAGGACTACTTTCAAGACTGCGTAGTGAGAGAGAGCCGATTACTTAAGGGACAGGTTCCAACAATTGTAAATGATTTATACAAAGCCTGACGCGCCTGCACAAGACCGTCAGAAACCCTGCAGAAATAACTTGTGGACTCTTTTAACTCCAACTCTTCTAGCCGGCCAGAAGACTTGGGCCTCACGTAGTGAACCTGTAAACCTGCCAAAGAACGTGAAACACAAGAAAACAGACCCAGATTAACCCTTTAAACAAGCGTAATATCAACTCTCAAAAGGCTTAAGATCATTCAAAAGGAAAGGGAAGTACCAGGAGAGTTTTGGTTTTTTAACCCCTCTGGGCGTTTTAAAAGATAGGAAGGATGTTTAGATGATGAAAACCAGATGCAGAATGTGGAAACAAGGAGGGGGACAATGCCTATGATAAGAGGGAGGAGGAAGAACACAATATGCAATGATGAACTTTGAAACTCAATAGAACGAATACTCCCTTCACCGTGAAGCAGATGGACGTGAAAGACAAGCCTCCTTGGTTAGATGTGGCTCCAGAATGCGGTAGCACTTCGACGCGAACTCCAGATCTTCCTCCCTCGGGCCATGAAGTTAAGGGTGCTATTTATAGGCCCTCAAACTCTCCGGTCGAGCAGAGGATAATCCAGCAAGAAAAGAAGATAACTCTTAGCAAATCCTTGAAGATAATATCACCCAGAGTCCATAGAAATAAACAGAAGGTTCTGAGGATCAGATTTGGAAGAGAAATCACCAATTCAAACTCTTATCTTGACCACGGAGTCGCAGAGAAAAGGCCTGAACTGCCAGGACTCTCTGTTGGATGTAACGGCTACTCGACAGACCACCGCATGAAAATAACGCGCCAGGGGGATACCGTTACATTTAACCTTATCTCAAAAAAGATAAGATCAACGGGAAGAAGATCAAACAAGTTGGACTCTGCAAGATAAGTAACGGCCATGGCTGGACGCGTTGGAGGGAAGTAACGGCTGCACGACAGATCGTTAGAATCAAATGGGCAGGCCAACGGATAAGCTTTGAAACAAAGACCTCAAACTTCAGGACTCTTCAAGAAGTAACGGCCTAGGGCGAATGCGTTAGAAGAATGTAACGCCCATGCAGAGGACAGTCAGAAATAATGAGGATCAAAATTGATAAGATCTTGCTAAGCTTCGTCCAATGAAAAACCACAAGGAACCACACTCAACCAAGGAGAGAAGACCCATAAAATGAGCTTCAAACTAACGAAGGAAACTCAATGAAGAGTGAACAACTTGGAGCATTACATGGATAGAACAAGGAGATGACCCAACTTATTGTTCATAAAATGGGTGTCAATAGATGCCCCTCCTTAACGTCCTCTTTGCAGGGGAGGGAGCAGAGGTGAAGCGAAAGCAAAATGGAACATGGAGATGAAGCGGAAGTGGAGCGGAGTGGACAAAAAAGTGGGCGTTAAGGTAAACGACACCCGTTCTTTACCAACAAGCAATAGGAATTTTCTGGGAAACTTCAAACTGATCACAAGGAAAGAGCCAACCAAAGGACGCAAGTCTGGAGGAACTAACAACTAAGGAAAGGAAACACGGCTAGCCGCCGGAGGCAACGAAAAGGAAAGAGAACTGAATAAACTCCAGACAGGAATCTTTAGCCAACCAAATCAAGCGAGAGATCGAAGGAAACCTTCTAATTCATAGTGGAATGATTCTTCTTATTCGAGATTAAGAACATAGTTATTCACCATCTTTGAGATACCTTGAACAGATGAAGATCATGAATGCTCAAATATGCGGATGATGCATGCTGGGCTAAAGAGAAAGAAATCACCAAAACGAATGCAAAGAAAGATAAAATAACAAGATACTCGAGAATAGTATTGCTAGACCGGAGAAATCAGGGTCAGGACACCATCTGCAACCACGGCGTGCAAGACAGAACCATCGTCCCCAAATTTTTCCAACCTAACAGCCTATCCAACGATTAAACATGTGAACTTAGATTATCATCATTTTTATTTAAGGGGAACATCAGATCCCAGAACACATGAATGACCAGCCAGTTCTCGAGATAATATATCATAGATAACATATAGTAATGCATTAAAGGGATTTGAGGGAACGAGACACAATACTTGACTTACCTGCCTGACCGGCAAAGCGTGTTGTTTATAACTTCATTCAGGAGAAAAAGGTTAGCCAATAATAACATGAGCATGAAATAAGGCATAACCATTCATACGTGTTAGAAGCATTAATAATATATGTCATGGCAGAAAATGTGGTCATTCAATCATCAAATGGACCATTTTATTCATCAAGAAACTTGCAAGCTGTAACGGTCTGCAGAGAGGGCGTCATATAAAATAACGGACCAGCCCTAGGCCGTTAGAGATTGGGCGGTTCATATTCTTCAATAAAACAGTTCAAATCCATGTAACGGTCAAAAGAGTACGCGTCAGAGAGTGTAACGGTCAGACGACAGACCGTCATATTTCCTGAGCATTCAAAAAAAACAAACTGAACGGTCACGGCCTCATTCATTCAAGCACTCAAGCCTTAGCACCCCAAAAACCCCAAACGAGAAAACCCCAAGACCACCGGCGACCACCGAAGGAGATGGCCGGCGACGAGGCCCCACAGCCACCGAAGAAGAGGGAAAGAGGGACGAAGAAGAAGGCGATACGCCGCCTCCACCGCCGGATAGAGCGGGAAGTGGAACGACGGCCGGAGGAAGAAAAAATGAGGAAGAGAGCTCCAAGGGTGGAAGAAGAGGCTCCAAGGGCCGAGGAGGACCAAGGGGAAACCTTCCTGGACGAGGGAGAACCCAAGGGACAGGAGAAGAAAAGGAAGAGGGGCCAAGACCATGAGGTAGGCCTTCGCCCTAATTTTCAAAATTTTAATTTTTTTGTGTTTTTTGTATGAATGCATGTGGGAATGGGGGGTAGAAAATGGGTCCCAGAGCCCTTCAGGATCATCTGTAGGCATTTTGGCCAAAGTGAGAAGCCACGGAATGCAAAGGGGAAAATTCCCGTTAGCAGGGAATGTGACGGTCCTTCCAGTGACCGTCACAAGCCTAACGCGCCACCCTTGGTGCGTTAGAGACAAGTAACGCCCCATCCCAGGGCCGTTACATGCACCAGAGGCAAGAACTATTTTTTAGGTTTTCAATTATTCAGTTTTTTGTTTTGTTTTGTTTTTATAAATGTTGTGCAATGATTTTATGATGCAATTGACTAATTTATGGTTTAAATGAATGCAGGGAAAAAGACGGACGAGGATCTCTTGGCTTCAGATCCGGGCGGTGTACCAGGCACTGCCCGATTACTAGAGAGAGAGATTGGCCGGGATGGGATTTGCCGAGGTGTTGAGCATCGAGGTGACCAGAATGGACACGCCTTTGCTGTACGCCTTGCACGAGAGTTGGGATCCGATCAGCAGAGCATTCATCTTCCCGTGGGGTCACATGATCCCCACGCTGGAAGACATGGCGAGGATTGCCGGGCTGCGAGTACACGGAGCCGCAGTGACAGGATGGACTTATAGGAACTATCGGGAGATGGCCCAGGAGCTGCTGGGGATAGACTTGATCAGACCGGGGCAGACGTCATCCCAGCTTTCGAGATCAGTACTGCAGGAGAGCTTAGGACTGAGGGGAGCATCCATAGCTGTGGGCGAGCTACCAGAGGAGCACCTGGGCAGAGGCTGGACCAGAGGGAGATCGCACCCTAAGGCGCTTCCTGATGCTACTGTTCGGGAAGCTCCTGTTCGCGACTCGGGCAGATGTGATTAGCTGCCGGCTGCTGCCGATGATCGAGGATTTGGGTAGAGTTGGAAAGTACACCTGGGGAGCGGCAGTCTTGGCCTTCCTATTCGAGTCCCTCAGTACGACGGACCGACAGATGATGCTGGGCAGCTTCTCACCTTTTCTACAGGTAAATGCAATTTAAATGCTTCTATTATGATTTATGCAAATGTTCAAGCAGGTTTACTGACTTAACTTCTAAATGCAGTTCTGGAGCTACATGTTCCTCCCGGGCATAGGACGGGGCACACTACTCCACACCGGCCGCATCCCGATCGCGAGGCGATGGGTGGTCGCAAGGGACCCGGGGTCAATCATCAGATTGACTCGGGCGATCCAGGACGATTTGGATTCGTTCCCGCACAAGGCGGTAAGCCCGAAAAAAAATGCTTTCTAAATGATTTTGAATATTTCTATATGCTTCTATATGATGATTTGATTCATGCTTTCTGGTGAGGTGGACCCCATACAGAGGCGAGAGCTATGAGGGACAGCCATGGGTGGAGGCAGCCCTTTCGTACCGGGGACGAGACATATGGTTGCACTGCATCCATATCATCGAGCCTCTTCATTACCGACTGATTCTGAGGACTCGGGGACTACACCAGCCAGAGGTGACCTTTCCACGCCACAACGACGACCGCCCGGGGAAGTCAGCGAAAGGAATTAGCGGCAACATAGATTGGTGCACCCGGAAGGCGAAGTACGTCCACGATTGGAACAAGCGGGGCAGAGCAGTGAAGGAGCGGGACGAGAGCGACGAGGCATACTTGAAAGTCTTAGCTCGATTGTACGGGGACCGAGTGTACCGAGGTACCAGACGACCGGTATGTAATAAAACCCTATACTCTGAATGCTCTTTTATGAAAATTTTATTCTATATGCACTGACTTATATACTTTTTAAATGCAGCTAGACCCCGAGGGAAGGATAGCCGAGCTCGAGGGGCTACTCCACACCACCGTCCAGCAGCGGGACGAGTACCGTACCACTTTGGAGCTCTTGGTAAGACTCTAAAAACCTTGGACTTAAAATGATTATGTTTATGATTATGACGCGAATGCGATGAACTGACCAATGATCTCTAAATGCAGCGGGCTGAGGGAGCCCAAAAAGTGGGACCGGATGCCCCATCATCATTCTCACAGCCTGCCGGGGACAGAGCTGAGCGGGACGCCGAGTTCACCCGAGCGGTTGCCCGAGCCGAGGAGGCGAAGGCCACCCTCGTGGAGCAGGTAAGATGCTAAATGCTTATGCTAATTAAATGCTTATGCTTTATGCAAATTCTCATGTTTATGCGACTAACTATATGCAATGCAAACTATAGGCGAGAGAGCTAGCCGTAGCAGTGGCCGAGGTGAAACTGGCTCAGACTGAGGCAGAGGTCTTACGAGCAGAGGTGGCCCGATTGAGAGGAGATCTTGCGCGGACGGCAACGCAGACAACAGACTTTGAGAGATACCGGTCCGAGGCACGAGCTGCGCGACTTGAGGCCCACGACATGAAGGTCGAGGTTCGGACCTTGGAGAGGACCATACGGATGATGGGCAGAGGGCCGGAGCGGAGCATCTCTCAGAGCGGAGCGCCGAGGAGTGCTGCTCGTGCCGGATCAGTGGCAGACTACCTCGTTAGCTCCTCTGGTCAACGGAGGAATGAGAGGGCGGAGAGGGGCCAGCAGGAGGAGAGTGCCTCCATAGCACCACCAGTGAGGAAGCCGGAGGGTGGAGATGATGATGGCGGCCCGGCGGATCAGCCGGCCGAGTGATGCATGTTTTCTTTTGGTTTTCTTTTTTACTTGTACATGACTTATATGGAAATGGATGAATGAAAATTTTTCTTTTTGATCCTTTGTTTGTTTTTTGTGAATGTGTGAATGAATGGATATGTATGCAAATAGGTGATCATGTGAAAATGAATGGGAATGAATGCAAGAAAATGTATGTGAGAGTATGGTTGAAATGCAGGAAATGCCTGTGGATGTGTAAAAGAATTGATGAAAATGAATGCATGTGAGGGAATGGATGATGGCGTGGATAAAATGTGAATGATGTGGATGAGATAATGTGTGGACGGGTAGGATGAACAGAAATGAAAAGCCTGTAAGACCGCCAGGTCTAAACAGAGGCAGATAGGAATAGCCCAAATTTTAGCAACAGACAATGTAACGGTCTAGGTCCAGACCGTCAGGATTAAGTAACGCATGATAGGGAGGCCGTTAAATAGGACAGAGCTCAATTTTGCAGAACTGAGAAGCAGAAAGAGTAACGGCTCAGAGCTGGTGCGTTAGAAGGATGTAACGATCAAATGCTAGACCGTTAGACTTGACGGAACAAGACTGAATTATGAATGCACTCATGAGCGTACAGACCTCATCCAAGTGATGTATAGACTCGGAGTGCAGATGACCAAACGATGTGTAGACTTTGTTTTAGCCAAAGAGTGCTCAGACTTGAAGGATGTATGGACTCTGGACAAGGAATGTACAGACTTGGGGCTGTGCACACATTGGGCAATGTATAGACTTGGATCAAGAATGTACAAACTTGGAGAATGCATGGACTTTAGACAAGGAATGTAAAGACTTGGGGTTGTACACACTTGGGTGAAGAATGTACAGATTTGGAGAATGTGTGGACTTGAGACTGGGAATGTATAGACTTCAACAACGGTGTATGGACTTGGGGAGACATGGAATGTACAGACTTCAACAATGGTGTATGGACTTCAAAATGTGTAGACTTTGAACATGATGTATAGACTTGAGGCTGTGTAGACCTCAACATGAAGAATGAATGTGCAGACTTCAAAAATGCTGTGCAGGCTTCAAAGTGATGTATAGACTTCAACATGATGTATGGACTTCAAAATGAAGAATGAATGTGTAGACTTCAAAAATGCTATATGGAGTTCAACATGAAGAACGAATGTGCAGACTTGAAAATGCCGTATAGACTAGGATGATGAATGGGATGTATAGACTTTAACCAAATGTGCAGGAAATGTGACGGTCCACGCACAGTGCGTCGGAGATAGATAACGGTCATGAGCAAGACCATTGAGCACGATTGACCAAGAAGAAACCAAAACTGATCAGCAGAGAATGAAACGGCTCAGCGAGAACACGTCACAAGAATATAACGGTCTGATGCTAGACCGTTAAGATTGACAGAACAAGGTTTGGAATAAATTTAAACCCACAGGAAATGTGACGGCCCAGAGCTGGCGCGTCATAGTCAAGTAACGGTCCGACGATAGACCGTTATATCATGAATTGTACTCCGAGAAGGATTGAGCCGTAAGGGGCAAAACCCGAGATAAGAAGCCTCCAATCCATTCTAGACTTCTCCCAAACTTAAGATAACGCCTTCCAATCTGAATCTTATCACTTTAAAACCAAAACCAAACCTTTAAAACTTGACAACCTAGCCAAAATCGTATCTTTCTGAATTCTCTGCTAGAAGGCTGAAAAACCCCTCCTAAGGGCAGGAAACAAGATGAAGAGAAGCTTTGAGGTAATGGCTATGGAGGAGAGAGTCTACACTGGACCCAAAGCTGCAGGAAAAGAGTATGGAGAGCTACAAAGGCTAACCTCACTTCCCAAGCATATAAGCTCTAATGCTCAAAGAGTGGTAAGCTTCCATAACCTAACCAAGTTCAGAAATTTATGCACTTCATCTTCTTCCTCATGATTTTCTTTTTCTTCTTAGCCCCTTCCCGGTCCAAGATGCTATTCTAATCTGAGGTGGGTGGCTCCCATGGTAAAGGCACTCCCTTTAGAGGTTACATCAATTCTTAAAGCATGGCACCTTCAACCTCTCTTGGTCTTAGGCAAGAACTTCCAGAAATTGATATTAGATTGGCCTAGTATTTCAGCCCTCGTAGAATTGTGGCATCCACAAACATACAACTTCATCTTCCCTTCCTTCGAAGAAACAGTCCTATTAGAGGAGGTGGAAACCTACCTAGCCCTTCCTAAGACTAAGGCGGGGGATGAAGACCTAGTTTGCTACACGGTTGAGCCTATCGACCCGTCCTTGATCTTGAGTGATTTCATCCATAATCCAAAGGACGTGAGGACCATGATCAGCCCACACCACATACACTTGATACCCTTGGCACAGTGGATAGTGTCTCATTGCAAAAATAAGTGGGAGAGACATGAAGCAATAGCCAAGGCGGTGGTGGTTTGCTTATGCGGAGTTTTCCTTTTCACCACAACCGACCACCTCTTAGATACCCAAAATCTCAGCATTATTAGTGGGTTGTGGCGGGGAATGTCCCTCTCTCAAGCAATCCTCTCATACCTCTATGAAGGACTAACCTCGGCTTGCCTAGGAGGACCTTTGTTTGGTTCCATGATACTCCTTGAGTGTTGGATGGGAGTGAGAATCAAATTCCAACCAAAGGAAGACATAACTTCTGCTAGCCAAATCTTCGGGAGCCACCCTCTCTTCTTTATTGGAGGGCCATCTGGATTTTCTTCATAGGTTGAATGCAAGACGGCGGACAAGAAAACTCAGGATGAATGGCGCCTCTTCTTCAACACCTTTCCAATAGACAAGTTCATCATGCGACCAAGAATCCTTCAGAGCACTCTTCTTAGAATACCGCAGCGTCAAGGCCTGGACCTCCAGCTAGTGGGAAATACTACCATGGCGATCTACAACCCACACCGGGGCCATCTTCAGATCGGACTACCTCAGACTGAAGTTCCTACACTATCACACTACCCTCCCCTTCTACCTAGGAAGATGGGGACCGAGGAAGATGAGAGAGCAGTCCGGAACGCGCTGACCATGTGGGAGATCAGCAAGGTGCGTCCGTTGCAAGAAGAAGTGGAAGAGAACGACGAAGCATGCCGCGGTTACGCGAAAGAGTTGAGGAAGGTCCGCCCTCTTGCGGATAAGAAACTGAATGTAGCTTGATTTTCTTTTTGAATGATGTAATTGACAATCAGAGTTGGAATTTTATCAATCTTGTGTTGCATTAAGTTCATTTGAATAAGATGGGATTGCCTTAGTTGAATGGACATGAACTTTGTGTTTTGATTTGGCTAGAATGATCAGCAGAACAGAGCTTCCGGAGAATTTAACGGATCGGATCGGGGCCATTAGAAGGATATAACGGTGGGGAGATAGGCCGTCATAATGTATGTTCTGAGAATCCTGTTCTCTGGAGGATATAACGGTCTAAAGATAGGCCGTCAGGAGGAAATGACGGTCTGCCTGGGGCCGTCAAAGATAGATCTGCTGAAAGAATAGAATCGACGTCCGAAGGAAAAGTAACTGTCAAGGGGGAACCATTAAATGACCGTGGCGGTCTAATGAAGGCGCGTTATAGCCCTGAACCTGCATAGTTATGAGATTTCAGCTTTGTTCTTGATCCTGCGTTCTGCACACACTTAAACATGAAACAAGTTAGATCTGTTCTTAAACTCAACCCCTTGCCTCGAAGCAAGTTAGATAATGACCATTTCTTGATATTTGGTCAAGGGGTGGAGGCTTATTAAATAGGCGGGAGAAACATAATAGAACTAATGCGATGCATATGATAGTATTTTTGGATTTTGGAAAATATTCGAATTTTTGTGAGTTTTGGAAATATTTGATGTTTTTTTATTCCGAAATATATGATGTTTTTGGATTTTTGAAATATATGATGTTTTTGGATTTTGAAATATATGATGTTTTTAGATTTTGAAATATATGTTGTTTTTGGACTTTGAAATATATGATGTTTTTGGATTTTGAAATATATGTTGTTTTTGAAATATATGTTGTTTTTGGATTTTGAAAACCAGTGCTTCCCCTTAGCCACGTGAGCCCTCTGCATCGTATTGAGAGTCCTGAGATTGGCGTGCAATGAAGTGACAAACCCTGACCAAGGCCCAGATTTTCATGACGGTGTTTCTACCAGGGTCGTACCCAGGGTACTAGTTTCAATCTTGAAAAAGGAAAATAGAACACGGGGGGGGGGGGGGGGGGGGTAAGCTTAGGCCAGATCTAGAAGCTTTTAGGACTTGAGTTCCTTTCCAGACAACCCATTGAAGATTTGGTCTATTGCGTCGGGGCTTTGTGTCCATCATCGAACCTTAGTCCACTCTAGGCATGCGTGCGACCGGGCTCATTTGTCCAGCGGGGAACTGTACTGCCACTCTTGTCAAGCCTAGATTCTTTTTCTTACCTTTCTGGAGCTTTGGAATCATATTCAATAGACCTTTGAGATGATACTTTTGATTTTGTCACAGAGATTGCTCCCTTGCTTTGTTTTCTTTCTTTTTCCTGTGGCGTCAGGTCATAACGGACTGCCCCTATTTGAGACCTCCTCTTGTCAGGGCGCCTGGATTGGTTGTCACCTCCTTATTCACTTCTTGCCCCTGGATTTAGCCGAAGGAAGGAATGAACAGGGACTTCAACTTTCCCCCAAAGCATGACCAAGGAGAAACGGTGTCTTTTAAAGCGGGAAACCTGACCAGGGATGTTGTGTAGTGTGTGGTTGCCTTACTCGGGACCCTTTTAGAGAAATGGAGGAACATCTTGCTACCGGGGTGGCACGGATTAGACTCTAAGGAAAGACCCGCTTAAGGTACAACCCATTCCATGGGTGAGAGAGCTCCTCACCTTCCGCGTTTACTAAGCGATAAGCATTCCCTGGATAAGTCTCTTTTGCGACAAACGGCCCTTCCCAGTTAGGTTGCAATTTAGACCTAGGTCCTACAGACCGAATGAATTTGCGTTTCAAAACCATATCTCCTTTTTGAAATTTACGTTCAATTACCTTCTTCTGAAAGTAACGCAAAACTCTCTTTTGATAAACGGATACATGATCGGCCGCATTCATCCTCTTCTCATCTAAGAGTTCCAGCTGAACCAGCAACGCCTCTCGACGTTCATCGAGATTAAGTTCCTTAGCAAGCTGCACTCTAAGGGAAGGGATCAAGATCTCATATGGGAGCACCACCTCCATCCCGTAGGTAAGAGCATAGGGAGTTTGTCCCGTGGGAGTACGGACGGAGGTGCGGTAAGCCCACAGAGCTTCCACTAATCTTTCTGGCCAATCGGAAAACTTATGAGATTCGCATGTTTTCTTTATGATTTTAAGAAGGGTTTTATTAGTGGCCTCGGCTTAACCGTTGCCCTGAGGATAGTATGGAGATGAATGATGCAATGTAATATTGAACTTCTTACATAGGTCTTTGAGCTCTTGGGAGATAAACTGGGGTCCGTTGTCGGTGATGATACTGCTTGGCACTCCGAACCGCGAGATGATATTCTTCATGACAAAGCGGCACACCGTTGAAGCTTTGATCTCTGCGTACGCCTCGGCTTCGACCCATTTGGTGAAGTACTCAGTGGCGGTAAGGATAAAGGATTTCTGTTTGATCTGAGAATTAGGATCACCGAGCGGGCCGATAACGTCGAAAGCCCACATAGAGAATGGCCAAGGAGCAGAGAGAGGATGGAGAGATGAAGCTGGAGCATGGATCTTATCAGCATGGAGTTGGCACTTAAGACACCTCCGGACATAGAGGGAGCAATCTTCCTCTAGAGTGGGCCAGTAGTAGCCCTGCCTAAGGATTTTCTTCGCTAGAGCCTGACCATTGACATGACCTCCACACTCACTAGAATGGGCTGCTTCAGCCACTTTCCAAGCCTCATCATCATCCAAGCATCTCATGAGCATTCCATTAGTAGCGCACCTGTATAGTTCTCCTGCAACAATGGTGTACCTTGAGGCGGCTCTTCTTATTGACTTGCGCTGCTCGGCGTTTGCCCCTTTTGGGAATGATCCTTCGTTGCAAAGCAACTCGATTTCGTGATACCAAGGTAATTCTTCTTCATCCAGAATCTCTTCTAACTCTATTAAAGATACTTCCTTCTCAGCCCTCGCCTCTACAGCCTTCCGAAGGTTTATGAACCAAGGATCCTGAAGGGAGGGTGCATCCAATCTCTGAACGACGATAGTCTCAGTGTTCCGACTGAGAGGAAAAGATAGGGAGGAAGCAAGCGATGCTAAGGCATCGGCTAGAATGTTTTGAGAACGGGGAGTATGGATATAGATTAGCTTACGGAATTGCCTCGCCAGGAGCGTGACCAAATCTTGATATGGCTTGAGTTTGGGGTCACGAGTGTGGTAAGTAGACAAAACTTGCCGTAGGACGAGCTGAGAGTCTCCTATGATATTCAAATAGCGTGCACCTAGGAGATAGGCGTACTTCAGTCCAGCTAAGAGAGCCTCATACTCAGCGATGTTGTTGGTAACAGGAAATCGAAGTTGATAAGCGAAGGGAATAGTCACTCCTTCTGGAGTGAGCAGAACAGCGCCGATCCCTCGGCCTTGAGAATTGAGCGCACCATCGAAGTGCAGAGACCAAAAAGGATGATGGGTGAGTACAGAGAGATGCTCATCAGGAAATCGTTCTGAATAGAGTCGGTGTGAGGAATAGGAAGATGGGCAAGATGCTCAGCGATGGTGTATCCTTTGACCGCCTTCTGAATGACGAATGTGATATCGAATTGGGAGAGGAAGCTCTGCCAGTGAGCTAACCTACTAGAAAGGACAAGCTTTTCTAAGAGATAGCGAATCGGGTCCATTCTAGAGATCAACCTAACTGGGTGGGCAAGGAAATAGTGTTTAAGCTTCTGAGCTACCCACACTAAGGCGGCAGAAGTCTTCTCCATAGCGGTGTATCTGGACTCAGCTGGGTTAAATAACCGAGAGAGGTAATATGCAGCCCGCTCTTTCCCTTCATCATCTACTTGTGCTAAGACCGCCCCTAAGGAGTCCTCAATAACCGAGATGTATAGGATCAGGGGTTTCCCAGGGACAAGAGGTTGCAAAATCGGGGGATTGGATAGATATTCCTTTAAGTCCTCGTAGGCCTTCTGACAGTCTTGATTCCATTCAAACTTGACCCCCGCCTTAAGTAATTCATAAAACGGATGGCACCTTTGAGAATGTTGGGATATGAATCTTCTAATGAATTGCAATCGACCAATCAGTCCTCGAAGTTCCGTAATGTTCTTAGGCGGAGACATGTCCATGACGGCCTGTGCTTTGTTATGATCAATCTGGATCCCCCGTTTGCTCACTATGAAACCTAACAGCTTCCCTGAAGAGACTCCAAATACGCACTTCTTTGAATTCATTTTGAGCTTGTACTCCCGTGCTCTTTGCAGCACCTTAGCCAGAATAGAGGGGTGTTCTTCTTTGGTTCTTGACTTCACCAGAATGTCATCCACGTAAGCTTCCATATAGATATGCATCATATCGTGGAAGATGGCCATCATTGCCCTTTGATAGGTGGCACCTGCGTTCTTCAAAACAAATGGCATAACCACATAACAGTACGTGCCCCAGGACGTGGTGAAGGAGGTTTTCTCTTGATCTTCCGAGCGAGACGGATCTGATTATAGCCTGAGTAACCGTCCATAAATGACAGAGATTCGTACCTGGCGGTGCTATCGACCAAGACATCAATATGAGGCAGTGGGAAATCATCTTTTGGACATGCTTTGTTGAGATCCCTGAAATCGATGCAGATACGCACCTTTCCATCCTTCTTGATAACAGGGACTATGTTCGCCACCCACTGAGGATATAGAACAACTCTAATGAATCTGGCCTTATACAATTTGTCGACCTCTTCCTTAATCCTTAAGGCCATGTGGGGGTGAAATCTCCTTGACCGTTGTTTCACAGGTGTTGCCCCTGGTTTAAGCACAAGTCGATGTTCCACTAAAGAGGGGTCAAGACCTGGCATGTCCTCATAGGACCAGGCGAAGGAATCGCTATACTCCCTTAGAACCTTGATTAAATCTTCTTCTACTTGTGGAGGGATATTAGCGGCAATAATGATGGGCCTTGGGTCTTCTTCAGTTCCCAAGTTGATTTCTTTCATAGGTTCATCCACTGCCGACAACGGCTCGTCGAATTTCTTAAGTCCTTGTGCATACAAATCGACAGTGTCATCTACGAAGTTGTCCTCATTGATCAGATCTTTTTCATCTAGGATTTCATAGACGCCGAGTCCGCCATCGCTCCACACCCCTTCTATTTCTTCTTCATCTTCAATCATAATTGCCGTAGCAACAAATTATGGACACTTCAAAAGGGCATGACAACGCTGAGCTAGATCTTGCAAGAACCTATCAGGGACGGATTTGGGAGGATGCGCAAGTGGGCGCGACTCAGAGGAGGAAGGGTTGGACGACCTAGAACAAGACCCTACTTCTCTAGACCTAACTGACTCTACTTCCCTAGACTCGATAGACCCTAATCCTAATCTAGGTGGAAGAAGACCTAGTGGAAGGGAAGGAGCAGGGGACTCGTGCCCCTGGGAGGAGGATGGAGACAAGGTAGCATATTCTTCCACTGAAATCTTCGTTTCGAATTTGACGTTTTTTTTTGGAGATCAGTGGAGACTACACAACAAGATGGAGGAGGCGGGAGCTGCATGGGGAACAGCTCGGGGAAGATGCAATCGAAGAAAGGATCGGAAGGCGAGAACCACATCTCGTGGAATTGGGCATTGGGGGGAGGAGGAGTGAATAGAGTGGATAGATCAATGGGCGGGCAATGCCTGCAAGCGCAAGGAACAAAGAGAATTTCAGGCGGATCAATGAAGGATGGATTTACCATGATGGGAGGAAGACGGGGTAAGAATTCCCTCTGCTGTAGGAGAGATTGAAAGCGTGAGGGAGACCAAGAAAAGATAATCGGTGAGCTCTCCTCCTTCCGCAGATGCTGAGCCGGCTGCTTCTTCGGCCTCCACTGAACAAGCTGAACCTCTTGCTGCTGCTGGCAGTCTTCTTCATGAAATAGCCCCTGAAGGGCTGGACCATAGTCAATCACATCATCAACTGGCCCCCTTAGCACTGGGGGTGGACTGGCAATCGGACAGACTGTATCTTCCCTTGGCGGAGCTGGCCGTGGAGTTAATGTGCCAGGCTGGAGAGGCCCTCGAACAAAGTGTTGACGGTAGTCCCAGGTGAGTGGCCCAGAATCACCCATCATAGATAATGCAGTCTCTCGATAGCCAAGACCTCTTCTGTTCATTTTCCTGCCCTTAGGAATGGGCTTAGTTCGACCCTGCAATTGAGCACCGAGGCCACTCCCCGGTTGGTAGCCTAGCTTCAGTATAATGTCACAGCCCTTGGAATCTCGGATCTGGGGCTTCACCTTGATGTCAACTGCTGCGGTGATGGGCTTGCGAGGTGCGTAAGACCAAGGAAAGTCAAGATCTAGCATTGACATAACGGGCCGACTGCTTGGCCACAATGTGGGAAGAACTTTCTCTAAAATAGCCTTCACTGATTGGACCGTGGATAAGCTTTTGACTTTGACGACCCTCCCTTGGAAAGGGAATTTAATGCATTGATGCGCAGTGGAGGGTACGGCGCAGAGGGTATCGATCCACGGACGACCCAAGATAGCCTTGAACATAGGGTCAATGTCCAACACATAGAATTCCACGGGCATAGTAAGGGGCCCAAGCTCAGTTTGAATGGTGACAATCCCGTGACATGCCCGCCGAGAGTTGTCATAAGCAGCTATGGTAGTGGGAGTTGGGCGTAGAAGTTCTTCTGACAGATTACAAGCCCTTAGAGTACTGAGCGGGCATACGTTGATAGATGCCACTGTGTCAACTAACGCCGCACCGATGCTGACTTCATTCAGAATGATAGTAATGCACAGCGGCATTTGCCGAGCTTCTGGTGGTGCTAGCTCAGTTTTAGAGAAATTAATGGCTGGCCCCTTGGAGATTGTTGCCAGTGCGGTAGGTAAGCTATCAACTGCCATGTCTTCACTAACCATCACCTTTTGAAGAAAGTCTCTTAATGCATCTTGGTGAAGGGTAGATCTTTTAATCAATTCCAGCACAGATATCTTGGCGGGCACCCTATCCAAATGATGTAATAGATCATATTGGGTCCCCGGTAGTGGCTCGGCCTCTTCTTGTTCAGCCGCTGGTTGGGAAGACTGGGGGTTGGAAGTGGAAGGATAGTTTCGGTGAAACATGCGCCCGCTCCGTAGGGCGAAGTTATAAGCTGCCGCGGCCTCAGATGGGCTTAGGATAAGTGATTTAGTAGGCCCAGTGGGATGGATGAGCGGTGCGGAAGAGGGTGTGGTGGAAAGGATGATAGGCGAGGGGTTAGTGGCAGTGGACGCGAGCGGCAGTGGGGATATAAAAATGGATGGAGGTGTGATGAGTGGAGGGTTAGACGGAGGTATTGCGATAGTGGATGTAAGCGCGAGCGGGGAGGGGGTGATGGTAGCGGTTGTGAGCAATGGTGAGTGCGACGGGGGCGCGGGTGATGGTGCGTGTGATAGAATAGGGGTAAATGGGAGGACGAGTGGAGGAGGAGTTTGGTGTGTAGGTATAAGGATAGGGGAAGCGGGAGGATTATGGTAGTTGTGGTGAAGGGCCATGACCTGCGGCGTGGAGTTATCATCGTCGAAGGACCACCTGGGGTTAGGAGCTGGGGGTTTGATGACATTGACCTGAGCTGGTGCCGGCGGCGGAGGCTGCGGAGCAGGAGGATGGTTTGGCATTGGGTTTTGATGAATCCCCAGGTCTTGCACCGGCTACTGTTGCTACTGCGGCTGCTGTACCTGTTGCTGTTGTACTTGCTGCCTCGGTGGCTGCCTTCTCTTCTCTTTGATTTCTGTGATGGCCCTGTGCATTTCGGCCCAATCTATCCTCTGTCCTTCATGAAGATCATATACTAGGTCCCGGAATTGAAAACACCCTTCAATGGTCTGTCCCGGTTGCCTGTGGAATATACAATACTTCGTCTGATCAATGGTCGGATTCCAGTTGGGCCGTTCCGGAGGGAGCTGTTTGGCATTCACCAACATGAGGGCTGAAAAGATGTCTGTGAGTGTTTCTGGCAAGGGTGGGTACTGAGCTCTTTTAGGAGCCGGGCGCTTGTTATTAGGGTTGTTGTTGTAGTCGTTGGGTGGAGGGACGTTGTGGTATTACGGAGGTGGTGGTGGTTGTTGTGGAGCGGCGAAGGAATTTTGTGGAATGGTGAAGGTGGGCGGAGGGTTTTGCGGGGTGACTTGGAAGTTCTGGGGAGCGAGAGTCTGGGGAGTGCAAGGGTTCTGAGGGAAGCGGAAAGGTGCGGCTTGAAAAGGGAAAGCAACGGCTTGAACTTGCTCGTTTGTTTGTACCTCCTCGGTGACCGGCACTTGAGGTTTCTTGTGGTACTTGGGCTTTTGGTTTTCAAATAGTGAGTGTATGGGGGAATCCTTGAACTAAGTTTGAATGAAGCACGCTCGGCTATAGAGTTGGTGCATGTTGGCTATGTCATTCATGGCCAGAATATTTCGGAAGGTCGGAGTAGCATTGGAAATAAGTAACTTGACCTTCTCTTCCTCCGGAATATGGCCGGGCACTCTAGCGGCCATTTTCCTCCACCTATCTGCGTAAGTAGCAAACTCCTCGTTCGGTTTCATCTTTTCGGCCACCAAATCTATGAACGAATATTCCGGGCCGACCTTGTCTTGAAACCGCTGAATGAACTTATCTTTCACTATCTTGAAGCTCTCGGCGTCTTCCAGTGGCAGAGAGTAGAACCATTTCAACGCAACACCGTCCAATGATCGACGGAATAAATACGCCATAAGGCGATCATCATATTGGAACTGGGCCGATTCATACAAGAAATCCCTCATGTGAATAAAGGGATTGCCATTCCCGTCATATTTGTGATAATTGGGGAGCTCGGATTGCGGAGGGAACCGGATGTTATGAAAGCTAGGAACCGGAACATCTGCCAAGGATTGTGGGCCAACCCGCTTCTGAAGGAAATCGAGTTGTTGTTGCATGGTGGCCCATTTATCAAGTAGTTCCTGCTCTCTGGATGGAGCAGGGGTAGTGAGAGATGATGGCTGAAGTTGGGGAGCAGAAGGGTGGATTGTGGCAGAAGGTGGGAGCCCATAAGCAGGAGCAGAAGGATAAATGGCCGAAGTAGGGGGCCCGTAAGAAGGATATTGGACCTGAACTTGACCCAGATAGGAGTGGGCTTGGGCAACCCCTAACTGAGGGCACAGGAAGTCGGAGGGGCCCATGAGGACTTGCGGAACCGTCGGGCTAGGCATATGATGATCCGCCTGAACGAAAGAAGGGACAGGAGACTTCCCCTTGTCAAAAGATTGCTGGGCCGAAGTAGAAGATTGGCCCGTCTCCATGCCAGTGAATGTGATGGTCCGGGGTTGGACCGGAGTAAGATTAATTGGAGTGAGCTGGATGGAAGGATTGGATTGACCCTGCATAATTGTGGGAGGGGAGATATTGGATCCTTGCATGGCCTGATAGACAGTTTGGAGTTGGGCCAGATCCAATTGGGCCATTATTTGGAGAATGGAGCCCGCAGAAGGAGTAGTGAAAGAAGGGGTAGCTTGACCACCTTCCATGGAGGTAGAGGATGGAAGAGGGGCTGTCCCCTCTCTAGAAGAGAATGAGGTAACCCTAGCAGGGTTTTCAAGAAGCCCTTGAGGAAGGGAATCCTCTTGGGAACGGGGAGGATTGAAAGAAGCCATGGTGGGTTCGAAAAGTGGATTTGAGTAGAACTTGGAGAAGGAATTGACCCTAGAAGGTGCTTCTAACTGACGAAAAAAACTCCACATGCAACGAACAACCTTAACAAGATGCAAACAACACAGCACAAACACGCAATGAGCAACCAAACTTGGATGATTTATAACAAAGATGTAAGTAACAAGAGATGAAAACACTCAGAGTCAAGCAAGTTGTTTAAGATGATGCTTTCAAGATTCTTATGATTTCCCCTTTGGAACTTTAGTGGATTGATTAATGTGAGCTCTCAACAATAGGTCCCTGATAGGAGATGGGTGTAAAGCTTGGTTTGACTCTAAATGTGATCACTTCCTCACTTATGCAATCCTAGACACGGGGTGGGAAAGGTACAACCGGCCCGGCGTCCGTGTGGGAATCCATGGCTCGCGGGGACTTATGGAGGTCCCTAGTGTGATTTCCTAGTCGGTCCCAAGGAATATGGAGACGAGAGGTCCGCACACCAAGGTAGGAAAATGCAATCTAATGTATGAAAGTATGAATGAACCTATGTGCACCGGAGTGCATGCAAATTCTAACCTAGAATGTAGCAAACAATTATGCACACAACGATGTAAGTATGTAAACCAACCAAGGAGGAAGTCAAATAACACCCAAGCACAAAGATCACAGCAGAAACTGCGGAAAGAGAATGCACCTCAGGATGCGTACCTGTCTGGAGTGTAACGGTCTAGAAGACCCGCGTCAGAAATATATAACGGTCAGAGGCCAGACCGCCATAAGCAATATAACGCAGGGACCCAGGACCGTCTTATGAGCCAGAGAGCCAAACAACCAGAAATAGAAGGGAAATCCGTGAAAAGCCCAAACAACAGGATGAGGAGTGTAACGGTCTAAAGCCCCTGCGTCAAAGTGGAGTGACGCAGGGATAGAGGGCCGTCAGACTACCCAGAAACAAGAGGAAGTAAGAGGGAAATCCGAAGAACTAAACAAGGAAATGATGGCAGGTTTAAACAGAGATCAAGACACGATTGGCACAAGTTGTCTCACCGTGATCACCAAAAATTTATCTGTTGATTTGTTTTGCGTCTCTTCTTCTTTTCGTTTTGATGTGTAATAAAGATGATAAGCAAAAATCAAAGATCTCAATCAACCCAAGGACATGTGAACCATGAACCTAGGCAATCAGAACAAGCTCTAGTATGGGCATGCTATCTCAATCATCGAGCTAAACCAAGGGAATAAAGAAAAACACACGCCGAGGCATGGAGCAAGAGCAAATAAAAACACACCGCAAGGGTGGAGCAAATAAAGGAAATAAGAGATATGAGATGGAGTGAAAGCTAATGCCCAATACTAAGAAAGAACGTGATCGCCACCAAAGTAAACACAAGCCAGAGACTTGAAAATACCTTGGAAATAGGTGGATAAAGCACCCGCCCACGGGAGAGAGAAAACCAGTGAAATCTGAAGATCAACCGAATGTAACGGTCCAGACCCCGTGCGTCACAGGAATGTGACGGTCTCCAGATGAGCAGTTAGAGAAGCCTGACGCGCCTACACAAGACCGTCAGAAACCCTGCAGAAATAGCTTGTGGACTCTTTTAACTCCAACTCTTCCAGCCAGCCAGAAGACTTGGGCCTCGCGTAGTGAACCTGTAAACCTGCCAAAGAACGTGAAACACAAGAAAACATACCCATATTAACCCTTTAAACAAGCGTAATATCAACTCTCAAAAGGCTTAAGATCATTCAAAAGGAAAGGGAAGTACCGGGAGAGTTTTGGTTTTTTAACCCCTCTGGGCGTTTTAAAAGATAGGAAGTATGTTTGGATGATGAAAACCAGATGCAGAACGTGGAAACAAGGAGGGGTACAATGCCTATGATGAGAGGGAGGAGGAAGAACACAATATGCAATGATGAACTTTGAAACTCAATAGAATGAATACTCCCTTCACCGTGAAGCAGATGAACGTGAAAGACAAGCCTCCTTGGTTAGATGTGGCTCCAGAATGCGGCAGCACTTCGACGCGAACTCCAGATCTTCCTCCCTCGGGCCATGAAGTTAAGGGTGCTATTTATAGGCCCTCAAACTCTTCGGTCGAGCAGAGGATAATCCAGCAAGAAAAGAAGATAACTCTTAGCAAATCCTCGAAGATAATATCACCAAGAGTCCATAGAAAGAAATAGAAGGTTCTGAGGATCAGATTTGGAAGAGAAATCACCAATTCAAACTCTTATCTTGACCATGGAGTAGCATAGAAAAGGCCTGAACTACCAGGACTCTCTGTTGGATGTAACGGCTACTCGACAGACCGCCGCATGAAAATAACGCGCCAGGGGGATACCGTTACATTTAACCTTATCTCAAAAAAGATAAGATCAACGGGAAGAAGATCAAACAAGTTGGACTCTGCAAGATAAGTAACGGCCATGGCTGGACGCGTTGGAGAGAAGTAACGGTTGCACGACAGACCGTTAGAATCAAATGGGCAGGCCAACGGATAAGCTTTGAAACAAAGACCTCAAACTTCAGGACTCTTCAAGAAGTAACGGCCTAGGGCGAATGCGTTAGAAGAATGTAACGCCCATGCAGAGGACCGTCAAAAATAATGAGGATCAAAATTGATAAGAGCTTGCTAAGTTTCGTCCAATGAAAAACCACAAGGAACCACACTCAACCAAGGAGAGAAGACCCATAAAATGAGCTTCAAACTGACGAAGGAAACTCAATGAAGAGTTCACAACTTGGAGCATTACATGGATAGAACAAGGAGATGACCCAACTTATTGTTCATAAAACGGGTGTCAACAGTCAATTTTGAAGACGGCGATGTAGATGCCATTGCCGACTTGTATGCACAAGGTTTAAAGAGGTTCGATGAGCCATCGTCGGCAATGGATGAACCTACAAAGGAAGTTAATTTGGGAACTGATGAGGATCCCATGCCTATCTTTATTTCAGCTAATCTCCCTCCTAAGGTTGAAGAAGAGTTGATCAAGGTTTTGAGGGAGTTCAGCGATTCTTTTGCCTGGTCATATGAGGACATGTCGGGTCTTGACCTCTCTTTGGTAGAACATCGGCTTATGCTTAAGCAAGGGGCAACACCCGTGAAATAAAAATTAAGGAGATTTCACCCCCACATGGCCTTGAGAATGAAAGAAAAGTTGATAAATTGCATAAGGCTAGGTTTATTTGAGTTGTTCTATATCCCCAATGGGTGGCGAATATAGTCCATGTCATCAAGAAGGATGGAAAGGTGCGAATTTGCATTGATTTTAGGGATCTAAATAAGGCATGTCCCAAGGATGATTTCCCACTGCCTCATATAGATGTGTTAGTGGATAACACAGCTGGGTATGAAGCTTTGTCATTCATGGATGGTTCTTCAGGCTATAACCAAATCCGTCTCGCTCTAGAAGATCAAGAGAAAACCTCCTTCACCACACCCTGAGGCACTTATTGCTATGTCGTAATGCCGTTCGGATTGAAGAATGCTGGCGCCACCTATCAAAGGGAAATGATGTATATATTCCACGATATGATGCATGTTTATATGGAAGCTTACATGGATGATATTTTGGTGAAGTCAAGAACCAAAGAGACACACCCCGCTATTCTGGCCAAGGTGCTTCAGAGAGCTAGGGAGTATAAGCTGAAGATGAATCCCAAGAAATGTGTATTCAGAGTATCTTCAGGGAAGCTGCTAGGTTTCATAGTTAGCAAACGGGGGATCCAAATTGATCCTAATAAAGCTAAGGCCGTCATGGACATGCCGCCACCTAAGAACATCATTGAACTTCGAGGATTGATTGGACGCTTACAGTTTATTAGAAGATTTATATCCCAACATTCTCAGAGGTGCCGCCCGTTTTATGAACTGCTAAAGGCTGGGGTCAAATTTGAGTGGAATGAAGATTGCCAAAAGGCCTACGAAGATTTAAAGGTTTATTTGTCTAATCCCCCGGTTTTGTAGCCTCCTGTCCTTGGGAAACCCCTAATCCTATACATTTATGTCATTGAGGACTCCCTAGGAGTTGTCCTGGCATAAGTGGATGATGAAGGCAAAGAGCGGGCAGCTTATTACCTCTCTAGGTTGTTTAGCCCGACAGAGGCCAAGTATACTGTCATGGAGAAGACTTGTGTCGCATTAGTTTGGGTAGCTCAGAAGCTAAAGAACTATTTCCTAGCCCACCAGGTTAGGCTGATTTCTAGAATGGACCCGATCCGCTATCTCCTAGAAAAGCCCGTCCTTTCTAGCAGGTTAGCTCGATGGTAGAGCTTCCTCTCTCAGTTTGACATCACATTCGTCATTTAGAAGGTAATCAAAGGATATGCCATCGCTGAGCATCTAGCCCATCTTCCTATTCCCTGCACTGACTCTCTTCAGGATGAGTTCCCTAATGAGCATCTCGTTGTTCTCACTCATCATCCCTTCTGGTCTCTGCACTTTGATGGTGCGCTTAACTCTCAAGGCCGAGGGATAGGTGCCGTTCTCCTCACTCTGAAAGGGGTGACGATTCCCTTTGCATATTAGCTCCGCTTTCCTGCTACCAACAACATTGCTGAGCACGAAGCTCTCCTAGCCGGATTGAAGCATGCCTATCTCTTAGGCGCGCGTTATTTAAACATCATAGGAGACTCTCATCTTGTTCTGCGCCAAGCTCTGTCCACTTACCGCACTCGTGACCCGAAGCTCAAGCCATATCAAGATTTGGTCACTCTCTTGGCTAGGTAATTCCATAAATTAATCTACATCCACACTCCTCGATCTCAGAATATCCTCGCCGATGCTCTAGCGTCGCTTGCTTCCTCTCTATCCTTTCCTCTTAGTCGGAGTACTGAGACTATCGTCGTCCAGAGATTAGATGCCCCTTCTCTTCAAGATCCTTGGTTTGACAACCTTAGGAAGGTTGTAGAAGTGAAAGTTGAGAAGAAAGATTTGAAGGAAGTTCTTTTGATTGAATTAGAAGAGATCTTAGAAGAAGAAGAGTTGCCATGGTATCATGAAATTGGGCTATATTGTAAGGACGGATCGTTCCCAGAAGAGGCAAATGTCGAATAGCATAAGGATATTAGAAGAGCCGCTTCAAGGTACACTATCATAGTTGGAGAATTGTACATGCGCGCTCTCAATGGAATGCTCATGAGGTGTCTAGATGATGATGAAGCTTGGTAGGTGGATGAAGCAGCCCATCCAGGCGAGTGTGGAGGTCATGTCAATGGCCAGGCTCTAGCAAAGAAGATCCTTAGGCATGGTTATTATTGGCCAACTCTAGAGGAAGATTGCTCCCTCTATGTCCGGAGGTGTCTTAAATGCCAACTCTATGCTGATAAAATTTATGCTCCTGCTTCATCTCTCCATCCTCTCTCTGCTCCTTGGCCATTCTCTATGTGGGCTTTCGACATTATAGGCCCGCTAGGTGATCCCAATTCTCAGACCAAGCAAAAATCTTTCATTCTTGCCGCCACTGAGTACTTCACCAAATGGGCCGAAGCAGAAGCATATGCAGAGATCAAAGCTACCACGGTGTGTCACTTCATTCTAAAGAGCATCATCTCGCGGTTCGGAGTGCCAAGCAGCATCGTCACCGACAATGGGTCCCAGTTCATCTCACAAGAGCTCCAGGACCTCTGTAAGAAGTTCAATATTGCATTGCATCATTAATCTCCATATTATCCTCAAGGCAACGGTCAAGCCGAGGCCACTAATAAAACCCTTCTTAAAATTATAAAGAAAACATGTGAATCTCATAAATTTGCTGATTGGCCTGAACGATTAGTAGAAGCTCTATAGGCTTATTATACCTCCGTCCGTACTCCTACGGGACAAACACCCTATACTGTCACTTACAGGATGGAGGCGGTACTCCCATACGAGATCTTGATCCCTCCCCTAAGGGTGCAGCTCGATAAGGAACTTAATCTCGACGAGCATCGAGAGGCGTTGCTCATCGAGTTGGAACTCTTGGATGAGAAGAGGAGGAATGCGGCCGATCACGTGTCTATTTATCAAAAGATAGTTTTGTGTTATCTTCAAAAGAAGGTAATTGACCGTAAATTCCAAATAGGTGATATGGTTTTGAAACACAAATTTATCTGGTTTGGAGATCCTAAGTCTAAATTGCAACCTAACTGGGAAGGGCCATTCATCGTTTAAGAGGCTTATCCGGGGAATGCATATCGTCTAATCAACGCGGAAGGTGAGGAATTGTCTAACGCTTGGAATGGGTTGTATCTTAAGCGCTTTTACCCTTAGAGTCAAGCTAGTAACAGCCTGACGGCGAGGCGTCTCTCCCCTCGATCATGAAAGAGGACCCCGAGCACGGAAATCACACACTACATGGCAATTCTGGTCGGGTTTCTCTCTACTATATGACACCGTCCCTCATTTGGCCATGCTTAGGGGAAGTGAAAGTCCCCGCTTTTTTCTCTTCGGCTAGGTGTAGGGACAAGGGGTGAATAAGGGGGAGATGACCAACCTAGACACCCTAACGAGAAGAGGTCTTAAATAGGGGCAGTCTATTATGACCTAATTCCATAAAAAAAAGAAAAAAAAATCAGATCAATCAAAGAAAAAGGTGCATGTACCAAGGCAAAAGCCAATGTGTCTATCAAAAGCACAAAGTACAACATGAAATTGCTCCAAAGAAGAATAGGATATTGAACTAGGCATGACAAGAGTGGCAGTACAGTTTCTCAGCGGGAGGTTATAAGCCCGGTCGTATGCGTGCCTAGAGTGGATAAAGGTTCGATGATGGACACAAAACCCCGGCGCAACAGACTGAATCTCCAACCGGGTTATCATGGGAGGAATTCGAGCCCTAAAACTTCTATCCTTACGCTACGCCTACCTCCAACTACTCTTGTCTCTCCCTCGAAAGGCTGAAATATACCAAGGTATGGCCTTAGGAGAGGCACCGTTATATGAGTGAGGTTGGCCCGATCAGGAATTGTCACCCTCAATGCATGCCAACCTCGTGGGATTCTTAGTGGAATAGGCATGACCCTCATTGCCGTGGCGGAACTAGCCAAAAAAATCAAATATTTCAAAAGCCAAAAAAATCAAATATTTCAAAAGCCAAAAAAATCGAAAGCCAAAAAAAAATCAAAATTTTAAAATAAATTTTTTTCAAACAAACATATTCACACCATCTTCTGCATTTCATAGCATGCATTGCAATTATTCATATTGTGTCTTTGCCTATTTAATAAGGCTCCACCCCTTGACCAAATATCAAGGATTGGTCATTTCTAACTTGCTCCAGGCAAAGGGTTGAGCCTAAGAACGGATCTAACTTGTTTTATTATTTTAGCATGTGCAGGTTGCAATGCCCTAGAATCCAAGGCTCGTAGATTTCTCAGTTCTCTGTCCTTGCGGTCTTTGTTAGACCGCTAAGCTCTCCTAGCGGTCGAGCGGTGACCGTTACCCTCACCCGAGAACCAGAATTCTCAGGTTTCTCTGTTCCTTCCCCCTGCCGGTCTTTCGAGAGACCGTTATGATCCTTCTGGTGGTCTAATGGTGACCGCATGCCTCACCCATTGGTCAAAAATGCACAGTTTTCCTGTGCTTCTTCCCCTTATGGTCTATCGCTAGACCGTTAGGCGATCCTGGCGGTCCTTTTCTAGACCGTTTTCTAAATAGAGAGCTCTATTACATTTGATCGTTCGTGCCAAAGGGAACAATTTCATAACAATGGTTCAATCAAATCCTTCTATTTCATTCATTCAAGGTTCATAGTACAACATTCTTTCAATAAATTCAAGTACATGATCATGAAATTCAAATTACATTCAATTTCACATCCGCGTGAGGCCGGATCTTGCATTATATTTTCACATAAGCTCGGTACTCCTCCTCTTTCTCTGTCACTTCCACCTGCAAGGTACGGGCTCGGCTGATATCCTACATGGTTATTGTGCTCCGAACCGCCTGTTCATCCTCCTCGGTCCCAATCTTCCTAGCTTGAAGGGGAGGGAAGTGAGATAGTGCTGGAGCCATAGTGCGAGGAAGTCCAACTTGTAAATAGCACCGGTGGGGGTTGTAGAGCGCCACGGTACCCCACTAGCTAGACGTCCAGGCCCAATCGTCGAGGTAATCTGAGAGTAGTGCCTTGAAGAGCTTGTGGTTGCATCATGAATTTGTCAAGTGGCAAGGAGTTGTCGAAGAGGCACAAATCATCCTTTGTCTTTTTATCTACGGTCCGGCATTCAACCTATTCATAAAACCCAAATACATCTCCAACAAAGAAGAGTGGGTGGCTCCCGAATATGCGTCTAGCTGATGGGACGTCCTCCTTGGGTAGAAATTTTAGCCTAACACCCATCCAACATTTTAAGACAATCATAGACCCGAAGAGGGGACCCCCAAGGGAAGCTGAACTAAGACCTTCATAAAGGTAGGAAAGGATGGCTTGGGAGATGCATAAACCCCACCACAACTCGCTAATGACGCTAAGGTTTTGAATGTCCAATATATGGTCAGTGGTAGAAAAATGTAAAACCCAACATAAGCAAATAGAGATAGCTTTGGATATGGCTTCGTATCTCCCACACTTATTTTTGCAATGGGAAGTGACCCATTGGGCCAAGGGTATCAAGTGAATGTGGCGGGAGCTGATCATGGTTCTTACCTTCGGGATGGGTATGAAATCTCCCAGGATGAGTGATGGGTCTATAGGGTCAACCGTATGACACACTAGGTCTTCATCTCCCACTTTAGTCCTAGGAAGGGCTAAGTAGGTCTCGACCTCATCTATAAGAACAACAGCTTCAAAGGTTGGGAACATGAATGTGTGTGTTTGAGGGTGCCACAACTCCACTAGAGCGGAAATGCTATGCCAATCTAAGGAGATTTTCTGAATTTTTTTGGCTAAAACTAGTAAAGGGTGGAGGTGCCATGCCCTTAAGATTGAGATGACCTCTAAAGGAAGTTCCATTATCATGGGAGCCACCCACTTCAGGCTGGAATAACATCTTGGGCCAGGAAGGAGCTAAAGAGAAGAAGAGAAAAGGAAGAAAGGAGAAGAAGAGAGGAATGACATGAGGAATTTAATGAAATTAATGAACTTTTGATTGGGCATACCTCTCATGAAGGGCTTGTGCTCAGATGCTTGAGTATATAAGTCAGTCGTTGCAGCTCCCCACGCTCCCTCCTAGCTAGTCTTGGACTGTTGTAGACACTCTCACCCATGGTGCTAGCTTCAAAACTCCTCTTCATGTTGTTTTGGGTTATTTTTCGAAGGATGTTTAAGGCTTAGAGAAGGGTTTTATGTGAGCTGCAAATTCTGGGTGTGTTCCTAGTTATAGGGCTTTAGTTCTTGTCCTAGTGCATTAAGATTGGGGCTAGGAAGCTTCAATTTGAGTTTGAGTAAGTCTTAGTGCAGTTTGGATGCTCCTATCCATCGGTTGGGACTCTCCCGGAGAGCCCCGCTCGGATTTAACTGACTCTTACCCCTTGCGGTCTATCGAGCGACCGCTAGGCTCCGCTAGCGGTCATTAGATGACCGTTTTCCCCCATCCTTCACCGCCTTCTCGCTCTCACTCCCTTAACGGTGTCATCTTGACCGTTTGGCACCCTTTGCGGTCACATGAAGACCATTTTTCTGATTTTCTATCACCGTTTCTCCATGTGTTCTCTCCCGTACTCTTTCCATCTTTCTCCCCTATCTTCGTGCTCTTTCTCACTCTATTAGTCTTAAGGCATCGTCGTTGTTAGCATAGTTAATGTTTACATTTGCATTTACATTTTCTAAATAAAATTAAAAGGCATAATGATCATATATATCATATAAAAGCATGTACATGCGTCTCATAAGTACATCAAGCGGGTCCCTCTCCTAGACCACCGCTGTCACCAATGCCCTCATGCTTCTTCTCTGGTGGGCCCTTGGCAGTGCTGCCCTCCTCTCGCCATCATCGTCTCTCTGCCTCATCATTCCTCCGATGGCCAGAGGAGCTAGTAAGGAAGTCCAGGAACGCGCTACTCCACGTGCCGCTCTGCGACGCACTCTGCTCAGGCCCTCGGCCCATCATATGGACCGTCCGCTCCATGGCCCGCAGCTCGATCTTCAAATTATAAGCATGGCGCCGAGCCTCCCTCTCCTCCATACGGTAGCTCTCCAAATCCGCTGCTCCCACACTCAGTCGTTCCACCTCCACCCGGAGATGGGCCAACTCTGCTGCCTCTGATTGGCATCGCTCTGCCTCGCTCAGCATAGCTGCTAGCTTCCTCATCTGCATAGGCATTCATCATGGTCAGTCATTTGCATAGCATAAGTAATCAATGGAAGTCGGTTGGTTTGCTTACCATCTCTGCGAGAGTGGCCTCGGCCTCCTCGGCCCGAGCAACTGCCCGTGCCAAGTCGGCATCCAACTTAGCCCTGTCCGCTGGTGGCTGGGAGGAAGAAGATGAAGCGTCTGGACCCTGCCCTTGTGCTCCCTCGGCCCACTACATTTATAAGTCAAGTAAGTCAGTCAAGTCCATAAGCATTTGCATATTAAGCCTAAGATTAGGTAAAGCTCACCAGAAGCTCCAGCGCACGTTGGAACTCATCCCTCTGCTGGATGGTAGATTAGAGGAGACCCTGGAGCTCCGCTATCCGCCCCTGCGGGTCTAGCTACATATAGAAAGTCAGGCTGTCAGTGCATCATGAGTCATTAAGGAAGCATAAGTTTAGAGAGTCGTACCGGTCGTCAGGTGCCACGGAAGACCTGGTCTCCATACCATCTCGCATCGGCTTTTAGGTAGGCCTCGTCGCTAATGGCCCGGGCTTGCACTACCTGGCCCCGTCTCATCCAGTCTCGGACCTGGTCCATCGCTCAGGTGACCGAGTCTATCTCCCCGGTCAGTCCCCGAGAAGATCACCCCACACGCTCCTCATCTCTCGCTGGGAACTCCACCTCTGGCTGGTGGATGCCCCTGGTCCCCATGATCAGGCGGTGGTGCATGGCTTGATGATGTTCATGCAGTGAAGCCACACGTCCCGTCCCGTGTACACCTAGGCTACCTCCACCCAGGGCTGTCCCTTGTGACCCTTGTCACGGTACGGTGTCCAGCGCACCTAAAAGGACAAGTATTAGAGTCAAGCGTCAGCATTTAGAAGCATATTAAGTGCATTTAGAAGGTTAAAGTCTAGAGTCTCACCGATGCATAAGGCAACATGTCGATGTCATCTTGGATCACCCGCACTAAGCGTCGCAGCGACCCGGTGTCCCGTACCACCATCCACTGCCTCGCGATGGGTACACGGTCCGAAAGTACCTCCTTCCCTCTCCCTAGGCTAGAGAGGTACATGTAGGTCCATACCTGCATTGTCAAGTGTCAACATATAGCAGTTGTAAGTCATCTAATCATAATTGCACTTTTAAGATAGAGCATTTTACTTGAAGTAGTGGCGAGAACCCACCTAGTATCATATGTCGATCGGTGGTGCTGAGAGAGTCGAATAGGAATGCTAACGCGGCAGCGCCCCATGCGTAGCGTCCAACTTCATCTAAATCTGCCAGTAAAGGGAGGAGCTTGTAGCTCACTCCATCCGCCCTCATCGCGAAGATCAGCTTCCTGAATAGCAGCATCAGGAAGTGGCGTAGAACGACATCTACCTCTGGGCCTAGTCCCACAGCCACTCTCTCCCTAGCTCGGTCTGTCAGCCTCCCTAGGTGCTCCTCTGGTAGCTCTCCCACGGCTATCGTCGCTCCTCTCAATCCCAGGCTCTCCTGGAGGGTCACTCGTGCCAGCATGGACGAGTGGTGTCCTGGTCTAGTCATCTCCAACCCCAGAAGCTCCCGCACCAACTCCCGGTAGTTAGCGTATGCCCTCCCGGTCACCGGTGCCCCGTGGACTCTCAATCCGATAATCCTTGCCACGTCCTCTAGTATGGGGATCATATGACCCCACGGGAACAAGAAAGCTCTGCTGACTGGATCCCATCGATCATGGAGCACGTACAGAAGGGTGATGTCCAGTCTCATCACCTCTATCCCGAGGAACTCTGCGAACCCCATCGCAGCCAATCTCTCTCTTTGGAAATCCGACAGCGCCAAGTACACTACTCGGACCTGCAGCCAAGATATCCTGGTCCGGCGCTTTCCTTGCATGCATTTAAACATATTGAGTCAGCCAATGTGAGATAGTTTAATAATTCATGCATTGCATTTAAAAAAAAACTACCCTCAGAACCCTAACGGTCATCCCTTGACCATTTTTTAGCCTTAGCAGTCTGGGTTAGACCGTCTGGCGCCCTAACGGTCGCTGGAACGACCGCTAGGCACTCGCCGTAGCGGCGGTGTTCCTCCCATTTCCCCAACTCTGGAAAATGGCCTTAGAGGCCTGTACATGGTTTCTATGGGTTCCTTAGCACATTCCCTTCCTATTCTACCTGCATGCATGAGCTAGAAAATTAAAATTTGGGTTTTTAAGGGTTTCGGCCTACCTCGGACAAGGGGGTTTCAGCCACCGTCTCGGGTGCTTCTTCGGCCATATGCTCTCCGTCATCATCTCTAGCTCCTCCCTCAAGTGCTGCAGTCGCTGTAGAAAGCTCCCCGGCCTCCATTCGAGCCGGCGGCGTCGCTTCTTCCTCCGGTTGATCCGCCGGAGCTACGGGTGCATTCTCCCTAGCTAAACGGCGTTGAAACCACCGTATCGCCCTCTTCTTTGTCATCCCAGAGTGTGGGTGAGTGTGAGTTTTTTTGCAATAGGGTAAGAGAATCGCCAGTGGTGATGGGTCGCCGGTGGAGAATGGGGTTTGTATGGGTAAGAGTGGGAGACTGAACGGTCGCCTACCGTTTTGAAATCACCCAGAGCCTAGCGGTCGCACGATGGACCATTAGGCAGTCTTTGGCGGTCCTCCCTGGACCATTTTTTCTCAAGATCATGGCCGTTGGAGAATGTGAACGGCCTCAATGGTAGTGGTCATGTGCTAGACCGTTATTATTCCCCATGCGGTCCTGAAATGACCGGTTTTCTACTGTTATGATTGAATGATGATATATTTGTTTATGTGTGCCCTTTGTTCTTATTTGATGCATCATGCTTATCTTCATTGCTTGATTATTGATGGCTAACCCCCTTCTTATTGTCATACTCATGAGCACCATCGCATCACGATGCATCACTTCCCCCGTTTCAGGCAGGTAAGTCAGGTAAGTATCTCGATCCCTTAGTCCCTTTAATGCATTACTATATGGTATCTATGATATATTATCTCGAGAGCCAGCTGGTGATTCATGTGTTCTGGTATCTGATGTTCCCCTTTAGCAAAAATGATGATGATCTAAGTGCACATGTTTAATCGCTGGATTGGCCATTAGGTTGGAAGAATTAGGGTACGATGGTGTGAGACCCGTTCTTTAACAGATCTTTACTAGTTTTAGAATATAATTTAATCCGTGAAGTTCGGCTAATTTTATGAAATTTATGGACTTTTTATAGCATTTATAATCTAATTAGATTAAAGAGTTTTAAGAAATTAGTGCGCATATGCATAAATATGCTTCATAAGGGGTTTAGAATGCAAATGGGGGTTAAACATCAAAAATATATATATTTAATTTTTTTTTTTATTTTCTCGATCTCCCCTCTCTCTCCCACTTTCCTCTTTCTCCCCCCCCCCCCTTTTCTTTCACTAGTGGGCGGCAAAACCCACAGGCGACCGCGGGCGAACCCCCAACGACGACTCCGCCCCCCCCCCTCGTTCGCCTCTTCTCGGTGCGGCGACCGGCCGGCCGCGGCAGAGGACGGCGGCGGCCACCGGTTGGCGACAGCGGAGGAGCACCAGCGGCGACCTAGCAGCAAGGAGGAGGCGGCCTGCGGCTAGCGACCCCCCTCTCTCGCCTTCCTCTTCTCGGCGGCGAGCGGCGGCCCAAGACCGGTGAAGGTCGACCAACGGCTCTACCGGCGGGCTAGCGGTGGCAAGACCACGTCGGCAACCTCGTCGGCTCTGATCCCGGCGCGGAGGTGCGACCCCTCAGCGGCTTCGGGCACTCCTCTCTCCCCCTCTCACGGTGTTCTCGCGGCTAATCGACCTTCCTCTCGTGCTAGGATTGGCGGAGACTTCCTCCGCGACGTGAGGGATGCGGCGGCATCCACCCGGGACGAACCGTGGAGTGGAGAGACGACTGGGAGAGGCATACCGCGGCGCATCCCTCGGCTTGTTCGCGGCCGGATCGGGCATTTCGGCATGTTTAAGGTAGGGGGATCAATGCCCTAGCCCATTAAATTGTTCCAAAAGCATGCCCATCATCGCTGAGTTCATAGAGTAATGAAAGCATGCCCATCGTCACTGAGTTCATAGAGTAATGAAAGCATGCCCATCGTCGCTGAGTTCATAGAGTAATGAAATCATGCCCATCGTCGCTGAGCTCATAGAGTAATGAAAGCATGCCCATCGTCGCTGAGTTAATAGATTAACAAAAGCATGCCCATCGTCGCTGAGTTCATAGATTATAAATTGTCATATTGAGATGATGGATTGGCAGGGAACAGGTTAAAAATAATAACTCTCGTCGATTAAAGTCGACCGGGAGGGGATCCGGTTATGATCCCAGTGGATCCGATTCTCCGGTAAGGGTTATGTTTAATTTATTCTTAGACTTATAACTGATCGGAATCGACGTCGAGCATGTACATTTACTTTTGCATTTATGTCCTTTTAGTTTGTGTTATATCCTTGGGAAAGTATATGTGCAATTATACGGCTTTATAAGCCAATGCGTCATTCCCATGGATTGTGTGGGTTTTTATGCAATTATATAGTAGGACCAGCAAGGGGGCCCTCAGCCCTTTCCCATTGGTCCATGTCACCTATGTGGGGCTGGTCAACCATCCTAGGTGGCCATCTAGAAGGGTTGAATGTCAAATGCCACATGGGTAGACAAAGGGAGTAAAAAGTCTAAGGTAGCTACCTACCATGTCAAGCTTGTCTCCCACTTAGGTTATTTTATTTTTTTTGTGTGTGTTGGTGACATTTAATCTAGTCCATTCATTCCCCATCCCTAGATCCAATGGTAGAGATTGGATTAGATTGGAGGCATATAAATACTTGTATTTTCCATTTGAATATTAATGAAATGAGAAAAAGCATTGTGCAAGACCCCCCCCCCTTGAGTGAATTTTGACCTCCCCTCTCTCTCCCTCTGGTTTCTTCATCCCCAACCCCCATTCTAGAGTGCTATCTTCTTCCCCCTACCTCCGGTAATCATCGGTGCCGCCGCCGCCGCCATTCGTGCCGCCATCACGCCGCCGCGGAGCCGCCTTTGGTGTTCTGTCCATCCTGGATAGATGCTTCTTATCCGAATATCTGCTCTCCACCACGTGATGATCTCAAGCTTCAATTTTTATGGTGTGTTCTTCTCTTGTATCCCAAGCTCCACCTAAATTTTCATGCCCAAATTCCATCGTTTAATATTTTCCCATTTTCGTGCATCTTTCATTCCTAGTTCTATTTTGTCTATGTCTATAGTGACAGTAGCCCTGTGTTTCCCACCTCCGGCCATTTTTTTGATTTTTTCAAACCCTCCCAATTTTACTGGGAGTTCTGTCCATCACCCCCTACCTCCACAAATTTTATTAATTTTTTATCAGCCTTCTATCTATTTTTCAAAATTCATGTTCTTCCTCAGCTACAGTGTTGTCAGCTAGATTCCAGATCCGACCCACTGTTAGGTCAAAAATCATAGAACTTCGTATCCTTCTCCAAATCCAGATCCAAAAATAGTCCTGGTTTCGTAGCTTGATTTCTCACAATGTTTCTGAAGAACACAACCCCATATTCGGATGTATACCTCACGGTCAAAGGCAATTCACAGGAAAGTTCTCTACTGACCTAAGATTTTAGGAACTGTACAACAGGAACTTGGAAATTCCATAAGTCCAGATCCGTGCAGATCCAGGCCAGATCTCTAGGCGTAGGTTGAAGTATTTGAAGTTAGCTTTCCAACGGTGCTAGTCTCGTGTCGATCCAACATCGGGGCTGATCGCAGCGCCCGTTCTCGCCGAGACGCGCGCTGAAAACCAGAAGTTGCAGCCCGTGGCCGGTTATTCCGACCGGTGTCGATCGGAGCCGCCCGGCCTCCGGCCGGTGAACCAGCGCGCCCCCACTCCAGGGAGCACCCTTCCAAGCATCCTCCACTACAGCGGTGCCACCGGGTCCCACACGGCCCCTCCGGACAGCACGTGGGCCCCACCGTCACGTGTTCGGGTGTTGCCGAATCAACACGAGAAGCCGCCCGTCAACCCGAATTCGGTCCTCCCGGGCCCAGTTGTGTAGCCCTTTACCTCTCTGCGTGGAGTGGGTGATATTTCATTACTGTCATCATTGTGTAATATTTATCCCGGGAGTACGAGTTTCGGCCGGGTCCGTCTTCCCTACGCCGAGCGCGTGGAGGTACCGCATTCGCTCCCTTACTTGGTATTTTGCTTAATTTCATATATGCTTGTTTATGCCGCTGCTAGAGAGCATGTGTAGAGATATCTAGCTCGCTCTATCTATTCATTACCGCTGTTGCGAGAGAGTGCGACACCGTCTCGTGACCTGATCCGGGCACACAAGAGAGCCAATCACCCTAGCTCATTGCCGGTTTCTCAACCGCGCACGTCCGACGCTTCCCTCGTTAAGGGACAGTCACGAGCTTGTCGTGTCCGTGGTCTCGTCCCGCATCAATAACGGTCCGCCATAAACCATTTATTAACCCGAGCGGCTGACGATTAGACCGCGTAAATTATTTAAATTTGAATGGAGGTAGAAATTTCATGATTAGTCCGTTTAGCAACACGTAACGTTCCGTCGTTCGACCGGCTAAGGCTATAACGACTTTAATTTAACCGCATGTTCTGCGAATTATGCGTGTTTGTTTAACTATGCATTTAATAGTTGCATAAGCATAATCAGTTATTTATGCATGTAATTATTGAATAATTACCATTTCCACATGTTCAAATTATTTATGCGTTGAATTATTGAATAATGGCCATCTTAGCATATTCAGTTAATTATGCCTTGAATCTTGCATATTTGCCATATTTAATTATCATCATAAATTATGGCATGTTTTTAGATCCCAATAGAGCTTTATTCTCTTTCCTAGTGATGGAACCACCAGTCGTAGCCCGACGACTTTTAGTGTTGATCCCACCCGGGAGAGGTGGCGGGGTATCCCAGTTTCACAGTTTTTAAGCTAGTTCTGTGGGCCCCAGTCCAACCGTAACGTCCTACGGAGGGGAATACTAGCTAGAGGCCTAGCTTTAAGCATGAGCCGGTGTGTGCACATGTGGTAAGAGACTTGGACTGACACTGACGAGTGTTGCTCTGACTAGTTACTTCTTTTGCTACTGTTACGCGTCTCGCTTGCTATGATCAGGCTTGCGTAGATGCTTGAGACGTAGTGTAAGCCGTCAGCGGATGCATCTGGTTTCTTCTTCTGGTGGAGCTCCTCTCCTTCTCACTCTTGTCACTTGGAAATGATTGAGTTATTGTCTATTGGTAGATTTTGAGTACTTGCGGTTAAATTCTAATTGGCATGCTAGTTAGCTGTTCATAAACTGTTTAGTTAGTTTTACAGCTTTATTAGATTGTCATTTATTTATTCCAATGCATGCTTTACTGCTTTCATTTAGTTAGTTGCGAGTTAGGGATTTCTGCGAACCCTACTGAGTCTCTGCTGTGAGACTCACCCCTTCCTTTTACAGGTGAGGTGGAGCAACCGGCTGCAGGATTCTCTCGTGCTTTTGGCGAAAAACCTTAGAGTCAGCAGTGGTCTGTCAGTGGTCAGTCTGTTCTTTTTCTTCTTTTGGCCGGGCTACGTCCCGTGTAGTTATTTTTTTTTGGACCATTGTACAGTGTGGGACTTGTGATATATGAATCTGGGCTACTTGTATAAATTTACCACTCTGATATATATAGATGCTTCCGTTTAAAGTTCAAATGAAGGCTTTAATTAATATTGCGCATTTAATTTCTATTCGTTATGCATCCCCTCAACAAACACTCACTAACCCTTACGGAGCCTCATCAGCCTCTTGGGTGGCTTCCCTGAGCTATTGGTATCGGTAAATCAATGATATTGAGTTATCGGTATCCGGATCCCCAGGGTCATCACAGTTGGTATCAGAGCGGTGTTGAGGATTTGTATAAGGAATTGGAATTGCATTAGTCCAGAACAAGTCCATGTGAGTCTACTGCTGGCTTAGGATGTTTTCCGTGATTACTAATGGATTTTCTGTTATTTTGTGTTTCCTTCTAGATTAAAATGCCGCCTTGTAGAAGGGCACGCATCTCGAGGGAAGGTAGTGGCACTTCTCCTCCAGCTCTGGCTAATGTGCCAGCTCCAATTCAAGCTGACCCTGCTCCTCAAGCTGAGTTGCCTCCTGGTGGCCATGGCAGAGCTCTAAAAGAATTTTTACTATTCCACCCACCGACTTATGAAGGACTGGCAGATCCAGACGCAGCCAGAGTATGGATAGATGCAACTGAACTTGTATTCCGTTCCATGGAGTGCACAGAGGATGAAAAAGTCATGCTGGCTACTTTTCAACTCCAAGGAGCAGCACTCACGTGGTGGACCACGGAGTGGGGGGTCACTTTTAGATCCCGTCCTCTTCGTCAGATCACGTGGATGGAGTTTGTCACAGCCTTTGAGCGTACCTTCTTTTCAGCAGCGTCAAGGCTCAGCAGTTAGTCAGCCGAGAGTGTGTGCAAGATGTGGTGGGAGCCACCTAGGCAAGCCGTGTTCGCTGTCGGTGGTTTATTTCTGATGCGATCAACCGGGACATGTGGTTCGAGACTGTCCGCAGAGGTCGAAGCCAGTGCAGTTTTCTCAACCGTAGCCGTCTCAATTCAGACCTCTTCCACTACCTCAGGCACATCAGTATTATCCTCAAGCTTCATTGTCTTCTTCCCAGCAGTCTACTGCAGCGGGTAGGGAAAGGTTTCTCATATTACCCGGGCTGAAGCTGTGGCGTCTCATCTTATTGAAGGTACGATTATGATTTATGGCCATGCAGCTCATGTCTTATTTGATTCAGGTGCTTCTCATTTGTTTATTTCTGAAAACTTCATTACCTGTATTGAGGAGCCGACTTCTAAAATTACTTGTGAGTTGCTTGTGGAATTACCTTCTGGGGATTTCATGTTCACTCCTCTTTGTCTGGAAGAGTCACCTATTATGATTGGTAATCATCAATTGCCGGCTAGATTATATGTATTGCAGCTGGTTGATTATGATATTATTCTGGGCATGGATTGGTTAGAAAAGTATGGAGCCGTGGTTGATTGCAGATCAAAGAAAGTCTATTTTCAGCCACATGGGAAACCAGCATTCTATTTCCAAGGTATTCGATCTCGTTCTTCTCGCTTGCTTATTTCTGCTATTCGAGCCTGTAGATTGCTTAATGCAGGTTGTCAAGGATTCTTAGCTTCCGTGGTTGCTGTTGAGGCACCACAGTATGATATTAATGCTATTCCCGTGGTCTGTGAATTTCCTGATGTATTTCCTGATGAGTTACCAGGCTTACCTCCACAGCGAGAAATAGAAATGGTGATTGAATTGATTCTAGGTACGGCACCTTTGGCAAAGGCGCCATACCGCATGGCTCCAGCTGAATTGAAGGAACTGAGGGCACAATTGTTAGAATTATTGGAAAAAGGCTATATTCATCCTAGCTTTTCTCCAGGGAGTGATCCTGTTTTATTTGTGAAAAAGGAAGATGGAAGCCTGAGGCTATGTATTGATTACATGCAATTGAATCAGGTGACTGTCAAGAATAAGTATCCTCTGTCCAGGATCGATGATTTGTTTGATCAACTGCAGTATGCTACTGTCTTTTCACGAATCGATCTTCGATCTGGCTACTTTCAATTGCGGATTCAAGAATCTGACATGGAAAAGACTACTTTTAGCACGCGTTATGGTCATTATGAGTTTTTGGTTATGTCGTTCGGGCTAACCAATGCTCCAGCAGCTTTTATGGACCTGATGCAGCATGTGTTCCGTCCATATCTGGACCAGTTTGTTGTGATCTTTGTCGATGATATTCTGGTTTATTCGACTTCTGAAGAAGAATATGTTCAGCATCTCAAGATTGTATTGCAGACTCTACGAGATCACGAACTCTATGTAAAATTTAGTAAATGTGGGTTTTGGCTTCGGGAAGTTCATTTTCTCGGCCATGTGATTTCTGGCGCCAGAGTCACAGTTGATCCAGCTAAAATTGAAGTTGTTCTTCAATGGCAAAGACCAAGGACTGTGACAGAGATCAAAAATTTTCTAGGTCTTGCTGGTTATTATCGAAGATTCATTCAAGACTTTGCACGGATTACCGCGTCGATGACTAGACTGACACGTAAAGATGTACCTTTTATCTGGTCAGATCAATGTGAGCAGAGCTTTAATGAATTGAAAAGGCTTCTCACTTCTTCTCCAGTGTTGGTATTACCTTCTGGCTCGGGTGGATTCGTGGTTTGCACGGATGCTTCTCGAGTAGGTTTGGGTGTAGTGCTTATGCAACATGGTAAAGTCATAGCTTATGCATCCCGACAATTAAAATAGCATGAAGAGAATTATCCGACTCATGATTTACAGTTTGCAGCGGTGATCTTTGCACTGAAAATCTGGAGACACTACTTGTACGGTAAGAAATTTAAGTTCTTTACTGATCATCAAAGCTTGCAGTATGTGTTTTCTCAAAAAGATTTGAATCTCCGACAGCACAGATGGATGGAATATATGAAAGACTATGATTTCACTCTCTCCTATCAGCCAGGAAAAATGAATGTTGTGGCTGATGCTCTGAGTAGGAAAGTGCAAATTAGTCATTTGCTTGTTCATGAATGGAAGTTGTGGGAACAATTTCCCAGTGAAACATTTAGCGTGGACATTCCTTCTGATCCGACGGTAGCTGTGTATGCTAGTCTTGTAATGACTCCAGCTATTTATCAGCAGATCAAGGAAGCTCATCAGGCAGATTCTGATTTGTCCCGCGTTATAATGATGCACGACATGGAGTTTGATGATGACTTAGTGGTCAGCTTCCGAGGCCGACTGTATGTTCCAGCTGTTGATGAGTTGAGAAATACCATCTTGCGTGAAGCCCATGTATCTCGTTATACTATTCACCCTGGCACTACCAAGATGTATCAAAATCTGAAAAGGTAGTTCTGGTGGCCAGGAATGAAAAAGGATGTAGCTACATTTGTGTCTAAATGTTTGACATGCCAACAGGTTAAAGCCGAGCATCAAAAACCTAGAGGAATGCTTCAACCCTTGGAAATTTTGATGTGGAAATGAGATCATGTCACGACAGATTTTGTTGTGGGTTTACCTCGAACTTCACAAGGCTTCGATGGAATCTGGATGTTAGTTGATCGGTTAACAAAGACAACAAGATTATTGCCAATTAAAGTTACCTAGAGTGTTCAGAAATTGGCCGAGCTTTATGTTCAAAAGATTGTGCCATTGCATGGAATTCCAATATCAATTGTGTCATATCGCGACCCACGGTTTACTTCTAGCTTCTGGCGCAGCTTTCAAAAGGCGTTGGGCACAGAGTTAGCCTTTAGTTCAACGTATCATCCGCAGTCAGATGGTCAGTCAGAAAGGACTATTCAGACTTTAGAATATATGCTGAGATCGTGTTGCCTAGATTGACAGGGTTCGTGGAGTCAGTATTTGTCACTTGTGGAATTTGCTTATAATAATATTTATCACTCCAGTATCGGCATGGCACTGTACGAAGCTTTGTATGGGCATCCTTGTCGTACACCTTTAAACTAGTTTGAAGCCGGTGACAGATTATTGACAGGACCTGATATGGTTCAGCAATGTGTTGATGTGGTTCGCTTGATCAGGCAGAAAATGTTGACAGCTCAGAGTCGACAGAAAAGCTATGCAGATCAGCGCAGGTGACCATTGCAATTCGAGCTTGGAGATATGGTGTTTGTAAAAATATCTCCGATGAAAGGCGTTATGAGGTTTGGGAAGCGTGCAAAGCTCAGTCCCCGTTATATTGGTACGTTTCCTATTCTGGAGCGTGTGGGACAAGTGGCGTATCGTCTTCAATTGCCAGCGGCGATGCAAGCAATCCACGATGTCTTTCATGTGTCTCAGCTGAGGAAATGTGTGTCAGATGCATCTCACGTCCTTGATGATTCAGTCTGGCCTGAAGTGACTGCAGATTTATCCACACCAGAGTATCCGATCAGAATTGAACATCGTCGTGAGCATTGATTAAGAAATGAAGTAATTCCTCTGGTTAAGGTTGTCTGGCAACGTCACTCTGGCAATGAAGCTACATGGGAACTTGAGGACAAAATGCATCAGTAATTTCCCTTCTTGTTCTTGTTCGAATAAGGTATATCCCTTTAAATTCTCTTCTTGTTCTTCCTTTTAAATTTCGAGGATGAAATTTCTATTAGGAGGGAGGGACTGTGAGACCCGTTCTTTAACGGATCTTTACCAGTTTTAGAATAGAATTATCCTTGAATTTCAGCTAATTTTATGAAATTTATGGACTTTTTATAGCATTTAATCTAATTAGATTAAAGAGTTTTAAGAAATTAGTGCGCATATGCATAAATATGCTTCTTAAGGGGTTTAGAATGCAAATGGGGGTTAAAAATAAAAAAATATATATTTTAATCTTTTTTTTAACTCTCTCGATCTCCCCTCTCTCTCCCACTTTCGTCTTTCTCCCCCCCCTTTTCTTTCACCCGTGGGCGGCGAAGCCCACAGGCGACCGTGGGCGAACCCGCGACGGTGACTCCCCCCCCCCCCCCCCGTTCGGCTCTTCTCGGTGTGGCGCCGGCCGGCCGCGGCAGAGGATGGTGGCGGCCACCGATCGGCGACGGCGGAGGAGCGACGGCGGCAACCTAGCAGCAAGGAGGAGGCGGCCCGCGGCTAGCGTGATACAAGAAATATGAAGTGATCTAGAAGGGGAGTGGATGAATAGATCACTATTTTCAACCGATTAAAAAATACTGAAGAATGATTCACTTAAAACAAGCAATCTCGGAGTTGAACCCACAAAAACGCAGTGCGGACAATAGCTCGAGTGGATAGAAGGCACACCACAAAATCACCACAGACAATCACACGAGTACCCAGAGATTTTTAAGGTGGTTCGGTCAGACCTCTAGTCTGCCTACGTCCACCCCTCACTTCAAATCGAAGTGAGGCTTCCACTAGCACCTGCTAGCAAAGCAGACTCAGTCTGCGACAACGGCTGATTCACAGCTTCACCAGGGGAACACCCTCCCCTCTTCCTCCACACCCGGAGGGAACCCTAAGGACGCCAAGTCCCTAGAAACCAGGAAACAAGTTCCTCTTTCTCCAACCGGAGAGAACACTAGTGATCTGCAGTCACTAGAACCAGAGACCAAGGTCTCTCTTCCTCTGAAGCCTAGAGGGGAACACCTCTTCTACGAGAGGGAACAATACTGCAACCTCTGTTGCAAGTGAACCAAAGAGAACACGTCTCTCTCTTCCCCTGAACACCAGGAGGTAACACAGAGAACTTTCAATCTAGAAAGAAAAATAGATAAAAATGAAAACAATAAAGACGGAAGCGAAATTTCAGAAACTGGAAACAATGTAGCTCAAACTGAGCAGCAGACTTCGGATTTGATCCGTAAGTCAATACCCATCTTCTGATCACTCTTCTGCTCTCTCTTCTCTCTCAACTGGAACACTCTAGTTTCTTAAGGAGGCTCTTTCTCTTCTGCTCTCACTCAAATTTCTTTACTGTAATCTTGGAGCTCCTGGCTTTTCGTAGATGGTGAGGCAGTGCTTTTATAAGCGATCAGGAGGGTTCATGCAAGGCGTGTGCTTCCCGCGCTTGATCCAGAACCTTCTTGCCACGTGCCCTTATAGCATTGGTTCCTTTAGTATTGGATCACGTGCAGCCCAATCACTGGGGAATATTCTTCCTCGGTCCACCTTCTTCTTTTTGTTTTTCTTCTTCTCCTGCAAAGAATTAAAACGATTAAAACTCAGGGCCACAAAAACTAAAATTGCACGAGGTATGTGGTAGCAATACGAGATGCACTATTCTGAGAACGACATGAGAGACACAAGATTACTACAGTACGAAATAAAGAGAGAATGACACGAGGTCAGATGAAAACAACACGAGGTAAAGAGAGAACGACACGAGATACACAATAATAAAGCTAACACAACAAAGAGAACGACACGAAGTATCACTGTAACAAAACAAACACTACGAAGAGAACGATACGAGATACACAATAATAAAGCTAACACTACAAAGAGAACGACACGAAGTCAGATGAAAACAGCACGAGGTGAGAAGGAAATAACACGGAGTAAAACGGTAGTAAAACACGCGATCAGAGGAAACCTGGACGAAGATAGAAAGAGGCAACACGAAGACATAAAACAAAACGACTCGAATACAAAATAGCTCGAACTTACGAACGACTCGAAGACGAGGACGACACGAAACGACACGGACTGAAACCAACTTGAAGACGAACACAGAAACTGACACGAAGTGTGGTCACAATGCAAGACATACACTTCCAACGAACAACCTTCATATGATATCAGGCGATGTGTAGACTTTGCATTCAAGTGGATGTATAGACTTTGAACGGTCTTCAAGGCAACAATGTACAGACTTTGAAATAAAGAGTGTACAGACTGAGAGTTCAAGGCCACGATGTATAGACTTTGCCCAAGGAAACGAATGTGTAGACTTTGGCTTGGAACGAAGGTAAAGATGAGGCTGTATAGACTTGGCCAGAACATAAGACTCGAAGACATAGGGGTGACATAGATGGAGCGACACGAGTTGGCACAGAAAGCAGCACGAGGTGCTGCAGTGTTCAGCACGCGATGGAACAAATAACGACGTTCAAAACGGATAACACGAAGTGTAGTAAACACAAACAACACGAAGTAAGAAAGCAACAGTACGGACATACAAGGTACTACCTCATAGCAGTTTTCCTGTTAATCATGGAAATTTCAAATGCATAACATTACGCAAGATATCTGATTAAAATGACAATATTTAACATAGTGATGCTCATCATCAAAACACTAGGGAAGTCACAAAAATCTAACAATCTCCCCCTTTTTGATGATGGCAACACTATATTAAATAATCAAAGATGAAGTTCAGTGAGATTATGTGAAGATAAGCAAATGCAGACACACACAACACACTCGCCTCCTCTGACGACTCCCAAGAGCTCCCCCTGAACACAACATCTACTTTCCTCTGACTGGATAACCCAGGGCACTTATCTTTCGCTCCCCCTCAGCAAAACACAACAAAGATGAAGTTCAGTGAGATTATGTGAAGATAAGCAAATGCAGACACACACAACACACTCGCCTCCTCTGACGACTCCCAAGAGCTCCCCCTGAACACAACATCTACTTTACTCTGACTAGATAACCCAGGGCACTTATCTTTCGCTCCCTCTCAGCAAAACACAACTCCCCCTCAGCAAAACACAAGCAAGATACTCTCTCCCCCTTTGACATCATCAAAACTAGGGGCAGGTTGGAAGATATCATGAAAAGAAAATTGCTGACAGTGGAGAGAAAACAAGAGAGAGTATGGCTGATAAAGGAAAGTTATTGAGATGTTTAGGCAATTAAGAAAGCCACTAATTTAATGTGAGGATTTTGAAGATCAGTTAGTCAGACTGTGTGCAAAATGGTGAATGAAGATCCGCTTCATACACAAAACCATATTCTAAGCAAGTAAGGTACAAGATACCAGTATGGTCAGAGTAAGTCTTTACTCAGAGAGTATAAAGCAAGGAAGTCAGGAAAATAAAGATCTGTGATATTGAAAACAAACAAACCAGGAACTATATGCCAAGTGAACAGGATCTTGATACCAAGAGGGAGAAAATATTTTTTTTTCAAAGATGGTCAAGATTAAAGGTAAATCTGTCAAGTACACCTTTGACATTAGGGAGACACCTTGTTTAGAGGCAGGAATCCCCAGTTACTTGGTGGAAAGACCACATTACCCCTTCTGACAAGAGGACAGAGATAGTATTCTAACTGGTGTTGACATTAAGGTGACACCTTAACCAGAGGCCAGACACCCCAGTTACTAACCAGATATGTACCATAGCTCTGTATGATCAAGACAGCTAGTTAAACTTGATTTATACTGCCACCTCATGACATGGGATGCTTTCACTTCATTGATGAAAGTCCCAGTTTCTCAATGAACAGTTAACAAGGTTGTTAAAACTTCATTCATGAATTTTCCATTAAACTGCACTTGTAACCTTGTAAATTAGTCTTGATTCAGTTTGAGAACAATACACCAGCTCCAAAGTTTTTCCAGACAAAAACACTATATATCTCATTTCGGACTTAACCAGACTAAGTAGGTATGCTGTACTGGCTAGATCAGAAGTCAGTTACAGTGTAGGAAGATATTCTTGAATTCAGATTTTGATCTCAGTGGGACTAACAGCTGAAATTCCAACAAGAAATTAGATGAACAGTCTTATCAGATAAAACATCCAAAGATTTCTTTTATACACCTACTCAACCTGATTCTCTTATAAGGTCAGCAAAAATCCGTTCAAAGTATGTTCAGGTTTGGCCAAAAGAGCATGACACCTATTATTAATCTAGCTCCCCCTGAGACCTTGACACCAACTTAGACTTAACCAAGACATACCTCAAAACAACTCAAGGAAAAACAAAGTGATATCAATCAATACGAGTGAATCAGCAAACACTCATAATGAGGTTATTTTCAGCAACAGACAATGAGTATAGGTAAGCACAAGAGCACATGACAGATTATTCAGAGATCAATTATTCAATTATGAAATTCTGTAAATACATAATTCTCTGCATAATGTGCTAAATCTTTCAGTATCTAGTGGCTTAGTGAAAATATCTGCAATTTGTGAGTTAGTGCCAACATGGATCAACTCAAAGGTCTTCCTAGCTACTTCATCTCGAATAAAATGATGCCTGATTTCGATGTATTTAGTTCGAGAATGAAGTACAGGATTCTTTGCAATGTTTATTGCACTAGTATTATCACAAAAGATGGAAGTGCAACCTAGCTCAACTGAGTAATCCAGAAGCTGGTGTTTTATCCATATAACCTGTGTGCCACAGCTCCCTGCTGCCACATACTCAGCTTCAACAGTAGAAAGAGCCACAGAGTGTTGCTTCTTGGATCCCCAAGAGACTAGGCATCCTCCTAAAAATTCGCAGTGACCACTATTACTTTTCCTGTCTAATTTACATCCTGCATAATCTGCATCTGTATATGCAATGAGATCTAAACTACATGATGCAGGATACCAAAGACCTAGATCATGGGTAGCAGATAAGTATCTAAAGATTCTTTTTACAGCTACCAAATGCAATTCAGTAGGCCTAGACTGGTATCTGGCACACATCCCTACACTAAATTGAATGTCAGGCCTGGATGGTGTTAAGTAGAGGAGTGAACCGATCATACCTCTATATAATTTAGCATCCACCTCTTTACCTTTTTCGTCTGAATCCAGTGAGGAGTTGGTGCCCATGGGTGTTGAGATAGTCTTGAGGTTGGTCATTCCAAACCTTTTCAGCATCTCCATGGTATACTTGGTTTGATTTATGAAACAACCATCCTCCATCTGTTTGACCTGCAGCGCAAGAAAATACTTTAGTTCGCCAACTAAACTCATTTCAAATTCATGAGACATAGATTCAGAAAATTCTTTACACAATTTTGAATTGTTAGATCTGAAGATGATATCATCAACATATACCTGGACCACTATTAAATCCTTTCTGAGATTTTTGGTGAAGAGGGTTTGGTCAACCTTACCTCGAGTGTAGCCCTTGCTCAAGAGGAATTCAGAAAGTCTCTCATACCAGGCTCGGGGAGCCTGCTTCAATCCATAGAGGGCTTTATTCAACCTAAAAACCATGTTAGGCTGAACAGAGAAATTAAAACCTGGAGGTTGTTCAACATATACCTCTTCCTTCAATACCCCATTTAAGAATGCGCTTTTGACATCCATCTGTTGCAGCCGAATGTTCCTAGAGCATGCAAATGCAAGCAGAATTCGTATAGCTTCCATCCTAGCCATTGGGGCATAGGATTCATTAAAATCCATACCAAATTCCTGACTGTAGCCTTGAGATACAAGTCTTGCTTTGTTTATAGAAATAGCTCCATTCTCATCAACTTTATTCTTGAAAACCCATTTAGTGCCAATGACATGAGTGTTATTAGGTCTGGGAACTAGTTCCCATACAATATTTTTCTCAAATTGATTTAATTCCTCACACATGGCGGATACCCAAGAATCATGTCTTAAGGCTTCTTCCACAGATTTGGGTTCCACCTGAGATGCCAATGCAGCTAAGTCATGTTCTTGGACAATTCTAAAATGAGACCTTGTCCTAGGAGGATCGTGCAAATTGCCTATGACATTTTCACTAGGGTGGTCTTTGTGAAATATTATCTCACCTGAGGGTTCACCTACCTCAGCTGCTCCTTCTTGCTGTGAGTTTTCTGGTTGAGCAGCTGGCTGCATCTCTTCTTCTTCAATTCTCTCCAAGAAATCTCCCTCATTAGATGGCTCCTTGTCATCATTCATCACTTTGTTAGAGAAATCATTTTCATCAAACACTACATGCGGTGTTTCTTCAACAGTTTGATCATCTTTATTGAAAACTCTGTAGGCCCTTGAGGTTTCTGAATATCCGAGAAAAATTCCAGGAGAGCTTCTAGCTTCAAATTTGTCCAAACCATTCTTACCATTGTTGTGAATAAAACATTTGGAGCCAAAAACTTTAAAGTAAGAAATGTTTGGCTGCTTACCCTTGAGAAGTTCATAAGGAGTTTTCCTATGAGTAGGTCTTACCAAGGCTCGGTTTAGAATGAAGCATGCAGTATTTGCAGCTTCAGCCCAAAATCTCCTTGGAAGTCCACTCTCAATCAGCATAGTCCTGGCCATTTCAATGATTGACTTGTTTCTTCTCTCAACAATTCCGTTCTGCTCCGGTGTCCTGGGAGAAGAGAATTTGTGAGTCACTCCCTCTCTTGAGCAAAATTCAAAAAATGAAGAGTTCTCAAACTCTCCTCCATGGTTAGACTGAATTGTAATGATGTTATGTTCACCTTGCAGTTTGATTTTATTGAACAGTTCTTCAAAGTGAACAAAAGCATCATTTTTATTTGCTAAACAAAACAACCAATAAAATCTAGTGAAGTCATCAACTATGACTAATCCATATCTCTTACCTGGCAAACTTTGTATGCGAGTAGGACCAAAGAGATCCATGTGCAAGTGCTGCAGCAGTTTACATGAAAGACTCTCAGTTCTCAACTTAAAAACTGCACGAGTCTGTTTACCTTGTGCACAAGCATCACATAGCTTGGACCCTAACTGAAATCTTATTCTGGGCAAACCTCTAACTAGGTTATGCTTAGACAGTTTATTCATTGTAGACAAACTAGCATGGCCTCGACGCCTATGCCAGTCAAAAGCAACCTGTTCAGAGTTAGCAGACATACACAAGTTAGTTTCAGGATTATCATCTAGGTCTACGATGTATACGTTGTTTACTCTATGACCTTTGAACATGACGTTATCAGAATTCAGCTCAAAAATAGTGCAGGAATTGTGGTCAAAGAGTACCTTGTGTCCTTTGTCGCAGAGTTGACTTATACTTATCAAGTTGTGCTGAAGTCCTTCTACAAGATACACATCTTCAATGGAGTTAGTAGAGGACTTACCTACTGTACCAATTCCAATTATTTTTCCTCTGTTATTTCCACCGAATTTGACCAGGCCCCCAAACTTCATTTTCAGTTTAATAAATTTGGACCGGTCTCCTGTCATGTGCCTGCTATAGCCGCTGCCAAGATACCACTTGTTATGCTCAGCTGCCAGGCTAACCTGCGAGAGTTTAGACAGAGTAATGTGGGACCCAATTCAAATTGGGTCCAGAGACAATTTTCAATTTATGCAAAAAGCACTTAGGAACCCACATTTGTTTTACTGTTCTTTTCAGTGGTTTCATGTGGATTGATTCTTCCTTCTTGGCATTTCTTAGTGGGTGTTGAATGAGCCTATTCCTATTAAAATTTTGCTATTTCCGAACATAAAAATTGTTGTTTGCCCTCTTAGAGGACACACGTATGTGCTGAGCATAATTCATGTAACCATTTTTGTTCAAATGAAAATTGTGCTGAAAGTGATGCATGTTTGCATGCTTTCCTTGATAACTAGCATGCTGAACTTTCTTAGTGAAACTGTTCACCTTTCTAGTGACATCAATAGGAATGGTCGTGTGAAAACCTTTGTTCCACAACTGTTGCACAGGAGCAGTTCTAGTCTCAGGATTTCCTGACTTAGCTTGCTGACCAGTGGATTGAATGGATTTGATGGTCGAAACCTTCAATGTAGAGACAGATTTGGAACTGGATGGTGTTTCCAGTTTCTCTTTCCCCTTGGCGGGGCAGAACGTGACAGTTTTAAATTCAAAGGGTTTTTTACTTGTGGGATCGTATCCTAATCCCTCTCTATTGAAGTTTACTCTCGACCCCAGAAGGGCATTCAGATTGTTTCTCCCCTCTGTAAATTTTTCTAGCATTTTTCCTTTGTCCTCAATCTCCTTCTGAAGTTCATTACATTGGTCCTGGAGTTCCTGATTAACTTTTCTAACCGCCTCATATTTTTCTGCAATCAGTCTAAACTCCTTCTTACTCTCTTCAATTTTACTCTTCAGCTCATTCATCCTAGCTAGATTTTCCTCTCTTTCCATTCTAAACCTCTCAATCTCACTTCTAGCCTGATCTAGTTCAGTGGCCATCTCCTTGGTTTTCATGTTACCTGTAACAGCAATAGAGAGTTCCTCAGAAACAGAGTGAAACTTTCGTTTAAGCATTCTGTGCTCCTTGGTTAGAAAATTATATTTAGCTAACAGGTCGCCATAGGCGTCCTCCCAATCGTCCAAAGTAAAATTCTCAAATAAGTTCGTTACCTCTTCCTCATGGTTGGCCATGAGGCAAGTCTTCTCTTCACCTTCACTTGACGAGATGGCTTCTGGATCCTACTTCTCGTCGCTCCATGTGCACAGCATGGCTTTCTTCTTTTTGTGCACCATCTTTTTCTGGTATCCGGGAGCCTTAGCTTGCAGCTCTGGACATTCACTTTTCATGTGACCAGGTTTCTGACAATGGTAGCATGTAACCTTCTTAACAAACCGGTCCTTCTCAAGTTCTCGTTCAGGAGACTTCCTTGCAGCATTGAGTCTCTTTCTCCTGTAGAATTTCCCTTTAGTCCTCAAGAACTTTCTGAATTGCCTGGTGAGCATGGCCTGCTCGCTCTTGTCCAGGTCTGAGAATCCGTTAGAGTTATCGCTGCTACCACCACTGTTGCTGCTGCTGCAGCTCTTCTTAGTATGTCATGAAACTTTCAGGGCAACATTCTTTCCCTTTCTGTCATGTCCATCATTCCCTTGTTTGAAGTTCATTTCGTGGGTCATGAGAGACCCAATCAGCTGGGTTACTGACATGGTGGATAAATCTCTAGATTCCTCTATGACGGTCACCTTAGTATCCCAGATGGCAGTTAGGGACCTAAGGATCTTCCTGACAATGTCTTCTTGCTGAATCTCCTTTCCAAATCCTCTCAGACTATTGATGATCACAGACAATCTAGCATACATTTCTGTGATCGACTCTTCTGGCTTCATCTTAAACAACTCATACTGAGTTGTAAGCATATTGATCTTGGTAGCTTTCACTTGAGATGTGCCCTCATAAATTAACTGCAATTCATCCCACATTTTCTTTGCAGTCTTGCACGCTGAAATCCTCAAGTACTCTTCCGGGTGGACGGCGCACTGTATGATGCTAAGAGCTGTCCAATTCAGTGCGGAGAGTTTAACCTGTTCCTCTGTCCATTTTTCTTCGTTCGGTGGAAGTTGGTACGGACCATCTGTAATTACTCTCCAGAGCTTGTGGCTTTGGGCCCTGATAAAGACTTCCATCATGTTCTTCCAAAAAAAATAGTTATTACCATCGAAGAAAGGGGGACGGGTGATTGACTGCCCTTCAGCAATGTAGCTGCGAGGACCAGCGGATCCGTTTCCCTGGCCGTTGGACCACATATTGGGAAATACCCGCTCTGATACCAAGTGATACAAGAAATATGAAGTGATCTAGAAGGGGAGGGGATGAATAGATCACTATTTTTAACCGATTAAAAAATATTGAAGAATGATTCACTTAAAACAAGTAATCTCGGAGTTGAACCCACAAAAACGCAGTGCGGACAATAGCTCGAGTGGATAGAAGGCACACCACAAAATCACCACAGACAATCACACGAGTACCCAGAGATTTTTAAGGTGGTTCGGTCAGACCTCCAGTCTGCCTACGTCCACCCCTCACTTCAAATCGAAGTGAGGCTTCCACTAGCACCTGCTAGCAAAGCAGACTCAGTCTGCGACAACGGCTGATTCACAGGTTCACCAGGGGAACACCCTCCCCTCTTCCTCCACACCCGGAGGGAACCCTAAGGACGCCAAGTCCCTAGAAACCAGGAAACAAGTTCCTCTTCCTCCAACCGGAGGGAACACTAGTGATCTGCAGTCACTAGAACTAGAGACCAAGGTCTCTCTTCCTCTGAAGCCCAGAGGGGAACACCTCTTCTACGAGAGGGAACAATACTGCAACCTCTGTTGCAAGTGAACCAAAGAGAACACGTCTCTCTCTTCCCCTGAACACCAGGAGGTAACACAGAGAACTTTCAATCAAGAAAGAAAAATAGATAAAAACGAAAACAATAAAGATGGAAGCGAAATTTTAGAAACTGGAAATAATGTAGCTCAAACTGAGCAGCAGACTTCGGATATGATCCGTAAGTCAATACCCATCTTCTGATCACTCTTCTGCTCTCTCTTCTCTCTCAATTGGAACACTCTAGTTTCTCAGGGAGGCTCTTTCTCTTCTGCTCTCACTCAAATTTCTTTACTGTAATCTTGGAGCTCCTGGCTTTTCGTAGATGGTGAGGCAGTGCTTTTATAAGCGATCAGGAGGGTTCATGCAAGGCATGTGCTTCCCGCGCTTGATCCAGAACCTTCTTGCCACGTGCCCTTATAGCATTGGTTCCTTTAGTATTGGATCACGTGCAGCCCAGTCACTGGGGAATATTCTTCCTCGGACCACCTTCTTCTTTTTGTTTTTCTTCTTCTCCTGCAAAGAATTAAAACGATTAAAACTCAGGGCCACAAAAACTAAAACTGCACGAGGTATGTGGTAGCAATACGAGATGCACTATTCTGAGAACGACACGAGAGACACAAGATTACTACAATACAAAATAAAGAGAGAATGACACGAGGTCAGATGAAAATAGCACGAGATAAAGAGAGAACGACACGATATACATAGTAATAAAGCTAACACAACAAAGAGAACGACACGAAGTATCACTGTAACAAAACAAACACTACGAAGAGAACGACACGAGATACATAATAATAAAGCTAACACTACAAAGAGAACGACACAAAGTCAGATGAGAACAGCACGAGGTGAGAAGGAAATAACACGGAGTAAAATGGTAGTAAAACACGCGATCAGAGGAAACCTAGACGAAGATAGAAAGAGGCAACACGAAGACATAAAACAAAATGACTCGAATACAAAATAGCTCAAACTTACGAACGACTCGAAGACGAGGACGACACGAAACGACACGGACTGAAACCAACTTGAAGATGAACATAGAAACCGACACGAAGTGTGGTCACAAAGCAAGACAGACACTTCCAACGAACAGCCTTCATATGATATCAGGCGATGTGTAGACTTTGCATTCAAGTGGATGTATAGACTTTGAACGGTCTTCAAGGCAACAATGTACAGACTTTGAAATAAAGAGTGTACAGACTGAGAGTTCAAGGCCACGATGTATAGACTTTGCCCAAGGAAATGAATGTGTAGACTTTGGCTTGGAACGAAGGTAAAGATGAGGCTGTATAGACTTTGCCAGAACATAAGACTCGAAGACATAGGGGTGACACAGATGGAGCGACACGAGTTGGCACAGAAAGCAGCACGAGGTGCTGCAGTGTTCAGCACGCGATGGAACAAATAACGACGTTCAAAACGGACAACACGAAGTGTAGTAAACACAAACAACACGAAGTAAGAAAGCAACAGTACGGACATACAAGGTACTACCTCATAGCAGTTTTCCTGTTAATCATGAAATTTCAAATGCATAACATTACGCAAGATATCTAATTAAAATGACAATATTTAACATAGTGATGCTCATCATCAAAACACTAGGGAAGTCACAAAAATCCAACATAGCGATCCCCCCCTCTCTCGCCTTCCTCTTCTCGGCGGCCCAAGACAGGTGGAGGACGGCCGATGGCTCCGCCGGCGGGCTAGCGGAGGCAAGACCACATCGGCATCCTCGTCGGCTCTGATCCCGGCGCGGAGGTTCGACCCCTCGGCGGCTTCGGGCACTCCTCTCTCCCCCTCTCACGGCGATCTCGCGGCTAATCGACCTTCCTCTTGTGCTAGGATTGGCGGAGACTTCCTCCGCGACGCGAGGAACGCGGAGGCATCCCCCCGGGACGAACTGTGGAGTGGAGAGACGACCGGGAGAGGCGTACCGCGGCGCATCCCTCGGCTTGTTCGCGGCCAGATCAGACATTTCGGCACGTTTAAGGTAGGGGGATCAATGCCCTAGCCCGTTAAATTATTCCAAAAGCATGCCCATCGTCGCTGAGTTCATAGAGTAATGAAAGCATACCCATCGTCACTGAGTTCATAGAGTAATGAAAGCATGCCCATCATCGCTGAGTTCATAGATTATAAATTGTCATATTGAGATGATGGATTGGTAGGGAACATGTTAAAAATAATAACTCCCGTCGATTTAAGTCGACCGGGAGGGGATCCGGTTATGATCCCGGTGGATCTGATTCTCCGATAAGGATTATGTTTAATTTATTCTTAGACTTATAACGGTCCGTCATAAACCATTTATTAACCCGAGCGGCTGATGATTAGACCGCGTAAATTATTTAAATTTGAATGGCGGTAGAAATTTCATGGTTAGTCCGTTTAGCAACACGTAACGGTCTGTCGTTCGATCGGCTAAGGCTATAACGACTTTAATTTAACTGCATGTTCTGCGAATTATGCGTGTTTGTTTAACTATGCATTGAATAGTTGCATAAGCATAATCAGTTATTTATGCATTTAATTAATGAATAATTGCCATTCCCACATGTTCAAATTGTGTATGCGTTGAATTATTGAATAATGGCCATCTTAGCATATTCAGTTAATTATGCCTTGAATCTTACATATTTGCCATGTTTTATTATCATCATAAATTATGGCATGCTTTTAGATCCCAATAGAGCTTTATTCTCTTTCCTAGTGATGGAACCACCAGTCGTAGCCCGACGACTTTTAGTGTTGATCCCACCCAAGAGAGGTGGCAGGGTATCCCAATTTCACTGTTTTTAAGCTAGTTCCATGGGCCCCAGTCCAACCGTAGCGTCCTACGGTGGGAAATACTAGCTAGAGACCTGGCTCTAAGCACGTGCCGGTGTGTGCACACGTCAGAGACTTGGACTGACACTGACGAGTGTTGCTCTGACTAGTTACTAATTTTGGTACTGTTACGCGTCTCGCTTGCTATGATCAGGCTTGCGTAGATGCTTGAGACGCAGTGTAAGCCGTCAGTGGACGCATCTGGTTTCTTCTTCTGGTGGAGCCCCTCTCCTTCTCACTCTTGTCACTTGGAAATGAATGAGTTATTGTCTATTGGTAGATTTCGAGTACTTGCGGTTAAATTCTAATTGGCATGCTAGTTAGTTGTTCATAAACTATTTAGTTAGTTTTACAGCTTCATTAGATTGTCATTTATTTATGCCAATGCATGCTATACTACTTTCCTTTAGTTAGTTGCGAGTTAGGGATTTCTGCGAACCCTACTGAGTCTCTGCTGTGAGACTCACCCCTTCCTTTTACAGGTGAGGCGGAGCAACCGACTGCAGGATTCTCTTGTGCTTTTCGCGAAAAACCTTAGAGCCAGCAGTGGTCTGTCAGTGGTCAGTCTGTTCTTTTTCTTCTTTTGGCTGGGCTACGTCCCGTGTAGTTATTTATTTTTGGACCATTGTACAGTGTGGGACTTGTGATATATGAATCCGGACTACTTGTATAAATTTACCACTCTGATATATATAGATGCTTCCGTTTAAAGTTCAAATGAATGCTTTAATTAATATTGCGCGTGTAATTTCTATTCGTTATGTATCCCTTCAACAAACACTCACTAACCCTTACGGGGCCTCATCAGCCTCTTGGGTGGCTTTCCCGAGCTCTTGGTATCGGTAAATCGATGATATCGGGTTATTGGTATCCGGATCCCCTGGGTCGTCACAGATGGTTCTATCTTGCACGCCGTGGTTGCAGATAATGTCTTGACCCTAGTTCGTCCGGTCTAGCAATACTATTCTCAAGTATCTTTTTATTTTATGGTTTCTTTGCATTCGTTTTGATGATTTCTTTTCTTTTAGCCTAGCATGCATCATGCACATCTTTGAGCATTCATGAGCCCTAATCTGTCTGAAGTGTCTAAGTAATGGTGGATAGTTGTGTATCCATGGTCTTGGGTAAGGAGAGTCATTCCACTCTGAGTTGGAAGATTTCTTTTGATCTATTTGCTCGGTTTGGTTAGCTGAGGATTCTTGTCTGGAGTTTAGTTGCTCGTTCTTTTACTTTTCGCTTGCTCCGATCGCCTATCAACTGTGTGTTCTAGTGAAGACGTTGGTCGTGCTTTATTTTTTCTTAGTTGCTAGTTCCTCCAGGCATGCGTCATTCGATTTGGCTGTTCCTTGTGATTGTTTCGGAGTTTTTCGGAAGATTCCTATCGCTCGTTGGTTGAGGACGGGTGTCGTTTATCTTAACACCCGCTTTTCAGTCCACTTCGCTGCATTTCCGCTTCATCTTCATGTTCCATTTCGCTTTCGCTTCAGTTCTGCGCCCTCCCCTACAAAGAGGACGTTAAGGATGAAGTCCCGCGATCAATGACACCCAAGAGGGGGGTGAATTGGGTGATTACCAATTTTAGGAAAACTTTTGGCCTTTTATAAAATATGTGATACATAGCTAGTTAGGAGATTCAAAGTTATTTGAACACAAATTGGATTTAACAAACTTTATATGATAAGATATAGATTAAGCAAGATAGACGAAGATAAAACCAGAACAACAATTTAAACTAACGTTTATGTAGAATGGAGATAGAGGAAATGGAGCAAACCACACAATACAAGCACAGTGCACAGCGGTTTTTAAGGTGGTTCGGATGCACGACGGCAATCCTACGTCCACCTCTCACCAAACTTGGTGAGGCTTCACTCGGGGATAAATTCTCAAACGGAGACGACGCTCCAACCACACACGCAGGATGACACCTGCATACACACACGGGGACGCGCCCCAAACTACACACGGAGACAAGCTCCAACACACATACACACGGAGATGAACTCCAACACGATCCGACAACCGGATCACTACCACACACACACGCTGCGACAAGTGCAGCAAACCACACACTAAAACAACTGGATCTAAGAGATCCACACACACACGTAGATCTAGGAAGATCTACGCACACACGAATGGAAAACAACACACACACACGACCACGGATCCAACACGATCCACACACACACAGATTCTTCAGTTTATGATGAACACAAATACAATACCCAAAAACATAAATATGATGAGGCTTACTTTAGAAAACTCTTGTTTTGGGTTCCCCTTGAATGCATGTTACGGATCTTGAACATATCTTCAATCTTCACTTGATCACCTCCTCTTGATCTCCACTTGAATCCCCTTGGATGGCTTACTTGCTTGCTTGCTTGCTTCTTCTTCTTTCTTCTTTGAGCAATCTTCCTTTGAATCCTTGCTTCCTTGCTTGCTTCTTTTCCTTGGAGGATGTTGGCTTCAGATCTACCTTGAATGGCTTGAAGTTGGATGAAGATTGTTGCTGCACGAGGTACTGTTCACGGAGCTACAGTACCCTCTTCTTCCTCCTTGGATAGCCTCCCCTTGGATCTCTTGGATGGTTAGGGTTATAGCTCCAAATGAGATGTTATATAGCCCTTGAATGGTCTATGGACATCCCCCAAACCAGATCCACATTTTGGGGGTGATTTGGTGCCATTAGGATTAAAGAATTACAAGGAGAAAGCCTCTTCTCGAAGTGGAAAAAGTCAACAATTGTGGGCAGCTCGGGGCTGGCAGTCGACCTGCAGCTTCTGGCGGTCGACCGCTACTGAAAAACATGTAAACGGATGATCCCTGGGAATTCCAGTCGACCGCCACTGAGGGATCTACAGGCAGTGGGTTCCTGGCAGGGGCGGTTGACCGCCCCTAAGCTGGCGGTCGACCGCCAGCTGGGCAGACCCCCGGGATTCTCGGTTCAATCCGTTAAGCCGTTAGCTCAACCGCTTAACTCCTTTAGCAGCCCATTCTCATCTGTGGCATCAACTTTGATAGTCTTGAAGGTGTCAACTGAGTCTTTGACCTGCAAACACATGGATAGTTGATTAGAACTATAGCTTAAACATCCATATGATAAATGCTTGAAGTTCATGCAAACCATTTGAGCATTTATCAAAAATTTTGTTCTGGGGGCTCTGCCCCCGGAAACCCCCGCAAGGGGTGCTGCCCCCTTGACCCCCGCGACCTGACTGGGTAGGTCGATCCCCGGGTGAGGGCGCACGATGGCCAGAAGGGTTTCATGTTGAATGTGCATGAATGAGGTGTATACATAAGATACACAAGGTGAGATCGATGCTAAGCATGAGATACATAAGATAAGAGTCTCACCAATGGTTCTTGATAGTAAATGACATATACCACCTGTTTTGGATTGTAGAGGAGCAGGGTGCTTATCCACAAGTTTAGTTCACCATGTGACTGCCATGTTTGATCCTGCAAGCAAGATAGTTAAGGTTAATACCATGCTTGTTCACATTAAAGAGGTTATGAAACCTCTTGCCTCTTGTAAAAACAATTCAATCAAGCATGAATCAAGACCATGTACCATTGTCATTTGTCATCTCAAACATATTTAAACATGAATGTGCAATCAACCATAAGTTTAGTTATCATCAAAACCATAACGCCAACAAACATCAAAATCATAGCTCAACAAAGGAGGGACATCTATTGACACCCGTTTTATGACCAATGAGTTGGGGTTATCTCCTCATCTATTTTATGATGTCCCGAGTTGTTCACCGGTTATTGGGCCATCTTTTGGTTCATTTTTGGGCTTATTTTATGGGTTGCTCTCCCTGGTTGGGCCTAATTCTTTTCATTCTCATCATTTGAGCTTATTGGGCCTGGATAAGGGCTGATGAGGATTTTATTACAGATTTACATGGAGATTTATTGGCCTTTATCTCTTTTGTCACATCTCTTGGCCTTGTAGTCTATTGCACGGCCGTTAAGGGGGTATTGACGGTCCTTTTCTAGACCGCTAGACATGTAGAGAATCCTGTTGGGTTTCTTTGTTCTTATCTCTTTATGATAGACTGAGCCTTGCAGTCTATCAGCCGACCATTTTTTGTCCCTTGCAGTCTATCCCAAGACTGTTAGGTAAGACAGAGAGTCTTGCTCCCTCTGTTCTTCCTCTCTTCGGCTGTGGTTGAACTAGAGTCCTTAGTTTGATGTTTTCTCTCTGAGTGATGATCGTCAGAAGCTTATGTTTGTTTCTATGGACTCTTGGGAGTATTATCTTCGAGATTTATCTAAGTCTAGCCCTATTTTCGTATCATTATCCCTCCAACTCGACCTACGGTTTTTGGGATTTATAAATAGAACCCTTGACTTCATGGCTTGAGAGGGAGATTTTTGGAGTTTGCCATGAAATGCTGCTGCGTTCTGGAGTGAGTACCAACCAGGGAGAGTTCGTGTCTGCATCCTTGTGTCGTCTGGCCCAGAGAGTAGGAAGTTCTTAAGTTGTTTTTATGTTCTTCCTCTCTTAGTTTTATGTTTATTTGCATAATCATTGCATGAATCTCTCTTCTTCTTCCACGTTCTTCTGCACTCACATCACAATTTTAAACATCCTCCTACTTTTTTCACACCCCACAGGGGTTTAAAAAACCACCAACCCCCAGGTATTCACCCTTCCTTTTATGCATATTAGCTTCGTTGCATTATAGATACTACACTTCCTTAGGGCTAATTACATTCTTTTCTTCTTGTGTCTACACTCTTTTGCAGGTCTACACAGCTCATCACACAAGGCCCAACTCTTCTGGCCGGCCAGGAGGGGTGGAGAGTTCCACATCATATTTTTCTAGGAGCCCTTAGCGGCTGTCGTAAGACCGTTACTTCTTCTTGCGATCTATCGTTCGACCATTTTTTTAGAGCTTTGCGGTCGCCTCAAGACCATTTTCACGCCTGCACCTGGGCTTTCTCTCCTGCGGGCGAGTGTGCCTCACTCGGCTTCTTTCCAAGGTACGTGGTGTAGTTTTGCTGCATTGCTTGCTTTGGTGGCGATCACATCTTTCTGTTTTGGGTATTGGTTATCATATTCTTCCATCTTTTTCTTTGTCTCCTTTGCTTTTAGTTGCTCCACACCTACGGTGTGTGTTTACTTATTCCATCTTTGCTCCACGCCCATGGCATGTGTTTAGTTCTTCCTTTGCTTTATTCTGCACTGTTGAGATGACATACCCACATGCTTTCTACTTGATGTTATCGATTGCTAGAGTTGGTACACATCACATATCTTACACACCCTCATCAATCACACTCACACATTGAAAAATATCAACATGAAGAAGAAGCATCCCTTGTGGAAGTCCTCAAGGAATTCCCTGATGCCTTTGCTTGGTCCTACGAGGGCATACCAGGCTTAGATCCCTCATTGTAGAACACCATCTTGTTCTAAATCCCGACGCCCGAGCTGTCAAACAAAAGCTAAGGCGACTTCAGCCGAAGCTCGCGCTAAAGGTCAAAGAAGAAGTTGATAAGCTTCATAAGGCAAAGTTCATCAGGGTAGTCCTATACCCACAATGGGTAGCCAACATTATCCCTATTATGAAGAAAGACGGTAGGGTCCGAATCTGCATAGATTTCCGTGACCTTAATCGTGCCTATCCAAAGGATGATTTTCCTCTTCCACACATAGACGTCCTTGTAGACAACATTGTCGGCTATGAAATGCTATCCTTCATGGACAGCTTCTTGGGGTATAACCAGATCCCTTTAGCGGAGGAAGACCAGGAGAAGACATCCTTCACCACTTCGTGGGGGACCTATTGCTATGTCGTCATGCCCTTCGGACTGAAGAACGTAGGAGCTACATATCAAAAGGCAATGATGGCCATCTTTCATGATATGATGCACATTCACATGGAAGTATACGCGGATGATATTCTGGTTAAATCGAAAATCAGGAGTGGCCATGTTGAGGTCCTCCGCGCAGTTCTCCAAAGGTCTCGGGAGCACCAACTCAAAATGAACCCCAAGAAGTGCGTATTTGGGGTTTCTTCAAGCAAGCTTTTAGGGTTCTTAATCAGCAAGAGAGGGATTGAGATGGACCCTAACAAGGCCAAGGCGATTGCCGAAATGCCTCCTCCTAAAAGTATCAATGAAGTCTGAGGTCTGATCGGGCGTTTGCAATTCATTAGGAGATTTGTATCTCACCACTCTCAACGATGCAAGCCCTTTTATGACATGCTCAAGGGAGAGGCTAAGTTCTCATGGGATGACAAATGTCAAAAGGCCTTCAAAGACCTAAAGAGCTACCTTCAGAATCCTCCCGTCTTGGCAGCCCCAGTCCCGGGTCGGCCTTTACTACTCTATATGTCCACCATGGAAGAATCTGTCGGAGTAGTCTTGGCCCAATACGACGACGTGAAGAAGGAACGAGCAGTCTACTATATGTCAAAACTTTTTAGTGAAGTTGAGAAAAAGCACACTACCATGGAAAGGACTTGCACAGCCATCGTCTAGGTCTCCTAAAAGTTGAAACATTATTTCCTAGCACATGAAATAAAGCTCTTGGCGCGAATGGACCCAATCAAGTACTTGCTAGAAAAGCTTATACTGACTGATCGCTTGGTGAGATGGCAAAGTTTTCTTAATCAATTTGATATCACCTATGTCAGTCAAAAGGCAGTCAAGGGGCACGCCATTGCGGAGCACCTTGCCCATCATCCGCTTCCCACGCATTCCCCCGTCGACGAAGATTTCCCGGACAAAGAGTTAGGAGCCATCATCGATGGTGAACCTTCTTGGATTCTTTACTTCGACGGCGCACTTAACTCTAAGGGTTATGGAATCGGGGCAGTCCTCCAGTCCCCGGAAGGTGTGATTATTCCACGTGTTTGTCAGTTGTCCTTCCCTGCCACGAACAATGTAGCCGAGTACGGGGCGCCCCTCATGGGACTGAAGATGGCGTTGGCCCTAGGAGTTAAGCAGCTCCGGATAATTGGGGATTCCCAGCTAATACTCCGGAAATCCTTCAGCAAGTACCGAGCCTGGGACCCAAAGCTAAGGCCATACCAAGACCTAGTCAGCAAGGTAGTCGGGCGGTTTAAGAAGCTAGCCCTACTAGTGCACACTCCTAGAGCCCAAAACATCTTGGCTGATGCTCTAGCTTCTTTGTCATCTTCTCTCATGATCCCGTTTTGTTGGACTAGCCACACACAAGGACAAGAAGGGGGGTTGAATTATCCCCTTAAGCGCTGGAGAGGGGTAAGTAAGCGGCCCGACGAATATACGATTGAGAGTGGCCCAACCAGGTCCATCCCGATTTATCTTGAAGCCCAAAGTTGCACGGACCAATACTTCCTAGGCGGTCTCTGGCCCGAAAGCCCGAGTAACCATCGAGTAGGGAAAGCCCAAGTGGTGCCCGATCGTAACGGAATGAGGGAAGATCAGGAGTCAATGAAAGGGGTGACCAAGCGAGTAAGCCTCAAACGGTCGAGTAATGCCCCCTATACTCTCCGCCTCCTCCGAGCACCCTACAGAGACAAACACTATATAAAGGGAAACCCTCCAAAAAAGGTAATCCTGAGAGCTGATGCGCACAAATCTCATCGTTTAAAAATGCCGTGCCATACAATTTCAAAATTTATAAAATCGCACTCACTCACTTAAATAGCTTTGAAAATTCGAGTAAAGTGCTGAATAGTGGGTCGATCCCACGAGGATGAAGTATTTTCAATTAAGCTTTAGTTGGAAAATTCTTATATTTGAAATCAAATCATTTATTTGGAGTGCATTTGTACAAAAATAGGAAATCAACGTACATGAGAAATAAATCTAACTAAAGAAATTGAGAGTGGTTGAGAAGAGAAATTTGGAAGAGAGAGATTGCCAAAATGAATTTTTATTGTTAAGAAAATGAAAAGTACAACTATAAAGATCAAAAGTATAACATGGAATTAAAAGAACAAGTGGAAGAAATGAGCCGAGGATTAGATGATTGACGCCATCCACGCCATGCCGAGTCTTTGATCGTCGTCCCGCTTTGGTGTAGAACGCCGCCATGAGAGTACCGAGAGAAGAATAACCGCCTTTGGGTGTGTGAAGAAATAGGGAAGAGAGGGAGGTGGATGGAAGAACAACATAGAGAAAATTGTACTAAAAATAGGGCAAGTTAGGGAGAAAAATAACTTTAAAACTGGAGAGAATTAGAAGAAGTGATAGAAGAGAAAGTTCAAGATAGGAGGGTTAGGAAGTTGTTTCATGAAGAGTGAAGAGACAGAAAATGAGAGAAAGATGGTGAAAAACATGAAAAACCAGGATCTATAGGAACGTATGAATAGTGACTGAGGAGAAAATAGAACTGTGGGAAATTAATTATAACATTAAAACTAAGAAGAATTGGAGGAAGGGGTAGAAGAAGAAAATATATATATACAAGAGGGGAAGAACTTTCATGAAGAACGCAGAAAGAAAAGATGATTGGAAAGGCTTTAAAATGGAGGAATAACACAAATTAGCATCTCGGGTGAACAGTAACCTATCAGGATAGAACTTAAAAAAACGTGTAATAACTTAAAAAATGAGAGGAATTAGAGGAAATGATAGAAAGTGAAAATGTAGAGCATTGAAGGATGAATAACTTTTTAGAAGATAAGAAATTGAAATAAAGATCATAAAAGCATGTAAATGGCTAGAAATGGCTAAAATAACTAAGATTTCACATAACATTAATAATAACACACTAACAACCCCAAAACTTCACAAACCAACACTTAAAAATTACAACCTACGTAACCCCATTCTCTCCCAAAGAGAGCCTCCTCTCCATATCACAATAGGAGCCCTTTTTATAGGCCCAACCAACCCCTATTCCTCATGTGAACACTTTGAGATTTCATTATAGCTTTTGTTAAAAATTCAAGCCCACATATATTTTTCTACCAACTTTTCTTTGTCTCTTTCTTTTTTTTCTCTTTTGATTCCAACGTCTACCGCATTTGAAGACCCCTGGCCTACCATCGAAGCCACCGGCTGCCGATAGCGTGGCAACCGTGCCATGCGTGAAGACTTGGCCGTTCTCCACGTTCTGCCGCTTTCGTGAAAACTCCATTGCGTCGGCCGCTGTTGTTACCCGTTTTGACCTACGTGAAGCCCGGAGCGAAGCCTGCATGAAGCCTTTAACCGTGTGGTGCCCATGTGGACCTGCCTTGGCCGCATGAAGCTTCTGCCTTTGTGTGAATAGCCCAGCCATGTTGCGTGAGCCATTAGCCTACGCTGCATGCATGGTTTCACGTGAAGATGCCATGGTCACCTTGGCCACGTCCGCCTGCGTTTGAATAGCCAACCAACCTGTCAAGGAGTCCATCGTGCACCAATTACTTTTGATGCATGCAACGTACATATATATATATATATATTGAAAGCCATTTGTTTTTTTCTTTTATAATTTTTTCTTTTTTTCTTTTTGTATTTTATTTTATTTTAAACAAGCCCATGGGCCTTTGCCTTATTTGAACTTTTTTTTTCTTCTTTTCTCTTTTTTTAACTAAAATGGACTTTGGCCCATTATTATGTAACTTGCCAACGTCATATTCATGCCCGTAAAATAAGTAAATTTATTTATTAAAATTACTTAATTCCATCAAATTAAATATTTTACTCTAGATTGTGATTAAGTGTGATAAATGCATAGTGATGCATATTAAAGCTCATAAAATTGTGTTAAAACATTAATTATCATGTAAAATTACACACTTATCACAACCCCCAACATACTCATTGCTAGTCCCTTAGATGCAAACAATATTAAAATTTAAGACTAACAAGAGTTTAAAAAGTCTATACTTTCATATCCAACTTTTCTTTCACAGAATTAACTAAAGATTAGGAATCTGGAAGCATTAACGCACACTAACCGTAGATTTGGAAATTAAGGTACATGATCAAGAATTCAACTCAAAGTTCAATAGCACTCGTTCATGTGAATTGTTAAGTCCACAGTGAAGATAATTACATCCCCCATTTGCTATTCCGAACAAGTGCCTTTCAACCCTGCACTTCTTAATCAGAGTATTAAGAATACTAACTTTTTATCTGCCTTATTGCTTTGTCCCATAGGGATCTTTTTATTTTTCTACACACATGATGCTGCACTGTCCTTCACTGTTTAACGCGAACCTCGACTCTTGCCTTAGGAGAAGTAGGCCCGATTTTGTAGATTAAGGTTCCCTTTTCCTTTCGACGCGAACATCAACACGTCTTAGGTGAAGTAGGCCCGTTTACTCAGATATGGGATATTTTTCATGGTATTTTTCTCTTTTTTTTCTATTTTTTAATTATGCTTTTGCACTAATTTTGACAGATAACTTGGCAAAAAGCGTATAAAAGATCTCTTTTTTCAAGAAGTGCAGAATATCAGGCAACATACCCAAAATAACAGAAGGCTTGTCCTACTTGTTTCATTAGCGTGCAACGTGATTTTCATTTTTTTAAAGTGCACATGAACTTTAAAGAGATTCTTAGATCAATTTTTCATAGCTAGATTAAATAAATTTTCCATCATCCTTATCCAATATTTTCTATTCCAGAATTACTTTCAATGGAAGCATGAATCATGAGACTCAAAATGGGTTTTATTTATTTATTTTTTTAAATGAGGTTATATATGAATGCAACCGGTGCAACATGATTTCTGTCCCCCCAACTTAAATGACATTATCCTCAATGGCATGAACAATATGGATTAATAGAACAATGTAGACATGAAATTTGTGAACGAACGGGACAACCTGACGGAAGTGAACTTCGACGGGCATCCTTGCTGATCAAAGGCGGTACGTGGCCGTTAAAGGCGAGGTATAGGTGCAAGCAATCTTCTCTCTCCCTCCAACTTATCCTTTATTCACACCTATAAAATAAAACTAAAAACACAAGAAAAACTTGGGTTGCCTCCCAAGAAGCCATTTATTAACACACGAAAATCATGAAAACTGTGGGTTACCTCCCAAGAAGTGCTAAGTTTAACGTCTTCAGCCAGACGCAATGTAGCTCACTAACCAACTGGTGGCATTCAGAATGAGCCACCAAGTGATTTTGTCCTCCTGTAAATTCTAGCCTTTATGCCATTGGAAGACAAGAGTAAACATGTACGTACGGGGGCTAGAAATAGGCTGTTCTCGCACATTATTAGTTTTAACTGTGACCATATATGTGAGCCAGTTTTCATCTTGGGGGATCATGAAAGGATGAATGGCCAATAACGTATCAAGATCGAGGTGGAACCTTTGCACAACATCCACCCATTGGTCCCCTTGTCCTGTATCGTCCCTCCTGACGAACCCTGTAGTGACTACTTTCTCCACTCCACTCGAACTTGGTCAGAAACTGGTGGCGTATGAATAAGATTGTCATTATTAGCCACATTTCTCTCAGTAATAGTCTCATGAAACTTATTTTCCTGATGGGGAGTCAAATCAAAGATGAATGTGGTTAGCATATCCCCCTCAGGTCCTAGAATGTCATATTGAAGAGGCTGTGCTATTAAAGGAATTCTATTGGAAGGAAGCACGAGCCCAGAATCTAACTCATCTAATGTGGGATAGGGCCCAAGGGTAAAATCAAATGTGAAATTCTCTAATAAAACTCCTTCATCATACTCAGCACTCAATTGAGGATTATCAACCAAATTTTTCAATAATGGGATGGGTAGATGAAATGTAAATCTTTCCAACAAGGCCCCATCATCATGTTCTTCCAAGGGAGGATGATATTTAGAATTTGTTGTCATTAAATCATCAAGATTATTGATTACAAAGCAATCCTCCTCGTCATGTATATCCTTAATTGTGTTGTGCGAGCCACTATTCTTCACAGTGATATTCTCAATCTCAAAACATTCATAGAAGGGAGTGATGATATCAATATGATCATTTTTATCCTTCAATCCTTCCCCTACTTCCTTCCCTTCTTCCATCATGGTATTGCGAATGCACTCCCCCTCACTCTCAAAAGTGATGTCTTGAGTCAAAATGACAGGCATCAGATCATGATCATCATCATTCACGTATTGAGGGGGTTGGTGTAATATTGAAGGAGGGCCCTGGTAAGTAGACTGAGAGTACACAATTTGAGGTTCAAAGCAGTGGTCCAATAAATCACCCCTAATATCGATATTGCTCTGGATGTTTGGGTGAGATGAGTTGGGCTGAAGTTGATTGCACATGGGCTGCTCGTGGGCATCTTAGGGTGAAAGTCTAGACAAATGAGTTTGAGTTGTTTGATCCATCCAAGGTAAATTTGGGTGATTACTCCAGCCAAGATTATGATAATATAAAAAGGTATCACACTGAAGCTGAGAGAATCCTAGGGCATTTTGGACTTGAGCTTGGATGACTGGTGGGAGACGGGCTATAGTAGGACGTGCACTCACATGGTGAGTGAGACTGGCACAAAACTCACAGGCTTCCATGAAAGTTTGGATTGGATTTTCAGCCTGTTTGAAAAATCCTACAGATTGTTTAAGAGATGAGATTGAGGCGCGATTTATCGAATTTTTACTCAAAATTTTAAACATATCATATGTCTCATCTTCATTCTTGTTCATGAATATCTCTTCGCAACATGTATCCACCATTTGTCTATCATAATCGGATAACCCTTTATAAAATGCAATCATAATTTGCCATTTGGATAACCCATGATGTGGACATTGACGTAACAAATCTTTAAACCTTTCTCAAGATTCAAAAAATTGCTCACCTGAAAACTGACTAAATCCCAAAATCGCGCTTCTCATAATGTTGGTTCGGATTATGGGGTAAAATTGTTTTAGAAATTCTAACTGCATATCCGCCCAAGTTCTAACAATTTTCCCAAAACTTCTTAACCAACATTTTACTTTATCCTTCAATGAGAATGGAAATAAGATCAACTTAAGGGCATCATCACTAAAATTTTAGATTTTGACTAGGGAGCAAATTTTTGAAAATCATCTAGATGCTCATAAGGATTTTTATTAGGTTTCCCATAAAAAGATGGGAGCATCTGGATGATACCAGGGCTAATCTCATAATGATCCACCAGAATGTCAGGTAGTTCAATACAAGTGGAGGGTTTATAAGTAGAAGGAATAAAGTTGTAATGCCTTGGATCCTTGTAGGTCTCGCTGGATCTTTATTGGATCTTTCGGATCTGTTTCGTGAGTTTCGGTTCGCTTTTGTGGCTTCCGAGTTAAGCTTTACGAGCCGTGTGGGTTTTTCTCTCGTACTAGTTATGAAACCATATGGTGAGTTTATTTGTCAGTTCATCGACTCGTGAATGCTACAGCGACGATGTACTCTCCGAGTTGGTTGTTTCGACTATTTTTACGTATTTTTCGGAGATAGGGCCTAAAATCAGATTTTTCAGAAATTAGGAAAATTCCTAATTTCTTTTCCTTCCTCTCTCCTCCCTTCTCATTTCACCGCCGTTGTCTCTCTCTCCCATTTTCTCTCCTCTCGAGCTTCCTCGGCTCCGGCTGCATACAGAGGACCTAGGAGCGAGTGTTGGGGATGCTGTGGAGCTGAATGGGTGCGCGACGGGGCGACGATGGAGTGGTTTTGGCGCCACCCCGAACGGTGGATTCAAAGCAGGTGTTTGAGCTCGCGGCACGGTTTTCGGCGCGGCTTAGTCCCTTTGGGGCACAGTTTCTTCAGTGGAGGTAGGGAGACGGATTGCCACTTCCTCCTGCACGTTTTCCCTGCTTCTGTGTGTTGTTTGGTGCTCGATCGGGGGAGATCGAGCCGGTTTAGTGAAAATCGTAGTTTTTGGGGTTTTCAGGGTTCGTCAGAAAACGGCAACCATTCGTGGTGTGGTTAGTGTCAAACTGACCGTTGGGATGTCTGGATCCCATTCACGTAAGTTTCGTGTCGATCGGTGGTCATTCGAGGCCGGTAGGAGTCCGGGAACCTCGGTGACTCGTTTAGGGTCGATTTGTTCAAATCGCCCTGATCTTGCGTTTTAGCGCATGCATGTGGGCTTTTTAGCCTCCCGATGTTGTTTTTCATCGTCAAGCTTTGTTTCCCCTGTGCTTCAGCGTGAATGGGGCGTGGAACGGGCCGATTTGGCATTTCCACTGTTTTCCCGCCGTGACCGGTGTAGCGGTCGTTCCAGGGACCGTCACAGTCCCTGACAGCCCTACGACAGACCGTCACAGCGTCTGGGCATTTTTAAATTATTCGTGGCTGAGTGAGCATGACGGTCATGTCCCTGACCATTACACTCCCCTAACGCGTCCCGGCTGGTGCGTCACAGCCATTGTGCCTTTTGTGTTGTGTTTGAGGCGGTTGCTCTGACGGCACTCCCCCAGTGCGTTAGAGTGTGTAACGCGCCTGCCCCAGGCCGTTACACTCTGTTTGACCGCGTTTGACTGTTTGAGTCGGTTCCTCTTACGCGCCTGCCCTTGTACGTCATGCTTGTGTAACGCGCCTGTCCCAGGTCGTTACACTCCGTTTGGTTGAGCTGGGTGGCTGTGTCTGTTGGTTCTAACGGCCCTGCCCCCGTGTGTCATAGTGTTGTAACGCATCCACCGTGGACCGTTACGTGCTGTTTGTGTTAGGGTGCAAGGCCCGGATACAGAGGGGGGTGAATGTATCCCTCTAAAAATTATGGCCTAAATTAAAAACTCTAAAGCTCGGATATGCGGAATAGGGACAATGAGCTTTCCGAGATAAGATAATAATCAACCAATTGATCAACCAGTTGGACTGCAACAATGCAGCCACCTGATCAAACTAGAAATGCAGACAGAACAGTGCAACCCAAACACACCTAGCAAAGTGCAATGCTCAAGGTAACGGCTGATCGGAACAATATAAACAATCCAAGATAACACAGCTAACCAGCATGCATGACCTGTGAATGGGAGGTAGGAGGCAAGGAGCTAACGCACAAAATAAACCACTGCACAGTAGATTTTTAGGTGGTTCGGTCCAGCAGACCTACATCCACCCCACACTCAACCCGAGTGTGGCTTCCACTAGCTCACGCTAGAAACAGCAGACTCAGTCTGTAACAGGTGCTGCCACACAGCTTGACCAGGGGAACAACCTCCCCTCTTCCTCCCAACCGGAGGGAACCACTAGTGACACCAGTCACTAGCAAACCAGAGACACACGGTCTCTCTTCCTCCAGACCCGGAGGGAACCCCTGGACTTGAATCCACAAGCCCAGAACCGGAGACAAGTCTCCCTTCCTCCAAACCGGAGGGAACCACTGGACTTGAATCCACAAGTCCAGAACCGGAGACAAGTCTCCCTTCCTCCAAACCGGAGGGAACCACTAGTGACACCAGTCACTAGCAAACCAGAGACACACGGTCTCTCTTCCTCCAGACCCAGAGGGAACCCGACCTCAGACCAGAGGATCGGAAGTACAGCAAACCAGAAAACAAAGGAGAACAATAAACGAAAATAACTTCAGCAAACAGAAAGCTGAAAAAATGAAATGCACAATGTGGCTCTCAACGAAGCTGACTGGCCTGGATTTGATCCACGGTCCAGTGAAGACAGATCTTCAAGCAACTTCTTCCTTCTTCTTCACGAGCTCTCTCGCTCACTCTCTATCTCTCTTTCTTTCTCTTATGCTCTCCTAATCTTTTTACTCTCTCAATCTCTGCTCCTCTATTCTCTTCGGCTCACACTTCTATCTCTCTCTTTCTCTTCTTCTCCTTCTGCTCTTCTTCTCTTTTTCTCCTTTTTCTTTTTCTGGATCGAAAGGATTTCTGCTCTTCAGGCTTCTACTTGGATCGTGGCTCTCTGTATGGACTCTTCTTCTCGCCAACTCGATCAACCTTCTTCTGTGGAAGAAGGCTCATATATATAGCAGCAGCAGCAGCATCAGCATCAGCCCCGACGTGTGACCTCCACACTTTCAGCCCTAAATATTAGGACCACGTGGCAGTCTCTCAGCAGGCTTCATTCCAGCCTCGGATCACGTGCTGCCCAGGCACTGGGAAATGTTCTTCCTCGGACCTACAAGGAGATGAAAAACCATTAAAACTGAGGGCCACAATAACTAAAGCTGCACGAAGTATGTAGTAGCAATTCTAGATGCACTGAGAACGACACGAGATACACACTGTAACAGAGATAACACAACAAAGAGAACGACACGAAGAAGATGAAAGCAACACGAGGTAAAAAGAAGAACGACACGAGATACATACGAAGACAAAACAGAAACCAACACGAAGTGTGGTTTCAACATACGAAAGACATGAGGTCTAGGAAGAACAACACGAAGACATAATACGGAAACGACACGAAGTGAAACAAGAACGACACGAAGTGAAACAAGAACGATACGAAGTGAAACAAGAACGACACGTAGTGAAACAAGCAGATATAAGAGATGACACGAGATGCAACTGGAGGACAGAGAGAAGCGACACGAGGTTCACACAGAAACGACACGAGGTGGCACAGAAAGCAACACGAGGTGCTGCAATGTTCTGCACGTAGTGGAACAAAAAATGACACGAAGACATGGAACAACACGGAGACGAAACAGTAACCGACACGAGTTGAAAACAACACGAAGACGAAAGACTGAAATCGACACGGAGTGTGGTCAAAGCGAGAAAGACACGAAGTCTAAAGCGAAAAACCAACACGAAGACAGAATACAAAGAAACGACTCGAAGTTAGGACAACACTAGGAGAAGACTGCACGAAGTGAAAACAACACGAAGACAGAAGATGCCACGGCTATCACGACACGTGATGAAGCAGTGGGACCAGAAAGAAACGACACGAGGAACAACAGTAAGTGACACGAAGTTAAAGAGAAAAACAGCACGAATTGAAACGACACGGGGTTCACTGGGAAACGAGACACAAGAGGGAAAAAGACACGAAGTCAGATCAACACGAAGACGTAAACACAACACGAAGACATAGACACTAAAACAACACGAAGACGATGGATGCTACAGTGCAATGTCTAGACATGAAGTCCAATGCTAACGGCTGTACAGACTTGAAGGATAAGCCAGAGTATAGACTTGAAGAATGAGGGCGATGTACAGACTTTGATGCCCAAAGGCGATGAACAGTGAATCAGTGTATAGACTTCAAGGTTCATTGAAGAATGTACATACATCAAGAGATGCTTCAAGCCAATGTATAGACTTAGCTATGAGTGTGGGCTGTACAGACTTTAGGCTGAACGCGTGCAAACACTGAGAATGTATAAGCTTCATGAAATGCATGCTACAGTGATGTATAGACTTAGACGCAACATGCTATGCAATGTACACACTTGATGTAATGCATGCCGATGTACAGACTTCAGTTGAAGTCAACCGAAGAGTGTATATACTTTATGAATGCATATGCTAAGACCAATGTACAAACTTGATCAAAACCACAGGGGCACAACAATCTCCCCCTTTTTGATGATGGCAACACTTTCAATACATTGAGTCATTCTGATGATGTGAGGCAATCTGAAGACTCAAATTATTCTCCCCCTTTGACTTCATCAAAAAGAAAATAATTTGAGAAATTAAAGCAGGTGTAAAACTTCAGTCAATTCCTCCCCCTTGCAAGAACATGATTCTGCCCTTTTGGCAAACAATCTCCCCCTTTGGTATAATCAAGATAAACCATGGTAGATGCAGATGCAGCAAGAAATGCAATACTTTCCCCTGAGTATATGAGTGCAAGGTCACAAATGATATGAACATGATTTAGTGTGACAAGGAATGCTCCCCCTGAATAGATGCCAATTGATATGAAATTGATGCAAGACATGGAATCTCCCCCTCAATAAGTGGAATCTTATGAGATGAATGAGAAGGAGACCACAGGGGCAAACTAGGAGAAATTCAGTTCAGTGAACCAATAACATGAGCAGAAGAAATTCAGCCAGACAGATTTTTCAAGGATGCTCCAAACACAAGAAATTTAGTCAGATTTTCAAAGAGATATCAATCTCATAAATCTAAAGCATAAGTTTTCAAAGTCTTCTATCATAAGGGCTTATGAATGACATTTATTTGAACAGTATGGTTTAAACATGATGTATGCAGAGTTTATCAATAAAATTCTGTATTGATATCTAAAGCCATGTTTTAATAAAAATGAACCAAGCCCTCATATTTATCTTGATTATCCTCCCTTTGTCTTACACAATCAAATCTATTGACTTCTTTCAGAATTACATGCACTAGTATTGAAATCAAGCAATTATGAAGTCATATTATTTTGTCTAGGGTTGTAGCAATTTGATTTTAGCATCAATATTCAGATATTTCAATCTTTTGAATAATTTTCTTGCTACAATTTTACGAGCACTCTAGTTCAGTTCACACCTTGTAGCTAGAGGATATACCTTGATTAGAGGCCAATATCCCTAAGCACTTAGTGTGACTAACTGTCATGCTATATATGAACAGAGATAGCATTTACACATCATGATGCACTCCAAATCATTTCTTGATGAGTGAGTTGTATTTCTCAGTGTGCATGCCATTGCTCTGCCAGAATTTTCAATAAAATTTATTCTGCAGAGTTGACTAAGACACCTCATGACATAGTCCTTTGGACATGGTTTCTCAGTGATCAAAGTCATTGCTCTGACAACAATTACCCTTTAGACAAAACAGACAAATTCCTTTGCTTCAAGTCAATAATAATTTCATGTACTTAACCAATTGAAGCCATGAATTCAATAATGCAGATTTCAGAAGTTTTCAAGATACAGCATGAAACAGATGGTTAAGGTTTATTAAACATGCTTCAGATAATTTTTTTAAAGAGATTTTAAAGTCAAACTCATTGAATACATTAAACTTAAACCACATGAGTTATTTTAGTCATTCATAAAAATGTATAATAGAAGATTTCTAGTTCAAAATTTTCAGATTTATGATCGAGATAGCCCATTGAAATCTTCATGAAAGACTGATAGAATTCTGAAGCCAAGCGATACCAATTATTACCAATTGATAGGAGAGATTTTGAAGCTTAGTGTTTTCAAATTATGATCAAGACTTGTCAACAAAATCAGTAAGAGAGGATATGCAATGAGTTCTGACCCATGTATGCATTTGACAACCTTTATGCAATTGCAATGACTCCCCCTCACAATATGCATTCAAACTCTCTTTTTTGCATTTTCAATACAGGGAGATGCAATGCAGGGACATGTAAAGACTCAACATTGAATTGTTATGCAAGGATATGCAAGTGACTCCCCCTGAAAACATGCAATGCTTGCACTGAAAACTGAACATATGATTCCAAATGATACATGCACATTCAGACTGCCCTATCAAGTAACATGACCCATGGTACTAGGCGGAGCACTTGGTCTAAAAGACCAGCTCTCACATAGTAAGGACCTCCAGACAGACTTCCCTGCCTTTTGGTACCTTACCATTTATATACCATTGAGGTCATGCATGATAATTCAACATGCAGTCATATATGCAATTCAGAATGTTCAGTGAGCTATTGCAACACACAAATTTCAAGCCACATACATAAGCAGTTCAGATTGTTCAGAATGCAATTTGTTTTCAGAGTTTATGCATTTCAACAGTTATCAAACAATTGCAATGAGCCTATGTATGCATCAGGTACAGACAACCCCTTTAAACTCAAATTTGCACAGAACACTCAGCAGGTGCATGATCAGAAAATAATGCAACTGGCAGATGATGAATGAATATGCAAGAACAGATTTAGCATGCATGCACTAGATGAAACTAAGAGCAGGATATGCAAGAATACATCAAACCAGATATGCAATAAGTTTCAAAATGGGACATGCAGAGAGATTACCTGAACAGTGTGAGAGTGGGGTTTTCATTCTTGAGTGTCTTGGATCATTACCCCTTTTATTCCAGTCCCAAGGCACACCTGCAAAACAAAGTTTATTTTGCACAAACAGGTACCCAAGAAGTCTTGGGTCCTGACATGACATTATTATTTCTAGCAGGTTTTCTCAGCACATTTCCAGGAGTAGTTTTCAGATCTGATTTATGCACATTCTTATTAGCATGAATTCTATGTGCATAAGCATGGAAATTTCTGTTATTCGCATGACCAAACTGTTTTCCATAAACAACACATTCAAAGTTTTTCTTTTTGAAAACAACTTTGTTCTTTCTGAGAGCATTAGTACTTGAAGGGAATTTAAACTTTCCAGAAATGAAATTTTTCCCTTGAGCATGCCAACAGTCTTTGACTGTGTGGCCATACTTCCCACAATTGAAGCACTCATTGTGCTTGCCTCTAAAAATATTTCTTCCAAAAACATTTCCATTTGCAGGGAATTTAACAGTTTTAGAATTGAATTGTCTATCCTGAGCATACCAACAATTAATGGCTCTGTGGCCATGCTTTCCACATTCAAAGCATGAAATAGAATTTCTTTTAAAAGAGCCTGACCAGCATTCAGAGGCCTTGTGACCAATTTTGTTGCAGTTAAAACAGATGATATGCTGGTTCATTGACACAGATTTGTTTTTATTAAAAACATGTTGGTTTGTAGGGAATTTAGCATGATATGAATAAGAGGTTTTCTTACCACTAGCAAACCAGCAATGAGTAATAGAGTGTCCTAACTTTCCACAATTAGAGCATGTGACACTCCTTTTCTGAGGTGAAGGATTTTTATCATGGGATCTCCTAGCATTCTTATCATCCTTCTCCATCAACTTACACTCATGCATCAGATGTCCAACTTTATGACAGTAATGACAGATGATCTTCTTTTTAGATGCATGAAAGTGTGTGTGCGGACTGTGATCAGCATGCACTGATGAAGCCTTTTCATTTGTTTCCTGATTTACAGTCCTTTTCTGATTTTTATCCTGTTTTCCTGATTTCTTAGCCTTGTACTGAATTGGAGATGAAGTAGAAGGCTTTTCCTGTTCAGAGGATTTTATGAAAACAGTTTTCAGTTTGCCTCCATCAACCTTCCTCATGACTGGATTGTAACCCAGTCCTTCCTTTTTAAAGTTATCCTTTGCTCCCAATATTTTCTGAGCAATGGGCTGTTTGTCTTTGGAGGTGGTGGCTACATCTGAACTACTTACAAAAGATGTCATAACTTTGTTCTAAAGTTCCTTCTTGTTTATCTTATTGTAGCCCAGCCCTTCCTTCCTAGAGTTGATTTTTATACCTAGTAGCTGGTCTAGGTTTTTCTGCCCATCAACAAATTTAGACAAAGAAACTTTCAAATCCTGAATTTCATCTTCCAAAGAGGAAATATGTAGCTCATAACTGGCAATCTCTTGTTCACTGCAATTCACACATTCAGTTAACACATTGTTAGCAGTTTTGTATTTTTCAATTTCCTGTTCCAGATTGCTCAGTTTATTAGAATCTTCGTTGCAAATAGTTTTCCCTCTTTCCAAAGTAAGAAGTCTTTCAGACATAGTGGAATTCAGCATTTTTAATTTTTCATTTTCTTCCTTAAGCTTGTCATTCTGAATTAACTCATTTATCAAGGTCTGATCTTCTGAGCTAATTTCAAATTTTCTTCCAACCTTGAAATCCTTCAAATCTTTTTCCTTCTCTTCAATGTTTTTCTGTAATTCCACATTCACAGATTTGATGGCTTCAAGTTTTTCAGCAAGCAAGTTTTTCTCCTGCTCAAGTTTCTCAAACTTGTTATCATTTTTATTAGCAGATGTTCTCAGGGAGTCATTTTCAGATCTCAGCTTGTTTAAATCTGCGTTTATACTTTCAAAGTTTTTCAGCAGTTTTTCATACTGGTCATGATAGTTACCAAAAGTCTGATTATCGTTATCTGAGTTGAATTTTTCTTTTAGTTCAGATATGACATTTATATGATCTTGATTTTCAATTTTCAATAACGAAACTTGTTTCTTCACTATTTGAAAATCAGACATACATGCATCATGAATATTTTTCAATTCAACACAATTTCTACAAGGAGAGCTTGAACTATCTAAACCAGTACCTTTCTTCAATTTTTTATACTATTTTCTTAACAGTTCATGAGATTCAAATAATTCAGCATATGCATTCCCCCAATCTTCTAGAGAGAAATTCTCGAAGAGATTTACCTTATCATCATCATCTCCTTCAGTTTGATTGCTGCCTTGATCGCTGGCACTTTGATTTCTTCTGTTGGCCATCATGCAGCTGTCCACATTTATCTCCTGAGTTCGCTTCAGTGTATCCAAAATATCTTTAGCAGAACTGCAGTCAAAGAAACATGAATGAAAAGCTCTATCAGTAGCTGCCTTCATTAGATTTATTGCTATCTGATTTTCTTCATGCATGGATTTGTGACTGTCAGTCATTTGGACTTTTTCCTTGGTAGTTCATGAGGACCATGTGAAATTACTTTCCAGAGGTCTGGATTCACAGATTTAACACAATTCTTCAAACTAGTGAACCATGCATCAAAATGCGTACCACTGAAGATTGGTGGATGGGCCATGAGAACACACAGATTAACGCAACAAGAATATTGATGCACTAAAAACAAATAAGCACCTAAGATTGCAAGATCGATCTGCAGGTCGCTGGACCTTGAAGCAGATACCCGCTCTGATACCAACTGTTAGGGTGCAAGGCCCGGATACAGAGGGGGGTGAATGTATCCCTCTAAAAATTATGGCCTAAATTAAAAACTCTAAAGCTCGGATATGCGGAATAGGGACAATGAGCTTTCCGAGATAAGATAATAATCAACCAATTGATCAACCAGTTGGACTGCAACAATGCAGCCACCTGATCAAACTAGAAATGCAGACAGAATAGTGCAACCCAAACACACCTAGCAAAGTGCAATGCTCAAGGTAACGGCTGATAGGAACAATATAAACAATCCAAGATAACACAGCTAACCAGCATGCATGACCTGTGAATGGGAGGTAGGAGGCAAGGAGCTAACGCACAAAACAAACCACTGCACAGTAGATTTTTAGGTGGTTCGGTCCAGCAGACCTACATCCACCCCACACTCAACCCGAGTGTGGCTTCCACTAGCTCACGCTAGAAACAGCAGACTCAGTCTGTAACAGGTGCTGCCACACAGCTTGACCAGGGGAACAACCTCCCCTCTTCCTCCCAACCGGAGGGAACCACTAGTGACACCAGTCACTAGCAAACCAGAGACACACGGTCTCTCTTCCTCCAGACCCGGAGGGAACCCCTGGACTTGAATCCACAAGCCCAGAACCGGAGACAAGTCTCCCTTCCTCCAAACCGGAGGGAACCACTGGACTTGAATCCACAAGTCCAGAACCGGAGACAAGTCTCCCTTCCTCCAAACCGGAGGGAACCACTAGTGACACCAGTCACTAGCAAACCAGAGACACACGGTCTCTCTTCCTCCAGACCCGGAGGGAACCCGACCTCAGACCAGAGGATCGGAAGTACAGCAAACCAGAAAACAAAGGAGAACAATAAACAAAAATAACTTCAGCAAATAGAAAGCTGAAAAAATGAAATGCACAATGTGGCTCTCAACGGAGCTGACTGACCTGGATTTGATCCACGGTCCAGTGAAGACAGATCTTCAAGCAACTTCTTCCTTCTTCTTCACGAGCTCTCTCGCTCACTCTCTATCTCTCTTTCTTTCTCTTATGCTCTCCTAATCTTTTTACTCTCTCAATCTCTGCTCCTCTATTCTCTTCGACTCACACTTCTATCTCTCTCTTTCTCTTCTTCTCCTTCTGCTCTTCTTCTCTTTTTCTCCTTTTTCTTTTTCTGGATCGAAAGGATTTCTGCTCTTCAGGCTTCTACTTGGATCGTGGCTCTCTGTATGGACTCTTCTTCTCGCCAACTCGATCAACCTTCTTCTGTGGAAGAAGGCTCATATATATAGCAGCAGCAGCAGCATCAGCATCAGCATCAGCCCCGACGTGTGACCTCCACACTTTCAGCCCTAAATATTAGGACCACGTGGCAGTCTCTCAGCAGGCTTCATTCCAGCCTCGGATCACGTGCTGCCCAGGCACTGGGAAATGTTCTTCCTCGGACCTACAAGGAGATGAAAAACCATTAAAACTGAGGGCCACAATAACTAAAGCTGCACGAAGTATGTAGTAGCAATTCTAGATGCACTGAGAACGACACGAGATTCACACTGTAACAGAGATAACACAACAAAGAGAACGACACGAAGAAGATGAAAGCAACACGAGGTAAAAAGAAGAACGACACAAGATACATACGAAGACAAAACAGAAACCAACACGAAGTGTGGTTTCAACATACGAAAGACATGAGGTCTAGGAAGAACAACACGAAGACATAATACGGAAACGACACGAAGTGAAACAATAATGACACGAAGTGAAACAAGAACGATACGAAGTGAAACAAGAACGACACGTAGTGAAACAAGCAGATATAAGAGATGACACGAGATGCAACTGGAGGACAGAGAGAAGCGACACGAGGTTCACACAGAAACGACACGAGGTGGCACAGAAAGCAACACGAGGTGCTGCAATGTTCTGCACGCAGTGGAACAAAAAATGACACGAAGACATGGAACAACATGGAGACGAAACAGTAACCGACACGAGTTGAAAACAACACGAAGACGAAAGACTGAAATCGACACGGAGTGTGGTCAAAGCGAGAAAGACACGAAGTCTAAAGCGAAAAACCAACACGAAGACAGAATACAAAGAAACGACTCGAAGTTAGGACAACACTAGGAGAAGACTGCACGAAGTGAAAACAACACGAAGACAGAAGATGCCACGGCTATCACGACACGTGATGAAGCAGTGGGACCAGAAAGAAATGACACGAGGAACAACAGTAAGTGACACGAAGTTAAAGAGAAAAATAGCACGAAGTGAAACGACACGGGGTTCACTGGGAAACGAGACACAAGAGGGAAAAAGACACGAAGTCAGATCAACACGAAGGCGTAAACACAACACGAAGACATAGACACTAAAACAACACGAAGACGATGGATGCTACAGTGCAATGTCTAGACATGAAGTCCAATGCTAACGGCTGTACAGACTTGAAGGATAAGCCAGAGTATAGACTTGAAGAATGAGGGCGATGTACAGACTTTGATGCCCAAAGGCGATGAACAGTGAATCAGTGTATAGACTTCAAGGTTCATTGAAGAATGTACATACATCAAGAGATGCTTCAAGCCAATGTATAGACTTAGCTATGAGTGTGGGCTGTACAGACTTTAGGCTGAACGCGTGCAAACACTGAGAATGTATAGGCTTCATGAAATGCATGCTACAGTGATGTATAGACTTAGACGCAACATGCTATGCAATGTACACACTTGATGTAATGCATGCCGATGTACAGACTTCAGTTGAAGTCAACCGAAGAGTGTATATACTTTATGAATGCATATGCTAAGACCAATGTACAAACTTGATCAGAATGTCTAGACTTCGCATGAACAGTCGATGTGTATGTCTAGACAAAGCTGACAGAGTTTACACTTGAACAAGTAATGCATGTGAAAGCTTTATGCAGGAGATAAACAATCTGAACTTCAAATGCAATGACTTACACAACAAAATGACTCACAGTGATTAACATCAAACACCAATCATCAAAACCAAATAAATCAACAAAACCACAGCAATGAATGCTTTATGCATCGGTTTAACATGTAGCATGACTGAACATCAAATATGTTAATCTAAACTGAGCAGCAAGATGACTGAACATTTGATTAACTCACATCAACAACCAATCATCAAAACCACAGGGGCACAACAGTTTGTCTGAGGTTTCAAACTTGGGTCTATTGACCCTGACGCGTCTGTTCCCGTGCGTTAGGTTGGCGTAACGTGCCTGTTGTCATGCGTTAGGCCACTGTAACGCGCCTGCCCTGGCGCGTTACGCTGTTCGCGGTTTGGTTTCGAGAGTGTTGGCCCTGACGGCCCCAGGTGGGCGCGTCAGAGCTATGTAACGCGCCTGGGTTAGGCCGTTACATGCCCTGTGCGTTTTAGGCATTGGTTAGGGCGTTGTCTGTGACGGCTCCCCCTGCGACCATCATGATTCTGTAGCGCGTCTGTTCTAGACCGCCACAGTCTTGTTCCTCTAGAGTGTAACGGCCCAACACTAGACCGTCACGTTCGAGTAATGGTCTAGGGGTGGTGCGTTACAGTCTTTGAGTTCCGATTTCCATTGTTTCGATTTCAGATTGTCTTGGCTTGTCCTTGTAGCCTGCCCGCTTGTGTGGATGTCTCTGGACGTCCTATGAGGGCTAAGACTATGTTATAAGGTATCCAGGAGTCTTCTTGCTTGAGGTAGGATTTTTTGTCCTACTAATTGAGTGTGTCTTTGTCGGGTTCCGGTCAACCCGAGGTGACCCAGTGGTTGACAGGTGACCTTGTGTGGGTGTCTTGGCGATTCTGTCCAGTCCGAGACACGGGTTCTGGATGCCTCAAGGTATCGTCTTACCTTGGTTGGTGTGTCCAGGCATGTCTGAGGGTCCTCGGTGTTCCCTCAGATCTCTGTGAGCCGTTTCCTGCGGAGTGTCGCTTCTCGTGGCTTAGGATTAGACCGATTGGCGGCTTGTTCCACTGTCTGTGACGATCTTGCCTTTGAGTCGTCTGACTCAAGGATCGTTACGTGATAGGTCTAGTTACCTTGCCCTGAGTCTGTTGGCAGTGGCTGTGCTACCATTGGTGCTTCGAAGTACGTGTCATGGGGCGTTCTTGCCTGCTCGTACTTCAACACTTGTGTTTTGAGTCTCTGTGTCATGTGAGCCTCTGTTTGTTGTTGCCCTAAGGCCTTTGAGTTGCCGACCCGCCCAGGGATGGCGGAGGGGTGTTCCCGAGATACGGTTTGTAAGCTAGTTCCGTGGGCTCCCAGCCAACGGTAGTGTCCTACCCAGGGAGAAAACTAGCTGGAGTACCTGGCTTAGGCTAGAGCCAGTGTGTGCACACGTGGTTAGGGGCTTTGGACTTACGTCGACGGGCGTGACCCTGACTGGTTACTTGATGCTATTGTTCCTATTTGGTTCAGCGCGTGTCTGCGACTCTGCCGTGGTTTCAGCGGTACCGTAGGCGAGACACTTGTGGCGCAGCATAAGACGTCAGTGGACGCAGCTAGCTGTTCTTTTTGCGAGGTGGTGCTTCCGTCACGTGACGCGTGACGCGTGACTCTCGGCGTTTCTTGTGCATCGTGACCTTCCCGAGTTAGCCTTTCTGTGGCCTTACTCGAGATCAGTGTGACGTTGCGTGCACGACGTTCTAAGTCATGTGTGCCGTCATGTCTGTTGTGTCTGTCTTTTGTCCATCCGTGCAGGTCTTCATCTTAGGCCTGGCGTCGTGTCGGCAGATCAGTAACTCCTGACTTTGTCAGATCAGAGTCGCCCTTCTGTTGCTGTTTGGAGTAGCTTAGGGAGTTGAGTTCCTCTCGGTGGCCGTGTTCTGGGTTTTACGGCCTCGCTTCTCCCTTTTTTTTTAGCTTCCCTTGCTCTTAGCTTGTTCCCTACTCCTATTGTTCCCGTTCTTTTTATAGCTTTGTAGCGTAGTTTTCCTGCTTTACTACACCTGCTGTTTTCGTTGTTGTTGTTCCGTGTTACTGCGTGTTTTTCAGGGGGATCCGCGTGACCCCTACTGAGCCAGTGACACGAGGCTCACCCCTACTTTTCAGGTGGGGTGACGTAGTTCGTTCTGCTTCCGTGTGGTTCCTAGTGCGCGTGCTCGTGGCGTGTCGTTGTGGCCAGCTGGTACCTGCGTCGGGCTTCCCCCGACTTTTCGGTACGTCTTTCTTTTCTGTCGACTGTACTTGCTAGACTTGCCGTCTTTAGCTTTGGACTTGACTCTGGTGTATAATTGTTAAAATAAAACTGTTAATTAAAAAGTAATTTTATTTCTGCTACTTTAGCAAACCAATCTAATAAAATTTAATTAATTACTGTTATATCTTTGTGGCTTCAATGTACTCTACACATACCTTTCATCCCTTCGGAGCTTTAATGCTCTTGGGAGGCCTCGCGGGTTCCTTGTGGTATCACGTGTATTCGGTAGTCCTACCGGGTATACCTGGTATCCGGAATCCGGGTCGCTATAGCTGGTATCAGAGCAGTGTTCTGAGATGTTCGGAGATCTTTTCTGAGCTATCAGAGCATTGTTGTGTGAAGTACATGGGAATCCGAGATATACAGTATCCAGAGTCGTGAAAGTCCAGTACAGTCTTCAGCTAGCTTCGGTTTGCGATTCTTTGTCGCTTCATTTTCTGTGCGTCGTCTTGTGCGTGCTGTCCTGGCACTGTACGAGATGGTCCTGCTCTCATCAAGATGTGACATGGTGTTTCTTTTTCATTGTTGTGTTTGTTTTGATCAAGTTGTACTTGGTAGAGTTCGCCGGAAGGCTTGAATCTGCATTACATTGTTCGAGGTTTTCTCTGTATGTTGATCAGGTTGCTGTTGACGTTTGGCCTCGGTCTGATGACCGTGCACGTTCTCACGTTGTCTTGGTCATCCCGGCTTGAGTCTGTTCAACTCCTGATGTGTTTCGCTTCTGTTGAAGTGCTCGGTTAGATTTCATGTTTGAGAAGTTGCTCAGGCAAGCTAGGATTTTCTCTTCCTGGTGAGCTTTCGTGGTTGAGCTTAATTGCTTCTCATCCCTTCTGGTGGAATCTTCTCGAGGTTTGCCTTGGAATTACTGTCTTAGTGATGCCGTTGTCCTGTGTCTGCTTAAGTGTGGACAGTTTTGTTCTGAGCCTGATCTGCTCTGTGCTATACGGTTGTTTGGCTTTGGACTCCATCATGGTGTTAAGAGCAGTCGTGCACCGTGTTTGTCGTGCCGTGTCCAGCGGCCGACGTGTTGTGAAGGCTCATTTACCATTTTCAGGACGTGAAGGTAAGCCGAGATTAGCCTTTTCCTTGTGCTTTGTGCTGAAGCTGGTACTCTTCTCCTGTTGCACTTGGGCTCCTGGTAATCGGTTGTTCGCTGGATCGGTACTCGTGGCGTGTTGTTTGCGATCTTCATAGATTGCGAAGGCGTCTGGTGTGTGCTGAGATGCAATTGCCAAGATCGTTCTGATGCCTGTGTGCGTTGTTGAGTGTGCAGCTGAAGCGTGTGGGCTGATTACCCACGGGTCGAGAGATCTGTTTCTTCTCGATGTGACTTCATCTTGGCTTCCTGTGCCTCGATATCGTCTGTTGCCGTGCCGTTGCTGGTGGTTTTCAGCTGTTGGCATTGGCATTAGTGAGTGTTGGGGAATTTGTCGGCATTCCTGCCGACTGAGTACCCTCTACTCTACATTTTTTCTCTTGGGTGTTGTGCTCTCAAGGTGTGTTCGTAGTCCTTGAGTTGCGTTCCCCGAGATTGTTGTCATTTCCTCGTTGTCGTGGGTCTTTTCTTGGTGAGCAGTGTGATGCGTGACCCGTCCCTTGTGGTCGTGTGCTCAGCTGTTCCTGTGCCTTGATGTGACCCTGCTTGCAGTTGTGTTCCATGGTTCTGTGTTCCATGCGGAGCCGGAATTCTACAAGTGCTGCTGTTGCTGTTGGTGTTTTGGCGCTGTTTCTCTATGATTTTATGTCTCTGTTTTGGACCAGGTTTTGTCGGTTAGCCTTGCTGTACTCTTTCTCTTTAGAGTTAGCTTGCGACTCGATCAGATATGATATCTGAGTGAGGACTGACTTGATTGTGTTTGCGGTCCACCAGTGCTGTTGTCGTTGGCGTCCTATGTGCCGGGTGTTTCTTGTTGCCTTTGGCACTGGAGCCGATGATGTGGTCGAGCTATCAGCTGAGAGGATTGTGTCTCCTTGTTTAAGCTGATACTCACCGTGTCTATCGTTTCGCTTCTTCAATGTCTGTTCTTAGGGTAGTCGTGTCTCTTTCCCCTACGAGACGTAAGCGACGTTGCCTTGTTTCGGAGGTGTCAGACTTGTGTCCACTTGTGTCGTGCTCGATCCAGAGCATGTGCTCGTGATTGTGGTCTGACAATGTTCCTTTGAGCTGTGTTTCTCGAGATCTGTGTTGTCATGTTTTCGGCATTGTTGTTGGCTGATGCGTAGTGTGCATAGCCATGTTGGGTTGTTCTTCCCTGTTTCTCCTTTGTTAGTCCTTAAATTTCGAGGATGAAATTTCTTAAAGGAGGGAAGGATGTAATGCCCTGGATCCTTGTAGGTCTCGCTGGATCTTTATTGGATCTTTCGGATCTGTTTCGATGAGTTTCGGTTCTCTTTTGTGGCGTCCGAGTTGAGCTTTACGAGCCGTGTGGGTTTTTATCTCGTACTAGTTACGGAACCCTACGGTGAGTTTATTTGTCAGTTCATCGACTCGTGAATGCTGCAGCGACAATGTACTCTCCGAGCTGGTCGTTTCGACTATTTTTGCGTATTTTTCGGAGATAGGGCCTAAAATCAGATTTTTCAAAAATTAGGAAAATTCATAATTTCTTTTCCTATTTCTTTTCCTTCCTCTCTCCTCCCTTCTCATTTCGCCGCCGCCGTCTCTCTCTCCCATTTTCTCTCCTCTCGAGCTTCCTCGGCTCCGACTGCAGACGGAGGACCTAGGAGCGAGTGTTGGGGATGTTGTGGAGCTGACTGGGTGCGCGACGGGGCGAGGATGGAGTGGTTTTGGCGCGATCCTGAACGGTGGATTCAAAGCCGGTGTTTGAGCTCGTGGCGCAGTTTTCGGCGCGGTTTAGTCCCTTCGGGGCATGGTTTCTTCGATGGATGTAGGGAGACGGATCGCCACTTCCTCCTGCACGTTTTCCCTGCTTCTGTGCGTTGTTTGGTGCTCGATCGGGGGAGATCGAACCGGTTTAGTAAAAATTGTAGTTTTTGGGGTTTTCAGGGTTCGCCGGAAAATGGCAACCATTCGTGGTGTGGTTAGTGTCAAACTGAATGTTGGGATGTCTGGATCACATTCACGTAAGTTTCGTGTCGATCGGTGGTCATTCGAGGCCGATAGGAGTCCGGGAACCTCGGTGACTCGTTTAGGGTCGATTTGTTCAAATCGCCCTAATCTTGCATTTTAGCGCATGCATGTGGGCTTTTTAGCCTCCCGATGTTATTTTTCATCGTCTAGCTTTGTTTCCCCTGCGCTTTGGCGTGAATGGGGCGTGGAACGGGCCGATTTGGCGTTTCCACTGTTTTCCCGCCGTGACCGATGTAGCGGTCGTTCCAGGGACCGTCACGGTCCCTGATGGCCCTACGACAGACCGTCATAGCGTCTGGGTGTTTTTAAATTGTTCGTAGCTGAGTGAGTGTGACGGTCATGTCCCTGACTGTTACACTCCCCTGACGCGTCCCGATTGGTGCGTCACAGCCATTGTGCCTTTTGTGTTGTGTTTGAGGCGGTTGCTCTGACAGCACTCCCCCAGTGCGTCAGAGTGGTGTAATGCGCCTGTCCCAGGCCGTTACACTCTATTTGAACGCGTTTGACTGTTTGAGTCGGTTCCTCTGACGCGCCTGCCCTGGTGCGTCAGGCTTGTGTAACGCACCTGTCCTAGGCCGTTACACTCCGTTTGGTTGAGCTGGGTGGCTGTGTCTATTGGTTCTAACGGCCCTGCCCCCGTGCGTCACAGTGTTGTAATGCGTCCGCCGTGGACCGTTATGTGTTATTTGTCTGAGGTTTTAGACTTGGGTCTGTTGACCCTGACGAGTCTGTTCCCGTGCGTTAGGTTGGCGTAACGCGCCTGTTGTCGTGCGTTAGGCCGCTGTAACGCGCCTGCCCTGGCGCGTTACGCTGTTCGTGTTTTGGTTTGGAGCGTGTTGGCCCTGACAGCCCTAGGTGGGCGCGTTAGAGCTATGTAACGCGCCTGGGTTAGGCCGTTACATGCCCTGTGCGTTTTAGGCGTTGGTTAGGGCGTTGTGTGTGACAGCTCCCCCTGCGACCATCACGATTCTATAGCGCGTCTGTTCTAAACCGCCACAGTCTTGTTCCTCTAGAGTGTAACGGCCCAGCACTAGACAATCACGTTCAAGTAACGGTCTAGGGGTGGTGCGTTATAGTTTTTGAGTTCCGATTTCCGTTGTTTCGGTTTCAGATTGTCTTGGCTTGTCCTTGTAGCCTTCCCGCTTGTGTGGATGTCTCTGGACGTCCTATGAGGGCTAAGACTACGTTATAAGGTAGCCAGGAGTCTTCTTGCTTGAGGTAGGATTTTCTGTCCTACTAATTGAGTGTGTCTTTGTCGGGTTCCGGTCAACCCGGGGTGACCCAGTGGTTGACAGGTGACCTTGTGTGGGTGTCTTGGTGGTTCTGTCTAGTCCGAGACACTGGTTCTGGATGCCTCGAGGTATCGTCTTACCTTGGTTAGTGTGTCCAGGCGTGTCTGAGGGTCCTCGATGTTCCCTCAGATCTCCGTGAGCCGTTTCCTGCGGAGTGTCGCTTCTCGTGGCTTAGGATTAGACCGATTGGCGGCTTGTTCCGCTGTCTGTGATGATCTTGCCTTTGAGTCGTCTGACTTAAGGATCGTTACGTGGTAGGTCTAGTTATCTTTCCCTTAGTCTGTCGGTAGTGGCTGTGCTGCCATTGGTGCTTCGAAGTACGTGTCATGGGGCGTTCTTGCCTACTCGTACTTCAGTACTTGTGTTTTGAGTCTCTATGTCATGTGAGCCTCCGTTTGTTGTTACCCTAAGGACTTTGAGTTGTCGACCCGCCCAGGGATGGCGGAGGGGTGTTCCCGAGATACGGTTTGTAAGCTAGTTCAGTGGGCTCCCAGCCAACGGTAGTGTCCTACGGGGGAGAAAACTTGCTGGAGTACCTGGCTTAAGCTAGAGCCAGTGTGTGCACACGTAGTCAGGGGCTTTGGACTTACGTCGATGGGCGTGACCCTGACTGGTTACTTGATGTTGTTGTTCCTATTTTGTTCAGCGCGTGTCTGCGACTCTGCCATGGTTTCAGCGGTACCGTAGGCGAGACACTTGTGGCGCAGCATAAGACATCAGTGGACGCAACTGGCTGTTCTTTTTGCGAGGTGGTGCTTCCGTCACGTGACGTGTGACTCTCGGCATTTCTTGTGCGTCGTGACCTTCCCGAGTTAGCCTTTCTGTGGCCTTACTCGAGGTCAGCGTGACGGTTCCGTGCACGACGTTCTAAGTCGTGTGTGCCGTCGTGTCTATTGTGTCTGTCTTTTGTCCATCCGTGCAGGTCTTCATCTTAGGCCTGGCGTCGTGTCGGCAGATCGGTAACTCCTGACTTTGTCAGATCAGAGTCGCCCTTTTGTTGCTATTTGGAGTAGCTTAGGGAGTTGAGTTCCTCTCGGTGGCCGTGTTCTTGGTTTTACGGCCTCGCTTCTCCCTTTTCTTTTAGCTTCCCTTGCTCTTAGCTTGTTCCCTACTCCTGCTGTTCCCGTTCTTTTTACAGCTTTGTAGCGTAGTTTTCCTGCTTTACTACACCTGTTGTTTTCGTTGTTGTTGTTCCGTGTTACTGCGTGTTTTTCAGTGGGGATCCGCGTGACCCCTACTGAGTGTTGGGTTCGGTGCAGTATTCAGAGGGGGGGTGAATGAATATAGCCTATAAAAATTTCGCCCAATTAACAACTAGAATGCTAACAAGATATAGCTCAACTAGAATTTTGCTCTCTTGACAAATTAAAACACTCTAAGAAAACTAATTAACTCTTCTGCTTAACCAGAAGCCAAACATATGGAGCGCCCCTATGCAATCATATAGCGGAAGCAAACAGATAGAAACATCAAACCACTGCACAAGGGGTTTTTAGGTGGTTCGGTCCAGCAGACCTGCATCCACCCCACACTCAACCCGAGTGTGGCTTCCTGCTGACTCACAGCTTGAACAGCTGGGCATCACAGCTTGCCATACATCAGCTGGGCAACACAGCTTGCCGTCCGAGGAATCCTCCTCGCCCGCTGAGCAACACAGCTTGCTGTCCAGTGGAATCCACCACTGCAAACCGCTGGGGATTACAGCTTACCCGTCCAGAGGCAGCACCTCTGCAAACCGCTGGGCAATACAGCTTGGCCGTCCAGTGGAATCCTCCACTGCCCGCTGAGCAACACAGCTTGCTGTCCAGAGGAGTCCTCCTCTCCAACGCTGGCTAACAGCTTGAAGGAAAGTATAAAAAGGAAACAAAAGACAAGATGAACAGCAATCGCAAAGCTGTAAACATAAAGCACATTATGGCTCTCAAAGAGCTGACTGGCCTGGATTTGATCCACGGTCTAGTGAAGACTGATCTTCAGACAACCTCTCTCACACTCTTCTTCTTACGATCTCACTCTCACTTTCTCTTTTACTTCTTTCTTCTCTGCTCTCTGTCTCTCTTTCTTTTCTTCACTCTTTTCTTCTTCTCTTCTGCTGGATCGAAGGGCTCTCTGCTTCTGCTCTTCTGGTTCAACTCACAGACTTCGATCAGCCTTCATCTGAAGACGAAGACTCATATATATAGCAGCAGCAGCAGGTGGATAAGGGCGCGTGGGTTCCACATTTCTCGCCCAAGTAGTTTTACCAGAACCGAGGCATTTCGACCACCTGGCAGCATCCTGGCTGGGCTGCATCCACGTGTCCTCATCTGGGCACCTCGTCCTTCCTTGGATCACGTGCCTTCATAAAGGTTCTCGAATAGTCCCTGTCAGACAGAGTATCGGATTATCAGTTTAAGCATAAACCCTGTACAGTCTCTGAAGAATGCAATGCAATGTATAGACTTCGTTGTATAGACTTGTGAAGGCGAAGCTAAAGCAGTGTATATACTTCACATTGTATAGACTTCAGAACAGATGCATGCAATACACTTAACAATGTATGGACTTGGCCTATGCAGACTCATCTGATGTATAGACTTTGCGAATGTCTAGACTTACAGATGTGAACGACACAGTGTATAGACTTCAGAACATATGCACGATGCAGACTCGTCCAATGTATATACTTAGCTGAACAAGACACACAATGTATAGACTTGCAGCCATGAACAAATGCAATGCACTCTGATGTGTAGACTTCATCTTAAAGCCAATGTATAGACTTGATGAGCGTTCAGTAATGTATGGACTTTGCATAAGACGCTGCATGAGACGCTGAAGTCTATATAGACTTTGCTCAATGCGTAAGACGCTAATTGAGACGATCCACTGTACAGACTTGGACGCCTGCATGCTATGCACACTTGGTGACTTCGCATGTTGTGCAATGTGCAGGCTTGAAGTTTCACATGCAATGCAGTGTGTAGACTATGCCTTAGAACGAATATGCACACTTGAAGAGCATTCAGCAATATGCAGACTTCACTGCATATGAAGCAGCGTATAGACTTAACCAAGCAATGTACACACTTGCTGAGTTGACGCTACAAGACACACTGAGTTGACGCTACATGAAACATGGACAGTGTACAGACTTTATGAATGAAATGCATTGTGCAAATGAGAAAGTCTGTACAGACTTTGTGAAGCGTGACTTCAATGTACAGACTTTGCTGAATGAACATTGTGAATACGAGTCCAGTGTACAGACTTAGCCGTTGCAAATCTAGTCCAATTGAGACGCTGAGAAAGACGATGGATGTACAGACTTCTAAATGTACAGACTTTCCACCGACCAATGTATGGACTTGGCATAAGACGTAGCATGAGACGCTGAACATCCAGGACTGTATAGACTTCTAAATGCTGATGGACACTGTACGGACTTGACATAAGACGCAAGTTAAGACGGTCCAATGTACAGACTTATGCTGTGCAGACTTAGTCCAATTGAGACGCTGGGAAAGACGGTCCACTGTCTAGACTTTACAGTAAATGCATATGCCAATGTTTATACTTCAAAGCTCGACCAGTGTACAGACTTGCCACCGACCAATGTATGGACTTTACGAAATGCATGCTACAGTGCCACAATGTGCAGACTTCACAATGTATGGACTTGAGTGTTCGTGTGAGCTGCACTGTGACGAATGTATAGACTATGCACATGCATGAAGAGCCCTGATGATGTATGGACTTGCTAATGCAATCTAGGGTGATGTGCAGACTTTGTCCACGAACTGTTCACATGCATGAACGATGTAAAGACTCTGAAATGCTTTACCCTGCAATGTATAGACTTCCAAGTCATCAAACTACATGCAGACAGAAAAGCAACGCACAGAGCAGAAATCAAGCACAACCAATATATCAATCATACACATGCATTCTCCACAAAATAAGTTATGTTGCTATCATCAAAACACAATCTCATAAAGCACTCACTGTGTTTCTATCATCAAAATAAAACATCATTGCTATCATCAAAACAACATAGCACATGCTTGTGCCTAAGGGGCACAACACTCTCCCCCTTTTTGATGATGGCAACACACTGTGACAGTGAGTCACACACAAAATTTTCTCCCCCTTTGACATAATCAAAAAGAGAAAAATAGTATAAACAAGAGTGCAACATGGCTGTATGCATGCAATAAACTCCCCCTGAAGGTATGACTCCCCCTGAATTATTTCTCCCCTTAAATAATTGCTCCTCCTTTGAGAAGGAATATGAACAGATAATTCAAAGGTAGAGAAGGTAGGAGGGTCACTAGACAACAGCTGAATCATTGGTTCAGAAAATAAGCCTGATTATAAACAGTAGTTAAAGTATAAGAATCAGCAACATACAATTTTGACAAAAATTCAGGTTTAACAGTGATAAATCTAGAGTAAAACACCTGACCCCTGAAAAAGAGTTTTAGATTCCATTTATAGCAATGAATCTAAGCCACATGGTATTAATAGATAAGTCAGAAATAATACCCTTTTGTGATTAAACATGGAATTTCAGGAAAGGCAACTTGAATATGTATTGAGAAAAATAATTTTCACTCATTGACTTTTGATTTCAAAGGGTTACAGCAGTTTGATTTTCATTTTTTTTTTAATTTCTGAACCTGAACTAAGTGAATAGACCTGTGGCATTTATGATGTTGACATTAGGTGTACACCTTGATTAGAGACAGGTACTCCCAGTTACTAGGCATAAACTGCAAGATCTACTTCAGGTCAAGGCCTACATGGAACAATCTTCACCTTTGACATTAAGGGCACACCTTGATCAGAGGCCAGTACCCCCAGTTACTTGGTGAGGACTCCCCCTATAGATTCGACCCTATGGACAGAGTTAGCTTGAAGCACTTCATGACATGTGAATTTTCCTGCTTCATTGGAGGAGTTCACAGTTTCTCAGTGCAATCAACCATTGCTCTGTCACAATGTTCAGTTCTTTGCATTTATGATCTTATTTATTACTGCCCTTAATTCTTTTAGAGTGGTTGTTTGAAAAACATTACACACTCTTGTTCACCTGTTCTAGACATTTCCAGTTCAACACATTTAGGCATTACAAAAAACTTTTTCTATTTTAGCCATGAGACAAAGATTAAGAGCTATAAAAATTTTCTTTTATCTCAAATTCTGAAGTGCAGACACTTAACTCTCCAATTTATAAAGGTTAAACCTTTAGTTCTTTTGAATTTGTAAGAGTGATTCTTATAAAAGAACAATTGAATTAATCACAACTCAATGTACTAAACCAGAAACAGAACTGTTGTTCAGTGAAGGTTAGAGAAATGATAGCAATAGGCATTGAGTTCCAGGAGCATCTGATGTCAAAGGATATGAAAGAACTAAATGGGGACAGTGAGAAGTAGCAAGGATTCAATGAATTGACTGGAAAAACTCTCAGCTCCCCCTGACATCATGATGCAAAGATTGTACTATGCACTGAAAAAACATGCAGTCTACAGCAATAAGCAAATGATAGTCATGCAAATCAGTCCTATATGCATTGATAGTCATGCAAATGATATGTGCAGACATTGGACACATGCATTGACTGTATGCACTAACTAAACCATTCACAAACAGCAAGTTATGAATGTAACAACAAGCATGCAATGCATTGACACAACGTATATATAATGCATTAACTATATATGCTAAAACCATTCAAATTCAGTTCAGCAATTGGCAAGAGAAGAGCATCAGATATATGCAGAGTAAAACTCAGTAGCTGAGTCTGGAATGCAGACTGATCAGCTAGACATGAAGAGATCATCAAAATTTAGACAAGCAGATCAACATGAAGTTCACATTTTTTCATACTCACAAATTCAGATGATGAATTTTAAAGCAAAGTTCAGAACTGACCTGATAAGTTCAATCATGGGGTTTTCATTCTTGAGTGCCTTGGTTAACCCCTCTTATTCATTTCCAAGGCACACCTGCAACAACTAGATTATTTTGATCCTGCAGGAACTCAAGAAGTCTTGGGTCCTGAATTAACAGTGACATTCCTAGTAGGTATGATAGCCAACTTCTGTGCATGAAGGTCATCAATTCTCATCATATGACAATCATTCATTGAATGACCTATCTGACCACAGTAATAACATGAAACAACATATTGGCTGGTCCTATGATGCATATCAACAGCAACATGAGACCTATGAAAATGAGCACGAATTGTTCTGTTGTTTACATGAACATTTTGTTTTTTGTTCTTCTTTATCCAGCATTCAGCAGATTTGTCACCTGATTTACCACAATTAAAACATGAGAAGTTCACAAATTGTTCAGCATGTAATTTGACAGCATGAGGGTTTATATGATTCTTCTGAATATGCCAACAGTCCTTGACTGTGTGGCCATGTTTTCCACATTCACAACATGAAGAATTCATTATGTCAAAATTCTTATAGAATGCATGTCTTTTTACAGGGATTTTAGCAGGTTTGGAGTTAATTGGTCTTCCCTTAGCATGCCAACAATTTGCAGCAATATGGCCCAATTTACCACAATGAAAACATTGAATCTTCTTTTTATGAGATGCATGATTTTTGACAAGAAATTTTCTATCATGCATTTTCTTAGCAGAAAGGTCATCATGTTTCATTAACCTACAATCATGCATGAGATGACCTATTTTATGACAGTAAAAGCATTGAGTTCTTTTGGTTTGAACAGAAGAAGGTTTCTTCATAGAAGACTTCCTAGCATGAATTCTATCACATTTCAAATCATCCCTTCTCATGACAAAACAAACATCCATCTCATGGCCAGATTCACCACAGTAATAGCATTTAACATTTTTGACAACAGATTTGTTGGCCTGAACTTTCTTAGCATGTTGATTATTATCATTCTTTTTCAAAACATTTCTTTTCTCCTTCGTTTTCTTATTTTCCTGATTAGCATGCACACTTAAAGAAAAAGCTAAAGTGCTAGCTAACTCAGAGCTACGCACAAAAGTTGTGTGCTGTCTTTTTCTCACTTCCTGTTTACTGCCTTCATGAGAGACTTTCTTCTTAGTGACAGCCTTTGGATTTTCTTTGTTCTTAAATGACTCAGATAGAGAATTGTTCAATTCAGTGATTTCATTTTTGAGAGAGGAAATGAGTATTTCAGAATCTGTGATCTTTTAATTAAGTAAGACATTAATGGCTTTGTAGCTATCAATCTCTTCTATTAATGTACTCACTCTCTCACATTCATTTTCACCTGAACTCTTCCTTTTTTCCAGCATTAAAAGTCTCTCAGACATAGCATAATTAAGCAGCTTCAGTTCTTCATTCTCCTTTCTAGTTTGTTCATTCTGAACTAGTTCATTAGTTAAGATTTGATCATTTCCTAATGAGTTCAGCTTATTTTCTAGTTCAGAAATCTTGTCTGTGAGTTCCTGATTTTTATTTTCCAAAACAGAGATTTGTTCCTTACTCACATTCAGATTAGCTAAGCACATATCATGAGATGTTTTCAGTTCTTGACATTTTTCACAATGAGCATCCGAATTAGTCTGATCACATTTCTTTTTCAACTTTCTATTTTAAGCTCTCAAATATTTACATCTCTCAGAAAGTTCATCGTACATATCCCATAATTCATCAATTGAAATCTCTTCGGATTCAGATTCAGAATTTACCTGGGATGAGGAATCTTCATTATCCTGGTTGGCCATCAAACAGTTATCATTCTGTTGGTTATGCGCAGAGATAACTTTGTCATATATCTCTTTTCCAGAGCAAAAGAATATACATCAGTATTAACAGCAGCTCTTAAGATATTAAGAATTATGACATTATCACGGTTCTTAAAGGTGTCCTCACTAGACCACTTGGTCTGATCTTTGGGTAATCGATGTGGGCCTTTGGATAGCAAACTCCATAGTTTGGGATCAATGGAATCTACGTACACAGCTAGGCCTCCTAGCCAACTTTCAAAGTTAGAACCATCATAAATCGGAGGTCGAGCCATTAGAACAGATGGCAAACAATTTCAGCGAAGTAAAACAAATGACACGAACTGCACTGAAACCAGATAATCAAAATAAAGCACAAGTCAATGAAGCAAAACACGATTTCAAGAGACCCACTCTGAAATGCACCAAAAACTAGCAGGATCCTCTGCAGATTGTTCGATCTGATAGATCAGAGACACGCTCTGATACCAAGTGTTGGGTTCGGTGCAGTATTCAGAGGGGGGGTGAATGAATATAGCCTATAAAAATTTCACCCAATTAACAACTAGAATGCTAATAAGATATAGCTCAACTAGAATTTCGCTCTCTTGACAAATTAAAACACTCTAAGAAAACTAATTAACTCTTCTGCTCAACCAAAAGCCAAACACATGGAGCGCCCCTATGCAATCATCTAGCGGAAGCAAACAGATAGAAACATCAAACCACTGCACAAGTGGTTTTTAGGTGGTTCGGTCCAGCAGACCTACATCTACCCCACACTCAACCCGAGTGTGGCTTCCTGCTGACTCACAGTTTGAACAGCTGGGCATCACAGCTTGCCATACATCAGCTGGGCAACACAGCTTGCCGTCTGAGGAATCCTCCTCGCCGCTGAGCAACACAGCTTGCTGTCCAGTGGAATCCACCACTGCAAACCGCTGGGGATTACAGCTTACCCGTCCAGAGGCAGCACCTCTGCAAACCGCAGGGCAATACAGCTTGGCCGTCCAGTGGAATCCTCCACTGCCCGCTGAGCAACACAGCTTGCTGTCCAGAGGAGTCCTCCTCTGCAACGCTGGCTAACAGCTTGAAGGAAAGTATAAAAAGGAAACAAAAGACAAGATGAACAACAATCGCAAAGCTGTAAACATAAAGCACAATATGGCTCTCAAAGAGCTGACTGGCCTGGATTTGATCCACGGTCCAGTGAAGACTGATCTTCAGACAACCTCTCTCACACTCTTCTTCTTACGATCTCACTCTCTCTTTCTCTTTTACTTCTTTCTTCTCTGCTCTCTGTCTCTCTTTCTTTTCTTCACTCTTTTCTTCTTCTCTTCTGCTAGACCGAAGGGCTCTTTGCTTATGCTCTTCTGGTTCAACTCACAGGCTTCGATCAGCCTTCATCTGAAGACGAAGACTCATATATATAGCAGCAGCAGCAGCAGCAGCAGCAGCAGCAGGTGGATAAGGGCGCATGGCTTCCACATTTCCCGCCCAAGGAGTTTCACTAGAACCGAGGCATTTCGACCACCTGGCAGCATCCTGGCTGGGCTGCATCCACGTGTCCTCATCTGGGCACCTCGTCCTTCCTTGGATCACGTGCCTTCATAAAGCTTCTCGAACAGTCCCTGTCAGACAGAGTATCGGATTATCAGTTTAAGCATAAACCCTGTACAGTCTCTGAAGAATGCAATGCATTGTATAGACTTCATTGTATAGACTTGTGAAGGCGAAGCTAAAGCAGTGTATATACTTCACAATGTATAGACTTCAGAACAGATGCATGCAATACACTTAACAATGTATGGACTTGGCCTATGCAGACTCGTCTGATGTATAGACTTTGCGAATGTCTAGACCTGCAGATGTGAACGACACAGTGTATAGACTTCAGAACATATGCACGATGCAGACTCGTCCAATGTATATACTTAGCTGAACAAGACACACAATGTATAGACTTGCAGCCATGAACAAATGTAATGCACTCTGATGTGTAGACTTCATCTTAAAGCCAATGTATAGACTTGATGAGCGTTCAGCAATGTATGGACTTTGCATAAGACGCTGCATGAGACGCTGAAGTCTGTATAGACTTTGCTCAATGCGTAAGACGCTAATTGAGACGATCCACTGTACAGACTTGGATGCCTGCATGCTATGCAATGTACACACTTGGTGACTTCGCATGTTGTGCAATGTGCAGGCTTGAAGTTTCACATGCAATGCAGTGTGTAGACTATGCCTTAGAACGAATATGCACACTTGAAGAGCATTCAGCAATGTGCAGACTTCACTGCATATGAAGCAGCGTATAGACTTAACCAAGCAATGTACACACTTGCTGAGTTGACGCTACAAGACACACTGAGTTGACGCTACATGAAACATGGACAGTGTACAGACTTTATGAATGAAATGTATTGTGCAAATGAGAAAGTCCGTATAGACTTTGTGAAGCGTGACTTCAATGTACAGACTTTGCTGAATGAACGTTGTGAATACGAGTCCAGTGTACAGACTTAGCCGTTGCAAACCTAGTCCAATTGAGACGCTGAGAAAGATGATGGATGTACAGACTTATAAATGTACATACTTTCCACCGACCAATGTATGGATTTGGCATAAGACGCAGCATGAGACGCTGAACATCCAGGACTGTATAGACTTCTAAATGCTGATGGACACTGTACGGACTTGACATAAGACGCAAGTTAAGACGGTCCAATGTACAGACTTATGCTGTGCAGACTTAGTCCAATTGAGACGCTGGGAAAGACGATCCACTGTCTAGACTTTACAGTAAATGCATATGCCAATGTTTATACTTCAAAGCTTGACCAGTGTACAGACTTGCCACCGACCAATGTATGGACTTTACGAAATGCATGCTACAGTGCCACAATGTGCAGACTTCACGATGTATGGACTTGAGTGTTCGTGTGAGCTGCACTGTGACGAATGTATAGACTATGCACATGCATGAAGAGCCCTGATGATGTATGGACTTGCTAATGCAATCTAGAGCGATGTGCAGACTTTGTCCATGAACTGTGCACATGCATGAACGATGTAAAGACTCTGAAATGATTTACCCTGCAATGTATAGACTTCCTAGTCATCAAACTACATGCAGACAGAAAAGCAACGCACAGAGCAGAAATCAAGCACAACTAATATATCAGTCATACACATGCATTCTCCACAAAACAAGTTATGTTGCTATCATCAAAACACAATCTCATAAAGCACTCACTGTGTTGCTATCATCAAAATAAAACATCATTGCTATCATCAAAACAACATAGCACATGCTTGTGCCTAAGGGGCATAACACTGAGCCAGTGACACTTGGCTCACCCCTGCTTTTCAGGTGGGGTGACGTAGTTTGTTCTGCTTCCATGTGGTTCCTGGTCCGCGTGCTCGTGGCGTGTCGTTGTGGCCAGCTGGTACCTACGTCGGGCTTCCCCCGACTTTTCGGTACGTCTTTCTTTTCTGTCGACTGTACTTGCTAGACTTGCTGTCTTTTGCTTTGGACTTGACTCTGGTGTATAATTGTTAAAATGAAACTGTTAATTAAAAAGTAATTTTATTTCTGCTACTTTAGCAAACCAATCTAATGAAATTTAATTGCTTACTGTTATATCCATATGGCTTCAATGTACTCTACACATACCTTTCATCCCTTCGGAGCTTTACCGCTCTTGGGAGGCCTCGCGGGTTCCTTGTGGTATCACGTGTATTCGGTAGTCCTACCGGGTATACCTGGTATCCGAAATCCGGGTCGCTACAAAAGTGTTCCTTCATGGGCTTGGGTTTCCCTCTAAGATAGATGGCCATTAAAAATAGATTAGATCCAAGAAAGATTTTTTTAATTTTTTTAATTAATTTTTTTAATTTTTCAATTTCGTTCAATTTTTTAATTTTATTTCACCTTTATTGATCTCCCCCTTTTTGTTTTATTTTTTTACTATTTTTTATTCATTTATCTTTGTTTATTTTTATGCAGACACAAATAAGTTGTTACAAAAATTACCTAACAACCTAGATATGACTTAGACCTACAAATGAGATTTCACAAAATGACTAAAGTACAACTTAAGTTCACCCTCAATATTTTCACCGGCCAAGTAAGGGGTGTGGTAGTGGGAGGCTCCCCTACTTTCATAGGGACCTAATTAGATAACCACTAGCCCGCTTAAGGCGTTTGCCATCCGACCGTCTTACCTTAGGCACCGGTTTCCACAAGAGGGTTAACCTAAATAGCCCAAAAATCACAGTGTGAATCTAAGGCCAATGTCTACTGAATTTTATTTATGGCTTGGGTCATGCAAAGATATAAGGAAAATATGGTTTGTGGGCTAAGGAAAGGTGATGAAATCCCCACCTTATCTTATTTAGGGGTAGTGCCCTTAGAGTGTTTTGAAGAATGAGATGCAACAAACAAGTTCAAACACGCGGTTTATGATGGAAATGCATGAACAATTATTTTTTAAAACACAAATATGGAACAAAATTAATACAACCTATATGATGCATGACCTAGAATATGATATGTGGTTTCTAATCTTGGAATGGAGATTTTATTTTTGTGAAAATATTTTTTTTAATTAATGAAACTAACTAGCCAACATAAATTTTTTTAGATTTTCAAAATATAAAAGCTAACATAATGCAGTAAATAAATTAAATCATAAGAGGGAGGATTGAGATACTTACTTGGATCGTGATCCTTCATCCTTTATTTTTTTGATTTTTGTTCTATTTTTGTTGATTTTCTTTAAGGAGATGTAAAAAGGTATTTTTTTATTTTTTTCACATTATCTAAATGTAACAATGCATGAAAGAGCTGTAACCAGCCATGATATCATGATGAAAGAAAATTTATGTTTTCTATTTTTTTGATTTTTCAGAGATTATTTACTTATTTTTTAATTTTTCAATTGATGCAAATAAAAGGATAATCAACTAAAATGTATGAATAATATGCATCTACAATGAAAATATGATAGTATGAGACCAAAAGATTTCTGTGATTTTCTGTTTTCTATTTTTTTCAGAGAATGTTTTTTTTTTTTGAATTTTCAATAAGAGATTAATACAAGAAGTTATAAATTATACAATAACAAAGACATGTAAATTTATTACAAAATAAAGCCTAAAATGATATTTTTGTGTGTTCTGATTTTTTCTGAATTGTATAGATTTTTCAAGAATTTTTCAGATTTTTTGAAGGTTTTTTCAGAAATTAGAAAAATAGAATTTGTACCTACGTTTCAGCCCTTTAGTGATGCTTGACTGCTATAGTTCCCGACTTTCAGCGACACTTAATTTTCTGGGAATTTCATGTTCGATTTTCCTCTTTCTTTGATTTTTTGATTTTTTTTCTTTTTCCTATAAAATAAAAATAAAAAAATTAATATACAAATATACACATCAAACACAAGAATATCCAACTATAAAATATTATTTTTTTCTCCCCGACAACGGCGCCAAAAATTGATGCGCACAAATCTCATCGTTTAAAAATGCCGTGCCACACAAATTTAAAATTTATAAAACCCCACTTACTCACTTAAATAGCTTTGAAAATTCAAGTAAAGTGGTGAATAGCGGGTCGATCCCACGAGGAGGAAGTATTTTCAATTAAGCTTTATTTGAAAAATTCTTATATTTGAAATCAAATCATTTATTTGGAATGCATTTGTACAAAAATAGGAAATTAACATACATGAGAAATAAATCTAACTAAAGAAATTGAGAGGGGTTGAGAAGAGAAATTTGGAAGAGAGAGATTGCCAACATGAATTTTATTGTTAAGAAAATAAAAATTACAACTATAAAGATCAAAAGTATAATATGAAATTAAAAGAACAAGTGGAAGAAATGAGCCGAGGATTGGATGATTGACGCCGTCCACGCCATGCCTAGCATTTGATCGTCGTCCCGCTTTGGCATAGAACGCCGTCGTGAGAGTACCGAGAGAAGAATAACCGTCTTTGGGTGTGTGAAGAAATAGGGAAGAGACGGAGGTGGATGGAAGAACAACATAGAGAAAATTATACTGAAAATAGGGCAAGTTAGGGAGAGAAATAACTTTTAAATTAGAAAGAATTAGAAGAGGTGATAGAATAGAACGTTAAAGATCGGAGGGTTAGGAAGAAGTTTCATGAAGAGTGAAGAGACACAAAATGAGAGGAAGAAGGTGAAAAACATGAAAAACCAGGATCTATAGGCGCGGATGAACAATGACATCTGAGCAGAAAATAGAACTGTGAGAAATTAATTATAACGTTAAAACTAAGACGAATTGGAGGAAGGGGTAAAAGAAGAAAATCTAGATCTACAAGATGGAAAGAACTTTCATGAAGAACTCAGAAAGAAAAGAGGATTGGAAGGACTTTTAAATGTTGGAATAATACAGATTAGCATCTAGGATGAACAGTAACCTATCAGGACAGAACTTAGAAAAATATGTAATAACTTGAAAACGGAGAGGAATTAGAGGAAATGGTAGAAATAGAAAATGTAGAACATTGAAAGATGAACAACTTTACAGAATATAAGAAATTGAAATAAAGATCATAAAAGCATGTGAATGGCTTAGAAATTGCTAAAATAACTAAGATTTCACATAACATTAATAATAACACACTAACAACCCCAAAATTTCACAAACCAACACTTAAAAATTACAACCTACGTAACCCCATTCTCTCCCAAAGAGAGCCTCCTCTTCATATCACAATAGGAGCCCTTTTTATAGGCCCAACCAACCCCTATTCCTCATGTGAACACTTTGAGATTTCATTACAGCTTTTGTTAAAAATTCAAGCCCACATATATTTTTCTACCCACTTTCTTTGTCTCTTTCTTTTTTTCTCTTTTGATTCCAACGTCTGCCGCATTTGAAGACCCTTGGCCTGCCATCAAAGCCGTTGGTAGCCAACAGCGTGCCAACCGCGCCATGCATGAAGACTTGGCCGTTCTCCACGTTCTGCCGCGTTCGTGAAAACTCCACCGCGTCGGCCGCTGTTGTTACCCGTTTTGATCTACGTTAAGCCCGGAGCGAAGCCTGCATGATGCCTTTAACCGTGTGGAGCCCATGTGGACCTGCCTTGGCCGCATGAAGCTTCTGCCTTCGTGTGAATAGCCCAGCCGTGTTGCGTGAGCCATTAGCCTACACTGCATGCATGGTTTCACGTGAAGATGCCATGGCCACCTTGGCCACGTCCGCCTGCATTTGAATAGCCAACCAACCTGTCAAGGAGTCCATCGTGCACCCATTACTTTTGATGCATGTCACGTACATATATTATATATATATATATATATATATATATATATATATGCTTTGTATATATATACATATATATTATCTATATACATATATATATATATTGAAAGCCATTTGTTTTTTTTCTTTTATATTTTTTCTTTTTTTTGTTTTTATATTTTATTTTATTTTAAACTAGCCCATGGGCCTTTGGCTTATTTGAACTTTTTTTTCTTATTTTCTCTCTTTTTTTTTAACTAAAATGGACTTTGGCCCATTATTTTGTAACTTGCCAACGTCATATTCATGCCCGCAAAATAAGCAAATTTATTTATTAAAATTATTTAATTCCATCAAAATAAATATTTTACTCTAGATTGTGATTAAGTGTGATAAATGCGTAGTGATACATATTAAAGCTCATAAAAGTGTGTTTAAACATTAATTATCAGGTAAAATTACACACTTATCAAGCGCCTAACGCCACACCCACTGGTGGAGAGCGATCTCGTGCTCCTTATTCCTTCTCCTACTCTCCTTCCACCTACGCTCTATAACTTCGCTGACTTTGGCATCAGAGGGTTTTCCCTGGGATCTCAACCCTGGGCTCCTCTGACTCGTTTCCTACATTGCATCCCGATCGTGGTACCAGCAGCATAGAGTTGCCCAGCATCGTGCGGCTCAAGGCCTAGCGCGAGATCACGCCTCTTCATCTAGCGTCGTCTGTGGGAAACGGACGAAGAGCCAACATGGTGCGAAGAAGCTCTAGTAGGAGAAATATTGGCGAAAAAGGGAAGGCACCAACGGTCGAAGAAAGGGAGCCTGAGCCCTCGCACTCTCCGACGGACACCTACTCTAACGACCGAGCTAACAACCCACCTTCGCTAGCCGAAGGGGGGCAATTCGCTCTTGGGAACCCAGACGCCCTCCAAACACTCAACGCTAAAATGGACGTCCTCGTCGATTTGATGAGGACCCCATATAGCTGGAGAGGAGAGGTCGCGGCTTCGTCGGATGAATCACCCCCCCGCAGAGGCCTCCCGGATGACAGCCGGAGGCCGATTCATCTTTCTAGGAGGATGCATCATCCAGAGCGAGCAGGGTGGACCTTTGCAGACCCTACCTCTGGAGCTAGAGGCCTCCTCCAGCCTAAGAAAAAGGAAGTCTGACCTCAATCAACAACACACAAAGGAGGATGTTCCAGACCCAGAATGCTAGGGAAACACTTGGAGCCCCCCGGCCCCATCCCGGCGATAGGGGAAACTATCCCTCCGACTGTGAGACTTCGAGTAGCGTTTTGCCAAGCAAGAGCGCGCCCTTTGTGCCCCCCAGAAAAACTCCACCCCAGAAGACGAGGAGCAATCCCTGTTCTCTGACAAAATCATGAAGGCTGAGGTCTCCCCGAGAATCTCGCTCCTGGCCTTCAAACCTTACCACAGCCATGGCGACCCAGTCGACCACTACGATAGCTTCGACACCCTAATGACCTTTGACAGGGCATCCGATGCGGTCAAGTGCCGAGCGTTCGTGACTACTCTAGTCCAAGGCGCACAGGGATGGTTCCGAGCACTCGACCCCAGGAGCGTTACAAGCTTATGATAATTCGGGCGACTATTCAAGGAGAGCTTCGCTGGCAGCGGCCCTCCAAGGTCGATAGCGGGATTACTGGCCCTCCTTGAGGTGCAGGGGGGAAAGCTGTGAGCTTACATTAACTACTTCAATGCAGAAGCTCTGTGCATCCCTGGCCTGGATGTGTCCTCCGCCATCACTGCACTGACGGGAGGCACCCGCGATAAAAATCTTTGGCAAGAATTGGTGCTTCACCCCCCTCCTCCCTCTCTGATCTTGTGACCTTAGCTCGACGTCATGCGGAGTGCGAGGAGGTCCTCAACGCCTGCCAAGATCCTACAAGCTTGAGGCGAGAGGGGGAGAAAAAGAGGTCATCCGACCAATCTTCTGGGCGGGGGAAGAGGAGGAATCAAGAGGGCGACTGAAAGGAACCCCCGCGTAAGTTTGAGTGCCATACTCCTCTATCTGCCCCCGTCTACCAAATTTATCAAGAAATAAATGACTCAGGACAACTCCGCCATCCCGAGCCGTTGAAGGCCGACCCAAAGTGTCGGAGTCGTCGAAAACACTGCCAGTTCCACGATGATCATGGCCACCAGACGGGAGATTGCCACCAGCTCAAGTACGTGACTGAGTAGAGGGAGGACCATGGAATTCCCCCTGAAGAAATTGATAATCACCCCCGAGGAGTCCACATAAACGTCATCTCAGGTGGATCAGCCTCGGGCGGAGATACCAACCGAGGAAGAAAGCGTCATGCCGAGCGAGCCAGCAGAGCTTCCGAGCCGCCCAAAGCTCCTCCCCCGGTGACCGACCAGTAGTCCTTGGTCTTCTCGGACCAGGACCTCGAAGGAGTGGTCACCCCACATGATGACACCTTTGTTATCTCGGCTACGATGAACCATTGTAATGTGGACCAGATCTTAGTGGATAATGGTAGTACCCCTGACATTTTGTCGTATGAGTGTTTGCTAAAGATGGGTGAAAACCCGTCAAAACTACGTCCGATCCGAACCCCCCTCTATGGGTTTAATGGCCAGGTGATCTATCCCGAGGGAGCCCTAAGCCTGCCGGTTACCCTCGGTACCCTACCCAAAGTCGTAACCTTTATGGCAAACTTCGTAGTGGTCAAGGAGATATCGGCCTATAATGCCATTTTCGGCCAAGGCATCCTCGGTCAAATCACGGCGGTGCCCTCCACATACCACCAAAAAATGAAGTTTCCCACCAAATACGGCATCGGGGAAGTCCAAGGCAATCAGGCAACACCTAGAAGGTGCTATAAGATCTCGGTAGAAATCGTAAGGCCAGAGGGCAAGGGTAAAGAGCTCGGAATGATTGAAGATAAAACGGCAAGCAAACCCGGGGGAGAGCTACTGTCTATTTTCCTCAGAAATGATCTGACCCTCGAAGTAAAAATCGAGGCAGATCTACCACCTGAACTACAAGCTCAATATAAAGACTTTCTTTCGGAGTATGTGCACATTTTCGCATGGTCTGACGAGGATCTCCATGGCATTCCCAAGGAGACAGTAATGCACCCCCTCAACCTCGACCTTGCCGTAAAATTGGTACAACAATGAAAGAGGAAGCACACCCCTGAGAAACAGGCGATTATTAAAGAGCATATCAACAAGGGGAAGAAAATTGGGTTATTTAACCTGGTCCTTTACCCTACCTAGCTCGCCAGCGTCGTCCTGGTACCCAAAACCTCGGGCAAATGACGGATGTGCGTCAACTTCACCGACCTCAATAAAGCCACCCCGAAAGACTGCTACCCACTACCAAGCATCGACCAACTCATCGATTCAACTGCAGGCAGCGAATTTCTTAGTTTTCTAGATGCATATTCTGGATATCACCAGATCCAAATGAGCCCCGAAGACATAGAGAAGACCACCTTCATCACCGACTTCGGCATCTATTGCTATACCCGAATGCCATTCTGACTAAAAAATGTCGGAGCTACTTACCAAAGGCTGATCAATCAGATATTTGAGGATCAGATTGGGCGGAATGTCGAAGCCTATATCGACGACATGCTTTTAAAATCACAAAAGGCCAAGCGCCATTTTGCCGACCTGGCCGAGACCTTCAGCACCTTCCAGAGGTACCAAATGAAGCTCAATCCTGCCAAGTGTGCCTTTGGGCTTAAGTCTGGGAAATTCCTGGGCTTCCTGGTGACCCAACAAGGGATCGAAGCCAACCCTGACAAGGTCCAGGCTATCCTTGATATGCGGCCACCTACTTGCATCAAAGATGTGCAGCGACTGACCGGGTGGATCGCCACGCTAAACCGCTTCCTATCCCGAGGGGCAGAATGCTGCCTACCCTTCTTCAAATTTTTGAGAGGACCGAAATTGGCAACCCTCGCGTTCGCTTGGGACGAGGAGTGCGAGAAGGCATTCACCGAGCTTAAGGAGTTTCTGACGTCACCTTCTGTATTATCCAAGCTAGTACCGGGAGAGACTCTATACCTTTATCTCTCGGCAACACCATCCACGGTAAGCTCAGTCCTCATTCGAGATGAACAAGGAAGACAAAGGCCCATTTATTACATCAGTAAAGTTCTCTTGGATGCCGAAAGGAGGTACCCCATAATCGAGAAACTCGTGCTAGCGTTGGTTACCTCGGCCAAGCGCCTCCGACCATACTTCCAAGGACACTCCATTATGGTGCTGACTAGCGAGCCTTTGAAGAAAATTCTGGCCCATCCAGAAGCCTCGGATCGACTCGTCAAGTGGGAAATATTGCTTGGGGCCTACGACATTTCCTACCGGCCCCGCACCGCCATTAAGGGAGAAGCTCTCGCCGATTTTATCGCAAAGACTGTTGTCCCTCCGGGAGAGGCGTCCGAACCAACGGCCAGCTCGGCATGGGATCTCTTCGTGGATGGATCATCCAATTCAACTGACAGCGGAGCGGGCATCCTCATCACATCCCCAGAAGGTGTCGAGCTCCAGTACGCCCTGAAATTCAAATTCAAGGCCTCCAAAAATGCCTCAGAGTACGAAGCCCTGATTTTTGGGGCTAGGATGGTAAAGCACCTAGGAGCCGAGCGAGTCAACATCTACACCGACTCTCAATTGGTCGCTAGCCAAATCCATGGAGACTACGAAGCTTGGGAACCATAGATGGTCAAATGCCTTCACCTGGTGAAAGAGATAGCTCGATCATTAGAGAGCTTTTAGGTAATCCAAATAGCCCAGGAAGAAAACTCCCAAGCAGATGCCCTCTCTCGATTGGCTTCTTCCAACACCACACAAGGGACCAGGTTCATCCTACTCGAAGAGTTGGACCGACCGAGCGTGGAAATTGAAATCGTAGCAACCGTGCAGGCATCTCCCGACGACTGGAGGACCCCATACGTAGCCTGGCTAACTGACTCTCGAGAGCCCGCTGACCCTCGAGAGGACAGGAGACTCAAATATCAAGCTCGGTGATTCATCTTATTCGATGGAAATTTTTACCGATGATTTTTTGCCCGACCCCTCCTCAAGTGCCTTAGCACCCCAGAGGCTCAGCGAGTTGTTGAAGAAATTCACGAAGGGATCTGCGGAGCACACCAAGGGGGGAGGTCGATAGCGAGGATCTTGGTACACCGAGGTCACTGGTGGCCCACCCTCTAGCGAGACTGCTCTGCATATGCTCAGAAGTGTGACCGCTACCAAAGGTTCGACCACCTGGTCCACCAACCAGCCCCGGAGCTTATAACTTTAATCGAGCCTTATCCCTTCGCTCGGTGGGAATTGATATCCTTGGGCCCTTCCCAGTGGCCCGGGCTTAGAAAAGGTTGCTTATTATAGCCATTGACAATTTCTCCAAAATGGATCGAGGCCGAAGCTACTGCTAAGATAACTGAAGCAGTGATCTGGAGTTTCATGTGGAGAACGATCATTTGTAATTTTGGCATCCCCCAAGTGATTGTGAGTGATAACGGTCGACAGTTTGACAGCGCTTATTTTAAGAATAAGTGTGCTGACCTACATATTCGCAACCACTTCACTTCGGTAGCCCACCCCCAAGCTAACGGGCTGGTCGAAAATGCCAACAAAACTATCCTCAAAGGCATAAAGACCCGGCTAGGCAAAGCCAAGGGTAATTGGCTCGAGGAACTGCCTAGCGTACTATGGTCGTACCGAACCACTCCTAGAACCGCCTCGGGCGAAACTCCATTCCAACTAGTATATGGCACCGAGGAAGTCATCCCACTAGAGGTCGGTAGCCCATCCCTTCATGTTATCCACTTCCTGTCTGAGTCTAATGAGCAGAAGCTGCTGGAAAACTTGGACCTGACCGACGAAGTACGTGAGGTCACAAGAATTTGAGCGATTGAGTACCGGTGATGCATGATTCAGTACTACAACGCTCAGGTCTGAGACAAGCAGTTCCATCCAGGAGACCTCGTTCTCAGGAAGGCCGAAGCCTCTCGACCACTGGAGGCGGTGGGGAAGCTAGCCCCTAACTGGGAAGGCCCCTACCGAGTGATCGAGACACTCGGGAAAAGAGCATACTGACTATCTACCATGGAAGGGACGCCTATCCCTCGGACTTGGAACGTGGCGGCCCTGCAGAAGTTCTATTTCTGAGCTCATCTATACTTGTAAGAAACCAATAAATGCAATAAACTCTCCATTTCATTAATGTCACAATTTTGGCACATCAGATGGGCTGTAGCCAGCACAGTGTGCATATAAAAAAAAGTGATACACCACGAACTGAGTACTTGGTGCAGACGGGTTTAGCAGCTCCAACCCGAGCCACTGACTCCACCCAGTATGGAAACTGGCTCGGATGACGGACGGTTGACTTTGTCTGCTCGGGAAGTTCGGAAGAAATGGTGTTAGTAGGAAGGAAAAGAAAAGGAAAATATGCCCGGACACCAAAAAACAAGGGAAGACCTCCTCTACCAACTCTTTGGAAGATGGAGCAGAGCAAAGCCAAAAAAGGATGGCACGGGCAAGAAGAAACAGAAAGCAAGCACCCTCTGGGTGGTGCGAGCAAGGAAAGAGGAGGAGCAGAAAGAGGGCATCCTACAAAGAGTGAAATAAAAAGGAGGGGGAGAGGGGGAGCAGAAGAGATGAGGAAGGAGCGAGGCAAAGCCATAGCTCTAAATGCCCTCCTTCTCTCCGACTCCCTCCCCTTCTACCTTCCTCCTAAATAGGGGTGGTGGTCCAGAGGTCAGGAGGGAGCACGTCGCCATGCGCCGTCCCTTCTTGTACGCCGCCCGTCATTCGCCGTCCATTCTTCTACGCCGAAGTCATCCAGACGCCACCACCGACACCTTCATCAATGTCGGACTCCATACCTCACCGAAAGATGACAACAGAAAATAAGGCGGTGCCAATTTTCACCGTAGAGAGAAGGAAGAGCAGGAAACTCAATGAAGCCCCTGTTGCAGTGTGAAGAGGAAAAGGTGCCTTCGAGACCTTTTATAGGCCGGAGGGGGAAACCCTTGCCTTAATTGAACCTCTCCTCGAAAACACGCAAGGGACTGAAAAGTGAAGGCGAATACCTCCCCGAGGAGTAATTACGCCTCCCTACAATTAAAATCTCTCTACAAGAATATGGGAGCAGACATGTCAGTTAAAGCACCAAAAGATAGAAAAATGCCAGATAAGCACCCTTTGATCAGTCGATCAGCATTACGACCAGATTTTTTGGTGGAAAAATCAGACAAGATATTTGATTTACCAACGACTGCGGATATAAAACTCAGCCAAGTACGGCAAGAAGCATTCAAGTACGCTCTAAAACTTGCTGCCATTATATTCCGAGGAAAAGAAAGTACATGATGAAGTTTCCAAAAAAGGCCCCCATACAAAAAGAGGAAGGGCCAGTAAAGCAAAGACAGCCTAATCAATCGAGATGGTAGAAGAAGGGGAGGTCGACGATCATTCCAGAAGCCCGATAGTTGGAAGGCCCGCGCGTGCTCGACCCCTCTCCTACAGTCATGTGCGGTTCATCCTCGGCTCCCTCGGTGACGGCCAGCCCAGACACTAAACCCACCTGTGCTGGAACTGTCTCAGCTGCGTGCCCTCCCGAGGCAGCCTGGCTCGGGGAGCCCTCAACCTCGGGAGCGAAACTGTCCTATCTGCCATCCTCACCGATCGATGCCGCAGAGGAGGGGGGAGTCGAGCCTCCTTCATCCGAGTCATACCGCTGATCGGGAAGAAAGACGAGCTCATTAGAAACCTATTGTTGGGCCTCCCTGATGGCCGGGTTGAAGCCCTGGGTGAATCTCTTCCGCAACCCCCGCTGATAGCTCGACTCGTAGTAAGGTAGTAAGCAAAGGTACTCTTCTTCGAGGCCTCGAGGTACTCCTCCGAGCTCAGATATCGCTCGGCGGCCCTCACCTCAGCCTCTGCTTCCCTTGCCTCGGCCTCAGCCAACTTCTCCTCAATCTCGGCCAGCTTCATTTCAGTTTTGGCCTGCTTCACCTTGGCCTCGGCCTGCATTATCTCAGCCTCCTCCCTAGCTCGATCAGTTTCCAGGAGACGGTTCCTGAGCTCATCCCGCTCAGCCTCCCCCTGCCTTGAGCTCGATGCATTGGACTGGCACTCCTATTTTAGGAGGTGAGTTTTTTGCTCGATAGTACGGCGAGCCTGGGACAACTGCTCGGATAGTGACCGCACACCCTCCTGATGCGCTCAATCCTGCGCCCGGAGCAAGACCACCTCCTTCCGGAGGACCGCAAGCTCGGAGGACAGCTGCTCGGCCTTCTGGTCGGACTCGACGCGACCTTTGGCCTGAGCCATTTCGCTGCTCTTCAAATTCATCTAGTGACCGGTCATCTTCGCCCCCAATTGAGCCATGAACATGCCGCCATCCATCACCCTCTCGAGGAGCATCGAAGGAGGGCATCGCCAAAACTCTTCCTGGACGGACGGGGACTCCAGCTCTAGGCAACGCTGATACAGGGAAGCCTGAATGACAAACCGCCCCTGCTGCGAAGTGGAACTCCTCCGAAGCAGAATCTGCACGGGGATATATCCCCCGACACAGCAACGCTCGGCCCAACAGGGACCCTGGCACCAACCTCTTCCCTGCGCACCCCCGCATGCTCTGTCGGACCCTCAAAGTTGACCTCCGCTCCTTGTGCCCCCGTAGACTCGGTGATGACCTCCTCGGCCGACTCATGCCTCTCCGGCCCCGCAATTAACGAGCCCAAGCAACGAGTACCCTTGGCTAGAGACTCCCCCGTTGGAGGAGGGACCTTCGTCTTCTTCCGCCTACTCTTCTCAGCGGTCAGGTCTTTCATCGCCCCCAACAGCAGCGGCGCCCCTTGAGCTTTCCATTTGGACTCCTGTTGCCTTGGCTCATCCTCCCGAGTGACCCGTTTACCCTTATCTCGGGCGAAGAGGCGCCCTCGGGAGCCCTAGGTGCGTCTGAAGTGGCGACCCCTAGCTCCGGCGGTTGCTCCAAGTCCTCGCCGCTCCTCGCGTCTGCTCACCAAAGGAACCTCGTCAGCAAAAGCCCCACCGACCAAGAAAAAAAAAGGAAGTACAGTAGAGGTTTCTGAGGTCCTTACCATCAGGCAACGCACTGCGAGAGAAGTATTTGACAAAGGCCGGAGTCAACAGCTCGGTGGTCAACTGACGATTATCCTACATAACTTTGACCTCCTCCTCCAGCTCTAGGGAGATCACTGGAAGCTTTTCGGAAAGGACTGGCTGAAGTTTAGGCTCAATAAGAAAATCCCACATATAGCCAACTTTGATAAACCCCACCCAGAAAAATTGAGTCTTCCACCCCTTATGCGAGGAATCCCGAGGGGAAAGAGTCACACAACTCCTCCCTCTCCTCATCTTAACAAAAAAGATGCCCTTCCCAGCATGGGCATGCTCCTTCAGCTTGAAGAAAGTGTGAAAAAGATCTAAAGAAGCAGCCACGCCGCATGAGCCACAGAGAGCGAGGAAAGAAAAAATGAAGGTGTAGGAGTTTGAAACCAACTGGACAGGAGCCAGTTGGAAGAACTTCAAAAGCCCGACAATAAAGGGGTGGAGGGGAAGGCGGAAGCCGCACTTCCAAGCCAGAAGAAATGTACAAAAGATGCCCGAACGAGTATCCAGACAAGACTCATGGGGTTTGGTAGGAGAGAAGAAATTCCGCCAAGGCAACCTGTAGAGGATCTCAATCTCTTTCGTCGTGGACTCTGTCAGTTTGCTACGAGGATGATCGCTAGACGCCGGCTCCACGCTTACGCCTTGCTCGAATTCCTAGATTTTGGCTTCAACATCGTGGTCCACCATGGATGAAAGGGAGGATGGGGAAGGGACGCCTGAATCAGATGAGCTAGGTGGAGGGGGAAGCTGTCGGACAGCCTCCGCAGTAATCTCCGCTAACTCTGCAAAAGCCTCTGCGAGCGTCCGCTCCCTCTAGCCGCTTCTCGATGCATAAACTCTCCTATGAACTCATGGACATGATAAGGAAAACCCTAAGCGGAGAAAGCGTAAGGCGCAAGCACAAGCCTCTATTTATAAGACCCAAGCAATCCCAAGTGCCGCCGCTGTGACGTTTCAAACTCTGAGAAGGGTGATTTTCGAGCCCAAGAGTAGCATGTCATCATCGGGCTCGGGCCCCCATGCGACAGTACAGCCGTATCCTCGGCCCCTAAATGCAGTCGGCCAATGTACCGCCGAACCAATACGATGCCACCACGACCAGGGCCCCCCATCTTCTTGAACCAAGATAGCCCTATAAACGGCCCCTGAGTTTCGAGACCGGGACAGCTCCCAAACGGTCGATCCTCGACCGAGCCACGAATGCTACCTGATCATATTCTACTCTCCGAGCCCGATCATAAGGCTCGGTTGTAAGGGGGGGCAAGTGGAGAGGGGTAAGTTAGCAGCACGATGAATATACGATTGAGAGCAGCCCAACCAGGTCTAGCCAGACCCAAACAGGCCGAACTTTTTAAGCTACCGCCCAATTTATGGGCCCATTTATCTTGAAGCCCAAAGTCGCTCGGACCAATACTTCCTAGGCGGCCTCTGGCCCTGAAGCCCGAGCAACCGTCGAGCAGGGAAAGCCCAAGCGGTGCCCGATCGTAACAGAATGAGGGAAGATCGAGAGTCAATGAAAGGGGAGACCAAGCGACTAAGCCACGAACGGCCGAGTAACACCCCCTATACTCTCCACCTCCTCTGAGCACCCTACGGAGAAGAACACTATTTAAAGGGAAACCCTCCAAAAAATATAATCCTGAGCACCTAACACTACACCCGCTGGTGGAGAGCGATCTCGTGCTCCTCATTCCTTCTCCTTCTCTCCTTCCACATACGCTCTATAACTTCGTTGACTTTGGCATCGGAGGGTTTTCCCCGAGGTCTCAACCCTGGGCTCCTCTGAGTCGTTTCCTACTTTGCAGATTCTCGATCGTGGTACCAGCAGCATAGGCTTGCCCAGCATCGTGCGGCTCAGGACCTAGTCCGAGATCACGCCTCTTCAAGCGCAGTGAGAATTTTTTTGACCAATCGCAGCAGAATAAAAATGATGGATATATTTGAAGTATAACAGAGTGAAATTAAGCCTATGTAGATTAGTTCTCTCAAACTCACCGTTCTTACTCGATCAAAATGGACATAATAGCAATCAAACAGACCACTACAAGATGCGAGATAGATTTTTAGGTGGTTCGGTAGGACATACACGTCCTCCTACATCCACCCCTCACTGAATAGTTGAGGATCCACCCACTTCAAATGAAGCGGACGGAGCTTACGCTCCAAACACACAGAGACACAGTGTCCACCACGACTCGACAACTGGATCAAGACACACACTCTCTCTGCAACAACTGCAGCACTATAAACCCTTAACCGTACACAGACGATTCAGCACACATAGATTCGTATTTCATAAAAACAAAAATATGTTTAATACATGCTCATAAACTGAAAAGAAATCATCAGAATATATGTAGGAAGGTTGCAGAAGTGTATCCTTATATGATGATGGGCCTGGAGACGTTTTTGCTTGAAGCTTCAACAGTGGGGGGTTGATCTTCAACTGATATGATGACGAGCGAACTCATCCTTGGATATACAGCCTCGTCGGAGCATGAACACTTGAGAAAGTGATGCAGATCTGTAAGATGCCAACCCAAATCGCCCCTACAAGAGAAGAAAATGTGATGAACTCAAGAGGAACTCTCCTCCTCTCCCACCTGCGGCCAAAGCCCTCTCTATTGCTCTATACATATCTGAAATCGCAACTCATATATATGGGCACAATAGGATGTATGAAAGACCATAGAAGCCCATGCAAAACCCTTGCAAAAGCCCTCTAGGATGTGTATTAGAACCCTAAGGGCAATGGGGTCAAAGAAGAGTTCATTCGACTAGGGTTTAATGGGTTTCGAATTAGATTCGAAAACCCCTTTCCAGATCGCCCGAAGGAATCGGTCGACCGATCCACACATTGGTCGACCAAAATACCTGCAAAATAGAAAATCAAGGTGAAATCAATGAGTTTTCATATACATTGATGCCACCTTACCTTTGATCAAACTCTTGGATTCTTTGGGAGCCTATTAAGCATTATCAAACCCATTTCCTACACCAAGAAACAATTTCACCAAGATTCACATGAATTAACTTAATCAACTTTCAAGCTCAAAAGCTCCATGAACGAAATGCAGAAAATGCATTGGCTTGATGCTAAGTAAGCATGGGGTCGACTCACCCATTCACAACATACAACATACAGAGGGAGTCGACTCTAGGAGTCGACCCCTATAACCAATTGACCCTTCAACAAACAATTGAAGTATTTTAAGAAAATAAAGGCCTTACCAGTGAGTCTTAAGAGAAACAAATGATTTACCACGGTCTTGATCCTTGATTGCATGATGGCACTTCCACATGATAAACATCAAGGATTCAAGAGCCTTGTTCTGCAATGCATGATGAACAATGAATGAACACCTTTGGTTGGCAATTTTCTTCATTGAACATCTCAATAACACAAGCACACAAGAATTGTCATCATTGAAACTTAACTACCAAAATCAACTAGGAGATTCTCCCACTTTTTGATGAGGACAAAACAATGTGTGCATGAATTCCAAATGACAATTGATTGATAGATAGTGTGTCTAAACTGTGTGAGTATATGTCAGTTGAGAGTGATGATGTGAAAACTATGAAGTATGCACATATAAAAACTATGAACATGTATGAAAACTATGAAGTATCTAGAACTGAAATGCACTTTGTTCTCCCCCTTTTTGTCATGAACAAAAACCGACTGACAATGGGGTTATTTAGACTGGATATGTACATGTATGATCTAGAGATTTGTATGAAATGTAGTATGAAATGATTTTAAATTATTCATGCAAGCAAGCAAGCATGAAAGGCAATCAAGCAAGTAATACTATACTCCTCCTCAATGGGGTAGAAGGATAGCAAGTGAACAGTGGATTCAAAATCAAAGTGTGAGACAAGAAGCATAATCAATAAAGGTAGTGCATGCATAAACTAGAAGCACTGTATAAACTATGATAAGAACGAATTCAGAGTATACAACCATCACAAGAGTACCCAAGAGTGAAATGTGAGCCAATGAGTAATAAGCTTCAAAATATATGTGATGGGGACATCAAAGCAAGGTCACTATTTCTTTGTTTGTTTTGTTTGCATTTATACCCTTGTGTCAAATGGGTTTGCAATTGTAAGGCATTATAAGACGTGGGGTTAGTCCTTAGGAATTAGTGGGTTTCTTTGCAAAAATGCCATGTTGGCCCGGCGGGACCCCCACCTTCTTTCCCATTGGTCCACCTAGGTTCTAGGGCCCACTTGGGCTGGTCTTTGGTCCATGGGAGGACTTGGACCAAGGAGGAAAAATCCCATTTGACTAAAGAGGGCACCCCCCATTTTTCTTGGTCTAAGATAGTGACTCCTCCCCCTTTTGTTGACCTTTCCCCTTGAATCAAGGAGAGGAAGGATCTTTCCCCTCACACCTTCGACCAAAGACCTTCCCCCTCTCCTGGCTGCGCCCCCCCTCTCTCCCCATGTCATTATCTATATAAGCATGTGTATCATTTGTAAGGTTAATGAAGATTAATGAGAGAAAAAAGTGGAATTTGCTCCAAGCAACCAAGGGCGCAGCCCCCCTCTCTCTCCCAACCCCTTGCAGCTGTGAAAGCTCCCTTCTTCTGAGGTGTGATACCTCCATATCAGTCCTGTAGTGGGTGAGAAGCTCAGCACCGCCGCCGCCGCCGCTATCGAGCCGTCGTCGCACCACCACCGCCTCGTTGTTGGAGTTCTATCTACCACCTTCCAACAGCTTGAAACCCATTTTTTAGCTCTCAATACGAAGATCTGATCAAGCTGATATTTTTAGGGTGAGTTCCCCTTGTTGTTCCCACGTCCCATAAAAAATTTCACATAGATCCCATTTCGTTTGCCCCCCTTTTCATTTTAAATCCCACTGTCTACACAATCTGCCCCTGTGCAGATCTGTGTTCTAGCAACCCACCTCTTCTCCGATTTGACCCCCTTTCTAATTTTAGATCTAGCTGAAATTTGTACTGGGACTTATGTCCACTAAAACCCCTTGCCATAATGTTTTTCATGATTTTTTGAGTTTGCTTACCCTTCCTAAAAACCTCTGCAAGAACTGGACCTTGTTCTGTTCCCAACAGTCCAGATCTGACATTTCCTGCCATAAAATCCATTCCACCCACTAAACCCCTTCCAAAAATTACCAAACAAATTGTGTGTCATCCACACACTCCCATCTATCATACATAAAAATTCCAAATCCTAGATCTACCACTTGCCCTTCGGTCAAACAACATTTTCAGGCAGATCCCAATCTTCTCGAAATTTCTTGAGATAGAAGTCCGTCTGTTCTAAATTCTACCAAGGAGGATATAGAGACAGGAAAATTCCTGTAACACGAGGGGGTTGTAGATCTGCAAGAGAGCTTCACAATGGCACTGGTTTCACGTCGATCCGACGTCGGAGCGGATCACAGTAATTATTTCCATCGAGTCGTGCAGTTCTAAAACAGCAGAACAGATTCGGGACAGCAAGCTGCAGCACCGAGTAGCAGCGCGTCGGAACCGTCGAAGCTGCCCAAAAAGTCGCCCGTCAACCCGAGCTTGATACTCCCGGGTCACCATTGTAGCCCTTTACCTGATGTGACACCGACCTATGACCTATATTGCAAGCATTCAAGTTTGAGCAGCGGACTCACACTAGCGAGCTCACCCGTATGGCACACACTAGGGCCCGAAGGCAACTAGGCGATGTTGGAGAGGGTCCGAGGTGGGACCATGAGGCTCCAAGGGTTGGCAAGCTTGGGGAGAACCCAAAATGGGCCTAGATGCCCAAATCATGGGCGGCCAACACACCAAGGGTGTGGGTTAAGTGGATTCACTCTCAACTCGCCCACGGTGGTCACTCAATTTGGTGGCAATGTAAAATCGGACACTCTCTTACCGCCGACGGAGTAACTATAGCAATACTAAGCTAAGCAAGTGATTAGACCAGTAAGAGAGGGACCGAGGCTCACCTAGCCGGCGTGAAGACGCTGACTCCGGCCGGAGACGGGGGCGAGCGGGGAGGCGAGGGTATGTACCCGCACGCCGCGTCGATTGAAGCTTCAAACCTACGACTTAATAATTACATGAACTACACCCCATGCAAGAGGGGGGATATTGGGGTGGGGATTATGCTTAATACATCCAAAACTACCTCCACGCAGGGAGGGGCCTTCAGCCGGCCAAGCGGGGTGGGGAGATATGCAAAGATAACCGACTTCCCGAGCTTCGCCGATTCTGCCTAGCTTCTGTATTTCTGGATAGAGGGTCGATGTCGATGCTGCCAATAATTCCACCAAGCTCAGAATCTGATGAGACTTACGCCAAAAGCTTGCTAACAGGTTGAGGATGATGTCTGAATTTTGGCAGGTGCTCTGGAACTCAGGGCTGGTCGGGCCAGCAACTGGAACAGGTCAGCAGCTTCTTCCTCTGGCTGGTGCAGAACTGGTACAGCAGGTTGAAGAAGGCACCACGGATGCTCCTGAACTCCAAATGAGACAAGCCTGGCGGTGACGTGATCGTCGTCGGAGTAGCTTCGAGCAGAATCGACTGGGCCCCAATCGGAGGTCGGAGAAGAACAAGGTAGCCGGATGAGCAGGGGCAGGTCAAACCTGGACCCACAGGGGGCAGACGACACACCCCGACGAAGAAAATGGTAACTGGAAGCTTCGGAGGCCGAATGTGGTCCTTCTTCTTGGAGATGACAGCTAACTGGTAATAGTTTCAGCCCTCCAAAATTGGCGCTCAGATCCCTCACGAGCTGGCCGAGGTCAACAGTTGAACAGGAGCTCTGTCTCTGGTTCGGACAGGAACAGTTTCCCAGCAGCAGATTGACAGCAATGCCACGACCGGTCACGAACTCCAAATCGAGCGCCGTCAAAGCCGTTGGTTCGGCTGTCGAGTCTTCTACGCAGAAAAATTAACGGGGAAGCGAACCGATGCCAAGGTTGGTCGGTAGCCTCAGATCACCGGTGAAGGGTCGCTGCAGACTGTGGGAGGACAGAACGTATACTTCGGGGGAGAAAAATGATATCTCCCATATTCAAATGCCAAATGGAGCTCCGCTTTCTGGGGATGAAAGAGGATTCAGAGAAGAAGAATTTTGGTGAAGAAACCGAGCTCTGATTCTTGCTAGGTTGGTCGTGGTGAAACTTCCAAATGCTCTCTGGTCTTCAGCCTGGGGCAGATTGCACAGTCGCACAAGATCTGCTCCACCGCACAGCTCCGAGCTCGGATGGATGCGGGAGCACCTCTGTTGGAAAGAGGACTCAAAGACGATTCCAACGATGTATGAAGCGCCTTCAGAAGCCTCAGGATGACGATGTGACCCCTTCTGTAAGTCACTGGACTTCTGCCACCTACAACCTGCGAACTGTAGGTGGAAGGTGGCGGGAGAAATGGGGTAAATGGAAGTGGAAATGGGGGTGAATTGGTGTGGGAGTGACCCCTAGTTGTGAGGGGGCCTAGGAGAGGGTGTTCTAAGGTGTGGGAGAGGGAGAATGGGGTCTGGAATGGGGTGTTTTCAGAGGGTGAGAGAGGAGCTACGAATTTGGGCTGTGAGGGAGGCACAAGTGGGTGGAGGGTTTGAATTTTCTTTGATGGGGAGTGATCAATGGTGGTCTTGGGGATGGGAAGAGGTGTCTTGAGAAGGTGGAGTGAGGTTTGGGGAAGGGAAATGGGTAGTTGGGGGTTGGAAGGTGGAGTGGGGATTGGGTGGAGCTCTCTTGGGACTAGGGGGTGGAATAAAGAGGGTTATGGGGAAGGGGAGAGGTTTAAATGGGGTAGGTGGGAGATGGGGTGGTTGGAAAGGTGATTGAATGAGGGGAGGGGAGTTAATGAGAGGTAAATGGGGAGGAGAGAGAAAATTCTGAAAATTGGGGTGGAGGGAGAGAGAGAGAGAGATAATGAGAGAGAGAGATATTGAGAGAGAAGGCTAGAGGGATTTGGAGTATATCTGGAATTCAATATTCATGCATAAGTTGTTACATATGAGGAGTGGGGTGGCCTATTTATAGGCACATGAATTTTTCACAAAGGACCCTAACAAAAGACACAATGACTAATAACCGAAGGGAAGGGGGGTGTCCATGGGCCTAGCCCAATGAGATGGGCCCAATAGCCTATCTAAACAACAGAACGACTTAGGACATTGGTAGATAACCTACTAACCTAGGTACATGACTCAAATAAAGGGAAAATTACATGATTAAGACTCAAATAAAAATAAGAAAAATACATGACTCGACTCAAACACTTGAGGAACATAATGGCGCTTGCCGACGAACAATCCGAGTCCGGAGAAAATGTGGAGGGGCAAGGGATGCCCTCATCATACCCCCGGGGTGGGGAAAACTCGACCCCGTCGAGTATGGGTCCACCAGGGAAGTAGTATATCGAACTGCGGCTCTGGGCGATCCACGATCTCCATACTCAACTCGCGACCATAGTCAGGGAACGGCGCTTCAGCTCGACAAAGTGGCTCGGTCATACCCTCATGCTGGCGATGGGATCTTGCTTGCCTAGTATTGCCGCTGTGTGCTCACGTCGGCTCTCAGGCTATTTGTGGTGGTACTCCGAGGGTGTCTCTCACAATGGTAGGTGTAAGCTGGAGGCACTCACTAGGATCCACCGCGGTGCCCTTATAAGGTGCTAGATCCGCCACATGAGAAATGGGGAGAATCCCAAAACCCTTTTTGAAAGTTCAACCCATAAGTCGGGTTGCCAAAGCCACTCGGAACTTGGAAAGGTCCAAGTCCTCGTGCCCTCAATTTGGAGGTGACCCTGGGGTAGAGCCACTCCAAAGTCATCATCGTCAAGTTACCAACTTGGAATTCCAAGTGGCGCTCATGAGTTTTTGCTCGCTTGTTGTGAATATCACCGCTTGTTGCTTGATATGTGCTTGGATGCATATGCCATGCTTGATGATGTGATGTGAGTGGGCAATGTTTGGTATGCAAAGGTGGTCCGGGGCAGCCACATGTAGATCGATCATGCTTTGATGCTATGAAGATTGTGACAGACTCAGGGGGGTCGGGACATCCATAGACGAACCTTTTATGCATGGGTATGACAAATGTCGGGGGACCCGGACATCCATGTATGCTCCTCTCATACTTAAGACTCATGATGAATGAGGGTGGGCCAATACATCCAAATACGGTCCACTTATGCTTCCTACTTAACATGTGGGTGATGTAAATGAATGTACCCGACTTATGAATCATGCCAAGTGGTGTTGTATGCCAAGACTTATGCACTCTTGTGACAAAGATGTCTCCTATGTGTGGGCCTTTGGACTTCCATTGGAATGGGTCGAAGGGGTCTAGAAAGGTGGATATCATGAGATGGGGCACTTCCTCGATCCCTAGGTGTATACCACCCAAAGTCATGGTTCCCATGGTGTAACCCGGGTCTAGGATGGGGTGGATTGGATCAAACATGGTGGGTTGGGGTAGGGAAAGGTAGGTGGTAGTTAAGGTGGTTGGGTTACTCGGGTTCCTTGACTCCCATTGGAATGGATCATAGGGATCATAAAGTGGGTTACCAAGGGGCTCCATGTCCTCAAGGTCCTCAAAAGGTGATGAGTCATCTTCTTCTAGTGGAATGGTTGGGCCGGTGTATGGGGTGGGCTGGTTGGTCAAGGTTTTAGGAATCACAATGGTAGGGGAGTGGACCAGGATGGGCTCTTCCACTATGGGGAGAAGGAAAAGGATGTCACTAGTATAGCAACCAATAGTGCAAACCGAGGAGATAGACCCAATGCATGGGTGGATGAGGTTAAGGCTCTTGGGTTGGTCAGCTCCTAGGGCCAATAAAGAAGTCAAGTCTGATTGTCACTTTAGACCTTTGAGGAGATCATCCCAATCTTCTACCTCATAGTAGGATTGGATTGTGGTGTGATAGCAGTGGAGGGGAACAATTTGGGATGGATATCCCAAAGGTGAGAGAGGTGGGGGTGAGCTAGGAAGGGTGGGTCCTTGCTTGAGCCATTGGAGTATATGCTCATTCATGGTGAAGGTGGGTGACTCTTGAGGATCCGAGCTATTTGAAGTGGTAAAGGGTTGAGGCTTTTTCTTACCATTGGTGTGATCTTGGGCTTCCTTATGGGTGGGAATGGGTTCCGGACTATCATCTACTCCCATGTGGAGGGTTGTGGAGGTTTCAATTCCTAGTGTTAATGGGTTGGGTAGGTCTAATGCGGGAGAATTGGTGATAGCTGGAGCATGGTGCACTTGGGGTGGTGGGTAAGGGTGGACTTGGATCGGATGGGGAAGTAGACGAGGCCTAGGTTGGGGAAAGATTGGTGTAGGAAGCGGGAGGTGAGTTGGGTGAGGGGTTTTGGGTTTGGGGATGGTGGCCATTATGGACCTTGGTGGAGGGGTGGACACGGTGTCCACATGGTTTTTAATGGTGAGGGTTGGATGAGTGGTGGTCACCATGGAGGGAATTGGGTCGGTTAGGGGTCTCTTGCCCTTGGGATCATTTGGGGTGGAAGTGGGGGCTAAAGAGGCTTGACTAGTGTAGGTTAGTGAAGGGGGTTTTGGTTGGGGTGTGGGGGCCCTCATGGGATTAGGTGGGGAGGTGGAGGCCTTGGAGACTTGGGTTCTAGTGGTAAGGGTTTGGACGGGTGGGTTTGGAGGAGTGAGAGTGCTCCTCGAGTTTTGGTAACCCGGGTAGGAAGGGGACATATATTTTGCTCTAAGTTGCTCCTTCATGTCCTTCCAAGTGGTGATGTGAGTTTCCCTTCTAAGTATCTTTAGCCCGACAATTTGCATCCAATAAGTTTCCGCCCGTTTGGTAAGTTACATTTTGGCAACCAATGCCTTTTCATCCTCGGATATATGATACCAAGTGAAGTATTGGTCCATTGTAGCTTCCCAATCTAAATATTCTCTAGGAGAGGTTCCATCAAAGGTGGGAAGTGGGAAAGGGACCATTCTATCGTCTGTCTTTGGGGCGGGCCTATTTTCTCCAAGTTGGTTGAGTCGGTCCGATATGTTATCAAGCCGCTCATTGGCATAGGTCAAGGCTTTCATGAAGTAGTTGACATGGTCAGGGAAGTTATGGGTGTTAGTGGTAGGCATCTCTTGGTGGCTTGGACTTATGGAGTAGGCCGATTGGTAAGGTTGATATGAGGTGGCCATACTAGGGGACAACAGTGATGCACTTGAAGACTCTAAATGCATAGACATGCCCTAGGACCAACTTGATAGAGACAAGTTGTGAACTTGCTCTGATACCACTTGATGTGACACCGAATTATGACCTATATTGCAAGCATTCAAGTTTGAGCAGCGGACTCACACTAGCGAGCTCACCCGTATGGCACACACTAGGGCCCGAAGGCAACTAGGCGATGTTGGAGAGGGTCCGAGGTGGGACCATGAGGCTCCAAGGGTTGGCAAGCTTGGGGAGAACCCAAAATGGGTCTAGGATGCCCAAATCATGGGCGGCCAACACACCAAGGGTGTGGGTTAAGTGGATTCACTCTCAACTCGCCCGCGGTGGTCACTCAATTTGGTGGCAATGTAAAATCGGACACTCTCTTACCGCCGACGGAGTAACTATAGCAATACTAAGCTAAGCAACTGATTAGACCAGTAAGAGAGGGACCGAGGCTCACCTAGCCGGCGTGAAGACGCCGACTCCGGCCGGAGACGGGGGCGAGCGGGGAGGCGAGGGTATGTACCCGCACGCCGCGTCGATTGAAGCTTCAAACCTGCGACTTAATAATTACATGAACTACACCCCATGCAAGAGGGGGGATATTGGGGTGGGGATTATGCTTAATACATCCAAAACTACCTCCACGCAGAGAGGGGCCTTCAGCCGGCCAAGCGGGGTGGGGAGATATGCAAAGATAACCGACTTCCCGAGCTTCGCCGATTCTGCCTAGCTTCTGTATTTCTGGAAAGAGGGTCGATGTCGATGCTGCCAATAATTCCACCGAGCTCAGAATCTGATGAGACTTGTGCCAAAAGCTTGATAACAGGTTGAGGATGATGTCTGAATTTTGGTAGGAGCTCTGGAACTCAGGGCTGGTCGGGCCAGCGACTGGAACAGGTCAGCAGCTTCTTCCTCTGGCTGGTACAGAACTGGTACAGCATGTTGCAGAAGGCACCACGGACACTCCTGAACTCCAAATGAGACGAGCCTGGCGGTGACGTGATCATCGTCGGAGTAGCTTAGAGCAGGAGTCAACGGGGCCCCAATCGGAGGTCAGGGAAGAACGAGGTAGCCGGATAAGCAGGGGCAGTTCAAACCTGGACCTATAGGGGGTAGACGACACACCCCGACGAAGAAAATGGTAAGTGGAAGCTTCGGAGGCCGAATGAGGTCCTTCTTCTTGGAGATGACAGCTAACTGGTAATAGTTTCAGCCCTCCAAAATTGGCGCTCAGATCCCTCACGAGCTGGCCGAGGTCAACAGTTGAATAGGAGCTCTATCTCTGGTTCGGACAGGAACAGTTTCCCAGTAGAAGATTGATAGCAATGCCACGACCGCTCACGAACTCCAAATCAAGCGCCGTCAATACCGTTGGTTCGGCTGTCGAGTCTTCTACGCAGCAAAATTAACGGGGAAGCCAACCGATGCCAAGGTTGGCCGGTAGCTTCAGATCACCGATGAAGGGTCGCTGCAGACTGTGGGAGGACAGAACGTATACTTCGGGGGAGAAAAATGATATCTCCCAGATTCGAATGCCAAATGGAGCTCCGCTTTCTGGGGATGAAAGAGGATTCAGAGAAGAAGAATTTTGATGAAGAAACCGAGCTCTGATTCTTGTTAGGTTGGTCGTGGTGAAACTTCCAAATGCTCTCTGGTCTTCAGCCTGGGGCAGATTGCACAGTCGCACAAGATCTGCTCCACCGCACAGTTCCGAGCTCATATGGATGCGGGACCACCTCTGTTGGAAAGAGGACTCAAAGACGATTCCAACGATGTATGAAGCGCCTTCAGAAGCCTCAGGATGACGATGTGACCCCTTCTGCAAGTCACTGGACTTCTGCCACCTGCAACCTGCGAACTGTAGGTGGAAGGTGGTGGGAGAAATGGGGTAAATGGAAGTGGAAATGGGGGTGAATTGGTGTGGGAGTGACCCCTAGTTGCGAGGGGGCCTAGGAGGGGGTGTTCTAAGGTGTGGAAGAGGGAGAATGGGGTCTGGAATGGGGTGTTTTCAGAGGGTGAGAGAGGAGCTACGAATTTGGGCTGTGAGGGAGGCACAAGTGGGTGGAGGGAATGTGGGTTTGAATTTTCTTTGATGGGGAGTGATCAATGGTGGTCTTGGGGATGGGAAGAGGTGTCTTGGGAAGGTGGAGTGAGGTTTGGGGAAGGGAAATTGGTAGTTGGGGGTTGGAAGGTGGAGTGGGGATTGGGTGGAGCTCTCTTGGGACTAGGGGGTGGAATAAAGAGGGTTATGGGGAAGGGGAGAGGTTTAAATGGGGTAGGGGGGAGATGGGGTGGTTGGGAAGGTGATTGAATGAGGGGAGGGGAGTTAATGAGAGGTAAATGGGGAGGAGAGAGAAAATTCCAAAAATTGGGGTGGAGGGAGAGAGAGAGAGAGATAATGAGAGAGAGAGATATTGAGAGAGAAGGCTAGAGGGATTTGGAGTATATCTGGAATTCAATATTCATGCATAAGTTGTTACATATGAGGAGTGGGATGGCCTATTCATAGGCACATGAATTTTTCACAAAGGACCCTAACAAAAGACACAATGACTAATAACCGAAGGGAAGGGGGGTATCCATGGGCCTAGCCCAATGAGATGGGCCCAATAGCCTATCTAAACAACACAACGACTTAGGACATTGGTAGATAACCTACTAACCTAGGTACATGACTCAAATAAAGGGAAAATTACATGATTAAGACTCAAATAAAAATAAGAAAAATACATGACCCGACTCACAAACACTTGAGGAACATAATGGCGCTTGCCGACGAACAATCCGAGTCCGGAGAAAATGTGGAGGGACAAGGGATGCCCTCATCATACCCCCGGGGTGGGGAAAACTCGACCCCGTCGAGTATGGGTCCACCAGGGAAGTAGTATATCAAACTGCGGCTCTGGGCGATCCACGATCTCCATACTCAACCCGCGACCATAGTCGGGGAACGGCGCTTCTGCTCGACAAAGTGGCTCGGTCATACCCTCATGCTGGCGATGGGATCTTGCTTGCCTAGTATTGCCGCTATGTGCTCACGTCGGGCTCTCAGGTTATTTGTGGTGGTACTCCGAGGGTGTCTCTCACAAGGGTAGGTGTAAGCTGGAGGCACTCACTAGGATCCACCGCGGTGCCCTTATAAGGTGCTAGATCCGCCACATGAGAAATGGGGAGAATCCCAAAACCTTTTTTGAAAGTTCAACCCATAAGCCGAGTTGCCAAAGCCACTCGGAACTTGGCAAGGTCCAAGTCCTCGTGCCCTCAATTTAGAGGTGACCCTGGGGTAGAGCCACTCCAAAGTCATCATCGTCAAGTTATCAACTTGGAATTCCAAGTGGCGCTCATGAGTTTTTGCTCGCTTGTTGTGAATATCACCGCTTGTTGCTTGATATGTGCTTGGATGCATATGCCATGCTTGATGATGCGATGTGAGTGGGCAATGTTTGGTATGCAAAGGTGGTCCGGGGCAGCCACATGTAGATCGATCATGCTTTGATGCTATGAAGATTGTGACAGACTCAGGGGGGCCGGGACATCCATAGATGAACCTTTTATGCATGGGTATGACAAATGTCGGGGGACCCGGACATCCATGTATGCTCCTCTCATACTTAAGACTCATGATGAATGAGGGTGGGCCAATACATCCAAATACGGTCCACTTATGCTTCCTACTTGACATGTGGGTGATGTAAATGAATGTACCCGACTTATGAATCATGCCAAGTGGTGTTGTATGCCAAGACTTATGCACTCTTGTGACAAAGATGTCTCCTATGTGTGGGCCTTTGGACTTCCATTGGAATGGGTCGAAGGGGTCTAGAAAGGTGGATATCATGAGATGGGGCACTTCCTCGATCCCTAGGTGTATACCACCCAAAGTCATGGTTCCCATGGTGTAACCCGGGTCTGGGATGGGGTGGATTGGATCAAACATGGTGGGTTGGGGTAGGGAAAGGTAGGTGGTAGTTAAGGTGGTTGGGTTACTCGGGTTCCTTGACTCCCATTGGAATGGATCATAGGGATCATAAAGTGGGTTACCAAGGGGCTCCATGTCCTCAAGGTCCTCAAAAGGTGATGAGTCGTCTTCTTCTAGTGGAATGGTTGGGCCGGTGTATGGGGTGGGCTGGTTGGTCATGGTTTTAGGAATCACAATGGTAGGGGAGTGGACCAGGATGGGCTCTTTCACTATGGGGAGAAGGAAAAGGATGTCACTAGTGTAGCAACCAATAGTGCAAACCGAGGAGATAGACCCAATGCATGGGTGGATGAGGTTAAGGCTCTTGGGTTGGTCAGCTCCTAGGGACAATAAAGAAGTCAAGTCTGATTGCCACTTTAGACCTTTGAGGAGATCATCCCAATCTTCTACCTCATAGTAGGATTGGATTGTGGTGTGATAGGAGTGGAGGGGAACAATTTGGGATGGATATCCCAAAGGTGAGAGAGGTGGGGGTGAGCTAGGAAGGGTGGGTCCTTGCTTGAGCCATTGGAGTATATGCTCATTCATGGTGAAGGTGGGTGACTCTTGAGGATCCGGCCTATTTGAAGTGGTAAAGGGTTGAGGCTTTTCCTTACCATTGGTGTGATCTTGGGCTTCCTTATGGGTGGGAATGGGTTCCGGACTAGCATCTACTCCCATGTGGAGGGTTGTGGAGGTTTCAATTCCTAGTGTTAATGGGTTGGGTAGGTCTAATGCGGGAGAATTGGTGATAGCTGGAGCATGGTGCACTTGGGGTGGTGGGCAAGGGTGGACTTGGATCGGAAGGGGAAGTAGAGGAGGCCTAGGTTGGGGAAAGATTGATGTAGGAAGTGGGAGGTGAGTTGGGTGAGGGGTTTTGGATTTGGGGATGGTGGCCATTATGGGCCTTGGTGGAGGGGTGGACACGGTGTCCACATGGTTTTTAATGGTGAGGGTTGGATGAGTGGTGGTCACCATGGAGGGAATTGGGTCGGTTAGGGGTCTCTTGCCCTTGGGATCATTTGGGGTGGAAGTGGGGGCTAAAGAGTCTTGACTAGTGTAGGTTAGTGAAGGGGGTTTTGGTTGGGGTGTGGGGGCCCTCATGGGATTAGGTGGGGAGGTGGAGGCCTTGGAGACTTGAGTTCTAGTGGTAAGGGTTTGGACGGGTGGGTTTGGAGGAGTGAGAGTGCTCCTCGAGTTTTGGTAACCCGGGTAGGAAGGGGACATATATTTTGCTCTAAGTTGCTCCTTCATGTCCTTCCAAGTGGTGATGGGAGTTTCTCTTCTAAGTATCTTTAGCCCGACAATTTGCATCCAATAAGTTTCCGCCCGTTTGGTAAGTTGCATTTTGGCAACCAATGCCTTTTCATCCTCGAATATATGATACCAAGTGAAGTATTGGTCTATTGTAGCTTCCCAATCTAAATATTCTTTAGGAGAGGTTCCATCAAAGGTGGGAAGTGGGAAAGGGACCATTCTATCGTCTGTCTTTGGGGCGGGCCTATTTTCTCCAAGTTGGTTGAGTCGGTCCGATATGTTATCAAGCCGCTCATTGGCATAGGTCAAGGCTTTCATGAAGTAGTTGACATGGCCAGGGAAGTTATGGGTGTTAGTGGTAGGCATCTCTTGGTGGCTTGGACTTATGGAGTGGGCCGATTGGTAATGTTGATATGAGGTGGCCATACTAGGGGACAAGAGTGATGCACTTGAAGACTCTAAATGCATAGACATGCCCTAGGACCAACTTGATAGAGATAAGTTGTGAACTTGCTCTGATACCACTTGATGTGACACTGACCTATGACCTATATTGCAAGCATTCAAGTTTGAGCAGCGGACTCACACTAGCGAGCTCACCCGTATGGCACACACTAGGGCTCGAAGGCAACTAGGCGATGTTGGAGAGGGTCCGAGGTGGGACCATGAGGCTCCAAGGGTTGGCAAGCTTGGGGAGAACCCAAAATGGGCCTAGGATGCCCAAATCATGGGCGGCCAACACACCAAGGGTGTGGGTTAAGTGGATTCACTCTCAACTCGCCCGCGGTGGTCACTCAATTTGGTGGCAATGTAAAATCGGACACTCTCTTACCGCCGATGGAGTAACTATAGCAATACTAAGCTAAGCAAGTGATTAGACCAGTAAGAGAGGGACCGAGGCTCACCTAGCCGGCGTGAAGACGCCGACTCCGGCCGGAGACGGGGGCGAGCGGGGAGGCGAGGGTATGTACCCGCACGCCGCGTCGATTGAAGCTTCAAACCTGTGACTTAATAATTACATGAACTACACCTCATGCAAGAGGGGGGATATTGGGGTGGGGATTATGCTTAATACATCCAAAACTACCTCCACGCAGGGAGGGGCCTTCAGCCGGCTAAGCGGGGTGGGGAGATATGCAAAGATAACCGACTTCCCGAGCTTCACCGATTCTGCCTAGCTTCTGTATTTCTGGATAGAGGGTCGATGTTGATGCTGCCAATAATTCCACCGAGCTCAGAATCTGATGAGACTTACGCCAAAAGCTTGCTAACAGGTTGAGGATGATGTCTGAATTTTGGCAGGAGCTCTGGAACTCAGGGCTGGTCGGGCCAGCGACTGGAACAGGTCAGCAGCTTCTTCCTCTGGCTGGTGCAGAACTGGTACAGCAGGTTGCAGAAGGCACCACGGATGCTCTGAACTCCAAATGAGACGAGCCTAGCGGTGACGTGATCATCATCGGAGTAGCTTCGAGCAGGAATCGACGGGGCCCCAATCGGAGGTTGGAGAAGAACAAGGTATCCGGATGAGCAGGGGCAGGTCAAACCTGGACCCACAGGGGGCAGACGACACACCCCGACGAAGAAAATGGTAACTGGAAGCTTCGGAGGCTGAATGAGGTCCTTCTTCTTGGAGATGACAGCTAACTGGTAATAGTTTCAGCCCTTTACAGTTGGCGCTCAGATCCCTCACGAGCTGGCCGAGGTCAACAGTTGAACAGGAGCTCTGTCTCTGGTTCGGACAGGAACAATTTCCCAGCAGCAGATTGACAGCAATGCCACGACCGCTCCCGAACTCCAAATCGAGCGCCGTCAAAGCCGTTGGTTCGGCTGTCGAGTCTTCTACGCAGCAAAATTAACGGGGAAGCCAACCAATGCCAAGGTTGGCCGGTAGCCTCAGATCACCGGTGAAGGGTCGCTGCAGACTGTGGGAGGATAGAACGTATACTTTGGGGGAGAAAAATGATATCTCCCAGATTCAAATGCCAAATGGAGCTCCGCTTTCTGGGGATGAAAGAGGATTCAGAGGCGAAGAATTTTGATGAAGAAACCGAGCTCTGATTCTTGCTAGGTTGGTCGTGGTGAAACTTCCAAATGCTCTCTGGTCCTCAGCCTGGGGAATATTGCACAGTCGCACAAGATCTGCTCCACCGCACAGCTCCGAGCTCGGATGGATGCGGGACCACCTCTGTTGGAAAGAGGACTCAAAGACGATTCCAAAGATATTTGAAGCGCCTTCAGAAGCCTCAGGATGACAATGTGACCCCTTCTGCAAGTCGCTGGACTTCTGCCACCTGCAACCTGCGAACTGTAGGTGGAAGGTGGTGGGGGGAATGGGGTAAATGGTAGTGGAAATGGGGGTGAATTGGTGTGGGAGTGACCCCTAGTTGTGAGGGGGCCTAGGAGGGGGTGTTCTAAGGTGTGGGAGAGGGAGAATGGGGTCTGGAATGGGGTGTTTTCAGAGGGTGAGAGAGGAGCTACGAATTTGGGCTGTGAGGGAGGCACAAGTGGGTGGAGAGAATGTGAGTTTGAATTTTCTTTGATGGGGAGTGATCAATGGTGGTCTTGGGGATGGGAAGAGGTGTCTTGGGAAGGTGGAGTGAGGTTTGGGGAAGGGAAATGGGTAGTTGGGGGTTGGAAGGTGGAGTGGGGATTGGGTGGAGCTCTCTTGGGACTAGGGGGTGGAATAAAGAGGGTTATGGGGAAGGGGAGAGGTTTAAATGGGGTAGGTGGGAGATGGGGTGGTTGGGAAGGTGATTGAATGAGGGGAGGGGAGTTAATGAGAGGTAAATGGGGAGGAGAGAGAAAATTCCGAAAATTGGGGTGGAGGGAGAGAGAGAGAGAGATAATGAGAGAGAGAGATATTGAGAGAGAAGGCTAGAGGGATTTGGAGTATATCTGGAATTCAATATTCATGCATAAGTTGTTACATATGAGGAGTGGGGTGGCCTATTTATAGGCACATGACTTTTTCACAAAGGACCCTAACAAAAGACACAATGACTAATAACCGAAGGGAAGGGGGTGTCCATGGGCCTAGCCCAATGAGATGGGCCCAATAGCCTATCTAAACAACACAACGACTTAGGACATTGGTAGATAACCTACTAACCTAGGTACATGACTCAAATAAAGGGAAAATTACATGATTAAGACTCAAATAAAAATAAGAAAAATACATGACTCGACTCACAAACACTTGAGGAACATAATGGCGCTTGCCGACGAACAATCCGAGTCCGGAGAAAATGTGGAGGGGCAAGGGATGCCCTCATCATTACCTCCCTACGTGGAGTGGGCAGTGAATTGCATTTCTGTAATTATTGTTAATTCATTTGTACCGGGAGTATGAGTGTTGGCCGGGGTCACCTTCCCCACGCCCGGAGTGTGGAGGTATCATTTCCGCTCCCTCACTCGGCATTATGCTTACTTCATATATTTCTATATGCTGCTGCTTGCATGTGATAGGTTAATCTAGCTCGTTAAATAATTTCAATCACTACTGCGAGAGAAAGCGAAACTCGTCCGGTGACCCGATCCGGGCACGAATGATAGTTGACCACCCTAGCTCATTGCCGGTTTCTCAACTGCACACATCTGCATGCTTTCCTCGCTACGGACAAGTCACGAGTTTGCCTAGAGTCCAAGGTTTGCAATCAAATTGGCGTCGAGTCATGTCCCGTCCCGCATCAAATTGGTATCAGAGCGAGTTAGAGTCTTGGGTAGTCGGTCCAATCTTTGCATTGCATTCCATTCCGGTATATTAAAAGGTGTCCTCGGAACGATAGGTTACGCCTATTGGGAAGGTAGCACACTTGCGTGAGTGCTATCTTCAGATCAAACCTCCGCCACGTACCAGATAGCTGTTGAGTCTAGGTATATAGTCGAGTCTACATTCCAACTTTGCATTATTGTATAGGGTCGTGTTAAGTCCATTAGAGTGTCACTCAGTTGTCTGCAATGTCCAACTACCCACCAGCCCATGGCCGTTCCCCGAGACCATGCGTCCAAGTGGTCATCCTTGGTGGCCCAATTCGAGGCTCTGATGGCCCGACCCCAGGGGCTCGCCCGTATCATTCAACCACCGGTTGACCCGACCCCAAAGTCGACAACCAAGTCGTTCCAGTGCCCTATAGTATCGACTGCCATTCTACCTAATGGGTTTCATACGGAGATCGAATTCATCAATAGGGTGTCATCTAACTGTGTCTCACAAGACATAGTTGAGTCTCTCTCTAAGACCTGGGAGATTGTTCTCAATGGTGGCTTAGCGTTCGTAGAGTTTCAATGGAGGTTCGGCCCCGTTCTTTATGACGATGGAGCATGGTGCAAGGTCGACACACTTGCCGGTCCATGCATCATTTTAGGGAAAACTTGGTTGGAAGAGAGGAGAGCGACCTTTGACTAGGATAGGAGGACCTGCATCTTACACCCACCTCACCTACCCAGCAAGTTCATCTTCCACGACGGCATTCAGCCGACCACCTCCATGTCACCAACCAACCACCCCCAGTGGCCCGTTCCTCCTTCGGACTCACGCCCGCCACCACACCCGGAGCCCGCTCATGTGGCCACCTATAGTGGGAGTAGACACTTCCCCGACCAGTGTCCTTCACATTCCCCTAGCTTAGAGGACACACATTCAGAGGATGCCCCACCCGGGCTTATTCTAGTGAGTTATGAGGCTGACCAAGAGTTGGCCGAGGAGTACCTCGCTGATATTTTAGGATTAGAGAGCGATCCAATAGAGGGCCAGGGTCTATTAGTCACCCCAACCCCACCGGTCGTCTTGGAGCTGTCTGTCCCACCCACCTTGTCCACGGTGAATGTGCCATCCGCCGACCCCATGCAGTCAGCCATCCCACTTTTACCCGTCTCTCCTACTGTGGCGCAACCGCTAGAGACTATCGTACCACTATAGACACCCTATGTTGACACAGTATGGTCTGATTTCTTCCATGTGTTCGAGAGACAACGCTCAGACTTCCCATTTTCCATGCTCCATACCAAACATCCAGATTACCTTCCCGTCACCCGCCTCCTGATCCTCCTACACTTCCGTACCCGAGGACGAGTCTTCTCAAACCGGAGACAGTTGACGAGGGTTAAGACTCAAGGCATCAAGTTATGGGTCCGCTTATCTTTACACTTAGTGTATGCAGACGGTGTCCAACCTTCTTACCATCCCTTGAGTGTGTCGTCAGTCATAGGAAGTCATTAGTTGGTGTCTCTCCGTCTGTCCTCATACCATAGTCTATGAGTCTGTTTTGCTTTTTTATACAGTTTGTCTATCGAGCATATAGGAGTTGCATAGTCGAGTCGGTCTAATGCAAGCTCGCAAGTGTTAGTCCCTTTCGAGTGCTAGGCAAGCCGGGTCGAATGCGTACGTTGTAAACTCACCTGAGGAACATGGGACCCATCGGTGATTCCTAGTGAGTCTTTGAGCCATCTCCTCGCTTTGAGAGTGACCCCACCCCAGAGTGTCCACCACTAGCTTCATCTCGACAGCAGCGTCTGCATAAAGAACATATATGGAATGAGCAGGTGACGATTACTAAGAGTGGAGGGTACCCACGCTACCTAGTACGGTGGAGAGCACAGTCCATATCCGATAGATCCGCAGGAGCGATACATGCGCAGCTGCACCCATAACTCGACGGGGTCGAGTTTCTCCCACCCGGGGAGAATTTGATGTGGGACGACAATGAGACTCGACGCTAAATAGATGCAAACCTTGGATGACGCGACTAACATGACAACTCGACCAGCAACGACACTAATGACTCGGCACCTAACCGGGTTTCTGAAGAGACGAATGTGCCCCAAACAAAAGTACTCGCTCACAGTCATCCCGAGCGAGGGAAATGTGTCTATCGGTGCGGTTGAGTAACCGGCTTTGAGTCTCGGGTGGTCAGCTCACTCTCATGCTCGGAATGAGTCACGGGATGTGTTTCGCACTTACAACTCACAGCGGTGACTAAATGTAGCTAGCTAGGAAATAAACTAACGCACATGCAGCGACATCTAGAACAATACTAATTCAGAAGATACGACAAAGAAGGTGGCGAGGGTACCTCCACGTTCAGGGCGTGGGGAAGATGCCCCGGCCAAGTTCCGTGGCTCCCGGTACAGTAAATAAATTTAATTACAGCAGTGATTTTTCTTGCCCACTCCACGCAGGGAGGTAACGGGCTACACAATAATGTCGGGAGCACCAAACTTGGGTTTGCGGGCAGCAAGGTGGCGGGTCCCGGGCGGCGGCGGGTAGCGGCTCCGGTTTTGCGAGCGGCTGGTCGATAGGACAGCGAACAGGGACGTGAAAAGGGATGCCAACCTCCGGAAGGCTTCTGATGGCGGCAGATCATCGGGACAAAGGCAGAGGGTCTCTGGTCGACCCTTAGGAGCGGCGGTGGCTGGTTCTGCGTCAGCGTATTTCTTGAAGATTTACCTTGGGCTTCTCTTTCTACGGGTCTAGCTCAGTTGCAGACCTGCGTGGCTCGAAGAAAATGCCTACTACGAATAGACCCGATGTCGGATCGACGCCACACTAGCGTCGTTACGGAGCTCTTTTAGAGATCTACAAACCCATGCTATGACATGAATTTTTGTGTCTCTGTACTTGCCATGGCTGAATTTAGAACAGGCGGGATCTCTGGCTCAGAACAGACTAGGCAGATTGGGATCTGCCTAGGAACTCGATTTGACCGGAGGTGAGATGGTGGATCTGGGTGATGGGAATTTTATGTCTGAGAGCGGGGGTTGTGAGAAACGTGCACAAATCTTATGGTAATTTTCTGAGGTGGTTTTCATGGGAAAATGGATTTTAGGGTGTACAGGGGTCGGATCTAGACTGTAGAGGGCAGAACAGACCCCGGTTTTTGCAGAGATTTGTATGTGGGTCAACTAAACTCCTAAAATCGTGGAAACATTTAGGGAAATGGGTTTTGGTGGACAGAAGTCCTAGTCCATATTTGAGCTCGTTCTGAAATTGGAAAGGTGGTCAAATAGGTGAAGAGGTGGGCTACTGGAGCACAGATCTGCACAGGGACAGATCTGTGTAGGTCGGGAAAACTAAATTGGAATGGGGGGAAATGGGTGATTCAGGGCTTGGGAATTTTTGTGGAAATGGGGGATTACGTGGGGAACCTACCCTCCAAATTTCAGCTTCATCAAATCTGGGGTTTGGGAGGGAAAATTCGGGCTTCTAGCTTCTATCCAACAGGTTACGGATCTGGACAGTAGCTCGGAGTATGGCTCGTGGCGGCTCGTCGGCGGCACGAACGGCGGCGGTGGCGGCGGTGATGAAGCATGGTAACTATAAGAATAGGTATAAATGGGAATCACTCCCAAGAGAGGGCTTCACACCCTGGATCAAGAAGGAAGAAGGGGAAGAACAAGAGAGAGGGAGAGGGGGGCGCACTTGGCCTTTCTCCAACAATTTTCTTCATTCATTCATTCATTAAAATCCTCAAGGGGGGGAATACATGACTATATATAAAGTATGGGATCCATCTTCCCTCCTTGGAGTTTGAATTTGAAACCATTTGAAATTTGAAATCTATGGGCTCCATTTTCCCTCTTTGGAGTTTGAATTTGAACCCATTTGAAATTTGAAATCTATGGGCTCCATTTTCCCTCCTTGAAGTTTGAATTTGAACCCTTTTGAAATTTGAAACCTATGGGCTCCATTTTCTCTCCTTGGATACAACCCAAAATACATGCCAAATACACACCAAATACAACCAAATACGTACAAAATACAAAATATAACCAAATACATACAAAATATAAATACGTACAAAAATATGTACTAAAGTGTCAAAGCTCCGGTGGAGACTCCAGATTGTCCCCCAGTCACAAAGAGGTCGGTGTCAACCGAGTCGTGCTGCGTGTCCGGGACCAGTAGCTCACAGAGTCGAGCCGTACTCTGGCTCTGGTGTCCTCACCAATTCTCCCCAGGTGGGAGAAGCTCGACCCCATCGAGTAGGGGTCCGGGTCGCTCTTGTATCGATCCAACAGATCTGGATATATCCTCTATAGCTCATCTCGGGTGATCCAAGTGTCATCGAATGCGGGCCGTCCCCCCCATCGCACCAAGTAGCGCTGATATACTCCACCTCGAGTAGTCGTTACCTGCTCATCCAATATATGCTCTATCTGCTCACGCTGCTGAGTTAACAAGGCTGGAGGTGGACGCTCGGGGGTGGTGTCACTCACAAGGGGTGGAGACGGCTCAAACGGCTCACTGAGTATCACCGCTGGGTCCCTATAAGTGACTAGGTCTGGGATGTTGAAAGTGGATCTGATCCCATAGCTCTCTGGAAAATCTACAACATATGCATTAGATCCAACTGGTTTCACTACTCGGAAAGGACTGGCACCACGAGCTTGTAACTTCTTCACGGTTCCTCAGGGAAACTGCTCAGGTCTGACCCTGATCATGACATACTCGCCCTCCTAAAACTCACGGTGGTGCCTATGGGCATCAGCCAACTCTTTGTACCATGCATTGCTGGACTCAAGGGGATGATGATGATGCAGACTCTGAAATAGCTGTAGGGACTCGTACCTATGCGAATGCAGGGGTGGTCCTGGACATCCAAACATGGGCCTAGCATGTCCATGATGCCTACCTGACTGGACAACACGAGGAGAACCTAGACATCCAAAGTGGTACCTATCATGCACATGTGTCTTACTAAATGTGGTAGACGCTGGGGAACGAGTATGTCCAAACTTACTCACGACATTACCCTTATATGATGGTGGACATGATGAAGCATGAGAGAGAGACCGGTGTTCCTTTCCTTCCAAGCTTTGGGATGTGGAAGGGGTATGATAGTGGACCTCTTTGACAAAGTGGAGTGAAGAATATGGGTCGAGAGGCTCACAAGGGAGGGGATCAAATGGGTCAAAGAAATGTTGAACCCTCCTGATAGGTCCCTTCAATATACTCACCCATGTTCTACATTCACCAAGGTGCAGATGGTCACCCTCAGGCACTCTGATAGATGGGGCAAGGGGCTCATGAGGAAGGCAATGTTCTTCCCTCAGGATAGTAATACCATAAGATGGGACAAAGTCAAGCTCATCGGGTATGGGAAAGAACAAAAGGACCTCGGAGGTGATATGACCTATGGTGTACACCGAGGTAATAGACCCCAAAGCAGGGTGCGTGAAGCTATGACCAAAGGGTTGGGCAGACCCTAAGGCCAACATACACGTCATGATGGGGACATCAAAGTGGGCACTTAGTGGACTGGCGCCGTTGGAAGAGGGGTCGCTTTCGTTCCATGGCCCATTAGGCCGAGCCCATCTAATTTTTGGGCTTTTCTCATTTTATTATGATGTAATTTCCGTTTTATTAGCATTTAGTTGTTAATGGGTCAGTTAATTGGGCCCAAAAGGCCAAGTTAGCTAGTGGGTCTAGTTAGGGGTCGTAGGTTGCTTATTGTTACCCTAGGATAGCGGGGTCTTTTTTCATTTGTTAGGGATAAGTATGGTCAATTGTAAACCTGGCCTCTCCTATAAATAGGGGTCCAAGGGTTTTATTTGGGGGTAATGAAGAATTTGAATTTGAGGTGAAAGAAATTGTGTGAGCCTCTCTCTCCTTTCTCCCTTCTATTTGCACAAACCCCTTTCTCTCTCTCTATCTCTCACGGCCTTCTCCATCTCTCTCCTTGGGGAAATCACAAACCCCTCTCTCCTCCCTCCTTGGGCCGCGTGCCCCCTCTTCCTCCTTCTTTCCCACTTGCCACATCACCTCCTATCTTCTCTCCTACTCAATCTCCAACTCCTCCTATCTAGGAGATTCTAGCGCACCCCACCTTCCCCTTCTCTTATCACCTTCCTAATCCCACTCCAAATCAGATCCTAGCCTTCCAATCTCCTCTAAAATTCCTTCCTATTATCCTCTCCCTCCTAAAATCTCTCCTCCTCTTTAGGAAAAATTACCAAAACCACAATTCTCCCTCCACCAAAATTCCTAGCCATGGCCTCCCTCCCTTCCCCATCCCAAGTGCACACACACCCTACCCTAACCCTAGTTCGCACCACCCGGCCCCCCTCCAGCCCCTCCTCCCCTCTGCAACCCACGACCCCCCCCCCCTTCCAAGTGCGTCCACGGTGACCCCGGGATCCCACGTCATCGCCCTCGACATCGACATTGAAGATTTCCCTGTTCTGCTACTCACAGATCCATGGTAGAATCTGAGGCTTAGTTTGCAAAGTCTACACTGACGTCTACAGTGTGAATAATCCCAATCCCCCTTCTGTGGGTTCGTTCTTCTCCGAGTCCTCTTCACACCGGAGGTGGTTTCGTACCATTCTGACTTTGGCATAGGTCGTGGCGTCCGTTCTCCTACGACTGCACAGAGCTTGTGCGAACCAGTCCGTCTAGAGTGTGCAGCAAATTGCAGATCAAGCCACGCCTTCCTGTCGGTCTTCTGGCTGAACCTTCTTCATCAGAGTTGTACCTCACGGCATCCTGGAACCAACCCATGTGGTTTCGTCACATTCTGACCTCCGTGCTGAAATTTCCACCACGTCCACCGCACCCCTGTCTGGCTGATTACCAGAAAACTGAAGCTTGCCACATCTGCGACCACGCCCAGCTCGGTGATCCCACGGTGCCCATATTTTGATGGTACGTATGCCTTCTTGTCTGCCATCCAACCAAGTTCGTCCCGCCTCGTTTGGAGATCTACAGAAAGCATATCGCTGTTTGCACCACGGCTGCACAAACCTGTCCTGCAGGATAGAATCGCGTAGGTCCTATTCTCCGGTCGGCCCCACCCTTCAGCGAGCTTGGAACAACACCAAATTTTCAGGAGCACTCCAGCACTTCCCAGGATTTGTCAGAGCGCTTACGGCACTCCATTCGGACTTCTGTGCTCAGCGTACCACGCAGGACGAGCGGCTTCATCCCAGCAGGATTGTGCACAGAACAGCATTTCGGTGTTCCCATCTCTGCGCTCCCCCCTCCGGCATGAGGGTAGTTTTGTATTGATCAATCCCGTCCCCGTGATCCCCTCCCTACGTGGAGCGTAGTGCCATAAGGCTGTACTCACAGGTTCGCACCGGACGCCGCCGTCGACATTCCTATGCACGCGCTCGTCCCGCATCACGTCAACTCCCATTGACAATCTAAACTCCTAAGAAAGTCCTTCATATTTTCCATAAAGCAGAAGGACTGCAAAGTGGTGTGAAAGGAGTTAAGGGGTACTATTGGGAGTGCCGGTGATGCAAACCCAAATACATGCCAAAGACACACCTAAGACGTACACAATACAAAATATGACCAAGTATGTACAAAATTCAAATACGATCCAAATACGTATAAAATACAAATACGACCCAAATACGTACAAAATACATGTACATACAAAAATACGTACTAAAGTGTCAAAGCTCCGGGGGAGACTCCAGACTGTCCCCCAGCCATAAAGAGGTCGGTGTCGACCGAGTCGTGCTGTGTGTCCGGTACCGGTGGCTCTCTGAGTTGAGCCGTATTCTTGCTCGGGTGTCCTCACCAACTCTCCCTGGGTGGGAAGAACTCGACCCTATCGAGTAAGGGTCTCTGTCGCTCTGGTACCGATCTAGCAAGTCTGGATCTAACCTCTCCAACTCTCTCCGAGTGATCCATGCATCATCGGAAGCAAGTTTCAGGTCCTTATACTCGACATGGATCCGATAATGCATTGATATCCTGCGTTGGAGGGGACGGCCTGCGTCCGATGATGCATGGATCACCCGGGGAGAGTTGGAGAGGTTAGATCTAGACTTGCTAGAGCGGTACCAGAGCGACAGAGACCCTTACTCGACAGGGTCGAGTTCTTCACACCTGGGGAGAATTGGTGAGGACACCGGAGCCAGAGTACGGCTCGACTCTACGAGCTACTGGTCCCGGACACGCAGCACGACTCGGTTGACACCGACCTCTTTGTGGCTGGGGGACAATCTGGAGTCTCCCCCGGAGCTTTGACACTTTAATACATATTTTTGTACATACATGTATTTTGTACGTATTTAGGTCATATTTATATTTTGTATGTATCTGGGTCATATTTGAATTTTGTACGTATTTGGTATTTTTTATGTACTTGGTCGTATTTTGTATTGTGTACGTCTTAGGTGTGTCTTTGGCATGTATTTGGGTTTGCATCATTTTGGGATTTCAAATTTCAAATGGGTTCGAATTCAAACTCCAAGGAGGGAGAATGGAGCCCATAGAATTTAAATTTCAAATGGGTCAAACACAAACTCCAAGGAGCAATGATGGAGCCCATAGAAATTAAATTTCAAATGGGTTCAAATCCAAACTCCAAAGAGGGAAGATGGAGCCCATAGAATTTAAATTTCAAATGGGTCAAACACAAACTCCAAGGAGTAATGATGGAGCCCATAGAATTTAAATTTCAAATGGATTCAAATTCAAACTCCAAGGAGGGAAGGTGGAGCCCAAACTCTATATATTATCATGTATTCCCTCCCCTTGAGGGATTTGATGAATGAATGAAATTAGAAGTTTGCCAAGAGCATTTCCTTCTTCTTCCTCCCCTCCCCTCTAGGGTGTGACACCCTCTATCTCTCCTCTCCCTCTTCCTCTTCCCTTGGGAGCGACTCTTAAGGTCTATTACAGGTTTCTTGCTGCTCACTCTTCTGGGAGGTGACTTCCCCAACCTCTCCACATGCCCAGAGTTCATGGATCAAAGGTTGCTACAAGTTTGGGGAAGATAGCCCTTGCTGCCCTGCACACCCGTCTTGGTTGTCTGCCAGCAGAATTGGGCCGCAAAGATCAGGTTGGGACCCTTCCTTCCTGTCCTCATATCCTCTCAGCCTCTTCTTGACTTTTCTTCATCTCCTTGTCCCCAAGACACTCCCTAAAACCCCATGCCAAAATTCGTCCATTTGAGAAAATTCCCTTTGTAAGCTTTTTACATGCGCTGGCTGCCCCTGTGCAGACCTACATAAACTCTGAACCATGAAGATCACCTTGGTACGCCCCTTTCCCAACCTCAGATCATGTTCACCTCTTCATAGTTTTTCTTCCTCCATATGTCCCCTATACCCAGTTAAAATGTCACGCCAAAACTCCACTGGTGGTCAAACTTCTCTTCAGAGCCCGTTTTGGTTTGCAGACTAGCCTTGTGCAGCCCGACGGGATAGAACCAGCCCACAGTAATTTTCCCGACCCTCAAATCTCTCCCAAATGCTATAAAAATTGGTACACGTCCTCGCCACATTCTAAACCTTCCACCATAAAAATTTCAAGTCAGTCAGAGCCCGTTTGCCTCGCGTACTACCATCCTACTTTCCTATCTCCCTATTGGTCTACACAGGCCTGCAGACTGAGCTCTACTTTTCAGTGCTGCACACCACCCCGCCCCTGCTACCCAGTCATCCTACGTCTATCAGCTATCCACCGGACAAAACCCCAACCCATTCGCCTCCAATAAGCCCCGGTTCCAGCCCAATCTTCGGTCCCCTGTCCTGCTGCCAGCACACAGTCCAGATTGCGCAGGGTTGGCTTCAAAATACGCTTCACCTTCCACGGTACCCAGTTGCAGTTGCCACTCCACCGACGTCCCTGGGACATCCCCAGCAACGTCCACGTTAAGTTCCATGACCAGAGGACGTGAAGAAAGTTGTGTACCGGGCACATCTTCTTGCTACCTCCTAGCTCGCGCGCAGACCGGCGAGCTATCTGCCCGCCGCTCGAGGCCACTCCGGAGGTTCCAGCCGGGCCCGTCGACTTCCCTCTTCATCCAGGAGGCTCGCCATCCACAATAGCGTACCTCCATGGACGTTGGTGCCTTCCTCGGCCTCTGTGACGCGCCATCTTTGCCGCTGGTCCCTGTTCATACCGGTTCGTAGCGGTTCGTGGATGACAAGCTACACCGACCCGTGGCCCGTCACCCCACTTCGCACGACTCCCAGATCATTGTGTAGCCTTTTACCTCCCTGCGAGGAGTGGGCTTTTGTTTGGGTTGTACTTGTTTAGCTCTTGTGCCGGGTGGTTGTGGATTTGGCCGGGTTTCTTCCCCACGCCCCGAGCGTGGAGGTACGCGTCCGCTCCCCCCTTGGTTAGCTTGCTTATTTAGTATTTACTCTTGATGCCGCTGCTTGTGAGATCATGGGTGCATAGCTACCATATTTACTTATATCGCTGCCACGGTGAGAGAGTGTGACCATCCCGTGACTCATCCGAGTCACGAGTGTGGAGTTGCCGACCCTAGACTCACTGGTTTCTCAACCGTGCGGATCGACGCGCTTCCCTTTCTTGGGGATGATTGTGAGCTTGTGTTGCTTGTTGCGTGCATAGTTTCTCTCTTGGGAACGTTAGGTGTCGCGTCGACGTTGCTTATATAGTTGTGTCATTGCTGGTTATAGTTGTCCTTTAGCCATATCACCGCATAGAGTCCAAGTCTGCATAGCGTCCCGCATCAGTCGGTTCCATGGTTGGGTAGTCAGGGATCGGAGCATCCAAACTTAGGCTCTTCCTTAACCAGCTAGCTAGGGGTTCTTAATGACCAAATGGCCCTCACGTGGTAGGAACGACTCAGAATGGGGATCTAAGGAAAATGGTGAGTGAATTGTGGGGGTGGCTGGCTGGTGTGGAGCAGGTGAAGGGGGCTGTGAGCGAGGGGGAGGATTCCTCGACATGGGTGGGTGAGGCCTTGGGGCAGCGGTATCTTGCCTCATGGGCTCCTGTGGCCATCCCACCGGCTCGGCACCCTGCTGAAAGGTAGATACTTGCCGTAGGGCAGACTCAAACCTTGACTCAAATGGCACAACCTCTAGAGCAACCTGGTAAGCATGCTCCAGAGTGGTCACGTTGCGGCAAAACAATTCAAAATGGTAGTGAAGGTGCAAACCTTTTCGGAATCACAATGCGGTCGTGGTGCTCTCCCCTCTTACTCCACATCTCAGCATGTACTCATTAAATTCCTGAACGTACTCAGACACAGACTTGTCACCTTGGGTGGGACTGATCAAGACTTTTTCTAGGGCAGTGACTTGCCTGACTAGACATTGGATAGCTCGGTCGGAAGCATCCATCCTATCCTCCAGGCCTTTAAGCCTACCCTCGACCTGGCAAAAACACCCTCGCCTGTCCCGGTCAGAATTGTCCATCCTATCCATGAGGGTGTGCATAGCTTTGACCAAGGAAGGATGCCTGGGGACTAGGGCACGGGGGTCGGCCATAGATGGTGGTGGGTAGTGGACATGCAGGCAACTGAGTGACACTCTACTAGACTAGACACGACCCTATACAACAATACAAAAGTTGGAATGCAGACTCGACTACAAACCTAGACTCAACCAATATACGGTACTTGGCGGAGTTTAGGGATCCAAAGATCCTCTCTCGCAAGTGTGCTACCTTCCTGATAGGCGTAACCTATCATTCCGGTAACACCTTTGCATATACCGAATAGAGGAATGACATGCGAACCTAGGACAAGATGACCTAGACTTAGACCGTGCTATGAAGACTACCCTAGACTCAACCATGCTCTAATACCAATTTGATGCGGGATGATAATGAGACTCGATGCTAAATAGATGCGAACCTTGGATGACGTGACTAACATGACAACTCGACCAGCAACGACACTAATGACTATGCACCTAACCGGGTTCCTGACGAGACGAATGTGCCCCAAACAGAAGTACTCGCTCACAGTCGTGCCCAGTGAGGGAAACATGTCGATCGGCTTGGTTGAGCAACCGGCTTTGAGTCTCGTGTTGGGTTCTGTGCGCCCCCTTTTTGTCTTTGACAATGGTTTTGATGATTCTAATATATTGTGTGTTTTATGCTTAATGGCACCTTCGTGATAAACAAGTTAATATGACGATATCTTGTTTTGCAGGTAGAATTTCAATGGTCCTTCATGGATACATTTCTGATGTTGAATCATGCGTGCTGTGCATGAGACTGTTGGGTATTGGTTTGATAGTCTGTTGGTAAGATCATTTGATTACATTGGACTGCTATGGTAGCTTTCAATTCTCCTTTGGATGGGTCGACCCCATGGGTCGACCCCTGGCTCTTTGAGCCTTGCCTTCTATTTTGGTCTGAACTGGAATGCCTTATTTTGGACTGATCCTGATTGTCCTAAACTGTATTGGTTTTATATATTTTGGACGGACTTAACATTTATGAGAGGTTTGACGGTATTCAGCTGGTAAATGGAGTTTCCATGCTTGAACTTGTTATGTATTGAATGACAATGTCTCAAAATGCTGGTTGAAGGAGGATTGATGAGGAAACACCATTCAAATCTTAGAAATGATGGTAAGAACACAATTGGAGGTCGATCTCCAAGTGGTTGGAATGGCATTGGTTCAAAGCTGGAAAAGACAGAGTTATTGTGAGATTTCTATCAAAACGTGTATGCCAATGGTAAGAAGGTTTGATCAAGTGTATCACAATATGCATGAATTGATATGGATTGATTGCTAGTGGTTCAAAACTGGTAGATATGTTCAAATCTGGAAAATTCAGGTTCGTTGTGGAGTTTTTCATTCAAATACTCAAGGCCATGGTAAGAATGTTTGATTAATTGGTTTTCAATGTGAATGGATTGAATTTGTGTTTAAATTAGACTTGTATATGGGTATCCATGTCATATGTGCTCAAGTATTTGTTACTTGAACTTTGAATGATTGTAGTGTGGTATTTCAATGTGTTTTAATGAACTTTTCTGCTGTCAGGAAAAGTGTCGACCTAAGGGGTCGACACTTATTAACGGAGCCTCTGCCTTGCGTTGAAAGAAAGGACACTGGCATAAAGTGTCGACTCATGGAGTCGACACTTTCACCAGGGTTCTATTGTTTTGCTAAAGGCAGAACTCACAGGAAAAAGTGTCGACTTCGTAGGTCGACACTTTCAGGTAAGTTTGCTCATTTCTGTGAAAACAGAATATTCGTGAAAAAGTGTCGACCTCAAGAGTCGACACTTTTCACCACGAATGTTATGTCTCTTCACAGGCCATAACTCTCGAAGAAAAGTGTCGACCCCATAGGTCGACACTCATATCTCAGTTTTGTTTTTATATATGTTCTTGCCGAACTCGTTGAGACGAGTGTCGACCCTAGAGGTCTACACTTTCTCTGGTTCGTCCGGAACGGGTTTTCCGGATTGGTTTCAAAATACCCATTATATGATCCGATGGCCATGGTATATTACCCTAATGTCCTTAGGGTTATACCCTACCATTGGGAGTGCATTTAAGAGGCTATTAGCATGGGCCTTATGGTCCTTTCTTGTAGTTTTCTCTTGGGTATATAGAAGGCTGCGATTTCTATCGGAAGAATAATCCTTGGGGCTTATTGTTCTATCTGTTCTTGTAGGGAAGAAGAAGAACGAAAAGGAGGAGTGCTCACTATCTGGAGGAGGAATAAGAAGCTGGAGAGAGTGACTTCCACGAGCCTGAGGCCCGATCTAGAAGCCTGTGCTGCTGCTCTCCATGATCTGTGCGGTTGGGCGTTTCAATCTCGAAGCCGGCTGCCTCCACTCTGCGACTCATCATTTCTAGCGCACTCTACCTTCCTCTGAGGGGATTCGTGGGATATTCAAAGGGGGAAACATTATATATATATATATATATATATATATATATATATATATATCTTCCAACTATTCATTTGTGATATCCCCTTTAATCTAAACATGGTGTTGAGCATATTGATAAATCTATTCTTTGTGTTTGCAGGTATGATCGGAGCTTGGATTTGAAGGAACACGTATTTAATCTTCAAGAAGGAAGATCATCTGCTCCGACTACCTCCGGATTCAGCTTTCTCCAACCTAAGCTTCAAGGAAGATCCTCTCATGACTATTGGAGAATCAAGGGGAAAACAATCTATATCTCTTACCCATTTCTATGAGATGCTTTTCTTGATATATATTCTACAGTGAGCATATTTTGTATATCCTTCTATTTTGTCAAACTCAGAATATTATCTGTGTGTGTGTGGTTTACGGAGCTGCGTCTCCATGTGGGATTTGTGTTTGGGGCGTGTACCCCGAGGTTGTGTGTGCTGCAGTGGCAGCGTGTTGGGGCTTGTCCCCATGTGGTTATTGCTATGGAAGCAGCGTGTGTGTGGTTGGGGTTCGTCCCTGTGTTGCTACGAAAGTAGCGTGTAGTGAAGCCTTACCCGGTTGGGTGAGGGGTGGACGTAAGGAGCATGTCGTGGTCCCGAGCACCTTAAAATCCCTGTGTATTGTGTGATTGCCTGTGTGATTGTCATATCTTCTATCTCCCTTCGCAGGTGCATTATATATGTTTTTAACTCACTACACTATCACACACTGCTACCTCCGTTATCCATGTTGAGCGTAATCTCCCTTATTAGTTGCATTAACTATCCGTGTGAGATCGGGAAGTTTGAGAGAACCTCTTAATCTCACTTGTAGTTTTTGTTAATCAACGTTGTTAATTCTACATCTGTTAAGAAAGTTTTTGAATTCTGCCATCTCGGCAAGGGAAGAATTCAACCCCCCTTCTTGTCCGCCATCTCTCTGGGCAAACAATTGGTATCAGAGCCTCGTCTCTGATTTTTTAGACAACCTTGCGGTCGTAGAGTAAGGATCGTTTTCATGATGGCTAGTGTGCATTCTATTCCTGTCTTTAATGGTTTTGATTATTCCTTATGGCTAGGAAAATTTTGTGTATGGATTACTAGCATTAATCCAAAGCTTATAAGCTTAATGACTCATGGTTCTCATGTGTTACCCAAAAATGAGTTGAGATGGACCGATGAGGATAAGAGAAAGAATTATGATAATTTGTTTGCTTTGAATACTCTTAAGGCAGCAGTAAATGCTTACAAATTTCCATTTGTTTCCAACTGCAGGTCTGCCAAAGAGATTTGGGATGGGCTAAGTGAAGTCCAAGAAGAAAGCTGGAAGAGTGATTGCCTCGTGGCAAACAAAGAAAATGAGTGCCAAAGCGAGGAAACCTCCAAGGTAAATTCTAACTCCGATTCTGAGGAAGAGGATGAACTGAGCTATGATGAGCTAGTGAATGCTTATGATGAACTGTTTGATAGATACAAATCATTAAAATTTGAAAACATAAAATTGAAAAAGAAACATGACTATTCTTCATGTGGAAAATGCATTGAGCTTGAAAGGCTAGTTGAGTCCCAAATGCTTGTTGAAGAAGAACAAAAAGAAATAATTGCAAACCTTAGATCTGAAAATAACTTCTTGTTGAATAAAATTTTAGAACTTCAACATATGGAAAAAGATAATGAAAATATGAAAGAATTGAATGGTGCTATGTCTGAAAAATTGCATATTCTTGAAAAAGAAAAATGTATGTCTGTTGACAAATCTGGATGGTTAAGGGAGCTAAGACATGAAATAGAAAACTTTAAGAACGTGAATGATAAATTCGAATGCAATGAAAGCATGCATAATATAGTTGATCAAAATGTGAGTTTTCAAATGAAAGAACTTAAACATACTTCCATGAACAAAAATTCATTTGAAAAACTCCAAAATGAAAATAGTGCTTTGTTGATTCAAATTTCATTGCTTGGAAATAAATTGAAAAGTCTTGAAAAAGTTGAGAAAGGAAAATGTGTGATCATTGATAATTGTGACAACTTGCATATTCTGGAATAAGAAATTGAAAGTCACAAAACTGTTAATTCCTTGTTGAATGAGAAAATTATTTCATGTGAACAAGATATTACTAACTCTTATTTAAAAATCATGAAACTAAATAATGAAATCAAGAGCTTGAATGAATCTTTGTCATTGTGTGATAAAGAAATTGAAAAACAAAAAGATATTGTTGAATGCTCCCGTGTGCATGAAAAAGTTTCAACTGTTAAACATGATCATGTAACAAGTAGAAGAAGGAATATTTCATGCTATTATTGTGGTCAATATGGTCATGACATGTATGACTGTCTCCTGATGAAATCTGATGATGAACAGGCATTGCAGTCACAAATGAAAATTGTTGATGAGTCCAAAAATCTTGAAAAACCATAAAGAAAAGAAACAACAATCATTACTTCTATTGTGGGTTACATGGACATGTTTTTAAAAATTGTTTCACAAAGAAAAATGATGATGAATGATTTCTCAAAAAGAACTTTTCGTGTTACTATTGTGGTGAACATGGACACATGATGAAAAATTGCTTTGCAATGAAGAATGATGAAAAATGGTCCATGAAAAGAAAATTTTCTTATTGTCATTATTGTGGTGAGAATGGTCATCTGATGGATGACTGTGTCACAATGAGATTTGATGATGATCATTGTGCTAGGAAATACAAGAATCCATCTATTCATGCTAGAATTAACCTCTCGGGACCCAAGATGGCTTGGGTACCCAAACCTCCAAAATGAGAATCTGTTTTGCAGGGGTGCCTTGAGGTCAAGGAATATTAATAAATTGAGGACTCTCAAGGTGAGAAAGAAAATGACTTAGTTTTGATAACTTACTTCGGTTAGGTTCATTTTGAAAATTATGAAAAGGTAAAAGTTGAGTCTGGAGTTCACATTAAAAATTGCATTACTATTTCGTTGATTTTGGCAACTTCTGAAATGATGAGATTTTGTGAATTTCATGTTTAGATGAATTGAACATACCTCTCTTTTCACTTCATGTGAGTAAATTTGGTCTTTGAATGCTTTACATTGCACATATACAGTTCTTCATACTCACCTTCTTCTATTTTTGTAAATAACAATTCAGGTTTAAATGCCTCGATCTGTGCATAGAGTCTTTCATACTCTTACTTTTTACAAATAACAACTCACTTGTGCATACACAATTCACATACTTAGTTACATGCTTACATTTACATATCATTGCATATCTCTGTGCTTGAATACCATGGTTATCTAATATATAAAATGGTGTTAGTGGAAGGTTGGATTATGTTCAGCCGGAAGCTTTCACTACGCGTGAGGTGGTCTTCGGACCTACGTTCTCTGCCAAGTGCCAATAATCAATCTGCTTGAAGTCATTAGAAAATCTCTGGTTGAATGCATGTATATACTTTATACAACCACTTTTTGACTTCTTCTATCACTCATCCATTGCTAAATGAAATTACATTGATTTAGACATGTTTGCTACATGGCATATATTAAGGGGAGATTTTTTATAACTGTGCATATATTTAGGGGGAGACATTACTGTGAGAAAGCTAATTCATCTTTTACATTCAATACAACCACCCACACAAAATACACCTTTTTGAGATAATGATTCAATCTAATAAGGATTACTATTTTCTACTCTACACTTTTGAGGACTGTTGATTCTATACATGAAAATCACATATCTCGTGAGGTAATGGCTGTTTACCCCTCCAAAAGGTCGTATAAGTGGAACGTGGAACCGAGTAGCCGGGAATCCCCCCTGAAGTAAAGGAGGAAACTCACGTCGAAAGGAGAAACTAATCCATATAAAAATATGTGTGATTTGCCACCGAGTAGCCGAGAAGTGCCCTTGAGACAAAGGGTACAACTCGCGTCGAAAAGTGTCTCATCCACATCATAAAAAGTGACAAAACTGAGTAACCGGGAATTACCCCTGAAACAAAGGGCATGACTCGTGTCAAAAAATTAGTCACATCATTTTTAGTAATTAAAAATTGGGGTCATACGTAGCTACCAATATTTGAGCATTGTGTATGGAAGTGTATGGATGAGAAATTCTTTTTAGTGTTCTTTAGAAAATCTGATTTTCCATATTGACTTGAACTTCATTGCTCAATCTTCACATATGCACCTTGGGTTTGAATGTTTGAATGTCCTTTATGAATCAGTCATCTTTCATGGTTAATGTAGTACTTTATTTATGTAAGCACGACCTTCTTAGTATTGCTCATGCACATCATGTTCTACAATCGATTGCATAATCCTTACACCCGTACCGAAGGGACTTGCATGAGTCTATAACTTGTTATGCATGCTTGAGTGCCTGAATGCTTGATCCGTTTGATAATCTCATATCTCATTCCATAGGTTGCATCCATAGGTTATACTTGTAGATAACAGGTTAAATAACCCATTGCCAGTTGGTTTTTGTTCTTGACAATTGGGGGAGAATAACGTGCTTTTGAGCACAATGCACTTTATGCATACTTAGTTTTCAGATTTTGCATATAGTTTCCTTATACTACTTGTCCATATTTAGTTATACATATACCAAAAATTATAAAAATTGAGCATTTGCACATATCTCACACATCTGATAATTGTACATCAAATTCCAAACTGTTGCTTGCTTTTTAGTTTATACACCTTCCCTTCATGGGAGGTTAATTGCTGGGTCCGTGTGCGCATATCTCATTCATGTTTGGAATCTTCACTGTTGCCTCTTGACCCCCATTTTTTTTGATAATGCTAAAGGGGGAGAGATATTTGAATTTGTATAGTCACAATATATTGTCATCATCAAAAAGGGGGAGATTGTTGGGTTCTATGCGCCCCCTTATTGTCTTTGACAATGGTTTTGATGATTCTAATATATTGTGTGTTTTATGCTTAATGGCATCTTCGTGATAAACAAGCTAATATGATGATATCTTTTTTTATAGGTAGAATTTCAATAGTCCTTAATGGATACATTTCTGATGTTGAATCATGCGTGCTGTGCATGAGACTATTGGGTATTGGTTTGATAGTATGTTGGTAAGATCATTTGATTACATTGGACTGCTAAGGCAGCTTTCAATTCTCCTTTGGATGGGTCGACCCCATGGGTCGACCCCTGGCTCTTTGAGCCTTGCCTTTTGTTTTGGTCTGAACTGGAATGCCTTATTTTGGACTGATCCTGATTGTCCTGGACTGTATTGGTTTTATATGTTTTGGACTGACTTAACATTTATGAGAGGTTTGACGGTATTCAGCTGGTAAATGGAGTTTCCATGCTTGAACTTGTTATGGAATGAATAACAATGTCTCAAAATATTGGTTGAAGGAGGATTGATGAGGAAACAACATTCAAATCTAAGAAATGATGGTAAGAACACAATTGGAGGTCGATCTCCAAGTGGTTGGAATGGCATTGGTTCAAAGTTGGAAAAGACAGGGTTATTGTGAGATTTCTATCAAAATGTGTATGCCAATGGTAAGAAGGTTTGATCAAGTGCATCTCAAAATGCATGAATTGATATGGATTGATTGCTAGTGGTTCAAAACTGGTAGATATGTTCAAATCTGGAAAATTCAGGTTCGTTGTGGAGTTTTTCATTCAAATACTCAAGGCCATGGTAAGAATGTTTGATTAATTGGTTTTCAATGTGAATGGATTGAATTTGTGTTTAAATTAGACTTGTATATGGGTATCCATGTCATATGTGCTCAAGTATTTGTTACTTGAACTTTGAATGATTGTAGTGTGGTATTTCAATGTGTTTTAATGAACTTTTCTGCTGTCAGGAAAAGTGTCGACCTAAGGGGTCGACACTTATTAACGGAGCCTCTGCCTTGCGTTGAAAGAAAGGACACTGGCATAAAGTGTCGACTCATGGAGTCGACACTTTCACCAGGGTTCTATTGTTTTGCTAAAGGCAGAACTCACAGGAAAATGTGTCGACTTCGTAGGTCGACACTTTCAGGTAAGTTTGCTCATTTCTGTGAAAACAGAATATTCGTGAAAAAGTGTCGACCTCAAGAGTCGACACTTTTCACCACGAATGTTATGTCTCTTCACAGGCCAGAACTCTCGAAGAAAAGTGTCGACCCCATAGGTCGACACTCATATCTCAGTTTTGTTTTTATATATGTTCTTGCCGAACTCGTTGAGACGAGTGTCGACCCTAGAGGTCTACACTTTCTCTGGTTCGTCCGGAACGGGTTTTCCGGATTGGTTTCAAAATACCCATTATATGATCCGATGGCCATGGTATATTACCCTAATGTCCTTAGGGTTATACCCTACCATTGGGAGTGCATTTAAGAGGCTATTAGCATGGGCCTTATGGTCCTTTCTTGTAGTTTTCTCTTGGGTATATAGAAGGCTGCGATTTCTATCGGAAGAATAATCCTTGGGGCTTATTGTTCTATCTGTTCTTGTAGGGAAGAAGAAGAACGAAAAGGAGGAGTGCTCACTATCTGGAGGAGGAATAAGAAGCTGGAGAGAGTGACTTCCACGAGCCTGAGGCCCGATCTAGAAGCCTGTGCTGCTGCTCTCCATGATCTGTGCGGTTGGGCGTTTCAATCTCGAAGCCGGCTGCCTCCACTCTGCGACTCATCATTTCTAGCGCACTCTACCTTCCTCTGAGGGGATTCGTGGGATATTCAAAGGGGGAAACATTATATATATATATATATATATATATCTTCCAACTATTCATTTGTGATATCCCCTTTAATCTAAACATGGTGTTGAGCATATTGATAAATCTATTCTTTGTGTTTGCAGGTATGATCGGAGCTTGGATTTGAAGGAACACGTATTTAATCTTCAAGAAGGAAGATCATCTGCTCCGACTACCTCCGGATTCAGCTTTCTCCAACCTAAGCTTCAAGGAAGATCCTCTCATGACTATTGGAGAATCAAGGGGAAAACACTCTATATCTCTTACCCATTTCTATGAGATGCTTTTCTTGATATATATTCTACAGTGAGCATATTTTGTATATCCTTCTATTTTGTCAAACTCAGAATATTATCTGTGTGTGTGTGGTTTACGGAGCTGCGTCTCCATGTGGGATTTGTGTTTGGGGCGTGTACCCCGAGGTTGTGTGTGCTGCAGTGGCAGCGTGTTGTGGCTTGTCCCCATGTGGTTATTGCTATGGAAGCAGCATGTGTGTGGTTGGGGTTCGTCCCTGTGTTGCTACGAAAGTAGCGTGTAGTGAAGCCTTACCCGGTTGGGTGAGGGGTGGACGTAAGGAGCATGTCGTGGTCCCGAGCACCTTAAAATCCCTGTGTATTGTGTGATTGCCTGTGTGATTGTCATATCTTCTATCTCCCTTCGCAGGTGCATTATATATGTTTTTAACTCACTACACTATCACACACTGCTACCTCCGTTATCCATGTTGAGCGTAATCTCCCTTATTAGTTGCATTAACTATCCGTGTGAGATCGGGAAGTTTGAGAGAACCTCTTAATCTCACTTGTAGTTTTTGTTAATCAACGTTGTTAATTCTACATCTGTTAAGAAAGTTTTTGAATTCTGCCATCTCGGCAAGGGAAGAATTCAACCCCCCTTCTTGTCCGCCATCTCTCTGGGCAAACAATTGGTATCAGAGCCTCGTCTCTGATTTTTTAGACAACCTTGCGGTCGTAGAGTAAGGATCGTTTTCATGATGGCTAGTGTGCATTCTATTCCTGTCTTTAATGGTTTTGATTATTCCTTATGGCTAGGAAAATTTTGTGTATGGATTACTAGCATTAATCCAAAGCTTATGAGCTTAATGACTCATGGTTCTCATGTGTTACCCAAAAATGAGTTGAGATGGACCGATGAGGATAAGAGAAAGAATTATGATAATTTGTTTGCTTTGAATACTCTTAAGGCAGCAGTAAATGCTTACAAATTTCCATTTGTTTCCAACTGCAGGTCTGCCAAAGAGATTTGGGATGGGCTAAGTGAAGTCCAAGAAGAAAGCTGGAAGAGTGATTGCCTCGTGGCAAACAAAGAAAATGAGTGCCAAAGCGAGGAAACCTCCAAGGTAAATTCTAACTCCGATTCTGAGGAAGAGGATGAACTGAGCTATGATGAGCTAGTGAATGCTTATGATGAACTGTTTGATAGATACAAATCATTAAAATTTGAAAACATAAAATTGAAAAAGAAACATGACTATTCTTCATGTGGAAAATGCATTGAGCTTGAAAGGCTAGTTGAGTCCCAAATGCTTGTTGAAGAAGAACAAAAAGAAATAATTGCAAACCTTAGATCTGAAAATAACTTCTTGTTGAATAAAATTTTAGAACTTCAACATATGGAAAAAGATAATGAAAATATGAAAGAATTGAATGGTGCTATGTCTGAAAAATTGCTTGTTCTTGAAAAAGAAAAATGTATGTCTGTTGACAAATCTGGATGGTTAAGGGAGCTAAGACATGAAATAGAAAACTTTAAGAACGTGAATGATAAATTCGAATGCAATGAAAGCATGCATAATATAGTTGATCAAAATGTGAGTTTTCAAATGAAAGAACTTAAACATACTTCCATGAACAAAAATTCATTTGAAAAACTCCAAAATGAAAATAGTGCTTTGTTGATTCAAATTTCATTGCTTGGAAATAAATTGAAAAGTCTTGAAAAAGTTGAGAAAGGAAAATGTGTGATCATTGATAATTGTGACAACTTGCATATTCTGGAATAAGAAATTGAAAGTCACAAAACTGTTAATTCCTTGTTGAATGAGAAAATTGTTTCATGTGAACAAGATATTACTAACTCTTATTTAAAAATCATGAAACTAAATAATGAAATCAAGAGCTTGAATGAATCTTTGTCATTGTGTGATAAAGAAATTGAAAAACAAAAAGATATTGTTGAATGCTCCCGTGTGCATGAAAAAGTTTCAACTGTTAAACATGATCATGTAACAAGTAGAAGAAGGAATATTTCATGCTATTATTGTGGTCAATATGGTCATGACATGTATGACTGTCTCCTGATGAAATCTGATGATGAACAGGCATTGCAGTCACAAATGAAAATTGTTGATGAGTCCAAAAATCTTGAAAAACCATAAAGAAAAGAAACAACAATCATTACTTCTATTGTGGGTTACATGGACATGTTTTTAAAATTGTTTCACAAAGAAAAATGATGATGAATGATTTCTCAAAAAGAACTTTTCGTGTTACTATTGTGGTGAACATGGACACATGATGAAAAATTGCTTTGCAATGAAGAATGATGAAAAATGGTCCATGAAAAGAAAATTTTCTTATTGTCATTATTGTGGTGAGAATGGTCATCTGATGGATGACTGTGTCACAATGAGATTTGATGATGATCATTGTGCTAGGAAATACAAGAATCCATCTATTCATGCTAGAATTAACCTCTCGGGACCCAAGATGGCTTGGGTACCCAAACCTCCAAAATGAGAATCTGTTTTGCAGGGGTGCCTTGAGGTCAAGGAACATTAATAAATTGAGGACTCTCAAGGTGAGAAAGAAAATGACTTAGTTTTGATAACTTACTTCGGTTAGGTTCATTTTGAAAATTATGAAAAGGTAAAAGTTGAGTCTGGAGTTCACATTAAAAATTGCATTACTATTTCGTTGATTTTGGCAACTTCTGAAATGATGAGATTTTGTGAATTTCATGTTTAGATGAATTGAACATACCTCTCTTTTCACTTCATGTGAGTAAATTTGGTCTTTGAATGCTTTACATTGCACATATACAGTTCTTCATACTCACCTTCTTCTATTTTTGTAAATAACAATTCAGGTTTAAATGCCTCGATCTGTGCATAGAGTCTTTCATACTCTTACTTTTTACAAATAACAACTCACTTGTGCATACACAATTCACATACTTAGTTACATGCTTACATTTACATATCATTGCATATCTCTGTGCTTGAATACCATGGTTATCTAATATATAAAATGATGTTAGTGGAAGGTTGGATTATGTTCAGCCGGAAGCTTTCACTACGCGTGAGGTGGTCTTCGGACCTACGTTCTCTGCCAAGTGCCAATAATCAATCTGCTTGAAGTCATTAGAAAATCTCTGGTTGAATGCATGTATATACTTTATACAACCACTTTTTGACTTCTTCTATCACTCATCCATTGCTAAATGAAATTACATTGATTTAGACATGTTTGCTACATGGCATATATTAAGGGGGAGATTTTTTATAACTGTGCATATATTTAGGGGGAGACATTACTGTGAGAAAGCTAATTCATCTTTTACATTCAATACAACCACCCACACAAAATACACCTTTTTGAGATAATGATTCAATCTAATAAGGATTACTATTTTCTACTCTACACTTTTGAGGACTGTTGATTCTATACATGAAAATCACATATCTCGTGAGGTAATGGCTGTTTACCCCTCCAAAAGGTCGTATAAGTGGAACGTGGAACCGAGTAGCCGGGAATCCCCCCTGAAGTAAAGGAGGAAACTCACGTCGAAAGGAGAAACTAATCCATATAAAAATATGTGTGATTTGCCACCGAGTAGCCGAGAAGTGCCCTTGAGACAAAGGGTACAACTCGCGTCGAAAAGTGTCTCATCCACATCATAAAAAGTGACAAAACTGAGTAACCGGGAATTACCCCTGAAACAAAGGGCATGGCTCGTGTCAAAAAATTAGTCACATCATTTTTAGTAATTAAAAATTGGGGTCATACGTAGCTACCAATATTTGAGCATTGTGTATGGAAGTGTATGGATGAGAAATTCTTTTTAGTGTTCTTTAGAAAATCTGATTTTCCATATTGACTTGAACTTCATTGCTCAATCTTCACATATGCACCTTGGGTTTGAATGTTTGAATGTCCTTTATGAATCAGTCGTCTTTCATGGTTAATGTAGTACTTTATTTATGTAAGCACGACCTTCTTAGTATTGCTCATGCACATCATGTTCTACAATCGATTGCATAATCCTTACACCCGTACCGAAGGGACTTGCATGAGTCTATAACTTGTTATACATGCTTGAGTGCCTGAATGCTTGATCCGTTTGATAATCTCATATCTCATTCCATAGGTTGCATCCATAGGTTATACTTGTAGATAACAGGTTAAATAACCCATTGCCAGTTGGTTTTTGTTCTTGACAATTGGGGGAGAATAACGTGCTTTTGAGCACAATGCACTTTATGCATACTTAGTTTTCAGATTTTGCATATAGTTTCCTTATACTACTTGTCCATATTTAGTTATACATATACCAAAAATTATAAAAATTGAGCATTTGCACATATCTCACACATCTGATAATTGTACATCAAATTCCAAACTGTTGCTTGCTTTTTAGTTTATACACCTTCCCTTCATGGGAGGTTAATTGCTGGGTCCGTGTGCGCATATCTCATTCATGTTTGGAATCTTCACTGTTGCCTCTTGACCCCCATTTTTTTTGATAATGCTAAAGGGGGAGAGATATTTGAATTTGTATAGTCACAATATATTGTCATCATCAAAAAGGGGGAGATTGTTGGGTTCTATGCGCCCCCTTATTGTCTTTGACAATGGTTTTGATGATTCTAATATATTGTGTGTTTTATGCTTAATGGCATCTTCGTGATAAACAAGCTAATATGATGATATCTTTTTTTATAGGTAGAATTTCAATAGTCCTTCATGGATACATTTCTGATGTTGAATCATGCGTGCTGTGCATGAGACTATTGGGTATTGGTTTGATAGTATGTTGGTAAGATCATTTGATTACATTGGACTGCTAAGGCAGCTTTCAATTCTCCTTTGGATGGGTCGACCCCATGGGTCGACCCCTGGCTCTTTGAGCCTTGCCTTTTGTTTTGGTCTGAACTGGAATGCCTTATTTTGGACTGATCCTGATTGTCCTGGACTGTATTGGTTTTATATGTTTTGGACTGACTTAACATTTATGAGAGGTTTGACGGTATTCAGCTGGTAAATGGAGTTTCCATGCTTGAACTTGTTATGGAATGAATAACAATGTCTCAAAATATTGGTTGAAGGAGGATTGATGAGGAAACAACATTCAAATCTAAGAAATGATGGTAAGAACACAATTGGAGGTCGATCTCCAAGTGGTTGGAGTGGCATTGGTTCAAAGTTGGAAAAGACAGGGTTATTGTGAGATTTCTATCAAAATGTGTATGCCAATGGTAAGAAGGTTTGATCAAGTGCATCTCAAAATGCATGAATTGATATGGATTGATTGCTAGTGGTTCAAAACTGGTAGATATGTTCAAATCTAGAAAATTCAGGTTCGTTGTGGAGTTTTTCATTCAAATACTCAAGGTCATGGTAAGAATGTTTGATTAATTAGTTTTCAAGGTGAATGGATTGAATTTGTGTTTAAATTAGACTTGTATATGGGTATCCATGTCATATGTGCTCAAGTATTTGTTACTTGAACTTTGAATGATTGTAGTGTGGTATTTAAATGTGTTTGAATGAACTTTTCTGCTGTTAGGAAAAGTGTCGACCTAAGGGGTCGACACTTATTAACGGAGCCTCTGCCTTGTGTTGAAAGAAAGGACGCCGCCATAAAGTGTCGACTCATGGAGTCGACACTTTCACCAGAGTTATGTTGTTTTGCTAAAGGTAGAACTCATGGGAAAAAGTGTCGACTTCGTAGGTCGACACTTTCAGGTAAGTTTGCTCATTTATGTGAAAACAGAATGTTCGTGAAAAAGTGTCGACCTCAAGAGTCGACACTTTTCACCATGAATGTTTTATCTCTTCACAGGCCATAACTCTCGGTGAAAAGTGTCGACCCCATAGGTCGACACTCGTATCTCAGTTTTGTTTTTATATATGTTCTGGAAGAACTCGTTGAGACGAGTGTCGACCCTAGAGGTCGACACTTTCTCTGGTTCGTCCGGAATGGGTTTTCCGGATTGGTTTCGAAATACCCATTATATGATCCGATGGCCATGGTATATTACCCTAATGTCCTTAGGGTTATACCCTACCATTGGGAGTGCATTTAAGAGGGTATTAGCATGGGCCTTATGCTCCTTTCTTGTAGTTTTCTCTTGGGTATATAGAAGGCTGCGATTTCTATCGGAAGAACAATCCATGGGGCTTATTGTTCTATCTGTTCTTATAGGGAAGAAGAAGAAAAAAAAGGAGGAGTGCTCACTATCTGGAGGAGGAAGAAGAAGCTGGAGAGAGCGTCTTCCACGAGCCTGAGGCCCGATCTGGAAGCCGTCGCTGCTGCTCTCCATGATCTGCGCGGTTGGGCGTTTCAACCTCGAAGCCGGCTGCCTCCACTCCGCGACTCATCATTTCTAGCTCACTCTACCTTCCTCTGAGGGGATTCGTGGGATATTCAAAGGGGAAACATTATATATATATATCTTCCAACTATTCATTTGTGATATCCCCTTTAATCTAAACATGGTGTTGAGCATATTGATAAATCTATTCTTTGTGTTTGCAGGTATGATCAGAGCTTGGATTTGAAGGAACACACATTTAATCTTCAAGAAGGAAGATCATCTGCTCCGACTACCTCCGGATTCAGCCTTTTCCAACCTAAGCTTCAAGCAAGATCCTCTCATGACTATTGGAGAATCAAGGGGAAAACACTATATATCTCTTACCCATTTCTATGAGATGCTTTTCTTGATATATATTCTACAGTGAGCATATTCTGTATATCCTTCTATTTTGTCAAACTCAGAATATTATCTGTGTGTGTGGTTTACGGAGCTGCGTCTCCGTGTGGGATTTGTGTCCGGGGTGTGTACCCTGACGTTGTGTGTGCTGCAGTGGCAGCGGGTTGGGGCTTGTCCCCGTTTGGTTATTGCTGCGGAAGCAGCGTGTGTGTGGTTGGGGTTCGTCCCCGTGTTGCTATGAAAGTAGCGTGTAGTGAAGCCTTACCCGGTTGGGTGAGGGGTGGACGTAGGGAGCCCGTCGTGGTCCCGAACCACCTTAAAATCCCTGTGTATTGTGTGATTGCCTGTGTGATTGTCATTTCTTCTATCTCCCTTCGCAGGTGCATTATATATATTTTTAACTCACTACACTGTCACACACTGCTACCTCCGTTATCCGTGTTGAGCGTAATCTCCCTTATTAGTTGCATTAACTATCCTTGTGAGATCGGGAAGTTTGAGAGAACCTCTTAATCTCACTTGTAGTTTTTGTTAATCAACATTGTTAATTCTACATCTGTTAAGAAAGTTTTTGAATTCCGCCATCTCGGCAAGGGGACAATTCAACCCTCCTTCTTGTCCGCCATCTCTCTGGGCCAACATCTCGGGTGGTCAGCTCACTCTCGTGCTCGGAACGAGTCATGTGATGGGTTTCGCACTTACAACTCACAGCGGTGACTAAATGTAGCTAGCTAGGAAATAAACTAACGCACATGCAGTGACATCTAGAACATATACTAATAAAGCAGATATGACAAAGAAGGTGGCGAGGGTACCTCCACGCTCGGGGCATGGGGAAGACGTCCCAGCCAAGTTCCGTGGCTCCCAGTACAGTAAATAAATTTATTTACAGCAGTGATTTTTCTTGCCCACTCCACGTAGGGAGGTAAAGGGCTACACAATAATGCCGGGAGCACCGAACATGGGTTCACGGGTAGCAAGGTGGCGGGTCCCGGGCGACGGCGGGTAGCGGCTTCGATTCTACGAGCGGCTGGTCGGCAGGACAGCGAACAGGGATGTCCAAAGGGACACCGACCTCCGGAAGGCTTCTGATGGCTGCGGATCACCGAGACAAAGGCATAGGGTCCCTGGTCGACCCCTGGGAGCGGCAGTCGCTGGTTCTGCGCTGGCGTATTTCTTGAAGATTTACCTTGGCCTTCTCTTTCTGCTGGTCTGCCTCAGTTGCAGACCTACGCGGCTTGGCAAAAATGCCTGCTGCGAATAGACCCGATGTCGGATCGATGCCAGACTGGCTCCGTTGTGGATCTCTTTCAGAGATCTATAAACCCAGGCTATGATAGGAATTTTTCTATCTCCGTACTTGCCGTGGCTGAATTTAGAACAGGCGAGATCTCCGGCTCAAAACAGACTGGGCAGATTGGGATCTGCCTGGGAACTCGATTTGACCGGAGGCAAGACGGTGGATCTGGGCGATGGGAGTTTTATGTCTGAGAGAGGGGATTGTGAGAAATGTGCACAAATTTTATGGTAATTTTCTGAGGTGGTTTTCCGGGGAAAATGGATTTTATGGTGGACAGGGGTCGGATCTGGACTGCGGAGGGCAGAACAGATCCCAGTTTTTGCAGAGATTTGTATGTGGGACAACTAAACTCATAAAATCGTGGAAACATTTGGGGAAATGGGTTTTGGTGGACAAAAGTTCCAGTCCAAATTTGAGCTCGTTCTGAAATTGGAAAGGGGGTCAAATAGGTGAAGAGGTGGGCTACTAGAGCACAAAACTGCACAGGGATAGATCTGTGTAAGTCGGGAAAACTAAATTTCAGGGCTTTGGAATTTTTTTGGAAAGGGGGGATTGCGTGGAGAACTTACCCTTCAAATTTCAGCTTCATCAGACTTGGGGTTTGGGAGGGAAAATTCGGGCTTCCAGCTTCTGTCCAGCAGGTTGCAGATCTGGACAATAGCTCGGAGTATGGCTCGTGGCGGCTCGTCGGCAGCACGAATGGCAGCGGCGGCGACGGTGATGAAGCAGGGTAACCAGAAGAAGAGGTATAATTGGGAATCACTCTCAAGAGAGAGCTTCACACCGTGGATCAAGAAGGAAGAAGGGGAAGAACAAGAGAGAGAGAGAGAGAGAGAGAGAGGGGGGCGCACTTGGCCTTTCTCCAACAATTTTCTTCATTCATTCGTTCATTCATTGATTAAAATCCTCAAGGGGGGGAATACATGACTATATATAAAGTATGGGCTCCATCTTCCCTCGTTGGAGTTTGAATTTGAACCCATTTAAAATTTGAAATCTATAGGTTCTATTTTCCCTCCTTGGAGTTTGAATTTGAACCCATTTGAAATTTGAAATCTATGGGCTCCATTTTCCCTCGTTGAAGTTTGAATTTGAACCCTTTTGAAATTTGAAACCTATGGGCTCCATTTTCCCTCCTTGGATACAACCCAAAATACATGCCAAATACACACTAAATACAACCAAATACGTACAAAATATAAAATACAACCAAATATGTACAAAATACAAATGTGTAAAAAAATATGTACTAAAGTGTCAAAGCTCCGGTGGAGACTCCAGACTGTCCCCTAGCCATAAAGAGGTTGGTGTCAACCGAGTTGTGCTGCGTGTCCAGTACCGACAGCTCGTAGAGTCGAGCCGTACTCTTGCTCTGATGTTCTCACCAGAATTGATGGGGACATCAAAGAAAGGCCACTATTTCTTTGTTTGTTTTGTTTGCATTTATACCCTTGTGTCAAATGGGTTTACAATTGTAAGGCATTATAAGCCATGGGGTTAGTCCTTAAGAATTAGTGGGTTTCTTTGCAAAAATACCATGTTGGCCCGGCGGGACCCCCACCTTCTTTCCCATTGGTCCACCTAGGTTTTAGGGCCCACTTGGGCTGGTCTTTGGTCAATGGGAGGACTTGGACAAAGGAGGAAAAATCCCATTTGACTAAAGAGGGCACCCCCCCCCCCTTTTTCTTGGTCCAAGATAGTGACTCCTCCCCCTTTTGTTGACCTTTCCCCTTGAATCAAGGAGAGGAAGGATCTTTCCCCTCCCACCTTCTACCAAAGACCTTCCCCCTCTCCTGGCTGCGCCCCCCTCTCTCCCCATGTCATTATCTATATAAGCATGTGTATAGTGTCATTTGTAAGGTTAATGAAGATTAATGAGAGAAAAAAGTGGAATTTGCTCCAAGCAACCAAGGACGCAGCCCCCTCTCTCTCCCAACCCCTTGCAGCTGTGAAAGCTCCCTTCTTCTGAGGTGTGATATCTCAATATCAGTCCTGTAGTGGGTGAGAACCTCAGCACCGCCGCCGCCATCGAGCCGCCGTCGCACCACCACCGCCTCGTCGTCGGAGTTCTGTCCACTACCTTCAAACAGCTTGAAGGCCGATTTTTAGCTCTCAATACAAAGATCTGATCAAGCTGATATTTTTAGGGTGAGTTCCCCTTGTTCTTCCCACGTCCCATAAAAAAATTCACAAAGATCCCATTTCGTTTGCCCCCCTTTCCATTTTAAATCCCACTGTCTACACAATCTGCCCCTGTGCAGATCTGTGTTCCAGCAACCCACCTGTTCTCTGATTTGACCCCCTTTCTAATTTTAGATCTAGCTGAAATTTGTACTGGGACTTATGTCCACTAAAACCCCTTTCCACGATGTTTTTCATGATTTTTTGAGTTCGTTTATCCTTCCAAAAAACCTTTGCAAGAATCGGATCTTGTTCTGTTCCCAACAGTCCAGATCTGACCTTTCCTGCCATAAAATCCATTCCACCCACTAAACCCCTTCCAAAAATTACCAAACGAATTGTACGTCATCCACACACTCCCATCAATCATACATAGAAATTCCAAATCCTAGATCTACCAGTTGCCCTTCGGTCAAACAACGTTTTCAGGCAGATCCCAGTCTACCTAGAATTTCCTAAGACAGAAGGTCTGTCTGTTCTAAATTCCACCAAGGAGGATACAAAGATAGGAAAATTCCTGTAACACCAGATGATCGTAGATCTGCAAGAGAGCTTCGCAACGGCGCTGGTTTTGCATCGATCCGACGTTGGAGCTAATTGCCGTAATTATTTCCGCCGAGTCACGTTGTTCTGAAACAGCAGAACAGATTCGGGACAGCAAGCTGCAACACCGAGTAGCAGCGCGCCGGAACCATCGAAGCTGCCCAAAAAGCCTCCCGTCAACCCGAGCTTGATATTCCCAGGTGACCATTGTAGCCCGTTACCTCCCTACGTGGAGTGGGCAGTGAATTGCATTTCCGTAATTATTGTTAATTCATTTGTACCGGGAGTACGAGTCTTGGCCGGGGTCGCCTTCCCCACGCCCGGAGCGTGAAGGTATCGTTTCCGCTCCCTCACTCGGCATTCTGCTTACTTCGTATATTTTATATGCCGCTGCTTGCATGTGATAGGTTAATCTAGTTCGTTAAATAATTTCAATCACCGCTGCGAGAGAGAGCAAAACCTGTCCCGTGACCCGATCCGGACACGAAAGAGAGTTGACCACCGAAGCTCATTGCCGGTTTCTCAACCGCGCATATCCACATGCTTCCCTCGCTAAGGACGAGTGGCGAGTTTGCCTAGAGTCTAAGGTTTGCAATCAAATTGGCGTCGAGTCGTGTCCCATCCCGCATCAATATGGATATCTAGAATTTCTTAAGAACACTAGAGGGTTATTTCCTCTCTACATTTCCATATTAGATCTTCGACTATCTGTAGCTTCGCACAACCCCGCTTATGTTTCTTTTATTGGACTTCACCGTTCGACGCGAGTCACCTCATATGTCTGAGTGGGGATTCCCGGCTACTTAGGTTCATCACGCATTATGATTTTTCTTGGTGATTTTTTGTTTCACCGTTCGATGCGAGTTTCCTCATTTATTTCAGTGGAGATTCATGTGGATGATGAGAAAGATCACACTCTTTTTGATTTATTTTATTTTGTTTATTTTATTAACGCGGGGCGTGCCAGTCACTTTCGTGACGAAGTTTATTATGCGATCATCTGACTAATCAGAAAATGGTGGGTGATCGTGTCGGGACCTGAAGTCCGCCACACCATAAAGGCTATGGCGTTGATTACATCCTTCCGAAAGAAGGAAAACCCTTGATTAATCACCAAAGTAGAAGAGCCATCAGGGCCGAAGAAAACATTAGAAAGTAATGTTCGCTTCGTAATGCAAAATGTAGTGCATGCAGGCAAGTAGTGTAGTAGGATTTATTAGATCGGCTCTCGATACGTGGCGGAGAACTTAGGTCATAAGACCACCTTACGCTTAGTGATAGCTTCCGGCTAGGCCTAAGTCGACTTTCGACTAGTCACCATTTGATATACCGAAGAGCCGGGCAGGTGCGAGTGCTCATGCACGGGTTCAAACAAACGAGTACGGAGCGTATAGCTGTCTATTCCTTTTATTTGAGGATTTGGGGTTCTATTTGGCTTTTGACGTTATTAATTATTTATTACTTATTCAATCATTTACCCACAAGATTATTTAACAAACTCAAAGAGAATTTCGGCAGCACTTTCCCCGTCCCGAAGAGTATCGGGGAGAGTATAGGAGACTCGTCCATGAACGGCGAGACGAACTCCAGAAAGATGGTCATGCCTAAACGGAAATCCCATACCCCATAGTGAGTGGGGAACCTGAAGGCTGGCCCCCAAAATAACCCATATCACTTGCAGGGTTGTCGATCAGTGGTTGCCTGGTTATTTCGAGATTACGTGTAACATAGCGGTGCATGCATATGGATCCTCGAGTGTGGACCCGACATGACTGCATTCGAGCGGACTCGTATGTGGCCGGGGAAATGTATGCCGAGAACGGCACCTGTTTGTTCCTTTATCCTCTTTACGTGGTAGCTTGCCTTCGGTGTGGGTAGTCATGAGGCCGTTACCCCCTCGAGAGGTGGAAACTGAGCGGAGAACCCGAGAAACACAATATGAAATTGAACCAAAAAACTCCTAAAGGAATTTTGGCAGCATGTCCCCCTGTCCCGGAATGTGTCTGGGGAGAGGTATAGGAGACCCGCCCACAAAGGATTGAGACGAGTTCCAAACAGATGGGCATATCAAGGATGATAACCCGGGTTAATTAGTCTTGCCAATTATTTCTGACCCATTAACGCCACAGGGGTATACACAATAGCTCCCAAGGGAGTTAGCACGACCATAGGCCGAGGGACAGAGGGTTAGGGGGGCACTATTCACCTTTGGGGCGATTAAAGCTTTATTTTCCCATCGATGTCATTTGAGTTCACACTATGATATACTGCGAAGCCTCATGACCTGATGGGTTATTAGGATACCCGGAATAGCGTGACATGATGCAGTCTCCCCGATCTGATTTCGACAGCATCTCCCCTTTCATTTGGTCTTGTCAGGGGATGTATAGGATACCCATCCATAGAGAGTCGAGGCGGGGTCCTGTTTGCGATGGGAATCTTGTTTTTATTTTATTATTTTTTATTATTATTTTTATTTCATTTGGGTTTATTTGGTGTATTTGCACGTTGATCAACTAATTAACTAACCGGTAATTAACGGACTGATTGACTGCGCGGGCGTGCCAGTCACGTACGTGATGAGTTTATTATGCGCTCGTTCTGACCCGTGCCGGGCGAGAGTGAGATTCGGTCGGGACCAGCAGTCCGCCACACCATAAAGGTTGTGGCGTTAATTACATCCCCCACGAGGAGGGAAAACCTTTGATTAATTATCGAGATAGTGGGCTGTCGAGGCCGGAATGAAGATGCAAAGTTGTGAACGTGACGAGGTCACACGAGATGTTTCTATCTATCATGCAAGAGAAGCATGGTTCATCAAATTGAAGACCCTTAGTACATGGCAGAGGGCGTAGGTCCGAGGACCACCATCGCGCATAGCAAAGACTTCCGGTCGGGCGTAACCCGGGCTTCCGTCAATGCCATTTGATATACTCGAGGGTCTATGCAGGCATGCACACATGATGCTCATGATTATGCTAAACATGGCAGTAGAGTTATAATAATGATCAGTGATCAACGAAATTATTAGCCTTCCCAAAGGGGAAACGAAAGTGGCAGCATAAGCATTGTAATGAAAGCATAGTGCTATCGGACATGGTAGCAAAAGCAAGATGGCTCGGGCTTGCATAGCCCCTTTCTTATTCAATTTATTATTAATTAGGGTCATTGATCTCGACCGCGGGAGACGAGGATCGCTCCGAGGGCGAGGGAGTGATTAAAACAACATAATGGTTCAAAACCGGCGTGACCACGCGTAGGGATAGGCTTTCCCGGCGCGGCCAAACATGGGTAAATGGTCTTAATCCGGTGCAGCCTTAACAAATGTTAAAACGGCGTAGTGGGCTTGGGGCGCGCCGGTTTTGGGCGCGCCGGGAACGAGCCACTTGAAAACAATTTTTCATGAGTGTAAGGTTATCCCGGTGCGGGGGGGTACCGCGCCGTATTAAGGCGCGCCAGATTAGGGCCGCGCAGCTTTAGCTGATTTTTGATAAATTTTGAAACTATTTAAGTTTACTGAGATTCTGTTAAGGGTTTTGAAGTTAATTGGGCTGATTGCTTGTTTAATTGAAGTCCAGAGCCCTTCCAGAATGACATGATGAGCTAGTGCGAGGTCCATACTATTGTGCCCCTAATGGTTTTGATGTCAGCAAGCACTATGAGTATGAATTGTTTTGATGTCAGCAAGCACTATGAGCATGATTGATTGATTGATTTGAGAGTGGGCACATTCATCTCATTGCATTGTCTGTCTCTGCATTGGTGCAACTCTAGTTCCTGCATAACAAGTGTAGTTTGCATCGGTACATTAACTGTTGTTGCATGTCAGATGCATGATCTGGTATATAGACTGCATTCTTTGTTATCCTGCATATATTGCATCGGTTCAATATCTGCCATATGCATACACTGCATCGGTGCATTCATCAGTTGCTTTAACTCGAAGTCGATGCGTGTTCATTATGCATACATAGTCAGTGCAGGGTTAACCGTCTAGGCCTGTGCATTTCATAACTGTGTTTTATGGTGGCTAAGTCAGTGAATGCCTAGACTCATGCATGTTCAAGGGATAAAGTCTGTACAGAGTTTTGCCTAGACTGCATCAACTCAAGTCTATACATTACTTGGTGGCTAGTCTGTACAACCTCCGGTGTTTCACTCGACTAGTCAGTACAGCCAGTGCTCTTCATGCATATACAATGTCTGCACAGTCTTCGCTGTTATGTCCATGCGTCATTTAAGCAAGTCTATACATGATGCATTGATTCTTAAATGCTAGGTAGCAAGTCTGTACATTCTTTGACAGCATGCCTGAGCATTCATCTTCGTTGTGCATACTTTGATAGATGCAAACTGCATTTCACACGTTCAACGTCTGTACATTCTTTAGTGGCATTTGTGCAATCTTTCAAAACAAAGTCTATACACTCTTTACCATGCATTCAAAGTCTATACATTCCATTGCTAGTACGAGTGGTTAAGTTCATGCATCATCACTCCAGCGAGTCTGTACATTGGTGTCTCATGCACACTAAGTCCATACACTCGTTGATGGCATGTGCGAGCATTCATCTTCAATGTGCATACTTTCCTATATGCATATCGCATTACAAGCCAGCAAGTCTGTACATCATCTTGTACATTGCACACAAAGTCTATACATTCTCTGGTGGCTTGTCCGTGCATTCACCTTCATTGTACATACTTTACTCTATGCATACTGCATTGAATTGTCTCGCACATACACTAAGTCTGCACACGACTGCCTTGATGTCTTAGCAAGTCTATACATGATGCATTCAGGCTTAAGCGTTAGGCACAGAAAGTCTATACATCGTTTGTACATTGCACGCAAAGTCTGTACACTCGTTGATGACATGTCTGTACATTCACTTTCAATGTGCATACTTCTCCATATGCAAAATGCATTACATGCATTCAAAGTCTGTACACTCGTGGATGACATGTCCGTGCATTCATTCTTGTTGTACATACTTTCTTATATGCACACTGCATTTTGTGCATCAAGTCTGTACAGGCTCAGTTCAAATATCAAACTTACTCGATGCATCCTTTCTTTCCTTTTCAGATTAATTCACATTGATAACAAGCCTAATCTGACAGGACTGCTGCTCGAGGAGCTTAATAAGGGCACGTGATCCAAGAATAGAGATGGCTCAGGATCGTGACACGTGTAATGCAGTGAGCTGAAATGTTGCCACGTGGTCTAGGCTCTTGGGCGGGAATCGTGGAGGGCACACGCCCTATCTGTTCACTGCTCTATAAATAAGAAGCTTCTTCCAGAGGAGCAGGGCGATCGTGAGAAGAGTGATTGAAGTACGGGAGCTCATCTGAAAGAACAGAAGCAGAGAGAGACTACACGATCCAGAAGAAGAGAGTAGCAAAGAAGAAAAGAAAGAAAAAGAGAGAGAGCAGCAGAGAAGAAAAGAAACGAAGAAGAAGAAGAAAGATAGAGAGAGAGATAGAGAGTTAGAGGAGAAGAAGAGAAGCTTCATCTGAAGATCAGTTTCTACTGGACCATGGATCAAATCCAGGCCAGTTAGCTCTTTGAGAGCCACTTTGTGTTCTATCTTTTACAGCTTTCAGTAGCTATGTTTTATCATCTTTTGTTTTTCTTTTTACCTTTGTTTCAAGCTGTTAGTCAGCGGAGCAAGCTGTGTTGCTCAGCGGTTGCAGAAGAGGATTCCTATGGTCGGCTAAGCTGTATTGCCCAGTGGGTCAAGCTGTTAGACAGCAGATGGCTAAGCTGTACTGCCCAGCGAAAGCAAGCTGTGATGCTCAGCGGATGTAGGCAAGCTGTGAGGCCCAGCGGGTTAAGCTGTGTATCAGCAGAAGCTACACTCTGGTTGGAGTGTGGGGTGGACGTAGGTCTACGGACCGAACCACCTAAAAATTCCTTTGTGCACTGTGGTTTGATTGCATAGTCTTATTTCGTTAGATGAATGCTTAGGGCCGATCAGTCTTTCTCTGGCTAGTGAGATGTATGGTTGCACCTTGACTGTTCGACATTGGTTTTAAGAGTTCTTCTGACACCGTTCTTCACGTCATCTTTCTAATATTCGGTAAGCACTTTAGATAACTAAGTGAACCTCTTCAATTCCGCATCCACTCACTAGTTAGAGATTTTAATTGGGCAAAATTTGAGGAGGGGATTCATTCACCCCCCCTCTGAATCCATCGCACCTATCCTATTAGTTGGTATCAGAGCGGGTCTCTGACTTTCCAGATCCAACGATCTGCATAGGATCCTGTTGTCTTCGGTGCTATCTTGCTGTTGGTGCAATTCTTATCGATTATTTTGTGCGTTGAATCTGTTTGCCATCTATCTTAATGGATCGCCCATTTGCGTTTGATGGTTCTAACTTCAGTAAGTGGTTAGGTGGCCTATGTGTTTATATGAATTCCATTGACCCTAATCTATGGAAATTAGTTTCAAAAGGCCCACACCAATTTCCTAAAGATCAGACCAAGTGATATAGTGAGGACAGATCTAAGAACCGTGATAATGTCATAGTTCTTAATATCTTGAGAGCTGCGGTTAATACTGATATATATCCTTTTGCTCTCAGGTGCGCTTCTGGAAAAGAAATTCTTGATAGAATCACGATTGTAAATGGGGAATAAGAAGAGGAATGTCTGATGACCAACCGGAGTTGTCATAGCAGTAGTCACTTTAATGAAGATTCATCATCTCAGGTAAGCTCCGGATCAAAAGAACCATCATTTGATGAATTGGTAGAAATGTATGAAAACTTGTTAGAAGAATACAAATCTCTTAAGACTGAAAAGAGAAAAATGAAAAAGGAGATGTTGTACGAAATAAGAGAACTGAAATGTGAAATTGACTCTCTGAAAGAAAAATTAGAAGAATTGAAGAATAGAAATTCTGAGTTAGAAATATCTAAACAGAAAGTGAATGAGAATTTGATAACTGTGGATCAAAATAATTTGATTGATGAAAATAAACTGTTGAAAGATCAAAATAAGAAGTTGATGGTATTGAACATTGTTGCTACTGAAAGATGCATGACTGTTGAACGGGAAAAATATGATACTGAAAGATGCATGACTGTTGAACGGGAAAAATATGATGAAATTAAACTTAATGATGAAAAAGAATAAAAACTTCTGCATGAGATTCAAATTTTGAAAAATCTGAATGATGCCATGCAGAAACAAATTCTCACCTGTGAAGAAGATCTAACAAACTCTGAAACATAGATCACTTCACTTAAAAGTGAAATGGCTGATTTGAATAAATCACTGTCTAAATTTGTTAAGGGAAAAGAGAATCTGGATAAACTACTGGGAAATAAAGTGAACATTCAGAAAGAAGGATTAGGTTTTAATCCGGATAATGAGAGAAGTATGAAAGGAAAAGACCAAATTATTTTTGTGAAAAGTTCAGAATGTGCTAGTACCTCAAAATGTATTTCACCTAAGAAATCTCAGAACATCCATAAGCACAGGGCTGAACAAAAGAAAAAGAAAAATTGCTGTAAAAAATCTTCTCATAAAATTCAGTTTAAAAAGAAAAAGAATGTGTAGTGTTTTTATTGTAATAAGATAGGTCATATGATGCATGAGTGTAAGTTGTTTGAATTAGATGACCTAGCTGCTACTACTGCACATAAAATTCCCGTTAGAAATCATGTTTTTTAAAGAAAGAAAATAAATTATTTTTGCTGTGGAAAAGTAGGACACACGGCTGCTCAATGTTGGTTTACAAGTGGTAAGAAAAGATCACGTTCATATCATACAAAATTCTCTGCAAACCAACATGGTTTTAATAGGAACAAACGTGTTCCTGTAAACCAGCACATCACTTGCTATAACTGTAACAAATCTGGTCACAAGGCCACCGAATGCCGGTCAGGCTCTTTCAGAAGAAATCCAATTAGCTACTCTCAATGTGGAAAGCATGGCCATACAGTCAAGGACTGTTGGCATGCCCAAGGAAGCCATGTTAATGACAAATTTTTTAAATTCTCTGCCAAAAGACCTGTGAATTTTTCATGTTTTAACTGTGGCAAGTCAGGTCACAAGTATGCTGAATGTTGGATGTCAGACAATAAGAAACAAAATGTCTATGTGAACAGTAGGAAACTTCATGCTCACACTCATAGGTCACAAGCTGCTGTTGATATGCATCATAGAATTAGAAAATCTGCTGTCATATACAAATATTGCGGTAGAATTGGACATTCCATGACTAATTGTTATTTGATGGATTTTGATGACAATGTTACTAAAAGATTGTTTAGAACACCTTTTAGGGCTAATACAGGACCCAAGGTGGCTTGGGTTCCTGCAGGATCAAACTGATTACTTTGCTGCAGGTGTACCTTGGGATGAATAAAGAGGGGTCAATAAACCAAGGCACTCAAAAATTGAAAGACCCCATGATCCTGCTATGCAGGTTAGTTCTGAACAATCTATTTAAATTCCATCATCTGAAAATTGCTTGTTTGAGATGGTTAAGCATCTTGTTGATTTGATTTGTGCTTAGTTGAAACTTTCTGAAAATTTGAAATGAACTTGATGTATTTGGTAGGTTCTCTCTCTAGTTGAACAGCATGAATTTTCTTCGAGCATAAACTTTAAAATCATGAGCTGTGCTTTCATTGCATATCATGCACTGCATCAGGGAGAGTTTGACTGTTGTCGCTTAATGATTATGCTACTCTTCATTAGATTTGCTGCATACTGCACATTTGAAGAGTAGTGCATGTAATAAAATTTGAAAAACCTAAAAAGATATTCCATTGCATCTAGACAGGGGGAGCTTTCCTGATTCATCTCTTCACCTCTTGAACTCTCTTTGTCTAGCTATCTGATCTACTCGCTGCACTTAGGTGGTTCACCTAAATTCTCTGCTGTCATTATTGAAATAGCTGATATGTCTGAATTCCAGACTCAGCTACTGCTTGTTGATATACTCTCTTTAATGCTCTTCTCTCTTGTGGCTGACTCTTCCACCAGCTTATACTCATCCTTCACATTCTTCTTAGCTGGTGTGACTGATTTGTTTCTATTGTTGATTAGTTGGTCAGCTATATTTTTGATCTGATCTGAGGAACACAAGCTGCATGCCTTGTAATTCAGTCTTAGAATCATGTAGAAATTCCTATCATATAGGTTTAAGAATGACCACTGAATCAGACTGATATAAAGTTAATGTATTCTTAGATTTGCACTTAAATGACTTGAAAATATCTGAATGATAACTTTTAATAATCCTTAGCCATATGTGTCATGAAAACCTTAGACTCACTCATCTGAAATCTGAAAATTTGAAATCAAGGCTACTTTTGTTGAGATACATAGAGTGAGTATTGTTTTTAAACACTTGAAAAAATGTTGACTAAATGAGAAAAAATGTGATTTCAGAGCAATGACTTGGTCACTGAGAAACTGGGTCCTCCATCAAAGTAATGGAGTAAACCCAAGTCATGAAGTGTCATAGTCGCTTAAAGCAAAAATCATTGAGGACCTGACAGAGCAATGGCATGTGTGTGTTGAGTAACTAGGGAGTCTAGCCTCTAATCAATGTGTCTCCTCACGTAAAAAGACATTTCTATTGCTAACTCTGGTCTCAATGTTGAGAGGCAATGACAGTTATCACACTGAGTAACTGGGTCACTTCACCTGAGACGCGTTGTGCCTCACGTAAAAAGGTGTTGATCAACTTAAATTGCTCAGGAAAAGTATAATGTGCTTTAAATGAAAATATCTTGCAAACTCTGTCAACTCATGCTCTTGTAAAAGTGTTTAATCTCAATACTAATATGTGTAACTCTCAAAGGAGTCATCGAGATCATGAGTGTAAGACAAAGATGATTGATCCTGTGTGTTATCTGATTATTTGGTTCACCTTTATTAAAACTTGAATTCAGATATAAGTATTGAGTTTAATTGACAAATTTGGTATACGTCATAATTAAATCAGGTTGGTCAAGTTGCCAATTCATAACCCTCTATGATAGGAGAGTCTATTCATGTTAAGACTTATTGTAGTGGTGCATGCCTTACAATCCCTCATGGTCTGATTCACACCTGACAACTCGATCAACAGGAACTTTGTTGACAATTCTCTCTTATCGGTTGATTGATTGCTCCTTGAGATGTACTGTGCTTTGACTGTTTCTCACCCCTACTATTGTCCACAATGTTGGAATCTTCCATCTTGTTTCTGTAACCAGTTCTGGTTCTGTGGACTTTCCACTTGCTTTATTCTGTGATGACAGATTTCAGTTTGCTTCATTGGATAATCAGAGTTTATTCCTGCACTTCAGGGGGAGTTCTGGGTCATCTGCATTTAAGGGGAGAGTAGTCATTCATTCATATTGATAGGGTGAGCTCTTATATTTTATTCTTCTAGTGCTCATCCTGCATACTTCATTTTGGGGGAGAATAGCTCTTATGTGCCTTCATTTGTCAAAGGGGGAGATATTATCTCAATCTTTTTATACCTGCTTATTCTTTCTCTCTCAAACTTTTTCTCTTTTTGATGAAGTCAAAGGGGGAGATAGCTTGGATCTGTGTGTCTCATAGTGACTCATAGTGTTTCCATCATCAAAAAGGGGGAGATTGTTGTGCCCCTAATGGTTTTGATGTCAGCAAACACTATGAGTATGAATTGTTTTGATGTCAGCAAGCACTATGAGCATGATTGATTGATTGATTTGAGAGTGGGCACATTCATCTCATTGCATTGTCTGTCTCTACATTGGTGTAACTCTTGTTCCTGCATAACAAGTGTAGTTTGCATCGGTACATTAACTGTTGTTGCACGTCAGATGCATGATCTGGTATATAGACTGCATTGTTAGTTCTCCTGCATACATTGCATCGGATCAATATCTGCCATTTGCATACACTGCATCGGTGCATTCATCAGTTGCTTTAACTCGAAGTCGATGCGTGTTCATTATGCATACATAGTCAGTGCTGGGTTAACCGTCTAGGCCTGTGCATTTCATAACTGTGTTTTATGGTGGCTAAGTCAGTGAATGCCTAGACTCATGCATGTTCAAGGGATAAAGTCTGTACAGAGTTTTGCCTAGACTGCATCAACTCAAGTTTGTACATTACTTGGTGGCTAGTCTGTACAACCTCCGGTGTTTCACTCGACTAGTCAGTACAGCCAGTGCTCTTCATGCATATACAATGTCTGCACAGTCTTTGCTATTATGTCCATGCGTCATTTAAGCAAGTTTATACATGATGCATTGATTCGTAAATGCTAGGTAGCAAGTCTGTACATTCTTTGACAGCATGCCTGAGCATTCATCTTCGTTGTGCATACTTTGATAGATGCAAACTGCATTTCACACGTTCAACGTCTGTACATTCTTCAGTGGCATTTGTGCAATCTTTCAAAACAAAGTCTATACACTCTTTACCATGCATTCATAGCCTATACATTCCATTGCTGGTACGAGTGGTTAAGTTCATGCATCATCACTCCAGCGAGTCTGTACATTGGTGTCGCATGCACACTAAGTCCATACACTCGTTGATGGCATGTCCGAGCATTCATCTTCAATGTGCATACTTTCCTATATGCATATCGCATTACAAGCCAGTAAGTCTGTACATCATCTTGTACATTGCACACAAAGTCTATACATTCTCTGGTGACTTGTCCGTGCATTCACCTTCATTGTACATACTTTACTATATGCATACTGCATTGAATTGTCTCGCACATACACTAAGTCTGCACACGACTGCCTTGATGTCTTAGCAAGTCTATACATGATGCATTCAGGCTTAAGCGTTAGGCACAGAAAGTCTGTACATCGTTTGTACATTGCACGCAAAGTCTGTACACTCGTTGATGACATGTCTGTACATTCACTTTCAATGTGCATACTTCTCCATATGCAAAATGCATTACATGCATTCAAAGTCTGTACACTCGTGGATGACATGTCCGTGCATTCATTCTCGTTGTACATACTTTCTTATATGCACACTGCATTTTGTGCATCAAGTCTGTATAAGCTCAGTTCAAATATCAAACTTACTCGATGCATCCTTTCTTTCCTTTTCAGATTAATTCACATTGATAACAAGCCTAATCTGACAGGACTGCTGCTCGAGGAGCTTAATAAGGGCACGTGATCCAAGAATAGAGATGGCTCAGGATCGTGACACGTGTAATGCAGTGAGCTGAAATGTTGCCACGTGGTCTAGGCTCTTGGGCGGGAATCGTGGAGAGCACACGCCCTATCTGTTCACTGCTCTATAAATAAGAACCTTCTTCCAGAGGAGCAAGGCAATCGTGAGAAGAGTGATTGAAGTACGGGAGCTCATCTGAAAGAACAGAAGCAGAGAGAGACTGCACGATCAAGAAGAAGAGAGTAGCAAAGAAGAAAAGAAAGAAAAAGAGAGAGAGCAGCAGAGAAGAAAAGAAACGAAGAAGAAGAAGAAAGATAGAGAGAGAGATAGAGAGTTAGAGGAGAAGAAGAGAAGCTTCATCTGAAGATCTGTTTCTACTGGACCATGGATCAAATCCAGGCCAGTTAGCTCTTTGAGAGCCACTTTGTGTTCTATCTTTTACAGCTTTCAGTCGCTGTGTTTTATCATCTTTTGTTTTTCTTTTTACCTTTGTTTCAAGCTGTTAGTCAGCGGAGCAAACTGTGTTGCTCAGCGGTTGCATAGGAGAATTCCTGTGGTCGACTAAGCTGTATTGCCCAGCGGGTCAAGCTGTTAGGCAGCGGATGGCTAAGCTGTACTGCCCAGCGGAAGCAAGCTGTGATGCTCAGCGGATGTAGGCAAGCTGTGAGGCCCAGCGGGTTAAGCTGTGTATCAGCGGAAGCCACACTCTGGTTTGAGTGTGGGGTGGACGTAGGTCTGCGGACCAAACCACCTAAAAATTCCTTTGTGCACTGTGGTTTGATTGCATAGTGTTATTTCGTTAGATGAATGCTTAGGGCCGATCGGTCTTTCTCTGGCTGGTGAGATGTATGGTTGCACCTTGACTGTTCGACATTGGTTTTAAGAGTTCTTCTGACACCATTCTTCACGTCATCTTTCTGATATTCGGTAAGCACTTTAGATAACTAAGTGATCCTCTTCAATTCCGCATCCACTCACTAGTTAGAGATTTTAATTGGGCAAAATTTGAGGAGGGGATTCATTCACCCCCCCTCCGAATCCATCGCACCTATCCTATCACATACTCGAGCACTAGGGTCCTTTATCTCAGAACAAGTGTTTCATTGGAGCCGTTCATACAAGTGCTCTTATCAGTTAAAAGAGTTCTGCCAAAAATTGGGCAGCATCTCCCCCGTCCCTGGAGGACTGCAGGGGGGAAACGGGGTCATACTCACTCGTGGAGTAAGCCCCTAAACAGCCGGTCTGCATGGTGGCAGCCAGCAAAACCCCAATCGGACAGGATACCCTGAGGACAAGCCTGCGAGGGGCACCATAGCTCCGTGGGTGGAAACAGAGGAACGAGGCAGCTAGTGACGGAAGCAACACCTCGAGGATTGGCCTACAAGGGGTGGCGACCTATAGCATGCACTGCATCCGCTAGAGAGAGACCATTAGGGAGAGAGGCTCCGAGGACTAGCCTACTAGGAGCATTTGTCCCTTAGTCACCACAGGGTCCCGAAGGACTGTGGGTTTGGAATTGTTGGGCTGGGGCCCCAGTTGTTGTTAGCTCTGTGACTCATGGGAAACATCCATCACTCAAAAGTGGAGTTCCCTTGGCCGATCGGCAGTTCTGTGAAATGGTGGGGAATATCCCCCTCCCGGGGTGGCTGAGACCAAAATAACAAAACTCGAATGGTTCAGTGGCTGCAAACCACGGACGAGAGGAATGAAGACATTCGGCATTGATAGATCACCACTCACAGGGCTAAGGTGTTGATGCTCGCGAGACTGGGTTGCCATCCACAGAAGAGAATGCAAACATCAGTCATGGAGGAAGGTAGTCGATAAGCATCTAGGATGATTTACCCACACACGCATATACGCGAATGGCTGGAACGCAGAATCATAAGACGGGTCTCACCATTCTGGAGGTGGCTTCCAACTCCTCTGGGCAATAGAGCAATGCAAAGAGGAGAGGGAATGGCAACCAGACCTCGTATGAAGACGGGAAGAGACATGTGCACAGGCATAGCTCTATCCACATGGTATAAAGAAACCATCGGATGAGGCACGGCCACGACCTCGATGTGAAGGACCCGGGGAGGGGTCGTCTCTATAGCCCATGACATCCCAGGGCATGTTTCAGGGTCGGAGGAGCTGGAATCAGAAATCACGCACGGGAGGAAACCGACATATAGACCGACTAGGATAGAAATAGGTGAGAGAGAGAAGGCATTGAACATTCAATCCGCCATCACATTCATATATTCATACCATCATCCCATCAACGGGGGAGGCCAACACATATGTTACAGATTCGGCGCCGGCATCATGGCACAACCACCGTATTCTAATTAGAGAGAGGCTCACAGAAGAACAACTCAAAAAGATGGCGAAGGGAGGGGGGGAGGTTGGCTCATATCATCGCCGTCCCCCCCCCTCTCGCTTACACTTGATTGAGAGGAAACAAATCGTAGGATGGATGGGAAAATGCAGACAACCCACCTATCCTAAGAATAGAGTATCGGGCTCTCCTTTCTTCTCTGGCTCCGGAAGGCTTCAGGCAGAGGAGGGCAGGCGGCAACGAAGGACCCTCAGCGAGACCCTGCTTCGCTCACAAGAAAACCCTCTCTCCCTCTTAGGTAATTGGCTCTAAGACTCCCTCTCCTTTTCCTTTAATTCTTTTCTTTTTTTTTTGGTTCGCCCCCCTCCACCCTTTTTTGTTTTGAAACATGGCCATTTATACATGGGCCATTCGATGTTTAATCCAGCGTGGAGAATGGCGCGCCGGGGAGAGGGTCCTATGAAGCTTTTGCGTGCCGGAATAAGAGGGCGTCGGATAAAGGGGGCACGCCGGTTTAGGGCGCGCCGTATTAGCATCCCCTCTCATCATGGGCTAGCCGGTGAGTCCGGAGATGATTTCGAGAATCGCTGTGAACATTCATCTTGCCACTGTTCTTTGAAACCTCGATGGGACACCTCATCGAAGCTCTCAGGATGACGTGTGGCCCTTCTCGGAGCCCCGAACGTCTTTTGCTTGAACACGCGGGTTTTCCGCTGACACGGCCCTCGGCACTAGGATTCGTGCTGTTGGCTCGGCCTGTTTTGTGCTCGAAGCTTATTGGAGGGTGGGGTGACACCAGGGATAGTTCCGTCCAGGCCGGGCGGTCATTCGGCCACTAATGGACCCAACTTGGCGAGAAGTTGTACCCGTGACGGGTAGCCGGGATCTTCTGCCGATAGAGCCCTCGGTCCTCTGTTCTGAAGAGCCAAGGGAGTTCTTCCATCTCAGGAGAGTCCTTCATGAGGTGGCAAGCCACCGGGTAGGCCGTCGTCCTTGGTCGGACTACGGGTGTAATGTATGCGGCACGACGGAGTCGATGCCGGTTCATTGGGTAGGCTTGGTCGCACTGTCGGTTGGTTGTGGATTCATCTCGACTTTTCCTGAGGCGAAGTCCCTAGTGTTCATCCCGGGTGACTCGAGGCTCTGGCAGCTTGAGAAGTCTTCGGTAAGTTGATCTTTATCGGCTTCTGTGCTTCAGCGGGCCGTATCATTTGTCTTTGCGGCTTGGTCACCAATGATCATATTTTGAGTGCCAACAAATGCCCCCCAGACGTGGGTGTTGCAAGAAAGGCAGGAGTGTAGCAAGGCCGACGGAAGAACTTCGCCCAGAATGATCTCCTCTTCAATTGTCGAGAGCTTGGGACGGCCCTTAATCCGGTACGGATACTAATCCGGCACCGTTTGACTGTTAATACGGCACAGGATTAATCTGGCGCGCCTCTTGGCTTTAGATGCTAATCCGGCGCGCCCTTGGGTATTTGCCTGTTAATCCGATGCGACCCCGGGCATTTGAGAGAAGCTAATCCGGCGCGGCCAATTCCGGCGCGGCCAATTCCGGCGCGCCTTTTTGTTGAAGGGTGTTAATTCGGCGTGCTAAATAGCGCGCCGGATTAGCAAAGGGGGGAGGCCTCCCTATATATTCCTTCCCCTTGGATTTTTACTTCATCTTTCCTCATTCGCACCGTAGCTTTCTCTCTCCTCCCTTCCTTCTCCTCTCGCCAGTTAATTCTAGTCCGAGTATGTGAGTCACTAGGGCAGGAGAGCGCTCACGCCTTCAGCGAAGGGGTGAGGTGTTCACTCCACCGCGCCATGACCATTCTCGGGACCAGGCAACGGCTAGTGCAGGCCAAGAGTTCGAAGGACCAAAAGGGTATAGAGGCCCATTCAGGGCTAGGAAATAAGGACAGACGGCTTGTCAGCCGGATTCATTGATGCTGACGGAAATTGAGGGTAGGGTTTATTCATTAACAGAGTTTATATGGAGCAAAAGCAGTTTACTGCTTAACGAGGACGAGGGGTTCAGGTTAGGGGGGAAAGTTGACCGATCCTGTCGATGGCGACAAGGGTCGATAGAAAGTCGATCAGTCTAGTAGACGGCGACGAGGATCGATAGTCAGTAGACCGACCTTGCCGATGGTGACAAGGGTCGAAAGAGTAGCCGATCTTGCCGATGATGACGAAAATGGAAAAAGGTAGCGACCGATCTTGTTGATGGTGACAAGGGTCGAAAGAGGTAGCGACCGATCTTGCCGATGGTGACAAGGACCGAAAAAGGTAGCGACCGATCTTGCCGATGGTGACAAGGGTTGGAATGGTAGACGATCTTGCCGATGGTGACAAAAACCAAAAAATGTAGCGACCGATCTTGCCGATGGTGACAAGGGTCGGAATGGTAGACGGTCTTGCCGATGGTGACAAAAATTGAAAAAGGTAGCGACCGATCTTGCCGATGGTGACAAGGGTCGGGATGGTAGACGGTCTTGCCGATGGTGACAAAAAATGAAAAAGGTAGCGACCGATCTTGCCGATGGTCACAAGGGTCGGAATGGTAGACGGTCTTGCCGATGGTGACAAGGATCGGAATGGTAGACGGTCTTGCCGATGGTGACAAAAACCAAAAAAGGTATCGACCGATCTTGCCGATGGTGACAAGGGTCGGGATGGTAGACGGTCTTGCCGATGGTGACAAGGTTCGAAAAGGGTAGAAGGAAGTGGAATGATGAACGCGGATAACCTCGCTACTACATTATCATCTCATCATTCATTTTTTTTTGATTGATTTTTTATTCGTCATCATTTTTATCACATTACTTACTCAAGCGCCATTTCGGGTTTTCGCCGAAGTCAGCCCCCTCTTACTTTTGCCCACGCGCCCTTTCAGGTTTTCACGTGGCGGGGTACCCGATTTTGCCTGTAACGCCCTTTCGGGTTTTCGCTACAGCCGAGTTATAGCCATTTTTTCCCCTGCCCTAGTATAGGAACAAGGCCGGCGGGGTATCTCTATTTTTAACCCCCTCTTTTCTTTTTTTTTCTTTTTTTTTGTAGGAAGAAGCCGAGACACAGGAGAGCCTGCCCGCTAGCATGCCGATCGGCCTTGTCAATGATGACAAGGGTCGGATCCTGGTTTAGTTCATCGACATTGGTTAAATGCCGAAGTAAAGGATATAGTTCTTAATAGGGATGGAAGGTCCAGGTTAAGGGATAGAGGCTGACCGATCCCGCCGATGATGACGAGCGTCGAACATAGATTTATTCATAGGCATGGGTCACATGTCGAAGTAAAGATAGATTCATTAACAGGGACGAAAGGTCCAAGTTAAGGGTAGAGATCGACCGATCTCGCCAATGATGACGAGGGTCGAACATAGGTTTGTTCATCGGCATGGGTCACATGTCGAAGCAAGGATAGATTCATTAACAGGGACGAAAGGTCCAAGTTAAGGGTAGAGATCGACCGATCTCGCCGAAGATGACGAGGGTCGAACATAGATTTATTCATCGGCATGGGTCACATTTTGAAGCAAGGATAGATTCATTAACAGGGATGAAAGGTCCAAGTTAAGGGTAGAGATCGACCGATCTCACCGATGATGACGAGGGTCGAACATAGGTTTGTTCATCGACATGGGTCACATGTCAAAGCAAGGGTAGATTCATTAACAGGGACGAAAGGTCCAAGTTAAGGGTAGAGATCGACCGATCTCGCTGATGATGACGAGGGTCGAACATAGATTTGTTCATCGGCATGGGTCACATGTCGAAGCAAGGATAGATTCATTAACAGGGATGAAAGGTCCAAGTTAAGGGTAGAGATTGACCAATCTCGCCCATGATGATGAGGGTCGAACATAGGTTTGTTAGGAGATCTCCGATGGGACTCTTGATGATTGTCCTTTGGGAGTCCCATTAGGAGGAGAATAAAGAAGAACTTTTTTTAGATTACCACTTTACTGACCCGAGTGCCCTTTTGGGTTTTCGCCGAAGCCAGCCCCCTCTTGCTTTTGCCCACGCGCCCTTTCGGGTTTTCACGTGACGGGGTACCCGATTTTGCTTGCAGCGCCCTTTCGGGTTTTTGCCGCAACCAGATTATAGCCATTTTTGTCCTTGTCCCAATTTAGGAACAAGACCGGCGGGGTATCTCTATTTTTAACCCCATTTTGTCTTTTCTTTTTGTTCATGTAACAGAAGGACGTTGAGAGAGTCGGCTATGACACGAAGTCTTGCACCGAGAAAGAGGGTTTACTCGTCAGCACGAAGGCAATGATGACGCAAGGGATAGATTTGTGCCGATTCGAGCGTAAGGCCCGCAATGGCAACGTTGTATAGAGGTCGGCTAGGACATGAAGTCTGGCGCCGAGAAAAGGGGTTTATTCGTCAGCAAGGAGACAATGCTAACGCAAAGGATGGACTTGTGCCAACTTGGGCGTAAGGCCCGCAATGACAATGATGTATAAAGGTTGGCTAGGACACAAGGTCTTGCGCCGAGAAAAGGGTTTATTCATCAACAAGAAGGCAATGCTGATGCAAAGGGGTAGATTTTTGTCGATTCGGGCGTAAGGGCCGTAACGGCAATACTGTAGACATTATGCGAGTCTGGTCAAAGCCAACCATCACTGGACCGAGGTGCGGGTAGCTCGGTTAGGGAGGAGCGCCACTGAACCAAGGTGAGGGTAGCTCGGTTAGGGCGGAATGCCACTGAACCAAGGTGAGGGTAGCTCGGTTAAGGCGGAATGCCACTAGACCAAGGTGAGGGTAGCTCGGTTAGGACGGAGTGCCACTAGACCAAGGTGAAGGTAGTTCGGTCAGGGCGGAGTGCCACTAGACCAAGGAGGAGGTAGCTCGGTCAGGGCAGAGTGCCACTAGACTAAGGTGAGGGTAGCTCGGTCAGGGCGGAATGCCACTAGACCAAGGTGAGGGTAGCTCGGTCAGGGCGGAGTGCCACTAGACCAAGGAGGAGGTGGCTCGGTTACGGCGGAGTGCCACTAGACCAAGGTGGGGGTAGCTCGGTTAGGGCAAAATGCCACAAGACCAAGGTGAGGGTAGCTCGGTCAGGGGGGAGTGCCACTAGACCAAGGTGAAGGTAGCTCAGTCAGGGCGGAGTGCCACTAGACCAAGGAAAGGTATTCCGATCACTCGGGGAATGTTGGTTGTGCCATATGATACAGCTTCATATGCTTCCCATTGAGTGGAGAGAACTGGATGACTCCTTTGTGGTCCACCAAGATGTAAGCACCTCCTTCATATACTCGGTGGACGATGTATGGTCCGACCCAGTTTTCGACCAACTTTTCTTTGGGATAGGAGGCCATCACTTCTCTTCTCTTGACCATCACGAGGTCTCCTTTCTTGAATTCCTGACCTTTGACCAGCTTATCGAAAGCACGGGCCATGCGGGCTTGGTAGAGTTGGATGTTTTGTTGCGCCTGGAGGCACTTTCCTTCGAGCTCGACGAGCTCCTCCAATCTTCTTTCTGCATTGGTTTGTTCACCGCTGACTAGTCCATGCTGGATGGTGACTCGCAGCGAAGGAACTTCTAATTCAATCGGCACCACAGCCTCTGACGCATACACGAGGGAGAATGGCGAACAGCCGGTTGGGGTTTTATAGATAGTACGATAGGCCCGGAGCACCTCGTACATCCTTTCTTCCTAGTCCTTTTTATTAGACTTGACAGTCTTTGCCAACAACGTGAATAGTGTCTTGTTGAAGGCTTCTGAAAGTCCATTGGCTTGATGGTTGTAGGGGGACGATGTCCTCCAGTCAATCTTGTATTTGTCGGCTAGACGATAAATTTTATGGTTTCCGAAATGGCTGCCATTATCAGAGATGATTCGGCTGGGGATCCCGACCCGGAATATTATATTCTGCCGGATGAATCTTACGACCAGTTCCCCCGTTACATCTCTTAACGCGACTGCTTCTGCCCATCTGGAGAAGTAGTCTGTAGCTGCTAAGATATATCTGCACCCTGATGAAGATGCTGGTAGCGGCCCTACCACGTCCGTGCCCCACTGAGCGAACGGCCAGCTCGGTAGGGTTGGATGTAGTGGCACTGAAGGTCTCCTTGCCACATTGGCGTGTTCTTGACACTTCTGACAAGCCCTGGCGAACTTGCAGTAGTCATCAAACATAGTGGGCCAATAGCAACCCAATTTCTTTATCTCAATTTTCATCTTTGGGCCAGCCTGATGTGCTCCAGCTGATCCTGCATGGATTTCTTGCATCACCTGCCCTGCTTCTGCTGAAGACAAGCAACGAAGTAGGACTTTTCTTCGGGCATCTACCATTATTCGGAACAGGGTTCCGTTTCTCATCTCGTAAGAGTATTTGACCCTTAGGAGTTTCATTCTCTGTTCTTTTTCTTTTGGGAGCTGCTGGTGTTGGAACCACCGCAGGAGATGCTCTCGCCAATCGGGATGCTGAACCTCTTCGACGGCTACCACCTCAATCTCTTGTTCGTCGGCTAAGACCTCTGTTACACTGGGGACTTGCCGGCAGTTGATCATTGTTATATTCAGGCTCATGTCTGGTGGGACCGCCAAAGAACTGCCCAGCTTAGCGAGGGCATCTGCCTGAGCATTCTGGCTTCGATTGATATGCTTGATGCTGATGAAGTAGAATCTTAACATCAGGCGGGTTGCCAGATGATGGTGGGGAAGGAGCTCTTACTTTCGCACATCGAACTCTCCTCCCAGTTGTTTTATACCTAGCATGGAGTCCCCGAATGCTTCTAGCATCTGAATTCCCAGGGATAGAGCAATTTGCAACCCGATTATCATGGCTTCATACTCTGCTTCATTATTTGTGCAATGCTTGTTTATCGAGCAAGATGTGTGCACCACTTCCCCTTCTAGAGATTCCAGGACTATGCCTGCTCCTGCCCTGACCCTGGCTGATCCAGTGGCAGAGGTGTCAATTCTGGAAGCGCCATCGAAATATAGCTGCCATAAGGAGGGCCTCACCTGAGCGGCTTCCAGGGTTTCATCTTCAGGAAGCTCCGGTTCCAGCGGGCAGTCCCCGGCTACCGGGTGCTCAGCGAAGAAGTCTGTAATAGCTTGGCCCTTGACGGCCTTGCGCGGCACATAGGAGATGTCAAACTCCATAAGGATTACTGCCCATTTGCCCAATTGACCTTTGAGCGCCAGCTGGGACATAATATATTTCAGCGGGTCCTCTTTGGATACCAAGCTGATTTCATGCGACAACATGTAGTGTCGAAGCTTCTTAACTGCGAAGACCAGTGCCAGACAACTCTTCTCAATATAAGTATATTTCTCCTCAGTTCTGACCAGTCACCGACTGAGGTAATAGAGGGCTTGTTCTTTCCCTTCTTCATTATTCTGGGCCAGCATTGCCCCCAGGGAATTGTGTGTGGCTGCTATATATAATATCAACGGCCGTCCTTTCACCGGTGCACCGAGCACTGGAGGAGTCCTCAGATAGTCTTTCAGCTTGTCAAAGGTTGTCTGGCAATCTTCATCCCAATAAAAGGGAACATCCTTCATCATCAGTTTTTGGAAAGGCTGGCATTGCCCTGACAAATTGGAAATGAGCCGCCGGATATAAGCCAAGCGGCCCTGTAGTGATCTCAGCTCGGAGAGATTTCTTGGTGCAGGTAGCTCCTGAATTGCTTTGATCTTTGCGGGGTCTATCTCGATTTCCTGATATCGGACAATGAAGCCCAAGAACTTTCCGCTCGACACTCCGAACGCACATTTCATAGGGTTCATCTTCAGCTCATGCTGCCTTAGCCTCTGAAAGATAATCCGGAGGTCCTGCAGATGGTCTTGTTTTCTTCTGGTCTTGACCACCAGATCATCTATGTAGCACTCGACCTTGTGGTAGAGCAACTCATCAAAGATCCTGGTCATTGCGCGCTGATAAGTTGCGCCAACATTCTTTAGTTCGAACGGCATCCTCTTATAGTGATAGATGCCTTTAGGGGTTCGGAAGGCAGTATGAACCCGGTCATGCTCCGCGATCCATATATGGTTGTAACCGGATGACCCGTCCATAAATGATAGGGCCTCATGACCGGTTGTTGCATCTATCATGACCTCCGTTATTGGCACCGAAAAGTCATCCTTGGGGTAGGCTTTATTTAGATCTTGGAAGTCAACACATATCCGGATCTGTCCATTTTTCTTTTTCATGGGGATGATATTCGCCAGCCACGTGGTGTACTAATTTTCTTCGACAAATCCCATGTCAATAAGCTTGTCGACTTCAGCACAAATTTGAGTGATGAGTTCTGGCCTCATGCGCCGCGGCGGTTGCTTCACCGGCTCGGCTTCAGGGCTGATTGCCAACTCATGCTGTGAAACTACAGGATTCAGACCTGGCATCTCTTTGTAAGTCCAGGCAAAGCAATCCCGGTATTCTTGCAGCAGCTGGGTGTACAGCTCCCGTTCTTCTGGGGACAGTTGGGCACTGAGGAAGGTAGGCCTAGGGTCCTCCTCACTTCCCAAGTTGACTTCTATCAGTTTATCGACTGTGGCTTGGCCTCCATCTTCTATCTCCGGAGGTGCCGGTTGGAGGTCAACGAAGTCTGGAATACCATCTTGAGGGTCGAGTACTTCGACTTCCTCATCTGACACCATCAGAGCTTCTCAGAAGTCCTCTGTTTCATTTGATAGTGGCCACGCGTATTGCTCTTTCAGCAAATCCGCTGCCATTGCAGTCTCCCAGGGTAAGAGAGTAGCTTCAGTCCTTGCAGATGGGGTTGTAGTCGTGCCAGACTGGTGACTGCTTGTTGTTGGGTTGGAACAGCAACCCAGTCTTGTAGCAAAAGGTGAGGAGCTCTCGCCTTCTGGGGCAGTTGCATCTTCAGTAGGGGTGGCAGTCCCATTGTTGGCAGCACACACCTCCTGGTCGGGGTTGGTCGAGGCTTCCCCGATTGGCACAAGAGGTGCGGAGTGTAAGGATCTGGATGGGACTAGATAATAATGAGTGATCAGAAAACGCAGCGGAATTTAAAATTTTTCTCCTCTCAGATCCCCGTGACCCTTGATCCATTTCTACAAACCTAAACGATAGAAGATCAGATCTTCACCTTGCGCGGAGTCAGATCCGCGACCGAGGGTTGATTCCTTCCGAGCGACGCCGCTAGCCGCGCAGGTGCCCGGCCTCCAGCGGTATCCACGCGGTTCTCAGGTTGAGGGATCATCCTCGTCTCGTCTCTCACCGGCTGATCTCTCGCTCGACTCCTCGTCAAGGGCACTCGGGGAGGCATGCGACCTTGTGCTCCTGCAGGAGAGAGAAAGGGCGACCAGAGAGAAGAGATAGAGGAGGGGCGGCTGCCACAACGTGGGAATACCCTAGAGCTTGGCTAGGGTTTCTCTTTGGCACACACACACACACATATATATATATATATATATATATATATATATATATATATATATATATATATATATATATATATATATATATATATATATCAATCCATTCCACTTTTCATAAAAGTCCCTGGATTAATATGAACACCCACTTAATATCCCCTAACTAAAGAACCTATATGCGTGTGACCCTCTAGGCCCAAGTGCCAATCCAATTTTCAGCCCAATAGCCCAATAACTCCTTTATTGGTAAAATGAGTCTATTTAATATCTCATACTAAATAAACACTTCATCTAATTATCATCTCATGATAATTGATTGGGCTTCTGATCATGTTAGGTGCCAAGCAACACCGCATGACCCTAGAAGGCAATGGGGTTCAACAACCCGCTCAAGGAACCCTTCCGTCAACAGTTACCACGTGACTATAGTCCTTCACTCATACAATGCTCTCGAGTATGCTTGTGGGTATGGTTAACTGTCAAACCCAAGAACACATACTCACTTGGATTAGATGCCATAAAAGTATTACCAGAAAACTCCTTTTCTGATATGTTGTCTTGCCCTGGCCAGGGACTCCTAGGCATCACTCCCTAGAGCATTCTCTCTCAATTACCGAGAGCGAATGATCCCGTATTGATCATACAATCACCTTCGAAGGTATTCCACTGGATCCGATCACATAACTGATTGAGACCTCATGTGTAGAGATCTATAAGCTAAGGTCAAAGCCCAGAAGTCTACCGACAAGATGTCCTTGGTGTCTCAGGTCAAAGAACCAATCACGCCACTGTGACGATGAATCTAACTGGTTGACAGTCAGGTAATATTACCATCCAGTGATTCATGTCAGATCAATTCAGTGAACTCATTCATCAATGAGCACCTACAGGTTCACCTTAGTGTCTCCACACAAGTGTCTATGAGACCATCCACCCTTATCATATGAGCAGGTGCAACCTGTACTAGTTTCACTGGATATCTGATGTCCTTCTCAGATATCCCCAACTAGGAATAATTAAGAATATGCGTTTAAAGGATACTAATCTCATTGTTATGATCTCATCATAATTAATATCCATTGCGCATATTCATGGACTTCATTATGAAACGATAAATGAATCATACATAATGAATGTTAAAAGCCTTTATCATTATTAATGAACAAGATTGTATATGTTATGATTGGCTTGAGGACATACATAACCAACACGGAGGTCATTGTTGGTAGGACTCCACAGGAGGGGGAGATCCCTGCTTCTTCAACTCCTTCGGCTTCGCTGCTGCTAGCCGTATCAAATTCGGCTTGCAGGGCCGCCTCTTCGGGATAGACCTGCTCCCAACATCGGCAAGGAGTCACGGTCTCCGCTTCTTGATTTTCAGGCTGGCCCGGGTAAGCATATTCAGCTTCTGCTGGGTATTCATCAAAGGTTGCCCCCATCAGGCTGTCTTCAGCAGGGTAGAAGGCGGAGAGGGTGTCCACCTCGTATCACCCACTGTGATAATATTCTTCCACGGTGAAGCCCAACCCCGGATGCTGAGAGACGCATCTCATTTCCTTATCCAGATTTGCGGGATACCACATTTTCTGGAAAGCTTCCTTGCGCTTTTGAGACTGATCGGAGGGGATGTGCTGCATCTGAAACATCCTGGCCATCCGATTAGTTGTGAATGCCAGACCCTTGATGGGAACTGACGGATTGTCTATATCTTTGGGGAGGCAGCAATATGTGTCCTCTTGAGTAGGGTGCTCTTCAGCTGTATAAAACAAGCTGTTGGGTCCATCCTCCTGTGTTACCTCCCAAGTTTTAAAAGGCTCGACAGTAGGGTTATCAAGGCCGGGAGTTGGCTTGGTGAGGCCGTCCGGGACTCCAATGTGATTATGCTTCTGACCGACCCGCACTTCATTAGCTTCGGCATATAATGCTGGAGGTGCTATTCTGCCCACATCCCCGGATGCTGTGATATGGGAGACCACCTTGGGCATGACATATCCGCGTGGCGGTGGTGGATACCAATTGCCACCGGATGCGCTTCTCGATGCCCCCGCAGGGGTCTTAGCTTCAGAGGTCTTCTGAGGAGGCCCTGTATATAGGTTGGCATCCGCCAAATGACATTCAAATACCTCGAACGGGTGGGGGTCTGCAAAGATCCTCTCCACCTTCCCTTGAAGACTGTATTTGATACATTGGTGGAGCATAGATGGCACCACTATATTTTCATGCAGCCATGGGCGGCCGAGCAGTGCTTTGTACGAGGTGCGGGAGTCAATGACATGGAACTGCACCGTCGTAGTGAAATCCGCTAGGGTAAGGGTGAACTCTGCCACCCCCATCGACACTTCACATTTTTGATTGAAGCCGGCGATATGCATATCCCCGACTTTCTCGAGATGCACGTTGAAGTGGTGCCTCTCGTATATTCTATAAGGTAGGATGTTGACCGCTGCACCGGGATCGACCAGAATCCTGTTCAGATCCCTTCATATATAGCGGCCTGTTGTGGCTGATGGTAGGCAGCAGCATATCTTCTGGAGTGAAGGTCATGCTAGCCTCTGGCATTGCTTCAGCCAAACATGTCTCAAAATGAGCAGGTGTCTACAGAGCAGTAATGATCGCCTGTCGAGTCTCTTCACTCAAAGAAAGGATCTCCCAGATTATAAATCGAGCAGGGAGCTTCTTGAGTAGCTTCATTATTCGGTTCCCAGCTCGGACATTGGGGAGCTTCATCTCTTCACCCCACCTGGGCTTGGGAGAGTCCCGAGTTACGGGCCCTGACGGACCTGCTTCATTTGCCTCAGATTCGGCGCCCTTCTGGCTGGTACCGGATCCTCGGCGCTCTTCATTAGCTGCTACAGGGCAAGCTCCATCTGTATTTGGATCTTCGGCAGATTGTGCTGGCTGCAGGTGAACATCCCCGGGTGTAAGGTTAGCCTCCTGACATGGCCGCTTCCCCTTGGACATCTTCATAAATTCGAGGAATGAAGGGACTGGCTTGCCCCCACTCTTGTTATATAAGCCTGACGGAGGAGGGATCTGGACTCCCTTGATCTCTGGCGCAGGTGTTTTGTAGGGCTGCTCTCCCCTGAATATGATGTTGTGGTTGGGTGGCGGCTGGCGCCCCCATTTCTGGCCTGACCGGGTTGCATGTGTAGTAGTTGCGGCCTCAGCCCTGAATATGATGTTAACGGATGCTGCTTCAGCTTCCTCTTTTCGCTCGAGTGAGAGCTGCTCCAGTTCTTGCCATGGGACATGGTCCCGCACCAGCAGAGGCTTCAATTCAGCCTGCACGTACTCGTCTAGCCCTTCAATGAGGTTTTGTAGTCGGCAGACCCCAGGATTGGTTTCCTTGACCACTGGCAGCGGAGTTTGCCTCCTCCGATTGTGTGTAGGTATCCTGATAGTTGCAGGTGGAGTGATCCACACAGGTGCTGCCACCGACGGAGCGGGTTGGGGTGTAACACCACGGATATATGCCCCCACTTTCGGGCAGGGTGCTTTCTTTCTCTTGTGCTTCGCAGGGATCTGCTGCCACCCCCGTTGTTCCTTCGCGGGCTCCAAGAAATGAGTTTCATAAGTGCTCCGCGTACTTGCTTCAGAGATCTCCTCGGGCAGTGCCTGGTACAGGGAGATCATGTTGACTGCTGCCCTCCTCCGAGGGGCTTCATGCGGTTGAGGAGGGTCCACTGGTGCGGACACCAGGGCGATCAAGTGACACGTCGGCGAACCGACGGTGCCATACGCGGAGCGCCAAGTGGACTACATCGGCTTCCCTTCAAATTGGGGACAATTTGACTTCAATTTGGACTCTTTTTGCATTGAAATTGGGCTTGTAATGAACATTCTACTTGGGTTTGCATAATGGGCTGGTTGTAAGGCTCTTAAAGGGCCAATTGGTTAAGGCCCTTAAACATTCCTTAAGAAAGGAGTGGCCTTGGTCCATTGTAATGGATCCATAAGCCATGCATGGCCCAATTGGGCTTCCTTCCAACATGGGCTATCTAGGTTGGGCTATCTAGAATGGGATCCCTTCACTCATGGGCTCTATGGAAAGGGCTAAACAAGAATGATGGAGTGGGCTTAAGCCATAGCCAAAATGGCCCAATTGGAGGCCCAAGTAGGGGGCACCCCCTTTTTTGTTGTATTAGGCTAGACATTTTTTCTTTTCTTCCATTCCCATTTACCACATGGGAGCATTAAGAATGGCTGCTGGTCAAGTTCAAAATGGCTGCCACCTACCATCTTTACATGGATTTCAAAGGTAGGTGAGCCAACATGTTGGCTGTCCCCCTCTCCTTTCTCTCTTGGTCAAGGGGCGCAGCCCCCCCTCCCTCTCCATGTATCCCACGTAAGTCCCTCCCCTACCCCTTGCATTTGTCTATTTAAAGCCATGTATAGTGTGTGTGCATAAGTTAATGAAAGTTTTATGAAAGAAAGTGTGTTTAAGAGAGTGATTCTCTTGTTCTTCCTTGGGTGTGACTCCCTTGGTTCTGTCCTGTGACGGGATATATATGGGTTGTGTGACTCAACCTTGTATCCCCCTCTTCCTCTTACCTTCTTCTTCCATAAAAAATCTCAATGATACCTCTGAGAGTTAGGAAGATTTCAGTGCTGGTTTCACGTCGATCAGAGTTTGTGAGCGACGACATGACTTCTTTTCGTGGAGGCACGTAGATCGGTCCCTGATTGCCACCCAGATCTGAAGATGACTGTGTTTTAATTTCTCCAACCCAACCACGATGCTATCTGAAGCTGGTTCTTGAAGAGAGATCGTAGGATTTCGAGTCGTCTTCGCATTACCACTGATCTCACCTCTATATGATCCCCGTGCTGTTTGTGGCGGTGATTCTTGTGAGATTGCGTAAGAGATCTGAGCAGATCCGGCCCCAAACCAGAGTCGACTTCCAGAGTCCGCCCCGACTCATCTAGTCGAGATATATGAGGGATCTTTGGAGTACGTCTTTCTCTTGACATCACCAACAATCTCCCATGAAGAACGTCTCAATCCGACACCGGCAGCTATTTTTCCATCATTTTACTGTGTCGCTACGTCGTTCTAGGAGCTTAAAACCAGAAGCTGAGAAGAAACGTTACTACGCATAGATCTGAAAAGATCTGATCGCGCCCTTCAGAGTGAAGAAACTACATCCTGTCGCCGACATTCTCCAACAAACAGCGCTCCGATCGGGTATCAGATCTGGCCGTACCGGCCTCCGTAAGTTCGCTACGCAGGGTGACCAGCGTGGACAGAACCGGGTCGGCTTTCCGTCGGCGTACCCGAGCGGCTCCGGCACGAGTCCCTCGCCTCCTGCGAGTGTGGCCCATCAACCCAGGTTCCAGCAACCCCAAAATTATCAATTGTAGCCTGATATCTCCCTGTGTGGAGTGGGTGTTCAGTTCTGAAATTGTAAAGTTAATCATTTGTGTATTGGGGTTGTTCGGAAATCGGCCGGGAGTTCTTCCCCACGCCTAGTCATGGAGGTACGTGCTCATTCCGACATCTACATTTGCTGATTTAGTGTGCTTTCTATATTGCTGCGTTTGTGAGAATAGGGCCGTTAGCTAGTTGCAAAATCACCGTGAGTGTGAGTTGTGAGCGCCCGTTCCATAGCTCCAGTCGAGCACCGAACTCGAATCGGTACCCTAGGTGACGGTGGTTTCTTAATCGCCACGATCCCCACGTTTCCCTCGCAAGGGATGATCGTCGGGCTCAAGAGAGTCACTGTTGAGAGACGTCTCCACCCGGAGAATACCACGGTGGTCAGCCGCCCGGCTTGCGTTAGTGTGCTAGTGCTGGCCGCACAACGAGTCGGTCGTACGTCTTAGCCCGGTCGTCATCCGTCCCGCATCATCCACTTTGTACTCTCCCAACTTGATTTTATTTTTCTTCACCAGCCCTTCGATGATGTCCTTGAAAACATTCGATTGGATGCCCCAACATCTGGTGGTAGGGGCAGAATCTTGGGCTGTCTCTTCTCTTTAGGTCCTCCGGCCTCTTTGGCTCTGGTAGGGTGACCATGCCATATTCCGTTACCCAGTCGAACAGAATCCGGGTCTTGTCATTTGGAAATGAATAGGCTTTCTTCATCTTGTCCCGTAGCGAGGGACCTTCTTTGCCATCTGGGGGTTCTGCAGGCTGTGGGGTGACTGCCTTCTTGCCTTCATCTTTCTGTTGTTCGAATGCCTTGATGTCAAGAGCGTTCGCTTCTTTAGGCGACGAGTGCCACTCAACTGCCTTGCCCTTCTGGGTCGTGCTTGCAGCTGATGTAGGGACAGGTATGGCCAGAAAAGCTTCTACCTCGGCCACGACATTGTTCAATCGTTTTCCATTCCGATCATCTTTTCCAGAACCTCCCTCCTGAGGTTCTGTTTACATATTTGTACAGCGTCTTCCTGATGCGGGGGCCGCTTGCACCTCATTCCAAGGTTCCTCCACCTCTTGATATAATCGAGGGCTGTCTCATCGGCCCTTTGCTTTGTTGAGTAGAGTTCGGCCACTATGACCTCCCTCTCTGTAACATGGAATCTCTCTCTAAACTTCCTCTGCATATCCGGCCAGTCGCTGATTGACCCGGCCGGGAGGCTGGAGTACCATTCAAATGCGAGCCCCGTCAGCGAGGACCCGAAAAACTTTAGCAAGTATGACTCGTCGGCGGCCAAATCACCCATGACAGCCATGTAATATGCAACATGTTCCTTCGGGGATCCCTCCCCATTGAACTTGTCGAACTTGGGCGACTTGTTGACCCCTGGGGAAATCCGCTTGGCAGCATGGTGTTGTGGGTAAGGCACCCGATAGGCATCAAATGCGACGTAGTCACCTTCACTCCTTTCTGCGAGCTTCAACTCGATCATTATTTCCACCATCATCCGATTCATGACCGTGGGGTCAACTGGATCTGGATAGAAGTGTGCTGGTTGCAAATACAGGGTGACCAGAGAGGTCACCTGTGGGGGATGCAGCAGCGGGGGTGTCTGGTGCACTTGAGGGAGCACCGGTGGCATCAGCGGCTGGGGCTGTGGTGGCCACTGCTGAGTCATCGCCATGCTCGGCTCTGACGACTGAGGCAAGGTATAGAGTGCCGGAGGGTCGACATAACGAACCGCTCCCCTAGATGATTCACCCTGGACTTCGGGTGGTTTGGAAGCTGATGACTGTTCAGTTTTCTCCATCAGCTGCTTCTTCAGCAAGTCTATCTCTTGCCGATATTTTTGAAGTAGCATCAAGACCGATGGGTCCATAGTTGCCGTGCTGGGGATAGCTTCTGTTGCTTCCCCAGACGTACCCTCGGGCAGGATGTCGAGGAGGATGTCATCTTCTTCTTCCGCCGTCACCACATTGGCGGTTAAGACAGGAGCCTCATCATCCCACTGGTGATAGCCCAGGGGTTATTTTCCTTTAGCTATCGCCAGGAGCTCCCTTGCTGCTTCTGCTCTGTGAGTATTCGGCCTCGGCCTTGCGGCCAATTGAGCCAACTCGCGGGGATCTTCAGGAAGTCCCCTGTATCGGCCGAATATGCTGGCCATGTTGCAGGCGAAGACCTGCATCCTTCTTCTCTATCGATGGACCCTTCTCTTAGCCCGATCTGGGAAGGTCAGCCTCTCGAACACAGAAGTTCTTCTTGTTTCTTCCCGCCTAGGGGCGGCTTCATCGGCTTCGGTCCCGAAGCCATCATCATAGCTGTTGTCGTCAACTGACGACAACATCATCCCTTCTCTTTGATTTTCTTCAACTGCCATTGCTGGGCAGTAGTCTTCATTGGCGGCGGCTGCTTGCATCAACCGCTGCTGCCCAAGCGAGGGGTTGCCTAGCCCTTGAAACTAGTTCTTGACCAAGTTGGTCATCTCTTCTCGACCCCGTTCTTGATGCAGCACGGGGGACAGTTGTCGACCTCCCACAGGAGGGGTATAAGATAGCCGAACTCTGTCGGCAGGTTGCTAGAACCTTCGTCCCACAGCAGGGACGTTGGCTTGGCGGGCGCAGGCCTGGAAACTTTTACGGCGCGGAGGGTCCGCAACCACTTCTTCTTCTTTCAGGGCCAGGCCCCTTTCTCTCCTTCCTTCCGCTCCGTCGTGAGCAAGGCGACGGCGGACAGGTGCAGCTTGATGAACAGGTTGGACCCTCTTGAGGACCCACACCTGTTTAAATTTCCTTGGCCTGGGGGCCAACTTCTCTTGTCCGTAATGGCCAGCTTCTTCTCTTTCTGCCCTCCTTCCAGAGAGGGCTTGATATGAGTTGCGGACGGGGACGGAAGGGACGACCCGATCCGAGACTATCCGCGCGTTGTGTCTGTTGAGGAAGACGCGCATGCCACCAACCATCATAGATTTACCAGATTGCGAGAGGGTTTTGGTAACCACAACAGTACTCCTCTGGATTTGCTTACGCTGACGTCCTCTGGAGTTCCTGTTGACAGCATCGGGGTGGACCCCACGGACAGTATGGTGCACCAGGCAGCTGGCGACCAAGGTTGGACTCTTGAGCGAGTCGTGGCAGTATCGAGTCTTCAGAGGCTCCGTGTTCTTCGTAGCTCCCTCGACAGGCTCCGAGGGTTCCACCTCTAGCATGTCTACGAAGGCTAACCCCAAGAAGTTGGGGAAGCCAACGGCGGCAGGAAAGCTGCCAAACACCGTGGGCACCGCCAGGTACCCTTGCGCATGATCATCAACAATTGAAGGGCCAAAGCCGACGCCAGTCAGCCCAGCTGTCGTCATAGTTCGCCTGCAAAGACAAACAAACCAACGATCAGCAACCTTTGGGAGGGCCTCGAAGCCCAAGTATCCCGGAAAAGAGATGAAAGGTGACACTGGTCCCACCGGGCGTGCCAGACTCTTTGCGATGGGAATCTTGTTTTTATTTTATTATTTTATTATTTTTTTATTTCATTTGGGTTTATTTGGTTTATTTGCGCGTCGATCAACTAATTAACGAACCGATAATTAACTGACTGATTGACTGTGCGGGCGTGCCAGTCACCTACGTGACGAGTTTATTATGTGCTCGTTCTGACCCGTGCCGGGCAAGAGTGAGATTCAGACGGGACCAATAGTCCGCCACACCATAAAGGCAGTGGCGTTAATTATATCCCCCACGAGGAGGGAAAACCTTTGATTAATTGCCAAGATAGTGGGCTGTCGAGGCCGGAATGAAGATGCGAAGGTGTGAACATGACGAGGTCACACGAGATGTTTCTATCTATCATGCAAGAGAAGCATGGTTCATCAAATTGAAGACCCTTAGTACATGGCGGAGGGCGTAGGTCTGAGGACCACCATCGCGCATAGCAAAGACTTCCGATCGGGCGTAACCCGAGATTCCGTCAATGTCATTTGATATACCCGAGCGTCTATGCAGGCATGCACGCATGATGCTCATGATTATGCTAAACATGGTAGTAGAGTTATAATAATGATCAGTGATCAACCGAATTATTAGCCTTCTGTGGACGCACTTTTTATTTAATAATCGTTGTTTATTTGTTTATTGGCGTTTATTAAGTGCGTGGGCGTGCCAGTCACAAATGTGACGATTTATTGTGCGCTCGATCTGACTAATCAGACGATTGTGTGGTTCGTGTCGGGACTGAGACCCGCCGCGCCATAAAGGTCACGGCATCATTTACATCCCCTCGGAGAGGGGAACACCCTTGATTAATCGCCGGGAAAAGGGGCCTCATGGCCAGGAAAATATATCGAGAGAAACAAGTCGATAGCGGTCTCGAATCAGTCGGAAAGCCCTATGTCTAGGGAAACAAGCATTCGAAATATGTCGGTCACTCAAGGGACCATTTTGATATTCGGACGAGCGTCCGGCTTCAGAGAATCGTGATCATCACGGGGAAAGCTGGAGCATATGTATGCCAGGGTACGGCAAATTTATTGTTTAAAGGGATAGAAGACATTCGATTGAATCCCGGTTAGAGCGATCAGAAATCAGCGAGTTTATTGGCCCGGTGCAAGATATAGTCAGGACCATTCCGGGGGCGCCTCCCGCGGTCCAAACGAGACTTGCGTGGGCATCATTAATATTTCTGGTGCCGAAGGGCAGTGGGAAAGTGTCCCGAGACTATATTCCAAAACAAAGATGTGTGCAGAGATAGCTGGCTATAGGCCTAGGATGTGGGTCAGGCGATGACCATGGTTGGGGTGAACCCGATGTCCACACGTGACTCACGAAGGTCTTATTGATATTCCCACACGTAGGGTTTGGGGAAGGCGAGAGCCGTCTCATTCCATCCAGATTTTGTTGGTCATACACGGACCATTTTTATGTTCGGACGCGCCGGTCTCATTCCATCCAGATTTAGTTTTATTCATTAGCCTTAAGTCTTTTCTCTCATTTGATTAATCATTTTCTCCCTTTCAGGCATGCCGGTTTAAGAGAGAGGTCAAGGGATGGGCGCGCCGGTTTAGTGAGCAAAGGAGTGCGCGCCGGTTTAGTGAGCAAAGGGGTGCGCGCCGGTTAATGGAGTAAAGGGGTGCGCGCCGGTTAAGTGAGCAAAGGGGTGCGCGCCGGTTAATGGAGCAAAGGGGTGCGCGCCGGTTAGGTGAGCAAAGGGGTGTGCGCCGGTTTAGGGCAATGAACAGTATAGCGCGCCGGTTTGAGCTCCAGAATTCCGAAGTGGATTTGAGTGTGGAGCTAATCCGGCGCGGGGGGGGGGGGGGGGGTAGCGCGCCGGATTAGCCCACGCCGGATTAAGGGGCGTCGGGTTAAGCTCCTGTGAGGTTTTATGAGATTTTCTTTCATTCTTTTGTGCTCTGTTTCTTCTTTCTTTCACCCGTGGGTTGATTTGTTGATTAGTTTGTTCGTCCAATTGATGGATTAGCTTTTGTGGAGAGGAGATTTAAGTATTTTGATTGTTTATTAAGGTGGATTAGCATGAAGATTCAAGTGTTTCGTTTGAAGAGTTTGTGCAGGAACTCAGAGATTCAGCTTGATTCAGGGGGCTTAGTTGTTCGTCTGTCTATTCTTACGTGTTCTTCCCCTGGTAAAATTTGGGCAGCACCTCCCCCGGACTGACGTTTGCCAGAGAAAATGGAGGAACACCAAATGGATTGCTCCAGGGTGAACCTCAAAATGTAGACCTCACGGCGGTCCAATAACCCATAAGTGAGTGTATGAAGCTCGAGGACTAGCCTTCAAGAACTCCCACAGCTCACGGGTGATGGTTTCATAAGTGGGATGAATGTGTGCCATGAGAGGCCATGAATGTTCATCCCCTGACGGACTCCTTCGAAGGCCATGCTATGGAGAAGCAAGCTTCGAAGGGCCTGGATGAGGAGAAGGCAAAGGGAAAGAGAGGGAGGCAGAAGAGCACCGTGTGTTGCGAAAAGAACTTCTCTTTTTATTCATTTGCAAAGGGAAATACAGCTGGGAATCTACCCTAAAGCGAGAAAGGGGGAGAGTACAGTAGAGAGAAAGGAGGGAATACATCGATGGGGGAGGGGGAACGGAGCACAAGCTCCTCCCCCTCCGAGCTCACCTCTCACTCTCCCTCTCCTCTCTCTTTCTTTCTTCACCTCTCTGGCGTGGATGGGTGGAGCTTCCTTCTCTTCGGGTGGCCTTCTCCTCTTCTTTTTCTTCTTCTCTTCACTGCATACAGCTGAGGGGGATCGAGCCTCTCTCTTCTCTTTTTTCAACCCTTCTTCTCTCTGCCTTCGAGCTCCCTTTTATAGAATGGCTTGCCTGGGAGCACTCCTGCCACTTCCACCTCGTCCGCAACAAAGTCGGGAGTTGACTCGATGCGCTGGACGATGCTGGTTCACGCCGTACGCTATCGTTCATCCGAGGATGGGATATTCATAGATTTTCCGGGAGGACTTGCTGCCGCTTCTCCACCGTGGATGCTTGTCTTCACCGTCGATGCAGCTACGTTGTCGAACGGAGGTGTAGATGGGGCTCCAGAGCATTGAATGCCCATGGAGACAGGGCTTCAGAGCATTGAATGCCCTCTAGGCACCAGGCTGATGCGAAAACAGGGTATCGTAGGTAGGATGGGATGCCTTGGGGTTTAACCGGCGGGTTTGTGCGCGCGCCGGATTAAGCATAAGCAGGGGGGGGCGCCGGATTAAAGCCCATTGGGTGGGGCGCGCCGGTTTAAGGCCCCTTAAAGGGGTGCGCCGGTTTAAGGCAATGCGTGCTGGTTTAAGTGCCAAATGGCTCCCTCCCAGCTTAGTGGCGATTCGGACAGATGCTTGCCCTCCATGTTACTTTAGTTGTGAGCCTCCGAGTCTCGGTTCAGGACATTGAGTGACTTCCGGCGCATGCCAAATGTGTGTTTGAATTCAGGCGTTTCTTTTGATTCGGCCTTCGGCACCACCGACTGGAGAGCCGGGGCTATTTCTTCAACCCGAGGGACTTCTTTGATAGGTGGCGGAGCACCGGATAGGTATTCGTCCTGCTTGGAGGAGGCATAGGGTTTATTCGGCCTTTCTGTCTTCGACTCGCTCGCGAGTGTTGAGACGTGCATGTATGATCATCATCATTTTTGTGATGTCCACAAATGCCCCCCCCGCTCGTGGGTGGCGCAAGCAAGGGATGAGTGCGCGGGGCCCGCGAGTGTAGAGTTCTTCGACAGGACGTCTGTTCTTTCGAGCCAGTAGGATGCTGGTCCGGTGTAAATTCACAGGAAAGTGCTCACTCCTTCAATGAAGGGATGAGGGAACCGCTTCACCGCATATGCACGTGGACTGAGATGTCAGAGTGGGAGTTTAGTCATCGGCATGGGGTGAATACCGAAGCAAGGATGAAGGGTCTATGCGTCATCTTAGGCAAGAGGCCTAAAACGACTTAGATAAGGCCAATCCCAAGGGGGAGTTGATGACTCGTGCTGGGTTTAGGAGAATTGTTCATTCATCGACTCGGATGGGAGGTCCAAGCCGAAGGTTTATGAAAGGGCTCCGATGGAGTGAAAAAGATTTTATGCATTCCGGTGGAACGTTCGAAGTGAAGGGTTTATTTACTCGTGCCGACAGGGTGTCGGGAGCTGATGTGGTCTATTCATTGACACGGGATGAGTGCCAAGGCAGAGGGGTCTTTCATTCATTGACTGTGATGGAAGGTCTGAGCCAAGCAAAGGAGGTCTTTTTTTTTTCATTGACCTGGACGGAAGGTCCAAGCCAAGCAAGAAAGTTCCCTTCTTTTCTTTTCTTTTCTTTTTTTGTCGACTTGGGCGGAAGGTCCGGGCCAAGTAAGAAGGCTCTATCTCTTTTTATTCATTAGCTTGGACGGAAGGTCCGAGCCAAGCAAAGAGGTTGTTTTTGTTCATTGTCTTGGACGGAAGGTCCGAGTCAAGCGAGAAAGTTCTTTCCTTTTTTGTTCTTCTCTTTTTTTTTTATTCATTGGCTTGGATGGAAGGTCCGAACCAAGCAAAGGAGGTCTCTTTTTTTTTGTTCATTGACTTGGACGTAAGGTCCGAGCCAAGCAAGAAAGTTCTTTTCGTTCATCGACTTGGACGGAAGGTCCAAGCCAAGCAAAGGCGTTCTTTTGTCCATCGACTTCGACGGAAGGTCCAAGCCAAGGGTTAATTCGTCGGTGGAACTGGGAGTTGTGATATTGAGGTGGTTTATTCATTGCCAAGGGGTGAGTGCCAAAGCAAGGGTCTTTTGTTCATGGAACCAGACGAAAGGTCCAGGCCATTGCTTTATTCATCGATGCCGACGGGGAGTCGGGGACCGGCGTGGTTTGCTTGTCTCTTCTTCTCTTCATTAGCGCCGACAGGGTGTCGGGAGCTGAGGTAGTTTATTCTTCTCTTGTTCTCTTCATCAGTGCCGACGGGGTGTCGGGAACTGACGTGATTTGTTTGTCTCTTCATCTTTTCATCAGTGCCGATGGGGTGTCGGGAACTGACCTGGTTTGTTGGTCTCTTTGTCTCTTTGTCAGTGCCGACAGGGTACCGGGAGCTGACATGGTTTGTTTGTCCCTTCTTCTGTTCATCAGTGCCGACAGGGTGCCGAGAACTGACGTGATTTGTTTGGCCTCTTCTTCTCATCATCAGTGCCGACAGGGTGTCCGGAGCTGGCGTGGTATGTTTGTCTCTTCTTCTGTTCATCAGTGCCGACAGGGCATCGGGAGCTGACGTGGTATGCTTGGTTTCTTTGTCTCTTCATCAGTGCCGATAGGGCATCGGAAACTGACGTGGTATGTTTGTCTCTTTTTCTCTTCATCAATGTCGACAGGGCGTCGGGAGCTGACGTGGTATGTTTGTCTCTTCTTCTATTCATCAGTGCCGACAGGGTGTCGGAAACTGACGTGGTATGTTTGTCTCTTCTTCTATTCATCAGTGCCGACAGGGTGTCGGAAACTGACGTGGTATGTTTGTCTCTTCTTCTGTTCATCGGTGCCGACAGGGCGTCGGGAGATGACGTGGTTTGTTTGCCTCTTCTTCTGTTCATCAGTGCCGACAGGGTGTCGAAAACTGACGTGGTATGTTTGTTTCTTCTTCTGTTCATCAGTGCTGACAGGGTGCCGGGAGCTGATGCGATATGTTGGTCTTTTCTTCTCTTCGTCAGTGCCGACAGGGTGTCGGGAACTGACATGGTTTATTTGTCTCTTCTTCTCTTCATCAGTGCCGACAGGGTGTCGGGAGCTGGCGTGGTTCGTTCATTGCCATGGGGTTAGTGCCAAAGCAAGGGTCTCTTTGTTCATGGAAACAGACGAAAGGTCTGGACCACTGGTCTTATGCGTTGGTGGGACTAAAAATATTTTGATTTTCGACGGGACTTGACGAGTCGACATCCCTCGGAGGCTTTGATGATGATTTTTCTCTCTTCTCTTTTTTCTTTTCTTCTCCCTTTTTTTGTTTTCCCTTCTCTTTCTCTTCTTCTCTTCTTCCCTTTTTTGTCTACTTCTTTTCTTTCCCTTCTTTTTCTTCTTCCCTTCTTTTTTCTTCTTGTTTGCCTTTTTTTTTCCTTCTCTTCCCTTTTTTTTTGAACAAGTTTGGATAGCTGTCGGCACGGACGCCGATAATGAGATAGCGGTCGACTCAGGGGCCGATAATTGAAAGCTGTCGGCTCAGGGCCGATAATTGGGAAGTAAGCCATGAGGGCAGAGAGGAAGGTTTATTCTTTTAACGGTCTGGACGGTGGGTCCAAATTGAAAGGGATTCGTCGCCCAAAGGGATGGGGCGGAGAGTTTGTTGATTCGATAAGGATGTTCGTCACCCGGAGGGATGGGGAGAGGAACTTGTTGATTCAATGGCCTGGACGGGAGGTCCAAATCAAAAGGGGTATTCGTCACCCGAAGGGATAGAGAGAAGAGTTGGTTCATGTAACGACCTAGACGGAAGGTCCAAATCAAAAGGATTGTTCGTGAACCCGAGGGGACGGAGGGGTGGTCAAGTCGCTGACACGGGATAGTGTTAGCGCAAGGAAAATGGGATGATTCCTTACCCGAATGGCAAGCTCGGGCCAGGGTGAAAGGTTGTTTCATTCTTTAATGCGCCGGGGGCACCAGCTGTATGAAGGGTCTTTCAACTCTTTGGCTGGACGGAAGGTCCGAACCAGAGTAGAGATAATTCTTTTTGTTCTTCGGCTGGACGGTAGGTCCAAGCCAAAGTGAAAGGATCTTTTTGTTCTCTAGCTGGATGGAAGGTCCGATCTAGAGTGGAGAGAATCTTTTTGTTCTCTAGTCGGACGGAAGGTCCGATCCAGAGTGGAGAGAATCTTTTTTGTTCTCTGACTGGATGGCAAGTCCGAGCCAAAGTGAAAGGATCATTTTATTCTCCAGCCAGACAGAAGATCCGATCTAGAGTGGAAAGAATCTTTTTATTCTCCGACTGGACGGCAGGTCCGAGCCAAAGTGAGAGGATCTTTTTTGTCTCTAGCCGGACGGAAGGTTCGATCTAGAGTGGAGAGAATCTTTTAGTTCTCTAGCCATACGGAAGGTCCGATCTAGATTGGAGAGAATCTTTTTGTTCTCTGACTGGACGGCAGGTCCGAGCCAAAGTGAAAGGATCATTTTGTTCTCTAGTCGGACGGAAGGTCCGATCCAGAGTGAAAGGGGTCTGTTTGTTCTCTGGCTGGGCAATGAGCCTGAACCAGAGTGAAAGGATTTGATGTTCTTCAAAGCGCCGGGAGTACCGGCTGTGAAATCCGAACCCGGGAAAGTGGGCCATGAGGGCCGGAGTTGATGTTGCAGAGGTAGGCCGCGAAGGCTGCAATTGGGGAAGCGGGTAAGGTTAGCAGGCCATAGAGACGGGAAGTAGGCCGTGGGGGCCAAGATTGGGCTACACGAGCCAGAACTGGGAAAGTAGGCCACAATGGCCAAAATTAAGTTCATTTTTTTATTATTATTTCCTTTATTCAAGCATGCAGGCATTCATCAGCAAGCATAACATAAATACATATAAGGTAGCTCCCTCTATAGGGGATGGGATAGGGATAACGCCCATAATTCGCAAATGCAGTGTGGGCCACGAGGCACGACTAAGGGGTGGTGCGCCCGTCAAGAGGATATCGCATGTCTTGCATGCATAGCTTAAATTCACGCATTTCACCCGAGGTAATTCTTTGTGGAGTGGAGGAGCAAACGTGTGAGCAAAAGGCCCTAAACATAGGGATATGCAGGTTTTCCTAGTGACACTCGAGGATCACTCTAGCGCCTAAACATTAGTTTCAGGCTTTCGAGTTTCGGTAGCTTCACACAGCCCCCATCTGTTTATTTTGGTAGCGGATTTCACCGTTCGACGTGTGTCTCCTCATGTGTCTCAATGGGGATTCCCGGCTACTAGGATCTATCCTTATTATAATTCTATTACGGATTCCACCGTTTGACGCGAGTCTCCTCATGTGTCTCAATGGGGATTCCCGGCTACTCGGATTCACGTGTCTCTCTTCCCCTTTTTTTGCATCATTTTTTTTCTCTCTCTCTCTCTCTTTTTTTACAGTGGGGGTAGGCAGCTTTTTCCTCACTATTACCTTTCACGCGAGTGCAGGAATTCAAGCATCCTTAGAGTGCTAAGAAGAAATTCGGGCAATCCCTATAGTCGAAGGCTATTGAACACATTAAGTACTAAGTGTGGGAGCGTTGCCTCAGGTTTATTTTGTGAGTTGGGCTTAGCGGTTCAGCCATGACTCTTCCCCTTGACGTGTGCACCTGCCATAATTGGGTTCCCTTCGAGCATATGCCGTGACGCGCGCGCACCCGGAATCGGGGTGATATTATTTAGCAAGGAAACACGGTCCTAGAAAATTCCAAGGAGGTGTATTATTCTATATTAAGCAAACATGCAAGCAGGGAAATCATGCATTCTCTTTTTTTTCTTTTTTTTGTGTCTGTGTTTATTTTGTTGTTTTTGTTGTTGTTGTTGTTGTTGTTTCTTTTTTTTGCATAGGAAAATATTGTTGTTACGTATATGTGTAGTGGTAGTAAATGTATTAGGGAGGCAGACCGCAAAAGGGCTGAGAGGATATTAGGGAAGCGGGCTGCAGGAGCTGAAGTTATGGGATGCGAGCCGCGAAGGCCGAATTCTGGGAAGCAGGCTACGAGAGCCAGACTTGGGAAGCAGGCCACGAAGGTCAAAGGTAAGCAGGCTGCAAGAGCTAAAGCTGGGAAGCAGGCTATGAAAGCCGAAGGGAAGCAGGCTACGAGAACCAAAATTGGGAAGCGGGCCACGAAGGCCAAAGGTAAGCAGGCTGCCAGAGCCAGAATTGGGAAGCAGGCTATAAACGCCGAAGGGAAGCAGGCTACAGGAGTTGAAATTATGGGAAGTGGGCCATGAAGGCCAAAGGTAAGGAGGCTGCCAGAGCCAAAACTGGTAAGCAGGCTATGAAAGCCAGGATCTGGGAGGCCTTTGTCGGTTTAACGCCCCGTCGACAGAAGGTCTAGTCGGTTTAACGTCCCGTCGGTGGAAGGTTTAGTCGGTTTAACGCCCCGTCTGTGGAAGGTTTAGTTGGTTCCTGTTTGTTGGATGACTGGAGGTCGGAGGTCAAAGTTTGCCTCATGACCCTTCTTTCTCTTCTTCTCTTCTTCTTTTGTAGGGAGGCAGGTACGAAGACCATGTTCGCCTCCTGTCTCTTTTTCTCTTCTCTCCTTCTTTCGTAGAGAGGCAGGTGCGAAGACCATGTTTGCCTCATGTGTCTTTTCTTTCTATTCTTCTCTTCTTTTTGTGTGGTGAGGCGGGCTCGAGGACCACGTCTGCCTCATGTGTCTTTTCTTCTTCTTCTTTTGTGTGACGAGGCGGGCTCGAGGGCCACGTCTGTCTCATATGTCTCTTCTTTCCTTTTCTTCTCTTCTTTTTGTTTGGTGAGGCGGGCTCGAGGGCCACGTCTGCCTCATGTCTCTTTTTTTTCTTCTTCTTTTGTGGAGAGGCCGGTGCAAGGACCATGTGTGCCTCATGTCTCTTTTTCTTCTCTTCTTTTTGTGTGATGAGGCGGGCTCGAGGGCCTGTGGACGCCAAAAAATGTCGATGAGGATCATACGGCATGCACGTCTCGACACTCGAGAGCAAGCCGAAGATGGAAATGCCGAACAAATCTCATGCCTCGCTTGATCAGGATGAGAACCCGCTTGGTGGTCCGCTACCCGTTAAGGAAGCCCCCAAGATGGAAGATACGGCAACAACTCTACAGCCAGCCATGCCGAAAGCTGAATCAGAGAAAAGTCGAGAACTCCGGCACAGTCTCAGCTTGCATCGAAAGTCACGCAAAGTCTGGGACCGAGTCCCGGAGGGTGCGAACGGAAAATTGTGGAAGCCATGCATCGCAACCGGAACATTTCGGGAATGCCAACATTCACATAAATGGCCGTAGCTTCGAAAAGAATCCATTCGGTGCTTAAAACGGCGCGGAAGGGCCTTAAAGCGGCAAGCCTTAAAACGGCGTGCCCCCTTGCTTAAACGGCGTGCTCACCTTTGGTTCATGCCCCCCATTACCTTGTTAAACCGGCGCGCCCTTGAGGATGACAAAACCGGCGCGCCCATTTGCCCATTTCTAAAAGTCTTTTCTTCAAATATTTACCATGGCGTGCTCACGTTGAAAGCAAAAGGAAAGCTATTCCGGCGCGGTTACTATTCCCCCATGCCGGATTAGGTGATGCGAACAAGCCGTTCTCTGAAGCGTTTCCCCGGCGCGCAATCAACCCATCCCATCTGCCAGCCGATACCCTGTTTTTGCATCAGCCTGATGCCTAGAGGGCATTCAATGCTCTGAAGCCCTATCTCCATGGGCATTCAATGCTCTGGAGTCCTATCTCCACCTCCGTTCGACAACACAGCTGCATCGACCGGGAAGGCATGCATCCACGGTTGAGAAGCGGAAGCAGATCTCCTGGCAGACCTGCGAACATCCCGTCCTAGGATGAGCGCCAGTGTACGGTGCGAATCAGCATCATCCAACACAACAACAACGTTGTTGCGAACAAGGCAGAGGTGGCAGGAGTTTTCTCCCCCACTGTCCGTTCCATATATACTCTACCTGCTCCACCGGAGAAGAAAGGAGGGAAGCTCGAACCCCCCGATGGGCGATTGAAAAGAGAAAAGAAGCTGGAACCCCCCCCTGGCTGGCCATTGAAGAGAAGAAGGAAAAGAGAGAAGAAGCCCCCCGTCCCTGCGCCCGTGAGGTTAAGAAGAAGAGAGTGAGGTTGAGAGCGAGAGGTGAGCTACGGGGGGAAGAGCTTGTGCTCTGTTCCCCCCGTCCATGTATCTCTTCCCCCTTTTTATCCCTCTATAATGTATTTCTCCTCCGTGGAGATGAAATTTCTTGGGCTTGAGCCGTTTCCCCCCCTTCGGTGGATGAATAAACAGAAAGCCCTTTTGGCAAACACGATCCTTTGTCTATCTTCTTCTTTCCCTACTTCACCTTCTACTCATCCAGGGCCCTCCGAAGCATGCTTCTCCATAGCGTGGCCTTCGAAGGAGTCTGTCAGGGGATGAACATTCATGGCCTCATGGCATACATTCGTCCCGCTTCATTAAATCATCACCTGTAAGCTGTTGGAACTCTTGAAGGCTGGTCCTCGAGTCTCCACAGGCACTTATGGGTTAACGGAGGCCTCACTCCGTGTTTTGAGGTTCGCCCCTTAGCAATCCGTTTGGCGTTCCTCTATTTTCTCTGGCAAGCCTCTATCCGGGGGAGATGCTGCCCAAATGTTGCCAGAGGAAGAACACGTAAGAACAGAGAATACATAAGAACAGACAACAAAGTCACCCCTGAACGAAACACTTGAATCCTCATGGTAATTCACCCTAACAAACAACTAAAATGCTTAAACTTGCTTTCCACAAGCTTAATCCATCCATAAGATGAATAAATCAATCAACAGATTAACTTGCAGTTGAACGAAACAAGAAATAGAGCCAACAGAATAAAAGAAAGCATCATAGAACCTATTCCGGCGTGCTCCTAATCCGGCGTGGGCTAATCCGGCGCGGTACCCCCCCGCGCCGGTTTAGCTTCACACTCAAAAACTCCCTCCATTTCCTGACGCTCTCCCCGGCGCGCTATACTGTTCATTGCCCTATTCCGGCGCGCCCCTGACCCCTCTTTCTTCTTGCCATATAACCGGCGCGCTATACTATTCATCACCTTATTCCGGCGCGCCCATGGCCACTCTTCCTTCTTGCCATATAACCGGCGCGCCCCTCTTAACACACCTAATCCGGCGTGCCCCCCTTAACATCTTTAACCGGCGCGCCCCTCTCAACACACTTAAACCGGCGCGCCCATCCCTTGGCTTCTCCCTTAACCAGCGTGCCTAAAGAGAAAAAATGATTAATCAAATGAGAGAAAAGACTTAAAGCTAATGAATAAAACTAATAAAAAAAAAGTTTCCCCCTTCCACAATCAAATTTTTGCTCCGGGGGCGCTGCCCCCGGAAACCCCCGCAAGGGGCGTTGCCCCCTTGACCCCCGCGACCTGACCGCGCAGGTCGATCCGCGTGCGAGGGCGCACGTTGGCGAGTTCGGGCTTCACACTTAACAATTCACACCCCCGGACTGGGTGCAAAGAGAAAATCAATGATGCCTTGTGGTATCGGACGTGGACCTCAGAACCTCCGACATGGTCATGATCCGAACACATCTCGGGCCAATAGTTCGTTAACTCGACCCGCTTCTGCCGGGATCTAATCCCGCAACCCCACAATAAACTTGTCGTGTCTACGGCAGACATTTGCATGGTTTTATCATCATCTTTGATGCTTCAAACGTGGACTCGCGTCCGAACAATGAATGGTCCGACCGTGACCGACATGCACGTATACCTTGGAACCTTCGTTTCCCAAGACTGTGCGTGAAGAGAAAAGTAATGACGCCCCGTGGCATCAGACGTGGTCCTCGGAAACCCCGATATGGCCATAGTCCGCAACCACCTCGGGCCAATAGATCATCAGCTTGACCCATCTTCATCGGGATCCGATCCCGCAATCCCATGAAACTTGCCATACCTACGGCAGACATCCGTGTGTCTTTCTCGTTGTCTTCGATGCTTCGAATACGGACTCTTGTCCAAATACTGGATGGTCCGTTAGTGATCGACATATATATCGGGATATAGCCCCGCACTTGCACTAAACTTGCCGTACTCACGGCAGACATTTACACGGATTTGCCCCCGTCACCGTCTTGTTTTTTATACGGACCTTTGTCCGAACATAAAATGGTCCGTGTATGACCGACAAAATCTGAATGGAACGAGACGGCTCTCGTCTTCCCCAAACCCTACGTGTGGGAATATCAATAAGACCTTCGTGAGTCACATTTGGACCCCGGGTTCACCCCAACCATGGTCATCGCCTGACCCACATCCTAGGCCTATAGTCGGCTATCTCTGTACAAATCTTTGTTTCGGAATCTAGTCCCGGGACACTTTCCCGCTGCCCTTCGGCACCGGAAATATTAATGATGCCCACGCGAGCCCGACTTCGACCGCGGGGGGCCCACCGCAGTATGGTCGTAGCTTGGTCTTGCACCGGGCGAACAAACTTATCTATTTTTGACCGCTCTAACCGGGATTCAACCGAATGCCTCCTATCCCTTTGAACAATAAACTTGCCGTACCCCAGCATACATATGCTCCAGTTTTCCCCGTGATGATCATGATTCTCTAAAGCCAGACGCTCGTCCAAATATCAAAATGGTCCCTTGAGTGGCCGACATATTTCGAATGCTTGTTTCCCTAGACATAGGGCTTTCCAACTGATTCAAGACCGCTATCGGCTTATTTCTCTCGATATATTTTCCTGGCCATGAGGTCCCTTTTCCCGACGATTAATCAAGGGTGTTCCCCTCTCCGAGGGGATGTAAATGACGCCGTGACCTTTATGGCACGGCGGGTCTCAGTCCCGACACGAACCACACAATCGTATGATTAGTCAGATCGAGCGCACAATAAATCGTCACATTTGTGACTGGCACGCCCACGCACTTAATAAACGCCAATAAACAAATAAACAACGATTTATTAAATAAAAAGTGCGTCCACAGGGCCACGCCTGTTTCATGTGTCTTTTCTTTCCTTTTCTTCTCTTCTTTTTGTTTGGTGAGGCGGGCTCGAGGGCCACGTCTGCCTCATGTCTCTTCTTTTCTTCTTCTTTTGTGGAGAGGCCGGTGCAAGGACCATGTGTGCCTCATGTCTCTTTTTCTTCTCTTCTTTTTGTGTGATGAGGCGGGCTCGAGGATCACGTCTGCCTCATGTTTCTTCTTTTCTTCTTCTTTTGTGTGAAGAGGCGGGTGCAAAGATCATGCTTGCCTCATAGTTGTTCTCTTTCTTCTTCTCTTCTCCCTTTTTTGTGTGGAGCGGCGGGTACAAAGACCATGTTCCCCTCGTGACTCTTCTTTCTCTTCTTCTCTTCTTTTGTGGAGAGGCAGGCGCAAAGACCATGTTTGCCTCGTGATTGTTCTTTCTATTTTGTTAAGAGGCGGGTTCAAGGACCACGTCTACCTTATATGTCTCTCTTTTTTTTCTTCTCTTCTTCTTTTGTGTGAAGAGGGGGATGCGAAGACCGCGTCTGCCTCGTGACTCTTCTTCTATTCTTCTTTTATGGAGAGGCAGGTGCAGGGACCATGTTCACCTCATGTCTCTTTTTTTCTCTTCTATTCTTTTATGTGATGAGGCGGGCTCGAAGACCACATCTGCCTCATATGTCTTCTTTTCCTTTTCTTCTCTTCTTTTGTGTGATGAGGCTGGCTCGAAGACCACGTCTGCCTCATGTGTGTCTTTGTCTTCATTCTGCTCTTCTTTTCTCATTAATGCTTCCGCACTGGAGTGTATTTCTCTTAATGCGCCCCCAGGTTAGGGTGAAGCTTCATTTGGTATGCACCCCCCCTGAGGGGTGTGTTTTACCTCTTTGCTTCTGTGCCCCCAGGCGGGGTGTATTTTTTTGGCTTCTATGTCCCCAGACCGGGGTGTATTTTTTTTAATGCCCCTGAGGTGTGGACTCTTTTCTTCTTATGCTCCTAAGGTGGGATGTACCTCTCATTAAATGCCCCCAAGCCAGGGTATACTCTTCACGGCTTCTATGCCCCCAGGTGCGGTATGTTTCTTCTTCAAATACCCCCAAGCCAGGGTGAGTTCTTTTGCTTTTTATGCCCCCATGGCGGGGTGAGTTTCTCTATATATGCCCCTGGCACGGGGTGTGTCTTTTGTTTCTTATACCCCCCCCCCCATGGCGGGGGTGAATTTTACTTTGTCTACCCCTGAAGACGGAGGAGTGCTTCTCTTCATATGTCCCCAGAGCAGGGTGTATCTTCGTTGCTTGTTGTGCCCCAGGTCGGGGTACATTCTTCTGCTTCTTCTGCCCCCAGTGTGGGGTATATTTCCCTTCGTATGCCCCCGACCAGGGTGCATTCTTTTCGCTTCATATGCCCCCATGGTGGAGTGCGTCTTCTGCTCCTTATGCCCCCGGGATGGAGTGTACTCTCTTCATATGCCCCCGGCACGAGGTGCATCTTTTGCTTCTTATGCCCCCAAAAGGGAGGTGTAATTCTGCTTCTTATGCCCCCGGGGCGGGGTGGATTCTGCTTCTCTGCTTCTATGCCCCCAAGCAGGGGGGTGTATTTGCTGCTTGTGCACCTCTCTTTGTGTGCCCCCAGGCTGGGGTGAATTCCTTTCTTCTTATGCCCCCGGAACGGGGTACCTTTCTTCTTCAAAGGCCCCTAAGTCGGGGAATGTTGTTTCTTCTTATGCCCCCAGGCTGGGGTAGATCCCTTTCACGTGCCCCCGAAGCCGGGGTGTAACTTTTGCCTTGTGTGCCCCCGAGTCGGGGGTGCAATTCTTCTTCTACCCCTCAAGGCGGGGCGTATTTCTCTTCATATGCCCCCAGAGCGGGGGTATGTTTTGCTTCTTGTGCACCCAAAGTGGGCTGTATTCTGCTTCTGGTGCCCCCAAGATGGGGTGTGTGTCTTTTCATATATCCCCGGAGCGGGTGTAGTTTATTCTTCGAATGCCCCAAGGCCGGGGTGTAACTTTTGCTTTATGTGCCCCTGAGTCGGGGTGGATTCTCTTCATGTGCCCCTGGGCCGGGGTGTATTCTACTTCTTGTGCCCCAGGCGGAGTTTGTCTCTTTCTTTGTATGTCCCCATGCCGGGGTGTATTTCTTTCTTCTTATGCCACCATGGCGGGGTATAGTCTTTGCTTCTTGTGCCCCTAGAGCGGGGTAGAGTCTTTGCTTCTTATACCCCATGGCGGGTTAAAGCATTCCCCACAGGGGGCAAGAATTCATTAAGCCACAGTTGCGGCTTATTGGATCTCCTAGCAGCCACTAGAGGGGCCGTTTTATACCGGATAGGGGCAGCAGGAAGGTGGAACGGGCCAAGGCATTGTACCGCAGACTTTGACCCTCCTAGAGTCGGGCGGGATGTCGGCCTTCTTCTCATTCTCTTGGTCGGCCACGCTTGCCAAAATTTTGTCCTTTCTTTTCTTCTCTTCTTCTTCTCTTTTTTTTTTATGTAATAGACCAAGGTGGGTGTGCAGGAGAGCGCTCACCCCCTCTGGGAGGGGATGAGTGGTTCGCTCCACCGCATCAATCCCACAGTGGTAATCTTCGTTCAGCACGGGTTCCGACGGATATGACCGCACAACCTTCTCTCGTCGATTCTTTCTCTTCCCCTTTCGTTCCTTTCTTCTTTCTTCTTATCATTTCATTTTTTTCCCTTCTATTCTTATATTCTTCTTTTCTTCTTCTTTTTTTTGGAAAGGGGGATTTGATTTCCCCTCCCTCTCTTCTTTTCCTCTTTTCTCGTTTTTTAGCGGCCTTCATGATTCCTGAAAGTTGCATATGCCTCGGAGTAGCGTCCTGGAGGCCCTAAAGATAATTACACCTGGTCCGGCTTTTCCCCCCATAGGGCAGGTGAAGACAACACCTGCAATTCATCAAAGCAGACAAACATTGTTTATTAGGAGGCCATGAGGCCCCGAATCCCGGCGAAGTGATGAAGGGTGGTTCCAGTCCCACCGGGCGTGCCGGACTTGTGGATGCACTTTTTATTTAATAATCGTTGTTTATTTGTTTATTGGCGTTTATTAAGTGCGTGGGCGTGCCAGTCACAAAGTGACGATTTATTGTGCGCTCGATCTGACTAATCAGATGATTGTGTGGTTCGTGTCGGGACTGGAACCCGCCGCGCCATAAAGGTCACGGCGTCATTTACATCCCCTTGGAGAGGGGAACACCTTTGATTAATCGACGGGAAAAGGGGCCTCATGGCCAGGAAAATATATCGAGAGAAACAAGCCGATAGCGGTCACGAATCAGTCGGAAAGCCCTATGTCTAGGGAAACAAGCATTCGAAATATGTCGGTCACTCAAGGCACCATTTTGATATTCGGATGAGCGTCCGGCTTCAGAGAATCGTGATCATCACGGGGAAAGCTGGAGCATATGTATGCCAGGGTACGACAAATTTATTGTTTAAAGGGATAGAAGACATTCGGTTGAATCCCGGTTAGAGTGGTCAGAAATCAGCGAGTTTATTGGCCCGGTGCGAGATCGAGTCAGGACCATTCCGGGGGCGCCTCCCGCGGTCCAAACGAGGCTTGCGTAGGCATCATTAATATTTTCGGTGCCGACGGGCAACGGGAAAGTGTCCCGGGACTAGATTCCAAAAGAAAGACGTATACAGAGATAGCTGGCTATAGGCCTAGATGTGGGTCAGGTAATGACCATGGTTGGGGCGAACCCGAGGTCCAGACGTGACTCACGAAGGTCTTATTGATATTCCCATATGCACGGTTGGGGAAGACGAGAGCCGTCTCGTTCCATTCAGATTTTGTTGGTCATTCATGGACCATTTTATGTTCGGACAAAGGTCCGTATAGAAAACAAGACGGTGACGGGAGCGAATCCGTGCAAATGTCTGCCGTGAGTACGGCAAGTTTAATGCAAGCGCGGGATTAGATCCTGATATATATGTCGGTCGCTAACGGACCATTCGTCGTTCCGAAGAGAGTCTGCATTTGAGGCGCCGAAGACGATGACAAAGACATACGGATGTCTTTCGTAGGTACGGCAAGTTCAATGTGAGTGCGGGATTAGATCTCGATGAAGACAGGTCAAGCCGATGATCTATTGGCCCGAGGTGGTTGCGGACTATGGCCATATCGGGGTTTCCGAGGACCACGTCTGATGCCACGGGGCGCCATTACTTTCCTCTTCACGCATAGTATTGGGAAACGAAGGTTCCAAGGTATACGTGCGTGTCGGTCACGGTCGGACCATTCATTGTTCGGACGCGAGTCCACGTTTGAAGCATCAAAGATGATGATAAAACCGTGCAAATGTCTGCCGTAGACACGACAAGTTTAATGTGGGGTTGCGGGATTAGATCCCAGGAGAAGCGGGTCGAGTTAACGAACTATTGGCCCGAGATGTGTTCAGATTATGACCATGTCGGAGGCTCCGAGGTCCACGTCCGATACCACAAGGCATCATTGATTTTCTCTTTGCACCCAGTCCGGGGGTGTGAATTATTAAGTGTGGAGCCCGAACTCGCCATCGTGCGCCCTCGCACGCGGATCGACCTACGTGGTCAGGTCGCGGTAAGGGAGAAGGGATGGTTGCGCCGGTTATGGGCATTACAAGGGGGCGCGCCGGTTATCGGCACTACAAGGGGGGGCACGCCGGTTTGAGCTCAGGAATTCCGAAGTGGATTTGAGTGTGGAGCTAATCCGGCGCGGGGGGGGGGGGGGGGGGTAGCGCGCCGGGTTAGCCCACGCCGGATTAGGGCGCACCGGAATAGGTTCTAGGAGGTTTTCTTTCACTCTGTTGGCTCTGTTTCTTCTTTCTTTCAACTGTAAGTTCATTTGTTGATTGGTTTGTTCACCGAATTGGTGGATTAAGTTTGTGGAGATGGAGTTTAAGTGTTTGATCATTTGTTAAGGTGAATTGTCATGAAAATCTGAGTGTTTTATTAGACGTGTTCGTTGTGTAGGATAGCTCAGTTTGGTTCACAGGCTTCAAGCATGTGATGCTCTGGACCTCAGAGAATAGCTTGTTCGTTTGTTCCTGTCGAAAAATGGGCAGCACCTCCCCCGGACTGAGGCTTGCCAGAGACAAAGAGGGGAACACCAAACGGAGCAAAGCTCCAGGGTGAACCTCAAAACTCGGAGTGAGGCCTCCGTTAACCCATAAGTGCCTATGGAGACTCGAGGACCAGCCTTCAAGAGTTCCAGCAACTCAAGGTGATGATCTCGTAGGCGGGACGGGTGTATGCCGTGAGAGGCCATGAATGTTCATCCCCTGACGGGTTCCCCTGAAGGCCGTGCCACAGAGAGGCAGGTCTCCAAGGTCCCTGGATGACAAGAGAACCGGGAGAAAGGGGAGGAGATCAAGGCAGTAGAACACTACTCATGCCAATCAAAAATCGTTCCTTTTATTCATCCGCAAGGGAAAGGGAAAAAAATACAGGAGGGGATCTGCCCCGAAGGAACGAAAACACATCAGAGAAAGAGGAAAGAAATACATTGGCGGGGGAGGGGGAACAGAGCACAAGCTCCTCCCCCTCCGAGCTCACCTCTCTTCTCTCACGCTCACTCCCTTCTTCTTCACCTCACGGGCACGGGGACGAAGCCTCTTCTTTTCTCTTTTCTTCTTCTTCTCTTCAATGGCCAGCCATCAGCCGAATGAACCAACCGACCTGTTCCTTCTTCATACTTGCCATTTTACAGAATGGGCATTCAGGAGTGTTCCCGCCACTTTCACCTCGTCCGCGTCGAGGTCTGAAATCGACGTGCTACGCTGGACGCTGCCGGTTTGTGCCGTACGCTACTGCTAATCCGGGGATGGGATATTCATAGATCTACCGGGAGGATCTGCTGCTGCTGCCATCACTGCCACTTTGCTGTCGAACGGGGTGAAGGCATGGCTTCAGAGCATTGAATGCCCGTGGAGACAGAGCTGCAGAGCATTGAATACCCTCTAGGCACCAGGCTAAAGCGAAAACAGGGTATCGGCTGGCGGATGGGATGTTATTTGAGTTAAACCGACGTGGTGTTGAGAGCGCCAGATTAACAACATAGAAAGAGGCATGCAGGACTAGCATCATCAAGGGGCGCGCCGGAATAAGCATAAGCAAGGGGGGCGCGCCGGTTTAAGGTCAAGCAAGGGCGCGCCGGATTAAAGCTTGATGGAGGGGCGCGCCAGTTTAAGGCCAAGCAAGGGTACGCCGGTTTAAGTGCGGGCTACGCCAGTTTCGAATTCATCTTGGCTTCGCGGCTATTTAGACGGACGCTTGTCCTCCCGTGCTGCTTTAGCTATAATGCACCGCCTCCGGGGTGTTTAGTTCGGGACCTCTAAATCCCGATTCTGAGCTTTGAGTGATCTCCGGCGCGTGCCGAACATGTGTACGAATTCTTGAGTTTCTTTTGATTCGGCCTTCGGCAATGTCGACTGGAGAGCGGGGCCATCTCTTCAGCACGAGGGGCTTCTTTGTTGGGCGGCGGAGCACCGGGTAGGTATTCATCCTTCTTGGAGGAAGCATAGGGTTTATTCAGCCTTCCCATCTTTGACTCACTCTTGAGTGCTAAGACGTGCATGCTATATGATCATCATCATTTTTTTGACGTCCACAATACCCTAGAAAATGACAAAGCAGGGACAACAAGCTAATGAAGAGGTCTTACCTGAAGCCACAAAAGGGGTCAGTGGTAGAGGAACCAACTGCTCTGGCTTCAAGCCCACGACCCATGCAGCCTTTGCGATCGCCTCCTTCACATCCCTCAGGGTGTAGGCGCACTCAATGAGGGACACGAGCTCTACGGGTCCAGCCGACCCGATCGCGTGGGTGATATGACGCCTCCAGTCGTCAGTCGCCGTATTTGCAAAGCTCCCCTCAGGGAGCACTCGGTCCAGTGAGCCCCTCTGCTCGAACCCACAGTCAGCTAGAAACTGGGTCCACCAAGTCCTCGACGTCTCGGGTCGAGATGCCCTGGCCCCAGTACCTCCAGGCGCCGCCCGCGCCTGCCGAAGGGGCTTTAGTGCCCCGTGGCCGCTCCGCCCCGCAGAAAGTGAGCCTCGGCTCCACCGGGGTGCCTGCTGCGCCAGCCGCTCCACCTCCCGGCGGATCCGAGAGAAGCGAGTACGCAGGAACCCGTCATCTAGTGCGATGATGGGCAGATCCTCCCTCAGGAGGCGGGTCTCCTCAGCTTTTCGGACCGCCGAGGCCTTCTGTCGGTACTGGTGACTGTGCTCGAACCACCGCCTAGCGTAGTGGACGTCGAACCGTCCCCTGCGTCTCGACACAGGCGTCAGCATTCGCTCTGGCTCTCGGCGACAGTAGAAATCCCACCACGCCGTAGCTAGCAAATGTGCGTCCCGGCCTCTATACTGACGACTCGTCAAAGGGAACTCCTGGTCCGGCGGGATCCCCTGGTCGTACCTGAAGTTCCGAGTGAACCTGTGCGGGTAGTACAGCTCTAAGAAGCTTGTCGCAGACCGGTGTAGAGGCAGTACCACTGGCCGGGTGCTCATCACCCACTCGGTGTATAATGTCGCGTCCGGCTCCTATTGATAAGGAAGGGCGCAGGCCACCCCGCCATTCGAAGGCACCAGAATCAGGTGGGTGTCCCTGGTGGCACTGTCAAAGGGAACACCCTCCTCGCCCCTGCCGGAAAAGTAACACAAGACCCTCCTGGCTTCCTCTAGCTACACGACTGCGTCCCCGTTCCACTGCCCGGTGAAGCTAAACAACAATGTTGCTGCCTAGTTCGTCACAGACTCGTGAGACACCAACCCTGGAAATAGTAGGCCAGCCCACGCACTGAGGTAGTAGGTCGACAGGAGCAGACTCCGCTCGCGTGGTGGCAGGTGCGCCGCCAGCACCCCCAGTCCCTGATAAACATTGGCCAAAGCTGCTGGGGCCAAGGCCAGCCTCCGTCCCTCTGCCAGTTGGCACACAGGCCACAACAGCTCCACCCTCAGCTGGCCATCCTCCCCGTGGGGGACCACGAACGCCGCCAACCAGTATGCCAAGTACGTGGCCAGGTGGGTCACATCTGGCAGTCTATGGGGGTTCCGTTCCAGGGGGTACGTTCGAAAACGCAGCTCCACCTCCATGTACCCCTCCCAGGGGGTCTGGTCCCTCGCAAACTCCTGGTGAAAGCAAAAAGGTCCGTCATAGAAGTGGCGGACCCACGCCTTCAGTGGCACCCTAGGAGTCTGCGCTGCCCTCTCTCTCCCAGCCAAGGCTAGGTCCCTCCAGGTCTTCAGCATATATCGGTAACTATAAGAAACCCGGTATCTCCCATGTCCGTCGGTATGGCTACGATGGAGGTCATCCAGCACTACCTCCTCGTACCCCTCGCCGCTGATCGGCAGACCAGAGATCCTGTACAGAGGCCACAGATCTAACGTCGTCTCTCCCTCAGCCGTTGCCACGGTGTTCCACCTGCGGTTGAAGCGCTCTGTCAACGCCTGTAGAAGTCCTGTGTAGCAAGGATACCCATACAAAGCTGCAGTCATAGCGTATCGGATATCAACTCGGTCTAGCAGCACCCAATAGTGGTGTACTATGCCCATCAACCACTCGGTAGCTCCCTGGTGATATCTGTGTGACGAAATCACCGCCCAGCGACCGTACCAGCTAACTACCATCTGTCGCAGTATCCCGGATAGAAGGCTGTGGTCGTCATAGCCTTCCCCGACATACTCCAGCCCTGATGGCTCCAGTACTAACTTGGGACTGCCCTCTGTCTCTGCCCGGTGGTGCCCGTGCAAATCCCAGAAAGTGGGACCCATCACTCCAGCGCGGACTCTGAACTGGTCTACTCTGCTGAAGAAGCCCAGGCACTCAGCGCTCGAAAACTGACTCTGCCTCCAGTAGTCCACAGAGAAACTCGGAAAGCCGTAAAGGATGATTCCGTGCAAACTGTCTCGACCCACCATGATCTCCCGCTCCAGTCGGCGACGGGCCCCAACAACCCGAGAGTCACTCTCTTCCATGCCTGGTGGGACAAAACACCCGATGAACTCGAGCAAGTGACAGTCCAAAGGGAACTCCACCGGGTAGCCGCCGCTGCGATCATAAGTGTAAAGTCCACCCGCCTCCGACGAGCGGGCCAGCTCCACAACCCCAACTCCGCTGCCGCGCTCGCCAACGGGGCCCTCTACCATAGCCGTGTGCCCCCAGTCGAGCTGCTCCACGTTAGCCGCAGTAATGATGGGCGGACCCAAAGGGGGCATGGGCCGCTATGTCCTCCTCACCCAGTGGTCCTCCTCTCAGACCACGTGTCTTGGGACTCGCTCGTCCCTACCAAATCGTGCCATAGCTGCAAGACATAGCACCAAAAATGGTCAGCATGTCAGAAATTCAACACATACAATACAATAAAGCACAAGTATATGAAGCGTCAAAATGCAACTACAACAACCCAAAAGGAGAGGTTCACGGGCCGTACGCCCTAGTCTCCGCCTCCGACGCACGACCCGTGGGGGGCATTTTTTGTACCCGGACAATTTCCCCCGCAAAATACCCAGGAATAAGAGTTCGGGAATTTCCCCGAACACCTTCAAGGCACGGGCTACCCAGCCACTCCGACAACCAAGTGGGCTCGACCAACAGCCCCAACCCGCTAGCCGAGGTATACGGCGGCACTAGCAATCAATTGGGACCACTCCCGATTCATAAGTTGAGGACTTTGCCCGCATCCTACAAGACCACCCGGGCCATCCCGGGGACACTCCGACTACAAGCCACGCCACGTGGCATCCAGTGAAAAGGTCGGGGGCCTACTCTGAGACACTTCTTTCAACCCTCCAAGGTCAAAGGGGGACCCAAATAGGTCAACCACAGGCCTTGGAGGCCCGCAGCATGTGCATACGGCTCACACACGTGTATTCGGCATTCTACCAAACACCTTGTGGGCGCACATGTTTTAACCCTTCTACACCAACCCACGGGCTATCCCATGGTTCCAGTACGCTAATTGGGTCCTACAACGATCCCCCTGTAAGTCGGGGCCGCCCCCGACCCTCAGACATGTGGCAACACGCCACTCAACTTTAGCTCTCGGGCCAACCCAAGGCTACTCTGCCAACCCACTGTACAACATGGCACGTAGCCCGAGGATGGGCACGTATACCAAAGGTGCCTCCTCCTAGCCCCTACGGACATCTACCCTCGACCCTAGATCAATTCCAAGGCCCGTCGGTTGCTTATACAGCTCGTTCGGCAATCCGGGCTATGTCGGGCATTCGCCCGAACACCTTGTGAGCGGCTACCACGACTCGAAGAACGAAGGCCCCCATGGGCCATTTCAATACCCCGGATCTTCGTATCCTCCAAAGGATATCCCCAGACGACAAAGGAAGACCCCCGGGGGCCATACCTCGGGGTTTCGGCTTTGCCCGGGGCCAGTGTGCCCCAGGGCGTGGCCACGGCTGGTCCGCCTAATCCCTTGGATAATAATAAAAAAGATTTTTAAAATAAAAAAATGGACCTGTTCGGTTCGCCCAAACCCCCCCCCCCCCCCCGGGGGGGAGGGGTTTAGGCGGACCAGCCTGGGAGTCCAGGCTGGTCCGCCTAAACCCCATCAAATAATAATAAAAAAGGGCTTTCTCCCTCCGAAGAGGGGTTTAGGCAGACCAGACCAGCCCCTTGGGCTGGTCCGCCTAAATCCCATCCCCTCCACTCCGATACACACACAAAAACACACAAAAAATACAAATAAAATAAAATAAAAACACTATTTGGGGGGTTTACCCGGACCAAGTTGGACCCTCAACTTGGTCTGCCTAAGCCCCACCCCCACCCCTTCAACTTCCTATAAATTGCCCCCTTTGCAAGCTCATGAAGAGAGACGCATGAAGCAACACAAGGACACACGGACAGACGAGCAAACTCCCCCGGCCTAATTATCGCACCCTCGGACCCCCGAGGCTTTCGGGAAGGGTCGGGAACGCAAGAAGACAAGTGTGCGCGCGATTGGCTTGCTAGTCGGCTCACATACGCCGAGGGTATGTCTTACGTACTCCCCTCACGCGGTGTTTAGCCGTCTCACACCAAGTCCATCCCCGCCGCACCTAAGACAACTACGCCAACGGTAAATACGCCAGCATCCCGGGTCCGCCTGTGTACGGCAACTTACGATGGTAACGAAGGGCAGTTCATAATGCCGCGTCGGGCCTCGACGCGGAACCGTGTTCCCACCGTTCACTTCCCAGTCGCCCATCGGCCCCTCAGATTGATAAATCGAGTCTGGCCGGACCTCTGGCCCGGGAGTCATTGCCCCGGGGCTGACCTCGACTCCTCGGCATGACAGCACTCGCCGTCCGAGACTCGGACCCGACCGCTCACCTAGAGCCCCGTCGGACCTCCACCAGGCGCCAATCCGTGCCTGCTCTGGGCACCAGGGCAGTCGGACTCATGCCAACTCCTCTCTAAAGAGCCTATGTAAAGCATGTGGATATCCGCTTTGTCACGCATTGACCCGGGGACCGGCCCACGTGTCAGAATTGTCCCACGGCTTGCGCCCGTTGTAATATGGCCCTCTAGGCCCATATGTAAAGCCCATGCGGCTCATCGTAAAACCAGTAAAATACTTGTGCCCGCATTCGGGCCCCCAGCTTCCTACCTATGCCACTCGGCATCTGTGCCCAACACCCTAACCCCAGTGAACACCCCTCGATCTAACACGCACCCATAGCTGTTGAATGCCCCCGAGCCCTCTACCCACGGCTTCAGACAGATATACAGACTCCTCTTCAGCTTAGAATGAAGGTATTCAGATTCAATCCGATGTAAATAAACACTGGTTGCTTGCGATCGGTGGGGAAAGACGTCCAGTACACGATTCCCACAATCGCCTGCGCACTCGCACCCATGGAACCCCTTCTCTCCACATGTCGCCCGATCGCCCAAGCCCACGTGCCGCGCCCTGGTGGCGCTTCCCCGGTCAACCCTTGGTTCCATGAGTGATTGTCGAGAAATCGACTGGCACCCCCGCACCCTATCCGGTTAACCCTTATCCTGACACTTCCGTGCCATTCGACCCTTTTCGACTTTCCGTGAAAGGAGAGTGCCCGATACTGCCGTGAGAGGCATGCAACCATATGGAAAATACCCGAGATATGTCAAACTCCCGTATTCTCCTTCCCCGTTATATCCCTTCCTTCACCCCAGTTAATCGGCATAAAAACCCGCGCAACAGGAGTTCAGGGGGCTTGTTCTCTTTTTATCCAAATAAAGGCCTTCCTTCTATCAATTTGCTCTCCTTGTTTCAGATGCGAGGCGAACGGTTCAGGAGGAGGCACCACTAGCTGAGCTGGAGGTCATCGACTTGGACGAGACGCCGGCTCCAAGTGAGCTTCAAGCTTCGGAGGGCTTGTCCCGCGCCCAGGATAAGGGCAAGCGGGTGGCCCGGGATGATGCTGTCGAACGCCAGGGGGTCAAGCGTAAGGATCCCGTGGCCAAGTTGCTGTGGTCTTCGATGCAGGCTCAATCTTCCGAGAAGAAGTGGGCGAGGAAGGCGAAGGTCACCCACCCGTCCGAAGAGGATTCCCTGCCGGCTCTCCCCTCTTTCGAGCAAGAGGGGGCCGACGATGAAGGGGTCACGGCCGATGTTGAGGTGCCACGCGAAGCAGAGGGGCCACCAGACGAGGAGGCCTGGTCCGGGCCAGTCGAGATTGGAGGGTCGCAAGAGGAAGCGACTCAATCTCAGCCGACCGATGCTGGGGAGCTACACGGCGAGGCTGCTCATTCCGAGCCAATCGATGGGGTCGCTCATTCCTAGCCAACCGGTGGGGCCCCCGGGATGGGGTTGCCCGGGGGAGGTGCCCCAATCCCAAACGCTCCGGTGAGAGCTTCCCCTCCTTCTACCAGTGCCTTCAGCGTTCGGGCTTCTCTATACCGGGCGTGCCATTCCCTAACTTCACGAGACTTGTGGGAGAAAGTCTGGAAGGGTCCCCCCTCCTCGCTCTTTGAGCAAATTATGGAGGGCGGGCTGGTCTTGGCCCAGCTGGGGCCAGAAGTAGTGAATGCGTACGCTTGGGTGGAGTCGGAGCGAGAGACCCTTTCGTGGGCCCGTGGTGCGCTCGATTGGAAGGTTGAGCGTCTGAACCTCGATCTTGGGGACCTTCGACGGGAGATGGCCCCTCTCCGAGCGTTGGCGCAGTCGAGCCAAGCGGAGGCTCGGTCGTTGGCAGAGCAGCTGGCCTAGGCTCGTCATATGGTCGATCGGAAGAATGAGCTCCTGGAGGCAGAGCGTAGAATCCAGGTCGAGCGCGATGATCAATGGAAGGTCGAGCAGAAGGAGCTCGAGGACCGAGTCCGGGCGGCCGAGGATTTGCGGACTGAGGCCGAGAGAAGGCTGTCCGAGTCTGAGCAGCGGATAGCTGAGCAAAAGAGGAAGGCGGAGCTGGCTGGGATAGAAGCGCTCGAGCAACATAGGTGCTCAGAGGCTTATCAGGTAGCTCTTCAGCAGGCGGCCTTTCCTTACTACGAGTCAAGCTACCGTCGGGGGCTCAGGAAGGGCTTCTCCCAAGGCTTTGATCGAGCCGTCATAGAGGCAGAGGCCCAAGCGTCTAGGCTCATTTTTCCTTTCGGGCAGCGCTATGACTCGGACTGGGGTTCGACCGACTCTTCCCATTATACATCGATCGAAGAGGAGGGTCGGGAGTCCTCATCCTCGTCCTCGTCTAAGTGATCGCCAACTCTAGCAGCTTCGGGAGGGTGCACGACCGAGATAGTTCCCACACATGTATGTTCAGTGCCTAGGTCGGCCGTCATCGAGAATACTGGGGGCAGATCGTCTGGTGCTGAAGAAGCCTTGCCTGCCGACCCTGAAGATGGGTCTGAGGCCTGATGTAATAGCTCTCTCTTTCTTTTTTCTTTTCCTTATATAGCCGAGTAAGGCTTTTTTTTGGAAAATATAATAGTGGCAGTATTAAATGCTGAATTGACTATTTCTTACCGCTTTTGGTGTGATTTGACTATCGGATCCGTAGTCGTTGGAGAAGGCGCCGATTTTCTCTGCAGATATCGCGCGTGCCGATTTGTCAAATAACTGACATGGCACTGGCACCTTTCCACTTTTCCATACCGCCCTTAATGACTGGCCACTTCGCGTGTCCCGCTGGTGAGATGTTTGGGAAAGAGGTAACCATCTCAGGGAATGCCCTTTTGGCGTGTTTTGTAAGGGGAGAGTCATTTTAGGTGATCAGCTCCCCCTTCGGCTTATAAAGGGTTCGAGGGGTGTCTCCTTTTCCTTTCATCACTTAAGGCCATCCCTGGCAGTTTCTCCTTCTTTCCCTTCCGCGAGGCGTTGTGCTGTTGGTCTTGGCGTGGCATGGAAGGTGCTTCAAAAGACGATGATGCAGATGTCGGTAGGAGGGAAGCTCCTGCTGTTTCAGTCTGGAAGAGGGTTCGTCAGTCGAGGGTCACTCTGGGAGAGGGTTCGTCATGCCGGAGCATGCCGCCCTTCTGTCCCTGACCAGCCGACGCTATCCAGAGGGAAGGGGGGGAGCTAATTAAGCTCCCTCCTTTCTGGTCTCCCCCTCCCTCCTCGTCCATCTCTGCCTTTTTATTTTTCTCCCACCTGCTTCACTCTTTGGAGAATGCCTACTCTCTCTGCCTTCGAAAGAGTTGGCAGAGAGGAGGCCTTTACTTGTATTCCTTCCTCTTCTCCCCTCTTCCGAGCTTTTCTCAAACCAACGAGGCCGACAATCCTTTGTCCGAGCCAGTTTTCGCTTGAGGCAGAGTCAGTGGCTGGACGTAGGAGCGCTTACCGGGTTGGCCGAGCGTTTTGCTCACGTTATAGTGCCAGAGGGTGTAATTTTTGTACATGTATACTATATTGGTTGCATCCTACTTGTTGTACATCAAAGTTTAATAAGAAGAGAAGAATGGCGTTTATTTTTCTTTGCTTACATGTGCATGCTTGCCAAATGATCAAAAGTAGAACTTACGAAGATTTGTCGCATTCCATGTCCGAGGGATGAGTGTTCCTTCCATGGTGGATAGTTGGTATGCTCCTTTCCCGAGCGTCTCGACCACTCGGTAGGGGTTTTCCCAGGTAGGGGCCAGCTTCCCCGCCGCCTCTAGTGGTCGAGATGCTTCGGCCTTTCTTAGGACGAAGTCTCCCAGCTGAAGTGTCTGTCTCGGACTCTGGAGTTGTAATTTTGAGTGATGCGCCGTTGGTATTCCGTTACTCAGATACTTGCAATCTCTCGGATCTCATCTGCTAAGTCGAGGTTCTCTCGCAGCTTCTGCTCGTTTACCTCGGGTTTGAAGTGGATGACTCGGAGAGAGGGATTACCGACCTCTAATGGAATTACGGCTTCCGTGACATATACCAGCTGAAAAGGTGTTTCACCGATGGCCATTCTTAGAGTAGTTCGGTGCGACCATAGTACGCTCGGTAATTCCTCAAGCTAGCTTCCCTTGGCCTTGCCGAGCCTAGTTTTGATGCCTTTTAAGATAGTCTTATTGGCATTCTCGACCAGTCCGTTAGCCTGAGGGTGGGATACCGAAGTGAAGTGATTATGAATGTTAAGGTCAGCACATCTGTCTCTGAAGTAATGAGAATCAAATTACCGACCGTTATCGCTCATGATCACTCGAGGGACACCATAGCGACAGATGCTCAATTTCCAAACAAAACTCCATGCGACTGATTCGGTGATCCTGGTGGTGGCCTCGGCCTTGATCCACTTGGTGAAGTAGTCGATGGCGACGATGACGAACTTCTTCTGAGCTTGAGCTGTAGGAAATGGCCCCAAAATATCGATCCCCCACCAAGCGAAGGGGTAAGGCTCGGCAAGGGCGATGAGTTCCGTGGCGGGCTGATGGATCAGGTGGTCGAAGAGCTGACATCGGTCGTACTTCTGTACATAGGTCGTGCAGTCACGCTGGAGAGTGGGCCACCAGTAACCCTGGCGAAGCAAGATCCTGGCGAGTGATCTTCCTCCTTGGTGCGCTCCGTAGGTGCCTTCGTGTACTTCTTGAACTGCTCGGCTGGCTTCGTCGGCGCTGATGCACTTGAGGAGGGGACCGGAGAAAGATCTGATGTACAAGGTATCGTCCAGCATGTCAAAATGCAGAGCTTGGTACTTGAGCTTCCGGGCCTCCCGAGGGTCGGGGGGCTCTTGAGAATCCCGAAGCCAGGATATGTGGGGGGTCCGCCAGTCGCTCAGGGGTTCCGGGTCAACGGTCATACGCTTGAACTCGATGCTCGGTCGCTCGAGCTCTTTGAGAAAGACTGATCGTGTACCTGTGGGGTCGAGGGAGGAGCCCAATCGAGAGAGGGCGTCTGCTTGGGAGTTTTCCTCCCGAGCTATCCGGACCACCTCAAAACTCTCGAAGAGTTGGGCTATCCTCTGGACCGCCTGGAGGTACTTGACCATTTGTCCTTCCCGAGATTTGTAATCACCGTTGCCCTGGCTAGCGACCAATTGAGAGTCAGTGTGGATCTTGACTCGCTCGGGCCCTAGTCGTCGAGCCATCCTGGCCCCTTAGATAAAGGGCTTCGTACTCGGAGGCGTTGTTGGATGCTTGGAAGTTGAACTTCAGGGCGTACCGCAGCTCCGCTCCTTCGGGGCATTTGAGAAGGACACCGGCGCCGCATCCGGCCGCGTTGGAGGACCCATCGACGAACAGATCCCAGGTGGGCCCGGGCGCTGGTGGAGGTACTTCTTCAATCGGGACTGTCTTTTTGGTGATGAAGTATGCGAGAGCCTATCCTTTGATGGCCAAGCGGGGGTGATACGAGATGCCGTAGGCTCCGAGCATGATGGCCCATTTGACGAGGCGTCCCGAGGCTTCAGGGTGAAAGAGAATCTTCTTCAGGGGTTCGCCGATCAATACGATGATGGAGTGCCCTTGAAAGTAGGGTCGGAGGCTCTTGGCTGAGGTAACCAATGCTAGCACGAGTTTCTCAATTGCGGGGTACCTTTTCTCAGCCTCATTAAGCACCTTGCTGGCATAATAAACTGGTCTCTCGACCCCTGCGTCGTTCCTGACCAAGACCGAGCTTACTGTAGAAGGGGTCACCGAAAGATAGAGGTATAGAGCTTCGCCTTAGACCGGCTTAGACATTACCGGGGGCGAGCCCAAGAATTCCTTGAGTTCGGCACATTTGCCATTTCCCGGAAGCCTTCGGTATCAGAGCAATCCTTAGGGGTAGCATGGTTGAGGTCGGTGAAGTCCACGCACATTTGCCATTTCCCGGAAGCCTTCGGTATCAGGACGACGTTGGTGAGCCACATCGGGTACAGGACCGGATGAAAAAGCCAGTCTTCTGCCCCTTGATGACTTGCTCTTTGATGACCGCTTGCTTCTCTGGGGCATGCTTTCTCCTGCGTTGCTGGACTGGCTTCACCGTTGGGTCGAGGTTGAGCTTATGCATCACCACGTCTCCCGGGATCCCAGGAAGGTGCTCATCAGACCATGGAAAGACTCGGATATACCGGGCAAGGAAATCCATATATTTTTCCTGTTCCTCAAGTGGTAGATCGGCTCTGATCTTTACTACTAGAGTCGGGTCACCGTTAAGGAAGACCGTTAGCAACTCACCACCACGCTCAGATGTTGCAGGGTCCCTCTTCGACTCCCTTTACTCCTTTATTTTTCCCTTTCGGCCTAGTTGCTTCGACCAAGATTATATAGCACCATCTAGCCAATGCCTGGTTACCTCGGACTTCCCCCATGCCATACTTGGTCGGGAGCTTCATTTTTTGGTGAAAGGTAGAGGGCACCACTTTCATTCGGCTGAGGATACCTCGTTCGAATATGGCGTTATATGCCGTCATCCCTTTAATCACGATGAAGTCTACCATAACCGTAACGGTTTTGGGCGGGGTCTCAATAGTAACAGGCAGGCTCAGGGCTCCCTCGGGATAAGTTGCCTGGCCGTTGAACCCATAGAGAGGGGTTTGGATAGGGCGGACTTTAGATGGATTTTCTCCCATCTTGAGGAAACATTCATAGGATAATACATCAGGGGCACTACCATTGTCAACTAAGATCCTATCTACGTTATAATGGTTTATTGTAGCCGATACAACGAGAGCGTCGTCGTGCGGGGGGGTTAACCCTTCCAGGTCCTGGTCTGACAATACCAGGGCTTACTATTCGCTCGCCTGCGGGGCCGTAGAGTGCTCAATGGAGGGTCGGCTCGCCCGCTCGGTGTGACGCTTTCTTCCTCGGCTGCTATCTCCCCCTGATGCCGCACCACCCGCGATGACATTGATGTGGACTCCGCGGGGGGCATTGTCGATCTCTTTAGGGGGGCCTCGGTCTTCCTTTTGCCCGGACACATATCGGGATAGGTGTCCCTGGCGGACGAGGCGCTCGATCTCATCTTGAAGTTGATGGCAATCGCTGGTGTGATGCCCGTGGTCACTGTGGAACAGGCAATGCTTGCGGTGACTGCGGTGCTTGGCCTTCATAGGCTCGGGTTGGTTGAGGAGGCCCGAGCCATTGATGTCTTCATAGATTTCATAGACGGGGGTGGTAAGGGGGGTATACTTCTCGTACTTCTAGGATGGCTCTTTTCGGTCTCCATCCTGGTTTCTCCTTTTTCCTTGGCCCGTCCCTTGCTCGGACGGTCGCTTCTTGTCCCCCTCCCGACCCGAGCCAGTCGTGTCTCGGTAGACGCTGAGGATTTCTTCGCACTCTGCGTGGCGCGGTGCCTGGGTCACTAGCTCGGCAAGGGAGGTGGGAGGATGAAGCACTAGCTCACGTCGCAGGTTTTCGTCACGGGTACCCCCGATTAATGCGGTGATGGCAGAGGCCACATCAAGATGGCGGATGCACATGGCTTTCGATTTGAATCGGTTGATATAAGCATGCAACTTCTCCCCCTGTTCCTGCTTGAGGGCCAATAATCCCGCCACTGACCGGGGTGGACCACTGTCGGTGAAGCTTTCCTTGAACACTCGCCCGAATTGCTTGAAGTTGTGGATGCTGCTGGGGGCGAGGGCCCTGAACCAAGCCTGAGCGCCCTGAACCAGAGTGGTCACGAATGCTCGGCACTTGATTACGTCAGACGCCCCATGTAAGGTCATTAGGGCGTCGAAGCTATCGTAGTGGTCGGCTGAGTCTCCCTGGCCGTCGTACGACTTGAAGGTCAGGAGTGAGATCCTGGGGGATATCTCTGCCTTCAAACTATAGTCAGAGAATGGGGATCGCTCCTTGTCCTCCATAGGAGAGGTCTTCTGCAAGGCGCGGAGGGCGCGCTCTTGCTCTGCGAAACGCCTCTCAAAGTCTCGCAGCCGGAGAGATAGCTCCGGTTGTCGTTGGCCCGAGAGGCCGGGGGGCGCACTTGCATGCTGTCCCGACGCTCCTCGGGGACCTCGACTTCCAAAAATGGTCGACATGCTCCGATCTTCTCCCACCTCGGGGTTGAGGAGGCTTCCTGCTCCGGGGGAGGGGCATGCGATGGTCCTCCTGATAGGTTGTGGATGAGCCGCTGCCCCTGAAGGGTGAAACGGCCTCCAGCCGCTTGCTGGGAGGCATCTCCACGTGGTGGGCTCTTCCGGGGGAGCTGCGACTTCTCCTCCCTGGCCACCTGGGCCCTCATGAGATCCACGAGGACATCCAGTTTTTCATTGAGGGTTTGGAGGGCATCGGCGCTCCTGCCGGGAAGCTGTTCCCCGCCACTGATGGGGGTATCTCGTTGGCGTGGTTTTCTGACGAGGAATGCTCTGTGGGGAGGGAAGGTGCATTCTCTTCTGTCACCATGGCCTTTCCCAATTTGCTGGTAGTCCTCTTGCCAAAACTTCTTCGCACCATGATGGCTCTTTGTTCGTTTCCCACAGACGGCGCCAGATGAAGAGGGGTGATCTCACACTGCTCCTGAGCGGGGAAGAGGATGACCTCGTACACTTGAAATGTGAACTGCAAGAAGGGAAACAAGTCAGAGGTGCCCAGAGATAGATCCCCAGGGAAGACCCTCCGATGCTTAAGTCAGTAAAATAGTAGAGCTCTGGTGCGAAGGGAATAGTGAGGAGGAAGATGGGAGCGCGAGATCCCTCTCCACCAAAAGGTAAAGTGGTTCCTGCTCAGGATTTTTGACTCTTGCCTTGCTTACCTCCCTGCAGTAGGGCTTTTCTAGTTTAAATAATGGCCCGTTGTGCGAATGATCCCTGTAAGCAGAGGAGTCTCAGGGGGGTTACGTCCTTCATGTGGGCTCCTTATAGCACGCGGACTCTTGGTCTCCCTATCCTCTTGAGCTTCCTGCCATTAAGGGATTCGCAACGGCCGTACTAATAAGCTTTCATCAGTGAGCCCGAGCGATAGGCACTTGCCCAGGAGTGGTCTCCCGAGTAATGAGTGCATGGTCGGGACAGGGAATAGGGGGCTCCGGGGGACCTTTCTCGATCAAACTGATGCTCGGACTTCCCAACCCGAAGGCCGCCTAGGAAGCGCTTGTACCGAGTGAGTTTTTGGGCTTTATACTAAGTGGGACCGGGGGCTACCACTTCGAGGAGTTGGGCCTCATTTGGTCAGGTTTAGACCTCGTTTGGCCTCTCCGTACGGGCGATGAGATTTCCCCTCTCCAATCATCATGTTGGATCATATGTGAAGGATCATAGACATACCTCCTCAGCATTGACACATGACAAACATCATGCACTCCTGCCAACTTTGGGAGTAAAGTCAGTCTGTATGCTACTTCTCCAACTCTATCAAGGATCTCAAAAAGACCAATAAATCTCAAACTTAACTTTCCTTTCCTTTGACTCTAAATCTTTGGATTCCTCGAGTAGGTGATACCTTCAAGAAGACATTGTCACCGATTTAAAATTCCAAATCTCTTCTTCTATTATCAGCATAACTCTTTTGTCGGGATTGGGTAATTTTTAGTCGGTCCTTAATCATCTGGATATTTCGAGTAGTATCCTGAATCATGTCAGGACCTACTAACTACTTCTCACCAATCTAATCCCAACATATGGGTGATCTACATCTTCTATCATATAAAGCTTCAAAAGGTGCCATTTGAATACTTGATTCGTTGCTATTATTGTAGGAGAACTCAATCAATGGTAAATGTTCATACCAAGTACCACCAAAATCTATCATTGTGGACGCACTTTTTATTAAAAATCGTTGGTTGTTCATTTATTGGGGTTTATTAAGTGCGAGGGCGTGCCAATCACCTAGGTGACGATTTATTGTGCGCGCGATCTGACTAATCAGACAATTGTGTAGTTCGTGTCGGGACCGAAACCCGCCGTGCCGTGAAGGCCACGGCGTTATTTACATCCCCCATACGGGGGAACACCATTGATTGATTGCCGGGAATAAGGGCCCTACGGCCTAAAGAGAGTACTAATAATGCAGGAGGATAGTGAAAGATGAACTATGCTAGAAACCCGTATCAGGACGTGAATGTTCAGACTATGTCGGCCACTCATGGGCCACTTCATGTTCGGACGAAGGTCCGTGTTTGTAGCATAAAAGACGGTAACAAAACTGCGCAGATGTCTGCCACGAACAAGGCAAGTTTAATTAGAATGCAGGATTAGATCCCGGTAAGGACGGGTCAAGTTGATAGACTGTTGGCCGGAGATGATTTCGGACTATGGCCATGTCCGAAATTCCGTAAACCATGTCCGATACCATAAGGCGTCGTTGATTTTCTCTTTGCACCCAGTCCGAGGGAGTGAATTATTAAGTGCATAGCCCGAGCTCACTAACGTGCGCCCTCACACGCGGATCGACCTGCGCTGTCAGGTCGAGGGGATCGACCTGCCCAGTCAGGTCGCAGGGGTCAAGGGGGTAGTGCCCCTTGCGGGAGTTTCCGGGGGAAGTGATGGGGGCATCTCTCGCCCCATATATTTTCAAAGCCCCGGTTGCCCGCCAGCATGGTTCCATTACATCCGTCACATTTTTCTAAGTCAATTCATGTAACTTTCATATTTTCTATGAGTCATAATTATGTAATTTTTCTTTTATGTGAGTATTGTACCTAGGTTAATGAGTCATTTACCTAGGTTAAGTGTCATTATGTTGATAGATTAGTTTATGGGCCCAATTCATTGGGCTTGGCCCAAGGGCACCCCCCCTTCCCTTGGTTATTTGTCATTGTGTTAAGAGTCAAGGTCTTTTGTAGAAATGTGGGTTGCCTATATATAGGACCCCATTTCCTCCATTTGAACTAATGAATCAATGAATAAAAAACTTACCATTTTGAGAGTTTACACTTCTTATCTAGTGGAGAGATTCCATTTTTTGGGTGAGAGACCCTAGGGGAGATATTCCCCACCCATCCCTCTCTTAATCTCTCTTTTTCACTCCCCTTTCTCTCTCCTCCACACCCAATTTCGAAAATTTTCTCTCTCCTCCCTTCCCAACCACCACTCTCCCACCTACCCCCATTAAAGACCACTCCCCTTCCCCACACATCCCATTACTCCACCCCCTAGTCCCAAGAGAGCTTCCACCAATCCTAGCTCCACCTCCCAACCCCCAACTACCCCACCCACTTCCCAAAGCACCCTTCCCACTACCCAAAGCAGCCCTCCACCTTCCAAAGGCACCTCTTCCCATCCCTAAGACCACCATTGACCACCCCACATTGAAGGAAATTCAAACTCACATGCCCTCCACCCACTTGTGCCCCCCCACCTTCCTCCTTCTCCCTCCAAGCCCAAATTCGTAGCTCCTCCTCCCACCACCTGTTAGACCCCCTTCCAGACCTTATTCTTCCCCTCCCACACCTTGGAACACCCCCTTCTAGACCCCCTCACAGCCAGGGTTCTCCCCACACTCATCCACCTCCATTTCCCCTCCCATATACCCCATTTCCCCCCACCATCTTCAACCTCCAGTTTTCAGTTCGCTGGCAGCAGAAGAGTAACAACTTGAAGCAGCGACTCCGACCACATCCCAGCGAGTTTGAAGACCCAAGAGCTATCCACGGAAGCATCTTCCTGTCTTCTTTGCAACGGAAGTGGTTTCATCTTCATCCGAGCTGTGTGCTGCCCGGGAGCTCCGTTCTCCCACAACTGCGCAGAGCTGCCCCTGGTGAGTACCAGAACCGAAGTAGAAGCTTCACCACGACGAACCTTGGAAGAATCAGTTCAAGAGCGCTTCTGAAAAGTTCTTCCTCGCCCTGTCTACTTTCAGATTCAAGAAGCGTAACTTCGATCGGCATTCGTGATCCAGACTTATCAATTTTCTCCCTCAGCTACGCGGGTCTGCTACCCACAGTCTGCACCGACCTGTCATCATTGTTTAGAGTCCCCTGGTCTTCTCCGGCATTGTTTGGCTTCCCCGTCTATTTTTCTACGAAGAGGACTCATCCACGGTTCCAACGACTCTGACGGTGCTTGATTCTGAGTTCGGGAGCTGTCGGGCATCCTCTACAACCTGCTGTTGGAAACCAGGAGCTGCCAGTTCGAGACTCTGCCTCCCTGTTCGGGACTCCACCCAGACCAGCAGGGGCGACAGAAGAAATTAAAAAAATTTGGACGACTTCCCCGGCCTCCTACGAAGATTTTCCAGGTAGTTTCAATCCCAAAAAAATTCGGCATCAATCGCAGTAACCATTTCTTCGATCATCTGTCAGCACCCACAGAACATGGATAGAACCGGCGACCTCCCATCTTCGGTGTTCCTCTCTCAAGTTCCCCTCCCCGCTTGGCCGGCTGAAGGCCCCTCCCTATGTGGAGGTAGTTTTAGTTGTAATATCACTTAACCCCCACCCCAAGATCCCCCTCCTGCGAGAGGTGTAGTATTGTAATCATTTTGGGCAGGTCAAGCTACCCCGACGCGGCGTGTGGGGATCCACCCGCCTCCCCGCTCGCCCTCGTCTCCGAGCGGGATCGGTTTCTTCAAACCGGTCGAGTAAGTGCTCCAAACTTTGCTCTAATTTGTGCTTGTTCTTTCAATATTAGTTCATAAACTCCGCTGGCCGTGAATGAGAGCCCGATCCTTAAGCTCCTTTGCTATAAGTGATCACCGTGGGAAAAGAGTGGAACCCGTGCCCTCGGCACGACGTCGGCTCCCTTGAATTGGGCTGCCATTACCCTTGGGAATCAACTTAGGCCTTGCTGGCCCTATACCAGCAAGGGCCCAGCCCACACAACCTCCACTTGGCATTGCCAAGTTACCCCGGGTCTTGGTGAGCATCGGGTGAGCGGTCGCCGACATCGGTCCATTTGATTACGATTGTGCTTGTTTGTTTAAGTCCTAGGTTGTGTCACATCAATTGGTATCAGAGCAAGTTCACAACTTGTCTCTCCACAAGTTGGTCCTAGGGCATGTTTATGCATTTAGAGTCCTCGGTTGCATCTCCCATGTCCACTAGAATGGCCACTTCATACCCGTCATATCCATCCCCATCAACTTTCCCAAGAAGCCCAAATCCTCATGGAAGTTCCATTGCCAACAAAGTGGGTAGCAACACCTCTATCATAGAAGCTCTACCTAATGTCCTTAATCGGCTTGAAGATATCATGTCTCGACTCGACCAACTTCAAGGAAATAGCCGTGCATGAAGAGTGAATGAGAGTGACCTTTCGGGAAATCTAGAAACCATATTTTTAGAACACTTGAAAATCAAAACCCCCGCCTTTGATGGATCCAACAACCCAAGCCTTTACCTAGATTGGGAGATTTCCCTAGACCAATTCTTTAAAAGTTGCCCCTTGAACGAAGAAAGGAGAATGAGGCTAGCCAAGGCACACCTCTCCAAACAAGCTAAAACTCATTGGTTAGTTGTGGAAGGTTTAAGAAAGATCCGTAGGGAGGCCCCCATTAGCACTTGGGATGAGATGAAGGTCGAGCTTAGGAAAACCTACACTCTCCAACCCTCTCCCTCCTACTCAAATCACAAAAGCCCAAGGAGCACTTCAACTCCTTCATCCCCACCCGGTCAATCCAAGACTCCAATCACCCATTCCCTACCACTTCCCATCTCTCCCACCCCAACCACTACATTTACACCCCACCTCCAAGTCCACACCACAACCATAGGTCCCCATACCTAATTGGGCCCCATGGCCAACTCTCCACCTAGGCCCATGGTAACCCCCACCACTACCTCTCCATCACCCCCAAAAAGAGACACTCCTCCCAGAACAAATCAACCCAAACCCCTTCAACCCACCCATCTTCCTCTCCCTACCCCAATCCAACTCCCACCAAAGCCTCCACTACTGCCCTCACCTATCCTAACCCAAGTTTCTCACTACCTACCACCCCAGATACACCATGCCCCAATCATCACCACACCCTCAAAAGCCCCTCTCACCTCCTTGGAAGAAGAACCCATACCCCACCCCATAGTGGTAAACACTCCAAACCCACTCTCCACCTTGGAGGAAACCCAAGCCCAAATTGAAGAAGAAACAACACACGAGGGTCTTCACCTTACATCATCATCTCTACTTGGAGTTAATCTCATCTTAGGGGAAACCCTTGTTAGTTGGCTAAAGAAGAGCCCAATAAGAGAGATCACGGCCCACGATTTCCCACCCATGAAGGAAAACCATCCCATAGTGCCCATCTCCTCTTATCACACCACAATCCAAGCATCTTATCAAGTAGAGACCTTAGAGGATTTTCTTAGAGGCTTAGCATGGCAAATTGAGTTCAGTAGCATGTTGACCCCTATGGCCGAACAACCTAGGAGCCTTGGCCTCCTACACCTATGCATCGGGTCAATCACCTCGGTCTATACCATTGGTTGCTACACTAGCGACCTCCTTTTCCTTCTCCTTATGGTAGAAGAACTCATCTCGATCCACTCCCCTACCATTGAGATCCCAAATACTTTGATCAGTCAACCAACTAGAAACCTTGGCCCAATTACCTTAGAGGAAGATGACTCACAATTTGGGAACCTTGAAGACATAGAGTGCCTCCCTCTAGGAAGACCATTCCACGACCCCTTTGATCCCTTCCTATGGGAGTCTAGTTCCCCATGTGATCCAACCACCTTATCCACCACCCACCATTCCCTATCCCAACCCACCATGTTAGACCTAATTCATCCCATCCTAGACCCGGGTTACACCTTGGGAACCATGACCTTGGGCCACATACCCCTAGGTAATAAGGTTGTGCCCCACCCCATGATGACCACCTTCTTAGATCCATTCGATCCTTTCCAATGACAGTTAAAGGGTTGTCTCACACCTATACACATGAAAGTCACCTTTAGGAAAAACATACATGTGTCTAGGCTTACCACACCGCTTGGCATGAACACTATGTTGGGTCCATTCATTTATATCACCCACATTTCAAGTAGAAAGCATGAGTGGTCCAAATTCGGATGTAGTGGTCCACCTTCACTCATCATGAGTCGTAGGCATGATAGGAGTATTCATGGATGTCCGGGTCCCCCAGCATTTGTCACCCCCATGCATGACCGGATCACCTATGGATGCCCCAGTCCTCCCCATTCCATCAAAGTCTTCCTGACGTCAAAGTATGATTGGTCTACTATTGGTTGCCCAGGTCCACCCATCACCCCTAGAATGTCAACATTCACAAAATTGCATGAAAGCCTTTGCAAGCACATAAGCAAGGAAAATGAGATCTATAAGAGGCAGGCTGACTCCCTTCGGCGTCACCAAGAATTCCACGTGGGTGACTTTGTGATGGTGAGGAAGGAGAGGCTCTCCCCGGGAGTCATCTCCAAATTAAGGCTACGTGGGGCTGGTCCCTTCCAGGTCCTGAGGCGCATTGGTGCTAATGCCTGTGAGTTAGATCTTCCTGAGGAGTATGGAGTGAGTCCTACATTCAATGTAGCCGACCTAGTGCCATATAAGGGACCCACGGTGGTACCTAGTGAGGATATTGAGCCTATTCCCTCCGTTGAGAGAGCACCCACCCGTGAGGAGAGTTCACCAGCCAAGAGAGCCCAGCGTGAGCGCATTGAACGAATATTGGATGAATAGGCCACTACCATCAGGAGCAAGGTATACGAGCGCTATCTCAGCAGGTGGATGGATCGGTCTCGTTCGGAAGACTTGTGGGCGATACCGCTTCTACACCCTCCGAGGAGGGAAGGACTCTTACTCGACGGAGTCGAGTTCTCTGCACCCCGGGAGTATGATGGGGGCATCTCTCGCCCCATATATTTTCAAAGCCCCGGTTGCCCGCCAGCATGGTTCCATTACATCCGTCACATTTTTCTAAGTCAATTCATGTAACTTTCATATTTTCTATGAGTCATAATTATGTAATTTTTCTTTTATGTGAGTATTGTACCTAGGTTAATGAGTCATTTACCTAGGTTAAGTGTCATTATGTTGATAGATTAGTTTATGGGCCCAATTCATTGGGCTTGGCCCAAGGGCACCCCCCCTTCCCTTGGTTATTTGTCATTGTGTTAAGAGTCAAGGTCTTTTGTAGAAATGTGGGTTGCCTATATATAGGACCCCATTTCCTCCATTTGAACTAATGAATCAATGAATGAAAAATTTGCCATTTTGAGAGTTTACACTTCTTATCTAGTGGACAGATTCCATTTTTTGGGTGAGAGACCCTAGGGGAGAGATTCCCCACCCATCTCTCTCTTAATCTCTCTTTTTCACTCCCCTTTCTCTCTCCTCCACACCCAATTTCGAAAATTTTCTCTCTCCTCCCTTCCCAACCACCACTCTCCCACCTACCCCCATTAAAGACCACTCCCCTTCCCCACACATCCCATTACTCCACCCCCTAGTCCCAAGAGAGCTTCCACCAATCCTAGCTCCACCTCCCAACCCCCAACTACCCCACCCACTTCCCAAAGCACCCTTCCCACTACCCAAAGCAGCCCTCCACCTTCCAAAGGCACCTCTTCCCATCCCCAAGACCACCATTGACCACCCCACATTGAAGGAAATTCAAACTCACATGCCCTCCACCCACTTGTGCCCCCCCACCTTCCTCCTTCTCCCTCCAAGCCCAAATTCGTAGCTCCTCCTCCCACCACCTGTTAGACCCCCTTCCAGACCTTATTCTTCCCCTCCCACACCTTGGAACACCCCCTCCTAGACCCCCTCACAGCCAGGGTCCTCCCCACACTCATCCACCTCCATTTCCCCTCCCATATACCCCATTTCCCCCCACCATCTTCAACCTCCAGTTTTCAGTTCGCTGGCAGTAGAAGAGTAGCAACTTTCAGCAGCGACTTCGACCACATCCCAGCAATTTTAAAGACCCAAGAGCTATCCACGGAAGCATCTTCCTGTCTTCTTTGCAACGGAAGTGGTTTCATCTTCATCTGAGCTGTGTGTTGCCCGGGAGCTCCGTTCTCCCACAACTGCGCAGAGCTGCCCCTGCTGAGTACCAGAACCGGAGTAGAAGCTTCACCACGACAAATCTTGGAAGAATCAGTTCAAGAGTGCTTCTACAAAGTTCTTCCTCGCCCTGTCTACTTTCAGAATCAAGAAGCGTAACTTCGATTGGCATTCGTGATCCAGAGTTATCAATTTTCTCCCTCAGCTACGCGGGTCTGCTACCGACAGTCTGCACCGACCTGTCATCATTGTTTAGAGTCTCCTAGTCTTCTCCGGCATTGTTTGGCTTCCCCGTCAGTTTTTCTGCGAAGAGGACTCATCCACGGTTCCAACGACTCCAACGGTGCTTGATTCCGAGTTCAGGAGCTGTCGGGGCATCCTCTGAAACCTGCTGTTGGAAACCAGGAGTTGCCAGTCCGAGACTCTGCCTCCCTGTTCGGGACTCCACCCAGACCAGCAGGGGTGACAGAAGAAATTAAAAAAATTTGGACGACTTCCCCGGCCTCCTACGAAGATTTTCCATGTGGTTTCATTCCCAAAAAAATTCGGCATCAGTCGCAGCAACCATTTCTTCGATCATCTGTCAGCACCCACAGAACGTGGACAGAACCGGCGACCTCCCATCTTCGGTGTTCCTCTCTCAAGTTCCCCTCCCCGCTTGGCCGGCTGAATGCCCCTCCCTATGTGGAGGTAGTTTTAGTTGTAATATCACTTAACCCCCACCCCAAGATCCCCCTCCTGCGAGAGGTGTAGTATTGTAATCATTTGGGCAGGTCAAGCTACCCCGACGCGGCGTGTGGGGATCCACCCGCCTCCCCGCTCGCCCTCGTCTCCGAGCGGGACCGGTTTCTTCAAACCGGTCGAGTAAGTGCTCCAAACTTTGCTCTAATTTGTGTTTGTTCTTTCAATATTAGTTCATAAACTCTGTTGGCCGTGAATGAGAGCCCGATTCTTAAGCTCCTTTGCTATAAGTGATCACCGTGGGAAAAGAGTGGAACCCGTGCCCTCGGCAGGACGTCGGCTCCCTTGAATTGGACTGCCATTACCCTTGGGAATCAACTTATGCCTTGCTGGCCTTCTACCAGCAAGGGCCCAGCCCACACAAACTCCACTTGGCATTGCCAAGTTACCCCGAGTCTTGGTGAGCATCGGGTGAGCGGTCGCCGACATCGGTCCGTTTGATTGCGATTGTGCTTGTTTGTTTAAGTCCTAGGTTGTGTCACATCAGGCAGCGCCCCCGGAACAAAATTCTAATTGAAGCACGGGTAATAGAGTTCCTTTCATATTTTTTTTGGCATTGATCTTTGCATTCTTTTTTTTGTTTGAACCTTTCTCTCCTTTTTATTATTATTATTTACCTCCCCCTCTTTACATAAAAGTGGTGCGCCGGGTAAGGACTTCAAAGGAGGGCGCCGGATAAGGGAGCACAAGGGGGGCGCGCCGGTTATGGGTATTACAGAGGGGGCGTGCCGGTTATGGTATTACAAGGGGGGCGCGCCGGATAAGGGAGAACAAGGGGGCGCGCCGGATTAGCCAAGAATAGGAGGGCGTGCCAGATTGAGGCTAAAGGGGGCAAACTATTCATTTCAGGAGTTTGAAGGTGGTTTTGAGTGTGAAGCTAATCCGGCGCGGAGGGGGCAGCGCGCCGGATTAACCCGCGCCGGATTAGGGCGCGCCGGGTTAATCTCTGTGGGTTTGATTTCATTTTGTTTGATTCTTTTCGCTTATGTTCTTCTTTCTTCAACCTGTAGATTGATGTTTTGATTGGTTTATTCATTTAATTGATGGATTAAGTTGATAGAGAAGGAGCTTAAAGCCTTTTAATCATTTATTAAGATGAACGAGCATGAAGATTGAATGTTTTATTAGGAGGGTTTATGCAGGAACTCGGAGGTTCAGGTTGATTCAACGTTTCAGTCATACGCTGCGCTTACTCCCAGAGAGCTTAGCTTGTTCGCCTGTTCTTATGTGTTCTTCGTCTGGCAAAATTTGGGCAGCATCTCCCCCGGACTAAGGTTTTGCCAGAGAAAAATGGGGAACACCAAACGGATTGCTCCGGGGTGAACCTCAAACCTCGGAGTGAGGCCTCCGTTAACCCGTAAGCGCTTGTGGAGGCTCGAGGACTTGCCTTCAAGAGCTCCCGCAACTTACCTGTGGTGATTTCATGAACGGGACAAATGTATGTCACAAGAGGGCTATGAATGTTCATCCATCACGTGGATTCCTTTGAAGGCCATACCATGGAGAGGTAGGCCTCAAAGACTCTGGATGAATAGAAAGTGAAGAAGGGAGGCAGAGGCTAAACAAAGAACAGGAAGCTCGCAAAAGGACACTTCAATTCTTTTTATTCATCCACATAAACGGGGGAAGGTTTTTAACACAGAGAAGGTTCATCTCGAGATAAAAAATGAAATACATTGCAGGGGGGGGCAAGAATACATCGACAGAGGAGGGAAAGAGAGCACAAGCTCTTTCCCCTCTGACTCACCTCTCACTCTCACTCCCCTCTCTTCACCTCACCTCTCCGGAACGGGGATGAAGCCTTTCTTCTCTTCAGCTGGGCTCCTCTTCTCGGCAGCTCTCACCTCTGAACAACCGCCCAACCATCCAGCAGCTAGCTCTTTTTTTCTGACGGGTTTGTCATATATATGGAGGTGGTGGAAGAAATCTCTCAATCCCCCTTCCCTTTCATTCCATTCTTCTCATCCTCTCCATGTTTGAAGCTCTCGAGTGGCCTGCAGGTGGAGGGGTTGATAGAGTAGGCAAGCTGCCTCCACGAGATTGGCCGACGGTGACCAACGAAGAAGCGACGTTCGGTGCGGGGCTCGAAGCCTTCCATTCTTGGGAGCAAGAAGGGCTCAGGCAGTTGCACGCCGGTCAGGTGCAGGTTGTTCGGCCATTTCAGGTAAGTTCTCTTTGTTCGCACCCCAAAACAGGGGATCGGATTGAAGATGGGACGGCAGTTTGGTTAATACGGCGCGGGGGGTGAGCGCGCCGGTTTAGGACCAAAAGAGGAGCGCGCCGGCTTAACAAGGGAAGGAGGGGCACGTCAGATTAAGATGTTGAAGGGGAGCGCTGGTTTAGAGCGCGCCGGTTTAGAGCGCGTCGGTTTAAGGCCCTTCCGCATCGTTTTAAGCCTCGAATGGATTCTTTTCAAAGTCGCAGCCATTTATTCGAGTGTTGGCACTCCTGGAATGTTCTAGTTGCAATGCATGGCCTCTATAATATTCCCTTTGCAGCCTTTGGGGTTGGGTCCCAGACTTTGCATGACTTTCGGTGCATCTCGAGATTGTGTCGGAGTTCCCGACTTTTCTTTGATTCAGCTCTCGACATGGCCGGTCGGAGAGTTGTAGCTGTATCTTCCGCCTGGGGCTCCCTTAACGGGTAGCAGACCACCAAGCGAGTTCTCGTCCTGATCGGGCGAGGCGTGAGGTTTATTCGGCATTTTCATCTTCGGCTTGCTCTCGAGTGTCGAGACGTGCATGACGTATGATCGACACCGTCATTTTTTGATGTCCACGAATGCCCCCCACTCATGGGCGGCGCAAGCGAGGGACGAGTGTGCGGGGCCCGCGAGTGTAGAGTTCTTTGACAAGATATTTGTTCTTCCGGGTTGGCGGAATGCCGGTCCGGTGTAAATTCGCGGGAGAGCGCTCACTCCTTCAGCGAAGGGATGAGGGAACCGCTCCACCGCGTGCGCACGTGGACCAAGAGTCCTTTATTCATCAACTCAGATGAAGGGTCCGAGTCGGAGCCGATGGGGTTTCTTTTGTTCATCAATCCGGATAGAAGGTCCGAGCCGAAGTAAAAGGGGTTCTTTCTGTTCATCGACTTGGATGGAAGGTCCGAGCCAAAGCAAAGGAGTTATTTTGTTCATCGGCTTGGACGGAAGGTCCGGGCCAAAGGAAAGGAATTCTTTTTATTCATCGACTTGGACGGAAGGTCTGAGCCGAAGCAAAGGAGTTCTTTTGATCATCGACTTGGATGGAAGGTCTAGGCCGAAGCAAAGGAGTTCTTTTGTTCATCGACTTGGACGGAAGGTCCGGGCTGAAGCAAAGGAGTTCCTTTTATTCATTGACTTGGACGGAAGGTCCGAGCCAAAGCAAAGGAGTTCTTTTGTTCATTGACTTGGACGGAAGGTCCGAGCCGAAGTAAAGGAGTTCTTTTGTTCATCGACTTGGACGGAAGGTCCGAGCCGAAGCAAAGGAGTTCTTTTTATTCATTGACTTGGACAGAAGGTCTAAGCCGAAGCAAAGGAGTTCTTTTTATTCATTGACTTGGATGGAAGGTCCGAGCCAAAGCAAAGGAGTTCTTTTGTTCATCGGCTTGGACGAAAGGTCCGAGCTGAAGCAAAGGAGTTCTTTTTATTCATTGACTTGGACGGAAGGTCTGAGCCGAAGCAAAGGAGTTCTTTTATTCATCGACTTGGACGGAAGGTCTGACCCGAAGGTTAATTCACCGGTGGGACTGGAGATTGCAATATTGGGGGTGGTTTATTCATTGGCACCGGGCTAGTGCCAAAGCAAAGGTCTTTTTGTTCATGGCTTCAGATGGAAGGTCTGGGCCACTGGTTTGTTCACCGGTGCCGACAGGGAGTCGGGGACCGACGTGGTTTGTTCGTTGACACAGGGTTGGTGCCAAAGCAAGGGTCTTTTTGTTCATGGAACCAGACGAAAGGTCCGGACCACATGTTTGTTCATCGATGCTGATAGGGAGTCAGAGACCGACGTGGTTTGTTCGTTGACACAGGGTTAGTGCCAAAGCATGGGTCTTTTTGTTCACGGCACCGGACGGAAGGTCCGGGCCGCATGTTTGTTCATCAGTGGCGACAGGGAGTCGGGGACCGACGTGGTTCATTCGTTGACATGGGGTTAGTGCTAAAGCAAAGGTCTTTTTTTGTTCATGGAACCAGACGAAAGGTCTGGGCCATTGGTTTATTCGTTGATGCCGACAGGAAGTCGGAGACCGACGTGGTTTATTCATTGACATAGGGTTAGTGTCAAAGCAAGGGTCTTTTTGTTCACGGAACCAGACGAAAGGTCCGGGCCACTGGTTTATTCGTCGATGCCGACAGGAAGTCGGAGACCGACATGGTTTATTCATTGGCACGGGGTTAGTGTCAAAGCAAGGGTCTTTTTGTTCATGGAACCAGACGAAAGGTCCGGGCCACTTGTTTATTCATCGATGTCGACAGGGTGCCGGAGACCGACGTAGTTTATTCATTGACACGGGGTTAGTGCCAAAGCAAGGGTCTTTTTGTTCATGGAACCAGACGAAAGGTCCGGGCCACTGGCTTATTTGTCGATGCCGACATGAAGTCGGAGGCCGACATGGTTGGTTTATTTATTGAAATATTCTCGAAGATAAGAGTGAATGTTAATAAAGGGAGACTGATTCCTCCCTCCCCTTTTTTATTTTTTTTTCTTTTTCCTTTTCATCTTTTCCTTTTTGTTCTTCTTCTTCTTCTTTTTTCTCTTTTGTCGTTCTCTTTTTTTTGAAACGCAAGATAAACAGTGCCCAAACCATCTGGGCAATAGTAATGCAAATTCGCCCGGGGCTGGTCGGAGAAATATTTCATTCATTGAATGGGGGAATTGGAGCGTGGTACAACCTCAAATGTCTACCGTTGAGGGGTGGAAACTGAACCTCTCCCCGATGGTTGACGATTACATATGCTCTGCCCTCGTAGACTTTCTGGACTACATAGGGTCCAAGCCAATTCTCATTCAACTTGCCCTTGGGATTGGAAGCCATGACTTCTCTTCTCTTGACCATGATGAGGCCACCCTTTTTGAATTCACGCTCCTTAACGAGCTTGTCAAAGGCACGCGCTATTCGGGCCTGATAGACCTGGATGTTCTGCTGGGCTTGAAGCCTTTTTCCCTCCAAGTTGGAGAGCTCTTCGAGCCTTCGCTCGACATTTGTTTGCTCTTCCCAGACCAACCCGTGCTAGATTGCGACCCGAAGGGAGGGTATTTCCAGCTCGATGGGGACAATTGCCTTTGAGCCATACACCAAAGAGAAGGGTGAACAACCCGTTGGAGTTTTGTATATAGTTCGGTACGCCCACAGGGCCTCGTACATTTTCTCTTCCCAGTCTCTCTTGTTGGAACTAACAATTTTGGACAGGAGAGTACAAAGAGTTTTATTGAAAGCTTCAGCCAAGCCATTTGCCTGTGGGTTGTAGGGGGTTGACATCCTCCAATCGATCTTGTATTTCTCTACCAGCCGGTAGACTTTCTGGTTGCAGAAGTGGCTTCCATTATCTGAGATAATTAGGTTAGGAGTGCCAAACCGGAATCTGATGTTGCGGCGGATAAACCTGGCAACGATTTCCCCGGTCACTTCTTTCAAAGCAACAGCCTCCGCCCAGCGGGAGAAGTAATCAGTTGCGGCCAAGATGTACTTGCACCCAGCGGATGATGCTGGTAGTGGACCCACGACGTCTGTTCCCCATTGGGCAAAAGGCCAGCTGGGTAGTGTTGGATGCAGCGGCACGGGCGGTCTTCTAGGCACCGTCGCGTGCTCCTAGCATTTCTGACAAGACTTGGCATACTTGCAGCAGTCGTCGAACATTGTCGGCCAATAGTAGCCGAGCTTCTTTATTTCAATTTTCATTTTTGGTCCTGCCTGATGTGCACCAGTCGTTCCGGCGTGAACCTCTTTCATGACTTTCTGATGTGGGATGGGACCACGGACACGACAAGCTCGCGATCGTCCCTTGACGAGGGAAGCGTCGGATGTGCGCGGTTGAGAAACCGGCAAGAGCTAGGGTGGTCGGCTCTCACTTGTGCCCGGATCGGGTCACGGGACGGCTTTGCTCTCTCTCGCAGCAGTGATATTATAAATTGAAAGCGGGCTAGGTATCCCTACACATGCTCTCTAGCAGCGGCATATAAAGCATATAAAGAATTAAGCTAATGCCAAGTGTAAGGGTGAAGGCGATACCTCCACGCTCTCGGCGTGGCGAAGACGGCACCCGGCCAAAGCTCGTACTCCCGGGAACTTAGTACATTATGTTTACAGCAGTACAAATAAGCCCACTCCACGCAGGGAGGTAAAGGGCGACACAAGTGGGCCCGGGAGGACCAAGTTCGGGTTGACGGGCGGTTTCGGGCAATGCTTCGGCTTCACGCGTACTCGTGCTAGTGGGGGCCCACGTGTTGACCGGAGGGGTCGTGTGGGGCCTGATGACTCCTCTGTTGTGGAGACACCTGGAAAGCGTTCCCCTGGGATGGCGAGCTGCTGGAACGACCACCGGACGCCGGGCGGCCCTCGGACGACGCTCGCGGGGAACTCAGCCACAAACCTGAACTTCTGTTTGCAGACGCGCGACTTGGAGGAAACTGCTGCTGCGATCAGCCCCGTCGTCGGAACGCGACGAAATTAGAGCCGTTGGAAAGAGGACTCAAAATACTTCGACATAGGGGTCTTCAAAAAAAATAATCAGATCTGTATTTCTGATCATGTATTTTACAAGCTTGCTGGAATCTGGCCAGAACTGCAGGGGCAGGTTCTGACTTCTCTGAAGATCGACGTTGACCGGGGAGAAGACCTCCGAATCTGGAAATGATTTCTTCAGAAAAGTTGAAGGTCTATGAGAGAGGAATCCGGGAATATTTTGGGTTTTTTGATTGGAGAAGAAATGGATTTTCTGGGATTTTTTAACTAGACCTGGGTCGGATCTGGGAAACTGTGGGCAGACTGTTCTTGGGAACTTGGACGGTTTTTGTAAAATACTTGGAGGGTGAACCAAAAATTAAGAAAATTCCTGGTGGTAGAGGGATGTGGACAGAACTCCCAGTAAATTTGGGCGACCCAAAAAAAATCAAAAGATGGTTCGAATGGGGTAAACTCAGAGCTGATGAATAGTAAATAGAACCAGGACAGATCTGGAACTTGGACTTGGACGAAAATCAAAAAATAGCTAAAGGATGAATTTTGACGTGATTTTTTTTGTGGGGATAAGCGTTCTAGAGGGGAACCAACCCTAAAATTTTGAGCTTCAGAAGACGAAGGGAGTGATAGCAGGAATTCGGAGAAGAAGGATCTATCCTGAGTGGACAGAACACCGAAACCGTTGGCAACGACGCGTCGGCGGCGAGTCGATGGCGGCGGCGATCACCGGAGTTGCTTCAGATGCTGGAGGGGATCAAGGGGGAAGGGATTACACTCTAGAAAGGGGAGAGGGGGTGGAGGAACCAGGGAGAGAGAGGGGAGGGGCGCAAGCTTCCTTGGGGGCAAATGCCTTTTTTTCCTTCATTAATTCATTCAATATGAAAAATACAACCTTATATAGGATGCCAACCAAACTCAACCTCAACCCTTGGATCTAGGGGTTTGGATTGAAGGGCTGGGATACAATGTGAATCACACATTTAATACATTAGTTTAATCTAATTTGACCATGCTTATTCAACCTTGGACTAAAGCTATTCAAACACCACCTAATACACACCAACCATGCCTAATAAGGCCAAAAGAGGGGGCGCCCCATTCATGGGCCTCTTCTTGGGCCAAGTGTTGTTAAAGGCCATGTAACCAGCCCACCAACCATGCTAGACCCTTCCAACTTAGTTGGCCCATGAAGGAGTGTAACCCAATTTGGGCCTTAAGTGCATTAATGACCCATTAACAACCTAATGACCAAATATGGCATAAGCTCCCTAATGGACTCTACTAATGGCAACCTAGCCTTAGACTTGACATAACAAATGGCCCATTGGCTTGATATAAGCCTTACAAAGAGCCCAAAAGAAAGAAATTACACAATTACAATCTTATACAAGCCATAACACACAAATACACTTCACCCGTGTATGGAAATCGCCTTTGATGCCCCATCAATTCTCCCCGGGTGGGAGGAACTCGACCCCGTCGAGTAGGGGTATGGCTGCTCCGGTCCTCCGGCGGATCCGTCACCGTGCTAAGTAGCGCGGGTATGCTCCACTCCAAGTGATCGGCACCTGCTCATTCCATATATACTCGATATGCGCACTGCTATGGCTAAAGGTGGTCACTCCGAAGGGGCACTCTCAAAAGGAAGGAGACAGCTCGAAGACTCACTAGGAATCACCGCTGAGTCCCTATAGGTGACTGATCCAGATATAGAAGTAAAACCGATCCCATACTCATCAAGGGAGTCCACTCGCCTCTTACTCGTAAGAGACTGACAACGAGCTTGCACAAGACACATGTAGACTCACCATGCACAGACACACGAATGCAAACCACGCAAACAATCGACTCAAAATCACCACACAAACAAACCACACAAAGAAAGCACACTGACTCATGCACGACTCTAGACTAAGGTGGTAGCATCAAACCCACTAGGTGGCGACATCCTGGGCGGCCGAAGGGTCGCCCAGCTCTTCCCCCATGGCATAGTATTCATCGGCCAGTGCCTCATCGACCTCGTAATCGACATGCTCAAGCTCGGGAGGTGCGGATCCGCCAACACCTAAGGCTAGGGTGGTGCGAGCGGGACACTCACTAGCAATGTGGCCATACCCGTGACAGTGGAAACACTGTATTCGCGATCGACTACTCTCCCCGATAAGAGGGGCCTTACCCTTATCATCCCGCCGGGTAGGGGGTGTAGGCAACAATGGGGGAGGTGTAGGTGCCTTGGACAAGAGTGGAGGGGGTGCCGGTGCCAGAGGACGGGCTATAGGAGCTGGGGGACGGGCAAAGGGTGCCGGTGGTTGGGATGGAAATAGATCCCGGGGTGGAGGAGGGTGAGGCCGTGGAGCGAAGTGCTCCTGACGGGTGGGCTCCTGAGGTCGAGCCATGGGAGGCCGCTGATGTGGGCCTATAGAGTGACGGGGCTCAGTACTACGGAGAGGGGTGGGGCCCAACCGATGGCTAGACTCGAACTCTCCCTCAAATTGCTCCATCTCGAGAGCAACCTAGTATGCCTCTTCCAACGTCTTGGCATTGCGGCGGAAAAGCTCATACTGGTAGTGTGGCCGCAAACCACGTCGAAAGCGGGACACGGGCATGGTACTCTCCTCCGTGACACCACATCGTAGAAAGTACTCATCAAACTCCGCGATGTATTCGGAGACGGACCGGTCTCCCTGGCTAAGACTTTGCCATCTATCGATGAGTCGCTGGCGGTATGTGGGAGGAAGGTACTTTTGCCGAAGTTTATTCTTCATCTCGGCCCATGTGTCGATCGGGGGTTCTAGCCGCTGAAGTAGCAGGCTCTCCACATTCTTCCAATAAGTTTGTGCCTGCCCCATAAGTTTCATGGTGGTAAATCGGACCCTTCGACGCTCCGACATATCATACCATTCAAAATAACGGTCCATGCCAAACTCCCAATCTAGGTAGACTTTTGGATCCAAAGACCCGTAAAAAGCGGGAGGATCCGCTCGCACGGTCTTAAGGACCCGATCATCATCCTCATCTCGTTGTGGCTGAAAACCACGACGGCGTTGACCATACCCCTCGTAGGCATTGTCGGACCCATAGTCCTCGAGACCAAGGTCACGGTGTGGTAGTTGGGGAACCCGAGGAGGGGCGGGTGGAGGAACCAGTGGTGGCTGGTTTTGGGCCGCGGGAGCGGCCTGGACTTGGGCCATGGGAGCGGGTTGGACTTGGGCCCCCGCGGGAGGAGGTGCGGGTGGACCTTGGGCTGCCCCAGGAGGGTCCCCGTGTGACATCCTATCTAACCGCCCAACGAGGTCTTGGACCGACCTATCGGAGGTCTCCATGCGTCCCTCCATGGCCCTAAGGCGACCATCCATATTCTCGGAGAAGGTCCAAAAGTTAGCATCGGATTGGTCCAACCTAGCCATAATGGCCATCATCGCCTCTTGTAGGGAGTGGAAGTCTCCCGAGGTATCCCATGGGTTGGCCATAGGTGGTGGTGGTGGAGGTGAGTACTGAGTACCCCGACGAGTGGACATGCAAACACACCGACTAGAAGACACCGACTAAAGTAAAACACACTAATGCAAAATGATGCACCTAGACTTAACCAAAACTCGGTACGCGGCGGAGACAATCGACCCGAAGGTCACTCGCACAAGTGTGCGGCCTTCCCGATAGGCGTAACCTAACGGTCGGACAACACCTTTTTATATACCGAGTAAAGGGATGTATGCGACCCAAAAACGACTCTTTTTGTTGTTTTGAAAATATGATGATCCTAGACTCGACTTAAACCGACTAATGACTAGACGTAAATGACACTCTTCTTTTTTTTTTTTTTGACTTTAGACACCCTAGACTCAACTCGCTCTGATACCAAATTGATGTGGGACGGGACCACGGACACGACAAGCTCGCGATCGTCCCTTGACGAGGGAAGCGTCGGATGTGCGCGGTTGAGAAACCGGCAAGAGCTAGGGTGGTCGGCTCTCACTTGTGCCCGGATCGGGTCACGGGACGGCTTCGCTCTCTCTCGCAGCAGTGATATTATAAATTGAAAGCGGGCTAGGTATCCCTACACATGCTCTCTAGTAGCGGCATATAAAGCATATAAAGAATTAAGCTAATGCCAAGTGTAAGGGTGAAGGCGATACCTCCACGCTCTCGGCGTGGCGAAGACGGCACCCGGCCAAAGCTCGTACTCCCGGGAACTTAGTACATTATGTTTACAGCAGTACAAATAAGCCCACTCCACGCAGGGAGGTAAAGGGCGACACAAGTGGGCCCGGGAGGACCAAGTTCGGGTTGACGGGCGGTTTCGGGTAATGCTTCGGCTTCACGCGTACTCGTGCTAGTGGGGGCCCACGTGTTGACCGGAGGGGTCGTGTGGGGCCTGATGACTCCTCTGTTGTGGAGACACCTGGAAAGCGTTCCCCTGGGATGGCGAGCTGCTGGAACGACCACCGGACGCCGGGCGGCCCTCGGACGACGCTCGCGGGGAACTCGGCCACAAACCTGAACTTCTGTTTGCAGGCGCGCGACTTGGAGGAAACTGCTGCTGCGATCAACCCCGTCGTCGGAACGTGACAAAATTAGAGCCGTTGGAAAGAGGACTCAAAATACTTCGACGTACGGGTCTTAAAAAAAAATAATCAGATCTGTATTTCTGATCATGTATTTTACAAGCTTGCTGGAATCTGGCCAGAACTGCAGGGGCAGGTTCTGACTTCTCTGAAGACCGACGTTGACCGGGGAGAAGACCTCCAAATCTGGAAATGATTTCTTCAGGAAAGTTGAAGGTCTCTGAGAGAGGAATCCGGGACTATTTTTGGTTTTTTGATTGGAGAAGAAACGGATTTTCTGGGATTTTTTAACAAGACCTGGGTCGGATCTGGGAAACTATGGGCAGACTGTTCTTGGGAACTTGGACGGTTTTTGTAAACTACTTGGAGGGTGAACCAAAAATTAAGAAAATTCCTGGTGGTAGAGGGATGTGGACAGAACTCCCAATAAATTTGGGCGACCCAAAAAAAATCAAAAGATGGTTCGAATGGGGTAAACTCAGAGCTGATGAATAGTAAATAGAACCAGGACAGATCTGGAACTTGGACTTGGACGAAAATCAAAAAATAGCTAAAGGATGAATTTTGACGTGATTTTTTTTGTGGAGATAAGCGTTCTAGAGGGGAACCAACCCTAAAATTTTGAGCTTCAGAAGACGAAGGGAGTGATAGCAGGAATTCGGAGAAGAAGGATCTATCCTGAGTGGACAGAACACCGAAACCGTTGGCAACGACGCGTCGGCGGCGAGTCGATGGCGGCGGCGATCACCGGAGTTGCTTCAGATGCTGGAGGGGATCAAGGGGGAAGGGATTACACTCTAGAAAGGGGAGAGGGGGTGGAGGAACCAGGGAGAGAGAGGGGAGGGGCGCAAGCTTCCTTGGGGGCAAATGCCTTTTTTTCCTTCATTAATTCATTCAATATGAAAAATACAACCTTATATAGGATGCCAACCAAACTCAACCTCAACCCTTGGATCTAGGGGTTTGGATTGAAGGGCTGGGATACAATGTGAATCACACATTTAATACATTAGTTTAATCTAATTTGACCATGCTTATTCAACCTTGGACTAAAGCTATTCAAACACCACCTAATACACACCAACCATGCCTAATAAGGCCAAAAGAGGGGGCGCCCCATTCATGGGCCTCTTCTTGGGCCAAGTGTGGTTAAAGGCCATGTAATCAGCCCACCAACCATGCTAGACCCTTCCAATTTAGTTGGCCCATGAAGGAGTGTAACCCAATTTGGGCCTTAAGTGCATTAATGACCCATTAACAACCTAATGACCCAATATGGCATAAGCTCCCTAATGGACTCTACTAATGGCAACCTAGCCTTGGACTTGACATAACAAATGGCCCATTGGCTTGATATAAGCCTTACAAAGAGCCCAAAAGAAATAAATTACACAATTACAATCTTATACAAGCCATAACACACAAATACACTTCACCCGTGTATGGAAATCGCCTTTGATGCCCCATCACTTTCCAAGCTTCTTCAGTGGATAAACATCGGAGGAGCACCTTCCGTTTGGCGTCTGCCATAATTCGGAATAGGATCCCGTTCCAGACCTCGTAAGAGTCCTTTGTTCTGATTAACTTGATCTTCTCTTCCCTTCGCCTGGGCAGCTGCTGATATTTAAACCACTGCAAAAGGGGGTCCCTCCAGTCGGGTAGGCTGACGGCTTCCACTGTGGCGGCCTCAAGTTCTTCTTCTTCTGGCCCTTCTATCATGCTAGGCACTTGACGCTGATTCACCACCCGGATGCTGAGGGATCCATCTGGCGGGATTGCCAATGAACTCGCCAATTTTGCTAGTGCATCGGCTTGTGCATTCTCTCCTCTGGCAACGTGGCCTATCTAAATGAGGTAGAACCGCTGCATGAGCCATTTTTCCTTAGCATGGTAAGGGAGTAACTCAGGTTTTCGGACGTCAAACTACCCCTGGACCTGCTTGACAACCAGCAATGAATCGCCAAACACATGTAATATTTTAATCTCCATTTGCAAAGCGACTTGGAGACCAATGATCAGAGCTTCATACTCTGCCTCATTATTTGTGCAGGACTTGTTAATGGAGCAGGATGTGTGCAATACTTCTCCCTCATGGGATTTAAGGACGATGCCGACCCCGACCCGTACTTTTGTGTGCCCAGACAGGGTTGTTTCTGTTCTCGAAGCTCCATCAAAGTGCAGCTGCCAGGCGATCTGTTGGGCTTGGTCCACCTCTAGTGTTTCATCTTCAGGCAGCTCCGTGGCCAGTGGGGAATCTTCAGGCACAGGGTGTGCTGCAAAGAAATCGGCCATGGCTTGACCCTTAACGGCCTCCCGAGGCACGTAGGTGATGTCAAATTCCATTAACAGTACAGCCCACTTGCCGAGACGTCCCTTCAGGACTGGCTGGGAGAGAATGTGCTTGACTGGGTCAGCCTTAGAGATCAGGCTCACTTCATGCGAGAGCATGTAATGCCTCAACTTCTTGACTGCGGAGACCAAGGTGAGACAAACCTTCTCAATCGGGGTGTATTTTGCTTCCGCCCCCACTAGTCTTCAGCTGAGGTAATAGAGAGCTTGCTCCTTCCCCTCATCATTGTTCTGGGCGAGCATTGCCCCCAGCGAACATTCGGTGGCAGCTATATATAGAATAAGTGGCCTCCCCTTAACAGGTGCCCCCAGCACAGGCGGGGTCTTTAAGTAATCCTTTAGCCAATCGAAGGCCTTCTGACATTCCTGGTTCTAGTTGAAAGGTGCACCCTTCATCATTAATTTGTGGAATTGCTGACAGCGCCTCGACAAATTGGAGATAAACCTCCGGATGTAGGCTAGCCAGCCTTGCAGGGACCTTAACTCTCCCAAATTCTTCAGAGGAGGTAGCTCCTGAATGGATTTTATTTTAAAAGGGTCGATCTCGATCCCCCTATATCGGACAATGAAGCCGAGGAACTTTCCACTAGAGACGCCAAAGGCGCACTTCTTTGGGTTCATTTTTAGCTCATATTGCCGGAGTCTCTCGAAGATGACTCTAAGGTCATTCAGGTGATCCCCCCTTTTCTTTATCTTGATGACCAGATCATCAATGTAGCATTCAACTTTGCTATATAGCAGTTCATCGAATATCTTGGTCATCACCCGCTGGTAAGTGGCGCCAGCGTTCTTGAGGCCGAAGGGCATTCTTTTGTAGTGGAATATCCCTTTAGGTGACCGGAAGGCCGTATCAATTCGGTCATGTTCAGCTATCCATATTTGATTATAGTCGGATGATCCGTCCATGAAGGACAAGGCCACATGGCCGGTAGTTGCATCAATCATCACTTCGGTGACGGGCACCAGAAAGTCATCTTTTGGGCAAGCTTTATTCAGGTCGTGGAAGTCCACGCAGATCCTGATCTGTCCATTCTTCTTCTTCACCGGTACAATGTTGGCCAACCAAGTAGTGTATTGGTTTTCAGCTACAAAATCAACATCTATGAGCTTGTCGACTTCTTTGCAAATCTGTTTTATCAGCTCCGGCCTCATACGCCTGGGGGACTGCTTCACCGGCTCCACCTTGGGATCAATAGCCAGAATATGTTGAGTCACGTCGGGGCTCAGGTCGGGCATCTCTTTGTAGTTCCAGGCGAAACAGTCTCGGAATTCTTGCAGCAACCTGACATATTGTTCCCTCTCTTGTGGAGGGAGAAGGGCACGTAGAAAAGTCGGCTTGGGGTCGCTTTCTGTGCCTAGGTTAACTTCAAGGAGCTCATCTACTGTGGCTTGGCCGCCATCTTCAATTTCCGGTGGCGCTGGCAGTAGGTCGATGAAATCTTGGTCTTCACCATCTTCTGCTTCAAGGACACCATAGGCGTCTTCTTGTTCCGCCTTGTTGAGTAATGGGGCTTTGCTTGTTTCTCCCTCTTCAAGCCTGTTGTATGCAGCTTCGAGGGGTTCTCCTGTGCGGAGAAGTAAAGGACTTCTCCAGGATCTTCTTGGTAGTGATCATAGATGGCTCCTGCAGGAGCCGAGGTGATTGATTGCCACACTGGGGACTGTTCCATTGTTGGCGGCCGGGGTAGTTCATTCTCAGCTACATCTTCAAAGATCTGGTGCTGAATTGACACCATGTAAACACTTCTTTCATGGCCGCCTGCCACATGGGGGAGTGGCGGGGCCACCACATAATCTCCCATTCTGAGCTCATCTCTCTCAATCAGGTCTTGAGCAATGTCATTGAAGACGTAACAGTCTTCGATAGAGTGGCCTAGTAGTTGGTGATAAGGGCAAAATAGGGGGTCGCCACTTCTGCGAGCATCTTGCAGCCTCTTAGACCTCGGGAGGGAGACCTTGCCGTAGTTGCAGGCCCAATCAAAGATTCCTTGGGTCTTATTCCTCGGGAAAGAGTAAGGCCTTTCCATCCTCTCCTGCATGTTAGGGTGCTAGGCCCGGATACAGAGGGGGGTGAATGTATCCTTCTATGAATAATGGCCAAATAAAACTAGGATGCTAGAGATAGACACAGAATAGAACCAATTTGATTCAACTCAAATACAAACACTTGGAGCGTGCCTATCCAAGCATCTAGCGGAAGCAAATCAAGCAATCTGATGAACCAGTTGAAAATCCTTTTAAACAAAAGAGCAAATATGTAACTGGCCCCCAAATGACCAACTAGCGGAAGCAGCACAAATGAGAATAGGAAATCTCAAGACAATCTGTGAAGGGTGGTAGGAGATATGGAAGAACACACTACATGCAAACCACTGCTCAAAGATTTTAAGGTGGTTCGGTCCTCCAGACGTACATCCACCCCTCACTCCCAATCGGAGTGAGGATTCCACTAGCTCACGCTAGAAACTGCAGACTCAGTCTGCAACAAATGCTGCCAAACAGCTTGACCAGGGGAACACGCTCCCCTCTTCCTCCCAACCGGAGGGACACCCCAAGTGACTTTCAGCCACTTGGAAACCAGAGACCGAAGTCTCTCTTCCTCCAGACCAGGAGGGAACCAACCGGTGACTTCCAGTCACCAGCAAACCAGAGGTCGAAGACCTCTCTTCCTCCCAACCGGAGGGACACCTGGACTTGCAACCACAAGCCCAGAACCGGAGGGCTAGCCTCCCCTCCTCTAACCAGAGGGAAACCCACAAGTGACAACCTATCACTTGCAACCCGGAGATCAGATCTCCCTTCTCCTAAATCAACAGGAGGAACCCGATCCCCAACAAGGCAATCGGAAGACCAAAGATAATCAGAAAGACAAAGGAAAAATAATAGACAAAAATAACACAGCAATCAGAAAGCTGTAAAAGATGAAAACACAAATGTGGCTCTCAATGGAGCTGACTGGCCTGGATCTGATCCACGGTCCAGTAGGAACAAGTCTTCAGATGAAGCTTCCCATCTCTCGTTCTCTCTTCTTCTTTCTCTTCCTTTTCTTGTCTGCTTCCTTCTCTCACTCGCGAGCTCTCTCTCTTTCTCTTTTTACTTCTGCAGCTTCTCTCACTCTACCACTCTTCTTTTTCTTCTTCTTCTCTTCTCACTGGCACTGTCTCTCTCTCTTTTTCTTCTTCTGCTCTCACTCTCACTCTCTTCTCTACTGTCTCTTTTCTTCTGGATCGAAGGGCTTTCTACTCTCAAGGCTTTTTCTTCTTCTTCGATACTTCTTCAAAGGATGAAGACCCATATATATAGCAGCAGCAGCAGTATCACCCCCGACGTGTGACCTCCACATTTCCAGCCCTAAGTATTCGGACCACATGGCAGTCTCTCAGCAGGCTTTATTTCAGCCTCGGATCACGTGCTGACAGTCACTCGGGAATATTTCCTCGGACCATCTTCTTCTTCTCCTGCAAGGAATTAACACGATTAAAACTCAGGGCACCAGAACCTAAAACTGCACGAGGTGTATAGAAACAGCAAGAGGTGCACTGCACTGAGGACGACACGAGATACAGTGGTGACAAACCAAACACTACACATAGAACGACACGAGGTTCAAGGGTGACAAAACAAGTATTACACAGAGAACGACACGAGGTTATAAACACTAGAATAACACGAAGACACGGATACAAAGAAACAACACGACATAAAAAACAGCAGATAGAACGACATGAGCTGAAACGACACGTGATAAAACAAAGAAAGCAGGAATATGACTTGAGTAGCTACAGTGAATGACACAAGAACACAGGATTACTACAGTACGAGATAAGGAGAGCATGACACGAGGTCAGATGAAAACAGCACGAGGTAAAATGAGACCGACACGGAGTGTCACTGTAACAAAACAAACACTACGAAGAGACCGACACGAGATACATACTAATAACGCTTAACACTTCAGAGAAAACGACACGAAGTAAAAAGCAACTCGACATAACAAATAGCAACGAGAACGACACGAGCTGACCACAACACGAAGACGAAAAATAGAAACCAACATGAAGTGTGGTTTCAACACAAGAAAGACACGAGGTCTAGGAAGAACAACACGAAGACGGAAATAACAAAGAACCGACTCGAACTGAGGACGACATGGAGACAGCACTGACACGGGCTTGATCTTAGAGAAGAGTGCACGAAGTAAAATCAACACGAAGATAGAACACCACACGAAGATGATGAATGCAACAGTGCAAAGTCTAGACTTGAAATACAATCCAAAACGACTGTACAGACTTGAAGAATAAGCCAGTGTATAGACTTGAAGATTGAAGGTGATGTACAGACTTTGATGCCCAAAGGCGATGAACAGTGAATCAGTGTATAGACTTCAAAGTTCATTGAAGGATGTTCAGACTTTGTGCATGAAGTAGCACAATGAATAAGTGTGTACATTGAGACCCAGTGTAGACATGACCTAACAGTCCAGTGTATGGACTACAACAGTGAACGGTTGTACATACTTCATGTGAAAAATGCTGAGGCCAGTGTACAGGCTTGCCACCGACCAGTGTATGGACTACCTCAGCCTGAGGCACAGTATAGACTTCAACTCTGCACATCGAATGTATGGACTTCAAGTGTGAAGGCCACTGTGCAGATATTGGGTTCGAAGACAATGTGCAGACTTTGACTTGGAACGTAGGTAGGAATGAGGCTGTATAGACTTGGACCACAAAGGCAGTGTGCAGACTTGGAGACTTAATGAGCAACACAAAGGAGACAAAGCAACATGGCGTCAACCCCGCTGATCCACTGCGTCCACGCAGCTAGTGAACAAACAGCCAATGCATCAACCCAATCTCCAACTGCGTCAACGCACTGCATGAACAATTAGCCACTATGTTAACCCAATCGAGCCATATTCACGAATTAGCTATTCAAGCAAACAATCAGATATTCAAGCAGTCAATCAGTCATCAATATCAATATTAATTAGCACACCTCAATCAGTCATCAATATTAATTAGCCACTATGTTAACCCAATCTAGCCATATTCATGAATTAGCTATTCAAGCAAACAATCAGATATTCAAGCAGTCAATCAGTCATCAATATCAATATTAATTAGCACACCTCAATCAGTCATCAATATTAATTAGCACACCTCAGTGTGACTCATGGTGTGTCAGCCATCATCAAAACCACACAGGGGTACAACAATCTCCCCCTTTTTGATGATGGCAACACAATGAGTTACACTGACTCAAATTAGATTCTTCTCCCCCTTTGCCTTCAGCAAAAAGACATGAGTTGAAGAGACAATTAAAAACTCCCCCTTTGACTAAACTGCCCCTTTTACTTCAGCAAAAACAAAAAAACTTATGAGGGCAGCTCAAGATCAAAAGCAATTAAATCAAAATCTCCCCCTTTGTCAAACAACTTATGCAGAGATGCAAATGCAACAAATACTCCCCCTTTGACATGGCAGAAAATATAGAGCTAATGCAGAGAATGAGTCATGGTAAAAAAAATGAAGATCTCCCTTATGCAATGAGACAGCTCTCCCCCTATCAACATGCATGATTGACTACTCTCCTCTTGAAGAACAGAAATGGACTCTGGTTATCCAATAAATCAATCTGAAATCCACCATCATAAAGATTCTGAGGTTCAGAAGGCTGCAAGTGAATAAGGTAATAATGGGAGTGGCACCTCACATTTGTATGGTCAGAAAAATGCAGATGGAATCAGTCAACTGATAAGAAAGGAGTTGACTATACAGTTTTTGTTGATCATGCATAAATCTGATCATGAGGGATTTGAATGCAAGGTCACAATGATATGAACATGATTCTATATGACAAGGAATGCTCCCCCTGAATAGATGCCACTTGATATGCAAGTGATGCATGACATGGAACCTCCCCCTTAATTAGTGGAATCTTATGAGATAGATGAGAAGGAGACCAGAGGGGCAGACAAGGAGAAGTTCAGGTCAATGATCTAAGGAAAGTGAGCAGAAAGATTTTCAAGGAGATATCAATCTCATAAATCCAAAACATAATTTTTCAAGGTCTTCCATTATAGGGACTTATGAATGAGCCTTTTGAACAGCATGGTTTAAACATGATGTATGCAGAGTTTATCAATAAAATTCTGTATTGATATCTAAAATCATGTTTTAATAAAGATGAACCAAGCCCTCATATTTATCTTGATTAATCTCCCTTTCTCTTACACAATCAAATCTATTGACTTCTTTCAGAATTACATGCACCAATATTGAAGACAAGCAATTATGAAGTCATATGATTTTGTCTAGGGTTGTAGCAATTTGATTTTAACATCAATATTCAGATATTTCAATTTGTTCAACAATTTTCCATGCTACAAATTTTACGAGCACTCTAGTTCAGTTCACACCTTGTAACTAGAGGATATACCTTGATCAGAGGCCAATGTCCCTAAGCACTTAGTGTGACTAACTGTCATGCTATATATGAATAGAGATAGCATTTACACATCATGACACACTCCAAATCATTTCTTGATGAGTGAGTTGTATTTCTCAGTGTGCATGCCATTGCTCTGCCTGAATTTTAATGAATTCTTAATCAGAGTTAACTAAGGCACCTCATGACACAGTCCTTCGGACATGTGTTTCTCAGTGACCAATGTCATTGCTCTGACAGATGTTACCCTTTAGATATTTCAGAAAAATTCATTTGCTTCAAATCAATAATAGTTTCATGTACTTAATCAGTTGAAGTCATATATTCAAAAGTGCAGATTTCAGAAGATTTTACAAGACATAGCATGAAACAGATGGTTAAGGTTTATTTAACATGCTTCAGATATTTTTAAGATATTTTAAAGCCAAACTCATTGAATACATTAAACTTAAACCACATGAGTTATTTTAGTCATTCATAAAAACGTATAATAGAAGATTTCTAGTTCAAGAGTTTTCAGATTTATGATCGAGATAGCCCATGAAATCTTCATGAAAGACTGATAGAATTCTGAAGCCAAATGATACCAAGTTGATAGTAGAAATACCAATTGTTAAGAGAGATTGTAAAGCTCAAAGTTTTCATAATATGATTAAGGTTTGTCAACAAAATCAGTAAGAGATGATATGCAATGAGTTCTGACCCATGTATGCATTTGACAACCTATATGCAATGCAATGACTCCCCCTCACAATATGCATTCAAACTCCCTTTTTGGCATTTTCAATGTAAGGGAATGCAATGTACTATATGTATGCAGGGACATGCAAAGACTCGACATTGAATTGCTATGCAAGGATATGCAACTAACTCCCCCTGAAAACATGCAATGTTTGCACTGAAAACTGAACATGTGATACCAAATGATTCATGCACATTCAGACTGCCCTGTCAAGCAAAATGACCCATGGTACTAGGCGGAGCACTTGGTCTAAAAGACCAGCTCTCACATAGTAAGGACCTCCGGACAGATTTCCCTGTCTTTTGGTAGCTTACCATTTGATATACCATAGAGGTCATGAATATCAAGGTGAAACCAACAGTCCTATATGCAATTCAGGTTTTCAATGAATGTACTCTACATGCAAATCACATATATGCACTTCAAATGAGTAAAGTTCAGAGGCATCATTTCAGACAATGCAGATGAAGAATGATTATGCAAAAATAGATTTAACTTGCTATGCATTAAAACTAAAAACAAGAAGAGCAGGAAGTTTACCTGAAAAGTTCAGTATGGGGTTTTCTTCTTGAGTGCCTTGGATCATTACCCCTTTTTATTTCAGTCCCAAGGCACACCTGCATAGCAATGTTATTTTGCACAAACAGGTACCCAAGAAGTCTTGGGTCCTGACAAAACAGTATTACTCCTAGCAGGTTTTCTCAGCACATTTCTAGGAGCAGTTTTCAGATCTGATTTATGCAGATTCTTGTTAGCATGAATTCTATGTGCATAAGCATGAGATTTCTTGTTAACAGAATAAAAATTCTGTTTGCCAAAACCAGTTTGGTTTTGATATCCTGCCAGCCAACAGGTTGCAGCCCTGTGACCTGGCTTCCCACAGTTGAAGCACTCATTGTGCTTGCCTCTAAAAATATTACTTCCAAAAATATTTCCATTTGCAGGGAGTTTAACAGTTTTAGAATTGAATTGTCTACCCTGAGCATGCCAACAGTGGGCTGTGTAATGTGGCCCATCTTGCCACAGTGAAAGCATGAATTAGAACTTTTCTTACCAGCATTTAGCCAGCATTCAAATCTCTTATGACCCAATTTTCCACAATTAAAGCATGTCATATACTGGTTCATTGGAACATACTTGTTCTTGTTAAGAGCATGATAGTTTGCATGAAATTTATTCATATCACTAACAAACCAGCATTGTGAAATTTTGTATCCTAGTTTACCACAATGAAAACACTCAATTTTCCTTTTCTGAGATGAAAGATTTTTATCATGATATTTTCTAGCACTCAGATCATCCTTTTCCATCAGTCTACATTCATGCATCAGATGTCCAGATTTATGACAGTAATGACAGATCATTTTCTTTTTGGATGCTTGTGAATGTGTATGAGGACTATGATCAATATGCACTGATGAACCCTTTTCATTTATTTTCTGATTTACAGTCCTTTTCTGATTTTTATCCTGTTTTCCTATTTTCTTAGCCTTGTACTGAGTTAAAGATGAAGTAGAAGGCTTCTCCTGTTCAGAGGATTTAACAAAGACAGTTTTCAGGTTGGCTCCATCAGCCTTCCTCATGACTGGACTGTAACCCAGTCCTTCTTTCTTAAAATTAATCTTTGTTCCCAGTATTTTCTGAACAATGGGCTGTTTGTCTTTTGATGTTGTGGCTACGTTTGAGGCATTTACAAAGGATGTCATTACTTTATTCTGCAAAGCCTTTTTATTTAGATTATTGTAGCCCAACCCTTCCCTTTTGACATTGACTTTTACACCTAGCAGCTTGTCTAGGTTTTCTTGCCCATCAACAAATTTTGACAAATAGACTTTCAAATCCTGAATTTCATCTTCCAAGAGGAAATATGTAGCTCATAACTGGCAATCTCTTGTTCACTGCAATTCACACATTCAGTTAACACATTGTTAGCAGTTTTGTATTTTTCAATTTCCTGTTCCAGATTGCTCAGTTTATTAGAATCTTCAACACAAATACTTTTCCCTCTTTCCAAAGCTAGAAGTCTCTCTGACATAGTGGAATTTAACATTTTTAATTTTTCATTTTCTTCCTTAAGCTTGTCATTCTGAATTAACTCATTTATTAGAGTCTGATCTTCTGAGTTAATTTCAAGTTTTCTTTCAGCCTTGAATTCCTTCAAATCTTTTTCCTTCTTTTCAATATTTTTCTATAATTCCACATTCACAGATTTGATGGCTTCCAGTTTTTCAACAACCAAATTTTTCTCCTGCTTGAGTTTCTCAAATTTGTTATCATTTTTATTAGCAGATGTTCTCAGGGAATCATTTTCGGATCTCAGCTTGTTTAAATCTGAGTTTACACTTTTAAAGTTTTTCAGCAATTTTTCATACTGGTCATAATAGTTAACAACAGTCTGATTATCATTATCTGAGTTCAATTTTTCTTTGAGTTCAGATATCACATTTATATGTTCTTGATTTTCAATTTTCAATAATGAAACTTGTTTCTTCAGTATTTGAAAGTCAGACATACAAGCATCATGAATATTTTTCAATTCAACACAATTTCTACAAGGAACGCTTGAACTATCTAAACCAGTACCCTTCTTCAATTTCTTATACTATTTTCTTAACAGCTCATGAGATTCAAGTAATTCAGCATAAGCATTCTCCCAATCTTCTAGAGAGAAATTCTCGAAGATATTTACCTCATCATCATCATCTTCTTTAGTTTGATTGCTGCCTTGATCGCTTCTGTTGGCCATCATCCAGCTTGTTTGATTTCCTTTCCCGGCTCTCTTCATCATTTCCAACATATCCCTTGCAGATCTGCAATCAAGGAAACATGAGTGAAAAGCTTTGTCAGTGGCTGCTTTCATCAGATTTATAGCTGTCTGATTCTCCTCATACATTGATTCATGACTGTCAGTCCATTTGGACCTTTTCTTTGGTAATTTATGAGGACCATGTGAAATCACTTTCCACAGGTCTGGATCAACGGATTTAACATAATCATGTAAAGCACCGTGCCACTGGTTGAAATCAAAACCACTGAAGACGGGTGGACAAGCCATTGAAACAATTAGCAGATAAATTCAATGCAACAGGAATATTGATGCACTAAAAGCAAATTAGCACCTAAGACCGCAAGATCGAATCTACAGGTCGCTGGACCTTGTATGCAGAAACCTGCTCTGATACCAACTGTTAGGGTGCTAGGCCCGGATACAGAGGGGGGTGAATGTATCCTTCTATGAATAATGGCCAAATAAAACTAGGATGCTAGAGATAGACACAGAATAGAACCAATTTGATTCAACTCAAATACAAACACTTGGAGCGTGCCTATCCAAGCATCTAGCGGAAGCAAATCAAGCAATCTGATGAACCAGTTGAAAATCCTTTTAAACAAAAGAGCAAATATGTAACTGGCCCCCAAATGACCAACTAGCGGAAGCAGCACAAATGAGAATAGGAAATCTCAAGACAATCTGTGAAGGGTGGTAGGAGATATGGAAGAACACAGTACATGCAAACCACTGCTCAAAGATTTTAAGGTGGTTTGGTCCTCCAGACCTACATCCACCCCTCACTCCCAACCGGAGTGAGGATTCCACTAGCTCACGCTAGAAACCGCAGACTCAGTCTGTAACAAATGCTGCCAAACAGCTTGACCAGGGGAACACGCTCCCCTCTTCCTCCCAACCGGAGGGACACCCCAAGTGACTTTCAGCCACTTGGAAACCAGAGACCGAAGTCTCTCTTCCTCCAGACCAGGAGGGAACCAACCGGTGACTTCCAGTCACTAGCAAACCAGAGGTCGAAGACCTCTCTTCCTCCCAACCGGAGGGACACCTGGACTTGCAACCACAAGCCCAGAACCGGAGGGCTAGCCTCCCTTCCTCTAACCAGAGGGAAACCCACAAGTGACAACCTATCACTTGCAACCCGAAGATCAGATCTCCCTTCTCCTGAATCAACAGGAGTAACCCGATCCCCAACAGAGCAATCGGAAGACCAAAGATAATCAGAAAGACAAAGGAAAAACAATAGATGAAAATAACACAGCAATCAGAAAGCTGTAAAAGATGAAAACACAAATGTGGCTCTCAATGGAGCTGACTGGCCTGGATCTGATCCACGGTCCAGTAGGAACAAGTCTTCAGATGAAGCTTCCCATCTCTCGTTCTCTCTTCTTCTTTCTCTTCCTTTTCTTGTCTGCTTCCTTCTCTCACTCGCGAGCTCTCTCTCTTTCTCTTTTTACTTCTGCAGCTTCTCTCACTCTACCACTCTTCTTTTTCTTCTTCTTCTCTTCTCACTGGCACTGTCTCTCTCTCTTTTTCTTCTTCTGCTCTCACTCTCACTCTCTTCTCTACTGTCTTCTTTTCTTCTGGATCGAAGGGCTTTCTACTCTCAAGGCTTTTTTCTTCTTCTTCGATACTTCTTCAAAGGATGAAGACCCATATATATAGCAGCAGCAGCAGTATCACCCCCGACGTGTGACCTCCACATTTCCAGCCCTAAGTATTCGGACCACGTGGCAGTCTCTCAGCAGGCTTTATTTCAGCCTCGGATCACGTACTGACAGTCACTCGGGAATATTTCCTCGGACCATCTTCTTCTTCTCCTGCAAGGAATTAACACGATTAAAACTCAGGGCACCAGAACCTAAAACTGCACGAGGTGTATAGAAACAGCAAGAGGTGCACTGCACTGAGGACGACACGAGATACAGTGGTGACAAACCAAACACTACACATAGAACGACACGAGGTTCAAGGGTGACAAAACAAGTATTACACAGAGAACGACACGAGGTTATAAACACTAGAATAACACGAAGACACGGATACAAAGAAACAACACGACATAATAAACAGCAGATAGAACGACATGAGGTGAAACGACACGTGATAAAACAAAGAAAGCAGGAATATGACTTGAGTAGCTATAGTGAATGACACGAGAACACAGGATTACTACAGTACGAGATAAGGAGAGCATGACACGAGGTCAGATGAAAACAGCACGAGGTAAAATGAGAACGACACGGAGTGTCACTGTAACAAAACAAACACTACGAAGAGACCGACACGAGATACATACTAATAACGCTTAACACTTTAGAGAAAACGACACGAAGTAAAAAGCAACTCGACATAACAAATAGCAACGAGAACGACACGAGCTGACCACAACACGAAGACGAAAAATAGAAACCAACACGAAGTGTGGTTTCAACACAAGAAAGACACGAGGTCTAGGAAGAACAACACGAAGACGAAAATAACAAAGAACCGACTCGAACTGAGGACGACATGGAGACAGCACTGACACGGGCTTGATCTTAGAGAAGACTGCACGAAGTAAAATCAACACGAAGACATAACACCACACGAAGACGATGAATGCAACAGTGCAAAGTCTAGACTTGAAATACAATCCAAAACGACTGTACAGACTTGAAGAATAAGCCAGTGTATAGACTTGAAGATTGAAGGCGATGTACAGACTTTGATGCCCAAAGGCGATGAACAGTGAATCAGTGTATAGACTTCAAAGTTCATTGAAGGATGTTCAGACTTTGTGCGTGAAGCAGCACAATGAATAAGTGTGTACATTGAGACCCACTGTAGACATGACCTAACAGTCCAGTGTATGGACTACAACAGTGAACGGTTGTACATACTTCATGTGAAAAATGCTGAGGCCAGTGTACAGGCTTGCCACCGACCAGTGTATGGACTACCTCAGCCTGAGGCACAGTATGGACTTCAACTCTGCACATCGAATGTATGGACTTCAAGTGTGAAGGCCACTGTGCAGACATTGGGTTCGAAGATAATGTGCAGACTTTGACTTGGAACGTAGGTAGGAATGAGGCTGTATAGACTTGGACCACAAAGGCAGTGTGCAGACTTGGAGACTTAATGAGCAACACAAAGGAGACAAAGCAACATGGCATCAACCCCGCTGATCCACTGCGTCCACGTAGCTAGTGAACAAACAGCCAATGCGTCAACCCAATCTCCAACTGCGTCAACGCACTGCATGAATAATTAGCCACTTTGTTAACCCAATCTAGCCATATTCATGAATTAGCTATTCAAGCAAACAATCAGATATTCAAGCAGTCAATCAGTCATCAATATCAATATTAATTAGCACACCTCAATCAGTCATCAATATTAATTAGCCACTATGTTAACCCAATCTAGCCATATTCATGAATTAGCTATTCAAGCAAACAATCAGATATTCAAGCAGTCAATCAGTCATCGATATCAATATTAATTAGCACACCTCAATCAGTCATCAATATTAATTAGCACACCTCAGTGTGACTCATGGTGTGTCAGCCATCATCAAAACCACACAGGGGCACAACACTGCAGTGTAGGATTTCGCTCGGCCGGTTGTCTGACTGCGGGGACAGCTACATCCCTTGCCTCCTTTCTCAGGTGCATGGGGGCATTCGGGACGCTGTTCGGGGACTAACGCGTGTCGATGTTCTGTTGGCAGAAGATGCTCCTGATTAAGTCAGACACGAGTGCAGTCGCTTCGGCCAATCGAGCCCTCAACATTTCAATTTCCCGCTGTTGTCGATAACACAAGGTAAACAGGGCAGAGTCGCATCGAGGGAAGCTCAGAGTCCGACTTGCTTCCCGTCCTTTGCATCAATGTCAGGCAAGGGCAATGGCACCCCGCTACTGCAGTTATTCGAGGTTGGTCCCTCAGAGGAGGACGGGACCTTCCCCTTGCTCCTACAGGGAGGTGGATTCCATAGGAATATTTCTTCATCTTGTTCTTCATTGGCCAAAGGCATGAGGTGCTGGCGGCCTTCAACCTGCCATGGGCCTGCAGTGCCTGCGTGGCTATTGCCACCTGGAGTCGAGACTGATATCACATCGGCTTCATAGGAATCTTCTAGTGAAAAGCCCAATCCTGGATGCCTGGTGATTTGCAACAACCTCCGGTCCAGGTTTGGTGGGTTCCACATTTTCTTGAACATTTCTTTTCGACTGGAGAGCTGGCGAAAGGGGATCCCTTACTTTCTGGTCATCTTGACCACACGACCGGCTATGTCAGGGAGTCCCATGATTGGGACGAGTGGGTCGTGCAGCTCATCGGGGAGTCTACAATCGTCATCCCCTTTGACCGGGTGCTCCTTGGACACATAAAAGATGGTAGGCAGACCCCCGGGGTTGGGCACCTCGAAGGACCTTAATGGTTCAATCACCTGACAGTCAGCTTCTACGAGAGGCTTGATGATCCCGGGCGGGACCCTGACGTCTTCCAGCAAGTCTTCAAGGTATGGTGTTCCCGGTGTAGGATAGATGGGAAGGGGAGTGGCTTTGATCACCCCTTCTGCTTTAGAAACAAACGACACATGAGGGGGAGCCACATAGCCTAGCGGTGGTGGAGGGAACCAGTTGTCAGGCTCTGCTTTCTTCTTTCCTTTGTCCTGAGTGACTTGGGGTGCTTGCTTTGGCTTCTCCAAATACAAAGTGGCGTCCAAAAAGTGACATTCAAACACTTCGAAAGGGTGGAGGTCAGCAAAGATTCTCTCCCCTTTCCCGTTGCCGGGGTACTTGATGCATTGGTGCAGAGTGGATGGTACCACCCTGTTTTGATGCAGCCAAGGTCGGCCGAGCAATGCCTTGTAAGAGGTGTTGGAGTTGATTACATGGAATAGGACCTTGGTTGTAAAGTCGCCGAGGGAGAGGTTGAACTCTGTGACCCCCATGGGGACCTCACACTTCTGGTTGAAACCAACAATCTTGACATTCTTGACCTCAATTAGGTGTACGTCAAAATAATGCTTCTGGTACACCCGGTTGGGGAGTATATTCACGGCTGCCCCAGGGTCGATGAAGACTCTGTTGATGGGATGTCCATTAAGCTGCCCCTTCATGTAGAGTGGCCTGTTGTGACTGCAGGTTGGTAAAAGCATGTCCTCTTCAGTGAAGGCCACAGGTACCTCAGGTGACATTTCTGCAAGGCAGGCTTCAACATATGCTGGTGTATGGAGTGCAGCGATGACAGCTTGCCATGTTTCTTCATCTAAGGATAGGAGTTCCCAGACGGTAAACCTGGCTGGGATCTTCTTCAGGTGTTTGACTATTCTGTTACCAGCTCGGACTTCGAGCAACTTCATTTCTTCGGCTCTACTACGCCTACCCTCAGTCTGGGCCTGGGGAGTCGGCTCAACGGGTGCCTCCTCCACTGGGTCAGATGCCGCTTGAGCTTGTGAGGCCTGTTGGGTCACTTTTTTTTCTTGCAAGAACTCGAAAAGATTTGGGATGTTATCGGGCTCTTCCCTTGACCGAGGAGGGATTGTCGTAGACGGAGCCGAGGGGCTGCCTGCCCCTTTGGTCTATCGGGACTTGCGGGGGCCTGACTGTCCTCCCCTCTGAGTTGTAAGAAATTCAATGAATGACGGGGCACTCTAGCCACTTGGTTCTCCGGGGTAGAGGCCTGATGGAGGGGGGGTCTCCATGCCTTAGACCCTAGGCTCGGGGATGTGATATGGTTGTTCTCCCCTAAGCAGGATGTTGTGGTTGGCCTGGAGAGGGCGTCCCCACGTTCTTCCCGACCTGGTGGCATGTTGGGAAGTGGATACTTCAGCCTGATTCACCTCTGACGGCTCGAAGGGCGCTTCTTGTTCTTCCTCTCCCAGGGAGAGGGCTGTGTCAAATAATGCTGAGAGGGTGTTGCAGGAAAGAACGACCCCACTCTGCTTCTTGTTTCTGGGTCTTCTCTTCTTCTTTTTCTTCCTTTCCTCACCAACTGGTGGCTGCTCCATAGGGGGTTCTCCCCACAGAAGAGGTTCTTTGCTTGCTTAGGCTTTCGCTCCGGGAGCCAGTTCGAGTAACTCGAGCTCCTCCCAGGGGACATACTCTTTCAGTTCCACAGGCTGGATCTCGGGCTGTTCATAATCTTCAAGCCCATCAATAATAGCCTGGAGTCTTTCAACTGCAGGGCTGGTTTTCTTGTGCACCTGCATCGAGATATGTTTCTTCTTGTTGTAAGTGGGCCGTCTCATAACGAGCCGGGGGGCTGTGTCATGCCAGACAGGTGTCACTGGTGGTGGTGCCGGTCGGGGTGTAACGCCCCTTATGTGAACTTCCGGAGTGGGCCGGGGAGCTCGTCTTATTCTTCTATTCTTCGTCGGCGCGGCTTGCCAACCTCCTTGGTCTTGAGTTGGCGTTATGATGAAGGCTTGATAAGTAGCCTGTGTACTGGCCTCTGCCCATTCTTCAGGCAGCTGCTAGTATAAAGATACCATGTTGACAGTGGTGCCGATGTTCGGCATCTCGTGCGGCTGCGGAGGATCCACTCTGAGCTCCCCCATGTCCAGCTCTCCCTTCTTGATCAAGGACTCAATGACGTCCTTCAAGATGTAACAATCCTCAATGGCATGCCCAAGCATCTGATGGTATGGGCAAAAGCGAGGATCATCCTTCTTCTTCAAGTCACCAGGCCTCTTTGGATCTGGTAATGTGATATTGTTGTACCTGGTGGCCCATTCAAACAGGACACGGGCTTTCTCTCAAGGAAAAGAGTACAATTTATTCCTCATCTTCTCCCGCAGGGAGGGACCTTCTCGCCGTTCAGTGGACCTGGGTGGAGGAGGTTCGGCTATCTCTTTGGCTTTCTCTCTTTGCTTCTCAAAAGTTTCGAAGTCCAATGTGTGAACTTCTGGCGGTGTCGGTCTTTTCTCGACCTGCCTGGCCCTCTGGCTCGATGCAACTGGAGCAGAAGAGTATCGAGCAAGGAATGCCTCGATCTCTGCCACTATGTTATTCAGACAGTCAAATGACCTTACCTCAGCACCGATCATCCTCTCAAGGATTTCCTTCTTCAGATTCTGTTTACAGATCTGCACTGCGTCCTCTTGTTGCGGGGGATGTTTGCATCTCATGCTGAGGTTCCTCCACCTCTTTATGTAGTCAAGTGCCGACTCATCATTTCTCTGTCTTGTGGCATAAAGCTCTGCCACGGTTACCTCCCGCTCAGTTATGTAGAACCTTTCCTTGAATTTCTTCTGCATATCGGGCCAGTCTGCAATGGACCCGACGGGCAAGCTCAAGTACCACTCAAAAGCGAGTCCGGTAAGTGTCGAGCCAAAGAATTTGAGAAGATAAGTTTCATCCACGGCTAGATCCCCCATAACATTCACATAATAGGCAATGTGCTCCCTAGGAGACCCTTGCCCATTAAATTTCTCAAACTTTGGCGGCTTGGTGATGCCGACCGGTAGCCTCTTGGCAGCATAGTGTGCCGGGTAAGGTACCCGGTATACATCGAATGGCGTGTGATCACCATTTCTCCTCTCTACCAACTTCATATCTATCATTTGTTCGAGCATTAGTCTCCTCACTGTTGCCGGGTCAACCTGGTTTGGATAGAAATGGGCCGGTTGCGCCAGCGGCGTTGTTAACACCGTCGCCTGAGGTGCAATAGTAGACCCCTGGAATGGCAGGTTCGGTGGCGGGGCTGGTGTGATGTGTTGTGGCTGATGGAGGGGTACGCCACCAATGTAGGTAGGTATTGGGGGAGACACCATCGCCTGCGGAGAAGCTTCCGAGGCCTGACCGTTGCCCCCAAGGGTCTTTAGCAATGCTTCAGTCTACCCGGATGTCGAGGGCTGAGCAGCTCTTTCAGTCAATTGCTTCCTTAACAATTCGATCTCCCGTTGATACTACTGCATCATATGCAATACCGCGGGGTCGTTCTTGGAAAGGCTAGGGGTGCCTCCTCCTTCTTCGATCGGCGCCTCTTCGGATGAAGTGGATGGTTCTCCTGCAGTGCCTTCTGTAATAACATTGGCAGCCAAGGACATTGAAGGTTCCTCATAGTTAGCTCCTCCAGTGTGGACTTGTGTCTGCTCAATTGCCGCTTTCCCTCTTCTGGTAAGAGGTCCTGGCCTTGTGGCAAGCCTGGACACTTCTTCGGGCTCGGTTGGTAGAGCCCCGTACTGACCAGATACCCCTGCCATGTTGCAGGTATAGACCCTCAGGTCTCTGCCTCTTCTCGCCGTTCTTCTCGACGGCTTACCTGGGAAGACCAATCTATCAAAGACCGATCTCCGCGGCTTCACTTCTTCCCTCAGCGGGGACTGATAGCGCTCCTTAGAGCAGTTTCTTGACTCGGCACAGGGCACCGGCCGGGTCTCTTCTTCTTCAAAGGCGGAGGCTACTGCCCCCAGTAATCTCTGGCGACTCAGGGGAGTGCTCCCCGGGCCCCGTAAGTAGTTCCTCATGGCTTGCTCCACTCCTTCCCAGTCTTGATCAGGAGGAGAAGCCGGTGATGTCGCCTTGTTGGCAGCAACGAGCATGTGGGTTGCAGGCTTCACACGGGCAGCCTGATAGTGACGTCGATAGTATCGACAGTGGATGTTCTCCGGTGGGGCCGGTGTAGTTAATGCCGGCTGGCAGACGGGGGCAGATGTCCTGACCCGATCTCCTTGTTATGCCCTTGCCGGGCGGAAGGTGCTGGGCCTCGCTTGGGCTGGTGAGGTGAACCGGGCCCCCTTGGGAACCCAAACTTGCTTACATTTGGTGGGCCTGGAGGCCGACTGATGCTACGGCGATGGGGCCTGAATGGCGGGCGTCATCCTGCCCTTCATCTTCTCCAGTGCCTAAAAAGAGTTGCGCACTGGTACGGCGGGTACAATGCGATCCGGGATCACCTCGGAATGTTGCCCGGTAAGATTCACTCGGAAAGTCCTGACGACAGCAGACTTGCCGGTGTTGGAGAATCGGCCTCGGGGTGATGGCATGGCGTGGCTCCTCCGAAGCCTCCTCTGGTGAGAGGCCGACCCTGGGTGAGAAGGGCTGGTAGTTTGGTGCACATGGTGCACGTTGCAGCTCAGCGTCCCAGTCGGGACGGTCTTGGAAGTCTCGGCCATTGATCGGCCGACAGCAGCTTTGGCGGCCCTGTTGACACCTGAAAAATGAACAAGGGTGAAAACATAATTGAAAAGAGGGTCGGACCAACAGTGAAAGACCAATGATGAAGCTCATCAACTATCTACCCGGCTAAAACCCTTGTCGACAAAGCTGATGCCCGGTGCCAATGTCACTCAGACGGCAGCACTGATAAAGCAGCAGTCACTCGACTGATGAGACCTTCCAGCCCTTTAATGAGAGCTGTACTACCGTTTCGTCCAAGAATCCACGGATGATATGTCAGGGTAAGTCAGATGTCGGCTTACTGACAGATGTAATATGAGATGAAGATGAAGCCGGTACCGGCAGATGAAGACTGCAAAGGCTTTTGCAAAGTCAGAACAGAAGAAGAATGGTCTCCACAGATTATACCCGGCTGAGGTCTTCCCAGACTAAAGCTGATGTCCGAGCTCGTCACCATTCAAGTGACGGTGTCGATAAGATGATACCCAGTTTTGTCACCATTCAGATGGCAATACCGATGAAACCCCTGTCTACGGACTGATGAAACCCCTGTCTACGGACTGATGAAACCCCTGTCTACGGACTGATGAAAACCGTAATGATGATCTCGATACAAGATATGTCATCAATGAAAGGCCCTTTCGGGTGATGATGCACTTAAAAAGTCCCAAGTGGGCCTGTGTGAAGGTGACGCCGAGAGCCTGTGATCGAAGCCCAAAGCTGCGCCGAGAGGTGGGATTCAAGCGCGCCGTGATAGTATCTGCCGAGAAGGAAAAGGAGGATGGATATAAAAACCCTCTTCCTTCGAACGAAGAGGGGGCGGACAAAAAAAAAGAGGAGAATAGAAAAAAGAGAACAGGATAGAAGAATAGAAAAAGAATAGAGAGGGAGTCTTGCCAGGAGAGAGAGAGACCCCCCCCCTCGGCTGAGAGAAGAGAAGAAGCAGAAGAAAAGAAGAAGAAAAGGCTCCAGGTGGGCTGCTAGGGGGAGGGAGAGGAGTCAATGCTCCGCCCTCCCCCCCCCCCCCCCCATGTTCGCTGTTCCTTTTTCATTGTTCTCCGTATGTAGTAGTCCAAGTCTTAGTGCTTCGATTATTCATATGATTCTCCCCCTGTTCCTCCCCTTTATGTTTCTCGGCTTTAGTCCTACAGTCGATGTAAATAATGGTAGTGGGATGAAATAAATGCAGTTGCCGTGATGGATATTAGGCAATATGAGCTTCCCCTGTCTCTATACGCATGCGTATTGTTTGTCTGAATGCCCCATGGGCGGAACGATTCAAGCTTCAGAGTTGAGTGTGTTCTTAGAGCAGGGATGAAGATAGAACTCCTACCCCTGTTTAGTGGGTCGTTGGGTTCTATTCTCTCCTCCCTTCCTGTCTCAATGGTATGCCCTCCGTATACGTTCGAGTTTTTCCCCTCGAGCCTCTTGCGCTGTTCGGGAACCAGAGACATCAATCTCTTGGTTTCCCGGATTGCCGGCTATAAAAGATGTATTTGAACCCGCAGATGAACGCAACCCTGGGTCTTCACTCTAACCGTTGAGTGATTAAGACCTGGAGTCCCGACGCCGAGGGTTCTTTCATCGCCGTTTTGCTTCTTCGATGCCACTGTGCTAGTCTGGGGGATCAGAGACAGCCATCTCTTGACCCCCCCCAGACGTCTGGCAGCAGATAGATGAAAGCTACTCAGGGCCCTAACGATGGCCTCTCCTCCTCCTGATGATTTGGTCTCTCAGCTTCCCTGGCATCCCTCTAGCAGAGGCATCCATGAAACCTCCTCCTGCACCCCCGATTCGGTCTCACTCTGAGCCACAAAACCCAGAAACTCCCGGACAGAGTACCGCAATCAAACCCTGAAATCCTTCCGCAAAACCACCTTCTCGGCGTGCAAAATTCCCCGCCGAGAGCTGTCCCGCCGAGATGCCCTCTCCCCCAGCTAAACGACAAACCCTGCCATTTAAACCTTTTTCACGTGAGCCTCCATGCCAGCCTCTCGGCGCCAGGCTCCCGGCGCGGCCAGGAGCGCGCCGGGAAGCTCCACGCGGAGACCCCCTCCCCTATAGGCCTATTCAAACCCCTCCATGCAAGCCTCTCGGCGCCACCTTCTCGGCGCGGCCAGGAGCGCGCCGGGAAGCCGCCACCGAGACCCCCCTTTTTGAACCAATAAACCCCCGCCGAGAGGCCCTTTGGCCAGCCAAGAAACCACCGCCGAGACCCCCCTTTGGACAACCAATAAACCTCCGCCGAGACCCTCCTCTGGCCGATAGAAAGCCATGCCGAGACCCACCTTCTTGGCCAATTGAAGTCCAGTCAGAGGCTCTTCTCTGCACTGCCATCTGTCAACCTTCTGATTTCTTCAGACATATGCCCCGGGGATGTTCAGAGATCGTCATGGATGCCTTGAGAAGACACAGTAATGGGGAAGACCTCCCCTACAGTCCTCATTCCCGATCCGGATTTCACCCTTATGAACCCAAAGGGCCATGTCATTACATGAGTTCCGAGGGATTTCAAGGGGATATTAAACGATGGCATAAATGCAAGCGATGTCCCGGGGCCCGGTGCCCATCCTCGTTCGGTCGTCATCCCGGCATTCCGTGGATGATGACCTATTCTCTCTTGGCATGATCCAAGTTGAGCGGACATGCTGCCGAAATTTATGCATATCCTATTGGGTGACTGTGATGTTCTCCCTCTCAACCCCGTCGGCCCACGGAGTTATGCCTTTGCATGCCCTCCGATGGTCCCTCCAAGGGGGATATAGATGTGCCATCGCACCCACATGGAGCGTGCCATGTCACGCCGGTCCCCATTCGGACTCCGGGTCAATTATGCCCGATCTTTTCCGGATCCTACTCTGCCACCGCATGGGTAGTTTCCTATTCCCCACTTGGCATAGTTCAAGCTGGTGGGAATATGCCGTCGGAGCTATCCCCTAAGATAACGAACCCCTGCTTCGTCTAATCCATTTAGCGTCTTGCAAACGAATGAATTCCGTTTCTTTTGAGCATGTGGCTTTACCGATGTCCTCCTCCTATCTTAGCGTTTAATCAAGGGTTGTCCTCCTTAGGGAGGATGTAATTAACGTCATAGCCTTTATGATATGACGGACTTCTAGTCCAGACACGATCACCCACAATCGACTGACCATGTCAGATCGAGCGCACAATAAAATCGTCACTCCGGTGACTGGCACGCCAATAAACCAACAAACGAATAAATCAATAAATAATAAAATAAAAATCCCGTGTCCACAAGTCTGGCACGCCCGGTGGGAGTGAGTCTCCCTTCATCTTTACGCTAAAGTAGGAGGCCCAGCGGGCCCCCCTCAAAATTCTGATTCTGTGTACTTTCCTTATTTTCAGGAATCTACAATGACAGCCGGAATCATGTCCGTTTGCTTCGACCAGCAGCCGATTGACATGCATGTGCGAGAAGGCTACCTGGCGGTACCTCTCGCGTTCGGATCGATGCCGCCTGCCGTCGGGCTGCGCAACTGCTTGGGCGTCGTCTTCACTGACCTTCTGCAGGTCGATGACAATGAGCAAGGCACTGCTGCAAGTGCCCCGGTGAAGATCACTGACTAGAAGAATATCTTACCATAGAAAACGGTCCCCACGGCCGTCGCCTGCTACGTCCATCATGTCCAAAAAAGGGGCATGGTCCCTTCTGCTGCTCAGAAGGGGAGAAGAACCAACCGGAGGAGCCGGTATGATGCTGTTGACCGTCGTCTTTCCAACTCCGGAAAGACCATGATGATTGGAGGTGTCCGGGCAAACATGAATGGTTGCCCAAGGGAGGTCAAGCCGGACGTGATCATCCCAATGGTGCCCACTACCAATAGATTCTAGACTCTGGCCGCCAGGCAGGCCAATTGGGAGGCTGATGAGAGGAAGCCGCTGGCGCCCAGGCCAGTGAAATACAAACAGGTCTGGCGACCGAAGAGGATTCAGAGCTGGGTTCCAGCTCGAGATGAGGAGAAGGCTGCTGAAGATGCTGTTGCCCGCTTCAGGGCAGAAAGTCGAAGAAGAGAGGGAAAAGAGACAAGAAATGTTGTTGCTGCTCGCCCCAAAGCCTTGGGCAGAAGAGATGAGAGAAATGATGAAGAAAGAAATTTGACTACTGCTCGCCCCATGATGAGGGGCAGAAGGGATTAGAGGAAGGAAGACCTTACTGTCACCCGTCCCAGGGCTGGGGGCAGAAGATGACAAAGAAAGAAATATGATGCTGCTGTCAACTGCTGCCGAAACGTCAATGTGGGAATGAGCGAACCAGTCACGGTCGCCATCCCAAGAAGACCGAGGGCCTGTGCCAGACAGGCCGACTTGTTCAAATATTCCAAAGCCGAGCATTTGAATGCTCAGGTAACAAGACTGGCCTATCAGCAGAGAAGCCAGGAAAGACTAATGCTCCAGCTTGAGCCACAGAGGCACAATTCTGAAGAGATGAAGCAGATAGTCCAAGACTACTTCCACTACCTGGGGAGCTCTGCCCTCGGTCAACAAAGACTATCCCGTGCCTTGGGCACCAGAGGTGGAGAAAAAGAAGAAACACTTCGAGAAACGATGATCGGAGCCTCTTCCTCCGATTCAAATCACTATGAAGAAGGTCTCAGGGCCGGATATGACAAAGAAGACCTGTACCGGGAAGAAGCCAAAGAAAGAATATCGGTCTTTGACCGGCTCAAATATCCTGACCAGGTGAAAAGAAAGGTCTACAGGCGGAAAGAAAAAATGCAAATCTTCGCCTGCAACATGGCTGGACTTGCCAGGGGGCAAGATATACTACCAACTCGGCCAGATGAACTGCTCAGGTTGGCTACTAGACCTGGTCCTGTCACAAGAAGAGGCCAGGCCGCAAAAGATAAGATGAAGAAATATGATGAAGCCCGCAAGATCACCACCATGACAGTCAATGTGGTGACGACAGAGGATGAGGACAATCCCCTTATTGATGATGCTGAAGGGACTTCTGAAGATATGCAAATCCCATCAGCCTTGGATCCTATGGTCCAAATGATGTTCAGAAGATACCAGCAGGAGATCAGTGCTCTCCGAAGGCAGCTCAATGAGAGACATGAAGCTACATCAGTCTCAAAGCAAGCTGAACCTGCGGGGCAGACATCCAGCTCAGCAGAGACGGCTATCCCAGCTAACCCTCTCCTAGCTGATAAGGGCAAAACACCGAGCCAACCTATTCCGCAGCAAACAGCAGCTCAGCCCTCTATGTCTCAGACACAGCCTACCGCGCCCATCTTGCGCACCACTGTGATGACAACTCCTCACAGCCAGCAACAAGCTCACTTCTTTCCAGAAGACATAGATCCAACTGTAGCCCACAAGCAGATGATTGAAAGAATTGTGGAAATGAAGCTGTCAGAAAAGACTGGTGGTGATGCTGGTACCTATGATGTGTACAAGGTACCGTATCCTCCCCAGTATGCTGCCAAGAGACTACCCCCAGGCGTCAGTAAGCCACCGAAGTTCGAGAAATATAATGGCCAAGGCTCCCCTAGGGAGCATATAGCCTACTACACTACAATCATGGGCGACCTAGCAGTCGATGAAGCTTATCTGCTCAAGTTCTTTGGCTCATCCCTCACTGGGTTGGCCTTTGAATGGTACTCAAGCCTGCCAGCTGGGTCAGTGGTTGATTGGCCTGATATGCAGAGAAAATTCCGCGACAGATTTCATGTCACGGAAAGGGAAATCACGATAGCAGAGCTATATGCAACCAGGCAGAAGCAAGATGAAACTGCACTGGACTACATCAAAAGGTGGAGGAACTTAGCCATGAGATGCCGAAGACCTCCTCATCAAGAAGATGCGGTGTAGATATGCAAGCAGAGCCTCAGGAGAGAGGTGCTAGAAAAGATGATCGGTGCAGATGTCAGAACATTTGACCGACTGAACAATATAGTGGCCGAGGTCGAGACGTTCTTATCCAAGCGTCCGACCGCCAATGCTCCCACTATGCTGAAGGAAAAATCCAATGATCGACGGCCATCACATTCTGAGGCCAACACCATCGATTTCAGAACCTTTGAACAACAGAAGGGGAAGAAAGGGGCAGATGAAGCTCCCCCGCTGGCAGATACAGCAGAAAGAAAAGATAAAGTCTCTCTGAGAGACAAGATGAGAAAAGCATATTCCTTCCCAAAAGATAAGACGGCCGCACTGTTCAACTGGGCATACAAGTTCAATAAGGTAACATTGCCTGAACCCAAAAGACCAGCAGATGCAGCAAAGAAAGATGATCCGCTGTTCTGTCCATTTCACCGTGCGCTGGGGCACGCAATTGAAGATTGTTATGTCTTCAAAGATATCATGGAAGGAATGGTCAAGAAAGGTGAGCTGCAGCTGGGAGATTACCAGGTAAAGCCGCCCCATCCACATGAGCCTCCACCCTGGAGAACGGCTGCCAATATGATCTCAGTCTACCAACAGCTGCCCAAGGAAGCCGTTGAAGAATGCACCAAGCACACCTATGAAGCTTGCTTCCTCACCCCACAGAAAGATCAGGAAGGATGACAGATGATACCATAAAAAGCAAAAAGAAGACTCCTGCAGCCAGTACCAGCGGAGCAGTTATCCGGGGTGTTACCCCAAGGCCCGAGCCGCCTCCGATAAAGCCAATATGGCATACAACTGAGACTGGACCAGTCATCCGGATCCCTACTCACAACCGGAGGAGACAAACTCCCCTCCCTACACATAAAGAAGTAAGCCCTGCAGCTAGGCGTCTGCAGCAATAAATTAATGAGCTTGATGAGTACGAGCAGAAGAAGCCCAAGCATCTGCTGATGAAAGACTGTATACTCTGGGAACAGCTCGAAGAATTGAAAATCAAAGAGCAGCCAGAGGCAGAACAAGAAAAAGCTGAGAATGAACCCTTCTGGGGGCAGGAGCTAGCAAAGCCAAATTCCCAGAAGAAGAGGAGACAACCCAAGTCCAAGAAGGGAAAGAAGGTCACGACAGTACAATGTAACACTCTGTCGGTACTCTTTTCCTTGCCCGGGGAGGATGATGAGCCAGAAGCATCCGACGCCCCGCTAGAAGCTAACCATGCCGAAGCCTCCACCTCGGCCCATGCAACATGTTCTGGGAGAAGATGGGGGCGCCCACCACCAGCCAACCATAATATTATGTTCAGAGGGGAGCAACCCTGTCAAATCCCGGAACCAGAGATACGAGGTGCCCAGGTTCCTCCCCCTGCCAGTCTGTACCAAGACAAAAAGAAGGCAGATGAAGCCCCTTCATTCCTGGAGTTCCTGTCCAGCTTAGAGAATGAGCAACCGGCTCATACTGCTCCAGCTAAAAGCAATAAATGCCAGCAGACAGCAGCTAGAAAGCAGAAACAGCATGAAGAAAATGAAGAAAGTAACCCTCTAGCAAAACCAGGGGCAGTCGCTACAGAAGAAGCCTTCCGGGAGACCGATGAAGAAGATGAAATTGGGACTGGGCAGCAAAGGCCACAGACACCACATGAACCCCCAAGACCCCGATGGGCAGAGGAGATGAGACTATCTAATGTCCGGGTGGGCAGTCGAGTCATGAAGATGCTGAAGAAGCTCCCTACCAGATTCTCCATCTGGGAAATTCTCTCTCTGAGCGAAGAAGCTCGCCAAGCAATCGTGGATGCCCTGCAGTCTCCGGCACAATGTGAAGCACTCCTGGCAGAAGTCAATGCTGGGCCATCGGTCACCTTCACAGAAGATGATATGCTAATCCCAAATGTCGGTCATAACAGACCGCTGTATATGAGGGGCTCCCTGAACTGTCAGTCGCTAAGCAGGATACTGATAGATCCCGGGGCTGCTGTAAATATTCTCCCGTATCGCATCTATCAGAAATACTACTTTGACCTGCAGCTTACCAAGGTCAGAGATATGAAGATTGCGGGGTTCAACCAGAAATGTGAAACACCTCTCGGGGTGGCTGATTTTAACCTCACACTGGGCGACCTCACTACCGTGGTACGATTCTATGTAATCGACTCCAACACCACGTATAAGGCCCTGCTGGGAAGACCGTGGCTGCACGAATATCAGATAGTGCCATCCACGCTACACCAATGCATAAAATAATGCCATGAAGGAAAAGAAGAAAGGGTGTTTGCTGATCTACATCCCTTTGAAGTATTCGAGTGCCATATGCTCGATGCATCCTACTACACCGAGGTGTCACAGAAGGACGAAGAAAGAGAGGCTGTGGTCAGCCAGAAGAAGCCGGTGACAAAGACAAAAAGTTGGTCTCCGCCGCCACCCAAGGGCTACATTAAAATGCATGAGGTATCCCACATCTCCTATGCTGAAGACTTTGCTCGGATAACTCCTCCCAGCATCCGCCCGGATGATACTGATGAAGAAATGAAACAAAAGTACACTCAGGTGGAGGTGCCGCAGGGTTTATTTAAACCCATCGTCAGCCTTGAGTACCAAACGGTGCTCCCACTGAAGACTATGGAAATCCCTTGCTTCTGCGAACCCCCTATTATATTCTACACCGGGGAGCCAGTCGAAGAAGATGATCAAGACTGTATGGCCCCTGAAGAAACTGCAAACCTGATGGTACCAATTACAGGCTTGGATTATACTACCCAACGGGTTTCACAAATGTTCTCCAAGATGCAAATGCCATCGATGCAGCCTGCTGCTCAGAAGAAAGCATTCAAGGAGCTATGGGATCCGCCTCGAGATAACAAGGAACTGAGGAAGATCACACAGCACCCGGGACTGGGTTATACCCTGCAAGAATACTATGAAGCCGAGGTGAATGTCATCTCTGCCTTCTACCAGAATGAAGATCCCCCTGAAGTGGGATATGATCAATACCCCTTTGAAGATGAAGAAATTATGTATCAATCCATAACAGACAATGCAGCCCAAGACAACCAGCCGGAGGCAAGGATGTCTGATGAGACTAAGAAGGGTTGGTGCTGGGAGAATCCATCTTGCAAAGAGGATCTGTTCCAGGCCGAAGCACAATTTGACACGGGAACCCCGGATGAAGACCAAGTAGCCAAAGAGCTGAGAGAATGTCTAGAGTTTGAACGCATTCTAGAAGAATTCCGGGCTCTGCAGAATGATGACCTGTCAAGGGAACCCACATCAGAAGAGCCTCTAAGAACGAAAGAGTCTACTTCTGAATTTCCTGGTGAACTAGCCTCGTCCTCGAGACAGACTGAACAGAATCCAGTAATATTGGCCCTATATGATGCACCAGCATCCGCTGATGACCAATATGATGAAACAGAGGAGCATGAAACTGAAGAAGATTACATCCCGGGAGGCTTTATTGATTTGCAAGAAGCCCCGCCCGAAGTCGAAGACGGAGGCCAAGCCACCGTCGATGAGCTGATAGAGATAAATTTGGGGTCCGCGGATGAACCGAGGCCGACATTCCTCAGCGCACTACTGGAGCCAGATGTCAGGGAGCAATATATACAGTTCTTGAAAGAATTCCGAGACTATTTTGCATGGACATATGATGAAATGCCGGGATTGAGCTCTGATGTGGCACAGCACCGATTGGCAATAAACCCAGAGGCTAACCCTGTAAAGTAGCCTTCCAGGAGAATGCGTCCTGAACTGATAAATCAGATTAACAAAGAGGTCGATAAGCTGATTGATGTGGGGTTTGTCGAAGAAAACCAGTATACCACATGGCTAGCCAATATAGTGCCCGTGAAGAAGAAGAATGGGCAGATCAGAATATGTGTCGACTTCCGGGACCTTAATAAGGCTTGCCCGAAAGATGATTTCCCAGTGCCGATCACTGAAATCATGATTGATGCAACTACTGGTCATGAAGCATTGTCATTTATGGATGGGTCATCCGGATACAACCAGATATGGATTGCTGAAGAAGATAGGGTGCACACTGCATTCCGCACTCCAAAAGGGATATTCCATTACAAAAGGATGCCGTTCGGCCTTAAGAATGTCGGCGCTACCTACCAAAGAGCCATGACAAAGATCTTTGATGATTTGCTCTTCAAGAAAGTAGAGTGCTACATTGATGACCTGGTAGTGAAAACCAGCAGAAAAGAAGACCATCTGCAAGACCTGAGGATAGTATTCCAGAGGCTGCGCAAATATGAACTCAAGATGAATCCTATGAAATGCGCCTTCGGCGTGTCCAGTGGAAAATTCCTCGGATTTATCGTCCGGCATAGGGGTATTGAAATTGACCCCGCCAAGATCAAGGCTATCCAGGAGCTCCCTCCACCAAGGAACCTGCACGAGCTGAGATCTCTGCAAGGGCGTCTGGCCTATATCCGACGATTTATATCAAATTTGTCGGGAAGATGCCACCCCTTTCACAAGCTCATGATGAAAGATGTACCGTTCCTCTGGGACGATGGGTGCCAGGAGGCCTTTGAGAAGCTAAAAGAATATCTCAAGACCCCTCCAGTGCTGGGGGCACCAATTAAAGGCAGGCCCTTGATACTGTATATCGCAGCCACGTACTGCTCCCTGGGGGCAATGCTGGCACAAGTAAATGAAGAAGGCAAAGAGCAAGCCCTGTACTACCTAAGTCGGAGGCTGATTAGAACCGAAGAAAGCTACAGTTATATAGAAAAGACATGCTTGGCACTAGTCTTTGCTGTTAAGAAACTCCGACACTATATGTTGTCACATGAAGTCAGATTGATATCTGCAGCAGATCCACTCAAATACATACTGACTCAGCCAGTACTCAAAGGCCGGTTGGGCAAATGGGCATTGATTCTGATGGAATTCGATATTACCTATATAACCCAGAGGGCAATAAAAGGACAGGCCGTGGCTGATTTCTTCGCAGAGCATCCCGTGCCTGAGAATGATATGCTGGGGACTGAGTTACCCGATGATGAAACACTCGAAGCCTGCCAGGCTCAGTCAGCTATGTGGCAGCTATTCTTCGATGGAGCATCCAGAACGGAGACAGATTCCGATGGAAAAATCAGAATACGGGCCGGAGACGGTATTGTGCTGAAATCACCAGAAGGGGAGGTGGTACATACTTCCTGTTCTATAAACAAGCCATGCACCAATAATGAAGCCGAATATGAAGCTCTGATAATCGGGCTATGTATAAGCCTCAACATGGGTATCCAGATGCTTCAGGTATTCGGGGATTCAATGTTGATAATAAAGCAAATCCAAGGGGAGTTCGAAGTGCGAAAGCCGGAGTTGAACCCCTACCACCAAAAAGCCGTGCGCCTCATGGTGAAATTCTATCATATTGAGCTCAAGCATGTGGGCCGTGGACATAATGCCCAAGCTGATGCGCTGGCAAAGCTAGCCAGCTCAATAGCAGTCCCACCAAATGAAACACTGAACATTGTTGTTATAAACCGGCGGCAGGTCCCCAGCATGCTAGAAGAGTGCCCCGAAGAAGAAGAAGTTGCTACTATCAGTACAGAACATGCATCTAATTGGAGACAACACCTGCTACAATGGTTTTTACACCAACAGCTGCTGCAGAAAAGAGAAGAAAAGATGAAACTTCTAAGGATCAAAGATTCTTATGAATTCAGAAATGGAACTCTGTTCCGAATAATGGCAGATGCACACAAGAAGATTTTGCTCCGCTGCCTGTCTACTGAGGAAGCTTGGCAAGCAATGAAAGAAACACATGCTGGGACAGCAGGTGCCCACCAGGCCGGTCCCAAGATGAAGATAGGGATTAAGAAGCTGGGCTACTATTGGCCCACTATGTTTGAAGACTATTGCAAGTTTGCAAAGTCATGCCAGAAATGTCAGGAGCATGCTGTTGTGCCTAGAAGGCCACCTGCCGTTCTGCACCCTACAGTCCCTAGCTGGCCTTTTGCACAATGGGGAACTGATGTAGTCGGGCCATTGCCAACTTCCTCGGCCGGACATAAGTACATACTGGCCATAACAGATTACTTCTCCCGATGGGCAGAAGCTATAGCATTAAGAGAAGTGACTGGTGAGCTGGTCTCCAGATTCATCAAGCAAAACATTATCTTCCGGTTCGGGATCCCCAACCGAATAATATCTGATAATGGAAGTCATTTCAGAAATCAGAAAATCTATCGGCTTGCCGAGAAGTATAAGATTGAATGGAGAACCTCCACGCCCTACAATCCACAGGCAAACGGATTGGCAGAAGCTTTTAATAAGACCTTGTGTACATTGCTGGCCAAAGTCGTCAGTTCCAACAAGAAGGACTGGGAAGAGAAAATGTATGAAGCTTTATGGGCATACCGCACCCTCTTCAAAACACCTACAGGGTGCTCACCATACTCATTGGTGTACGGCTCAGAGGCAGTGGTCCCGCTGGAGCTGGAAGTCCCGTCACTCAGAGTGGCGGTTCAATATGACCTAGCCCCTGGCGAACAGACTAATACAGAAAGAAGATTAGAAGAACTGGCTGAATTGGAGGGGAGGCGCCTCCAAGCTCAGAAGAATATCCAAATGTATCAGGCCCGCATGGCCACTGCATTCAACAAACTCGTAAAAGGACGAGAGTTCAAGAAAGGTGACCTCGTTATGGTCAAGAAAAGAGAAGTCATGGCGTCCAACCCAAAAGGAAAGCTAAATGCTAATTGGGAAGGTCCCTATGTGATACAAAGGATCTACGAAGGCGGGGCCTATATGGTTGTCAACCATCGAGGGGAGATCCAATTCTCGCCACTCAACGGTAGGCACCTAAAGCTGTATCATGCTGCACAACCGACATTCTCCGAGTAATCGGGTCAAAAGCTACCCTTCTTCCTTGGTCTAGCGGCACTCCGCCCTGACCGAGCTACCTTCTTTCTTGGGCTAGCGGCACTCCGCCCTAACCAAGCTACCTCTTTCTTGGGCTAGTGGCACTCCGCCCTAACCAAGCTACCTCTTCCTTGGTTTAGCGGCACTCCGCCCTAGCCGAGCTACCTTCTTTCTTGGTTTAGCGGCACTCCGCCCTAGCCGAGCTACCCCATCCTTGGTCTGGCGGCACTCCGCCCTAGCCAAGCTACCCTCTTTCTTGGGCTAGTGGCACTCCGCCCTAACCAAGATACTTCTTTCTTGGTCTAGTGGCATTCCGCCCTAGCCGAGCTACCTTCTTCCTTGGTTTAGCGGCACTCCGCCCTAGCCGAGCTACCTTCTTTCTTGGTTTAGCGGCACTCCGCCCTAGCCGAGCTACCCCATTCTTGGTCTGGCGGCACTCCGCCCTAGCCAAGCTGCCCTCTTTCTTGGTTTAGCGGCACTCCACCCTAACCGAGCTACTCCATTTCTTGGTCTAGCGGCACTCCGCCCTAGCCGAGCTACCTCATGCCTTGGCTTAGCGGCACTCCGCCCTAACCGAGCTACCCTTCTTTCTTGGTCTAGTGGCATTCCGCCCTAACCAAACTACCTCTCCCTTGGGCTAGCGGCACTCCGCCCTAACCAAGCTACCTCTTCCTTGGTCTAGCGGCACTCCGCCCTAACCGAGCTACCCTTCTTTCTTGGTCTAGTGGCACTCCGCCCTAACCAAGCTACCTCTTTCTTGGTCTAGCGGCACTCCGCCCTAACCGAGCTACCCCATTTCCTGGTTTAGCGGCACTCCGCCCTAGCCGAGCTACCTCATTTCTTGGTTTACCGGCACTCCGCCCTAGCCGAGCTACCCATGCCTCGGTTAGCGGCACTCCGCCCTAATCAGGCCACTTCATCTTGGTCAATGGCACTCCGCCCTGATCAAGCTACCCTCTCCCTGGTCCAGTGGCATCTCGCCCTACCCAAGCTGCCCTCTCTCTCAGCTCGCATACCAAATAAAAAAAAAGAAGAAAAGAAAAGAAAAATGGGGTTAAAAATAGTGATACCCCTCCAGTCTTGTTCAGACATTCTGAACAAGGGCAAAAAATGGTAAAAAACCCGGCTGTGGTGAAAACACGAAAGGGCACTGCAGGCAAAATCGGGTACCCAGCCACGTGAAAACCCGAAAGGGCACGTGGGCAAAAGCAAGAGGGGACTGGCTCCGGTGAAAACCCGAAAGGGCACTTGGGTCATTAATGTGGTAATCCCAAAGAAAAAGCCTCACCTCCCGCCATAAAACTCCTCGTCAATCGACCGGCGCCTTGCCCGATCGACGATTAGACCCACTCAGTATAGGCCCTACGTCTATCCTGATAAAAGTCCTCATACCTTGTCCCAGGTCCCACCGTGATGAAACCTGCTGCTGATCAATGGGCTCACTCACCCGATCAGCAATGAAACCTATCCGGTTTAGACCTTACGTCTATGCCGATAAAACCTATGAAACCCTTGCATTGGTATAAACCCAATACCGATGATAAAACCTGCTGATGGTCGATCGGCACACTGCCCAATCGGCAATGAAACCTGTCCGGTTTAGACCTTACGTCTATGCCGATAAAACCCATGAAATCCTTGCATTGGTATAAACCCAATACCGATGATGAAACCTGCTGCTGGTCGATCGTCACACTGTCCAATCGGCGATGAAACCTATCCAGGCCAGACCTTTCGTCTATCCTGATGAAACCTATGAAATCCTTGCGTCGGTATATACCCAATACCGATGATAAGAGCAGCCGCCAATGAAGCAGCACATCGCCTGACCTGTGCTGAAGTCCCAATTCAAGAGATATATATATATGTATATAAAAAATGGGGTTAAAAATAGAGATACCCCGCCAGACTTGTTCGGACATTCTGAACAAGGGCAAAAATGGCCGAAACCCAGCTGTGGTGAAAACCCGAAAGGGCACTGCAGGCAAAATCGGGTACCCCGCCACGTGAAAACCCGAAAGGGCGCGTGGGCAAAAGCAAGAGGGGGCTGGCTCCGGTGAAAACCCGAAAGGGCACTTGGGTCAGTAATGTGGTAATTCAAAGTTCCGTGCCAACAGGCACGCTGCCCTTACTTCCCCTTCGCTGATAAAACCTTCTGTTGGTCATCTGGCTCCATGCCCCACCGACGATAAAACCTCTCCAGGAAAGACCTTACGTCCGTCCTGATGAAATCAACACACCCTCTTTCAAATGTCCCACCTGCGAAAAAACCTGTTGGAATAGACCTTACGTCTGTCCTGACGAGACCTACACCTTCACGTACGTCCCGCCGTTGATCCACCGGCACCTCGCCCGATCAATGATGAAATCCTCTGTCCGGTTTAGACCTTACGTCTATTTTGATGAAACTCATGAAATCCCTTTGCATCGGTATAAACCCAATATCGATGATGAAACCAACTGTTGATCGATTGGCACCCTGCCCGATCAATGATGAAACTCTAGCCAGTTTAGACCTTTCGTCTATGCTGATGAAACTCTTCTTTGTGTCGATATAAACCCAATATCGATGATGAAACCAACTGTTGATCGATTGGCACCTTGCCCGATCAATGATGAAACCCTATCCAGTTTAGACCTTACGTCTATTCTGATAAAACATATGAAATCCCCCTTGCATCGATATAAGCTCAATATCGATGATGAAGTCAACCGTTGGCTGATCGGTACATCGCCCGGCCAATGATACAATCTGTCCAGTTCGGACTTTATGGCCGTTCTGATGAAAACCCCATACCCTTTTTCAATGTCCCACCTGCTATAACCTCTACTCGGTCTAGACCTTTCGTCTATTCCGATGAAGCCTCTTCTTTCACATTTCTGCAAATTGTCTCCCTCGCAGCACATATTGCCAAGAGGGACGATTGCTGCTACCAACAGAATCCGGTTTAAGCACCTCCCCGGATGCCGTCACGCGGTGGAGCGAGTTCCCCATCCTTTCTCTGAGGGGGTGGATGCTCTCCTGCCAAGTACGGGCCATTCGCATGAGGAATTGCTAAAACCGCTACCCCACTTCTCAAAGTGATAAAACCACATGCAGAAGAAAATGGATACGCGTGAAGCCAAAGATTTCTTTTCATTAATAAGTGAGTACATAAAGGGCCCCGAGGGGACGTTGTATCGCAAAAGAGTACAAAAGAAAAAGAAAGAGAAGGTGGTTCATGGCTGCCTGAAGATATCCTCGAAAGCCAGAAGACCCACATAAGGGGCGGCGCCCAGTTCATGAAGACGAGCCTCCTCCTCCTGCAGTCGAACGGACTCGTCTTGAAAGGACGCCACCTGCCCCTCTAATAGAGCTGCTTCTTCCTCGAGCTGCGGTCGAGAAGTTGTTAGCTACGGCAGCTCAGCTCGGAGATCGGACAGTTCCGCTTCCAGGGTAGTTATCCGGTCGCGCACAAACTGCTCCCGCTCCGCCAAAGACTGCATTTGGCACTGTCGCTCCTGAAGAATAGAGTTCATCTTCGCCAGCTCGGATTTGCATTCCATTCTTTGCAACTTCAAAGCCGCCAGTTTGTCAGACATGATACGTGTCAAGAAATCCTGGCGATGAACAAATTTTAACAATAAAAGAACCCGCTGGGCCCATATTTCTGTGGGACATCCCATCGCCTGCAAGCCGGCGGTGAAGCGCTCGGCTATCTCCTTCAACTGTGGATAGCTTAGTCCGGGCTGGGACTCCACTAGCTGGCGCAGCATGCCCAGGTGTTGCCAGACAAAACTCTCAGGAGAAGTAAAGCCAGGCAAAGGAAGAGGAGCTACTTCCAAGGTTACTTCATTATCAATGTCCGCCCATAGGGTGATATCCGGCTGCGAAGAAGAAGATGGGAGGTCTACCGAAGGTACCAACTGAGCTCTCCCTACAACCTCTGGCGTGGCCAAGAGATCTTCCACTTCCATCTCCTCGGAAGCGGCCGTCTGAATACCCTCAGATGCAACTTCAAGCACCTCCTCCTCAGATTCTGAAAGTATGGAGATAGAGTCCAGGGCGGTTACGGGCAATACTCCCAGTTCCGTAGCAGCCACCTCTCCTTCTTCCATCTCCGCTTCGGTGGCCAATTCCTTCAATGTCGAGGCCGCGGAGGCCACAGTCTGAAGAGGCAAAGGTTCACCCTCCATGATTGATGTTGTGGGAATTGTTGACTCAGGAGCGATGGTCATCACTGCGGCCGGTATGAAAGCAGAACTTCTGGCTAGATGAGCTTCGCCTCTGAAATCTGAAGCCCTGATAGGAGTGCATCTGTCTCCTGAGGCCCCCAGGTCCAACGATGCTAAATCTGTTGAAGACTGTATTCGCATTGGAACAGGGCGAATGACCTCAGGAGCCCCCACGCAGGATAAAGGTAGAAAAGGGACAATAGCCCAGTTTGCAGAAGAAACCTCCATAAAAGTTACAGTTGTGTCTGAGCTGACGGTGATAGGGCCCTGAGATCAAAGCAAAACAACCTTCAGCACTAAATGAAGATGCAGATGAAGCAGCAAGCCTGAAAGGGGACCCACCTTTGAAGCAGGGTTCACATCCTCGAAGTGGGGCGAAAGAGGAGGAAACTCCGAAGTTGAAGCGACAAAGAGTGAAGATATGTCGATCTCGGTGTCGAGCCCGGCAAACTCCTCTTGCAACTCCTCCTCGAAAGACGGCACCAGCAGCTTAGCAGGCTGAAAAGACAGAGCACCTTTTGCAAGTACGAGCGGGGCTTCTGATTCAGGAGCATCCCCCTCACTGCCGCTGAAAGCCACTTCCTCCTCATCAGAGACGATTGTAGAGCTACCCGATGATATTTCTACCCTGGCTACATGCTGTGGGGACGCCTCTAAAGCATGTCGGGATGTGGACCTGATGTGACACAACCTCGGACTTAAGCAAGCAATCACAAATAGCATTCAAATGGGCCTTAATGGGCCACCGCTCTCCCGTCGCACTCTATACCCGGAGTGACTTGGCGATGCCAAGTGTGAAGTATGGGAATGGGCCCTTGCTGGTAGAGGGCCAGCAAGGCCAAGGTTTGACTCCCAAAGGTTGGATGCCCAAATCAATTGGGGCCGACAAAGTGCGCAAAGGCACCGGTTCACACTACCCCACGGCGGTCACTCTAAGTCATGGACTTGAGGACCGGGCGCTCCCTCACAAATTCAGCGGCGCATGAAGCAAATATTGAAAGAGTAATACTATTGAGCAAGGATGAGACACTTACTCGACCGGTTTGAAGAAACCGGTCCCGGTCGGAGACGAGGGCGAGCGGGGAGGCGGTGGTTCCCCACACGCCGCGGCGGTGTCGCTTGACCTGCCCAAAGAAGTACAAAACTACACCTCACGCAGGAGGGGGATCTTGGGGTGGGGGTTAAAATGTTACAACCAAAACTACCACCACGCAGGGTGGGGCCTTCAGCCGGCCAAGCGGGGAGGGGAGAAAAGCTCTCGATTACTAAGTGACGTCCGGTGCGATATCAGCCTCGTTCTGGCCTGCAGGACAGGGTGATGAGGTTGAGGTTGCCACGGACTCGTCCGGACTCCGAATTGAGTGAAACCAACTCCTACAGCTTCCTGACTTGAAGGGGATGACTGTAGAATTTTTGAGGATGCTCTGTTGGTCGGTGGTGACAGCTCCAGCAGAAGGAAGGAGATCGCTCTGTCTGGCCGCAGGCTGACCTGGACTGGAACAGAAAATTGCAGAGATCACTGTGCGCTCTCCCGATCTCTAATCAGCACGAAAACAGCGGCGACATCTTCGTGGTCGAAGTAGCTTTCAGCAGAAAGTGACGGGGCAGCGTTCTGATGTCGATGGCGAGCGGGGCACCCGGAACAGTACTCACTGGTCGAAGCAGACTGCCAAAGAAGGACTGGACAGAAGGGGAGAGAAAAAATGATAACTCTACTCCCCGGTGGCCGAATGCAGCTCCGCTTCCTGATCTTGAAAGAGGACTGGACGGGGAAGAACTTTGTTGAAGGAACTTGGGCCTGATTCAGCCTGAGTAAACCGTGAGATGGCAGTCTCCTAGGTTCTGGTTCTGGATGAAGGCCTTCTTGCGCGATGGTGGGAGAATGGCTCTATCTGGCAGCTCCGACCTCGGATCGTGTTGCTTCCACCTCGCTTGTGAAGTAGACTGGAAGGCCTTTCCAGAAAGGTAGGCCACGCCTTCAGGAACACTAGGAGGAAGCCGTGGTCGATGCTGCAACTCGGGGCTGATCTGCTGGTCTGCACAGCTCCAACCTGAAACTGAAATGAGAGGGAGAGGTGGCTTCTTTGGTGGAGGGAAGTGGTAGGGGCGACCTAAGGGTGAGTGGGGCTCTAGTGGGGTGGAGAAAAGAGCTAATGGTGATGGTGGAATGAGGGGGAGAATGGCTGGAAGCAAATGCTAGCAGGTGGAGGAGGAAGATGAGGGTGTGAGAGAGGGAATGGGGGAATGAAGGGGGCGAACTTGGCAAGAAGGGAGGTAATGGAAGGGGGCGGCCAAAACAAGTGGAGGGAAGGGAATTTCAAATTTGAATTGGCCTAGGAAGGTGGAGGATTGTGTGGGAACTAGTGGGATTGCCTTGGGAGGGAGGAGATTGTGTTGGAAGTGGAGAAGATGCCACCTAGGGACAATGGGAGTGGAGTAATGGCAACTTGGGGAAGTGGAGGGGTATTGAATGAGGTGGGTGGTGGTTGGGAGTTGAAGGGGAAGGGAGGAGAGAGAGAAGGGGGTGAACCCCTTAGTGGGAGGAGAGAGAAGAGAGAGAGGAGGGGGGGTATGGGATTCACTCCCTAGGGTACTCACCCTATCTTAGTGGACTCTCTCCAAATTGAACAAAAGTGTAGACTTAACTCAAAAGGATTCATTTCTTCATTAACTTCAAATGAGGGGGAGTGGGGTCCTATTTATAGGCAACCCACTCTTTACAATAAGTCCCTGACAAAATAAGCAACTACAAATAACCAAGGGGGGGTGGGGGCGCCAATGGGCCTAGCCTAACGAATTGGGCCCAATAGCCTCATTAGACAGCATGATGATACAAAAACATAGGAAAATAAGTGCTAGACCTAGGGAAATGACTCCAATAAAATGAAAATACATCAAAATGACACAAAGGAAAGCTACTAAATGGATAAGGGGCCTTAATAGAGTGAGGCCCAAACTCAACCAGCTCCCGAATGTGAAGAAGTGGACCCGAGCCAAAGGGAATCGTGGGTGATACCTCCATCAAATCCCCTGGGCCGCGAAGAGCTCGACTCCGTCGAGTAAGGATCCATCCGACTAAGGTACCACTCGAGGAGGTCCGGATCCAATCGCTGGAGGTCCTCCCGACTCACCCATGAGTCTTCCGACGGAGGCCGATCCTTCCACCTGACGAGATAGCGCTCATATACCTTGCTCCGGGTGGTAGTGACCTGCTCATCCAATATTCGTTCAATGCGATCGCGCTGAGCTCTCTTGGCTAGTGGACTCTCCTCACGGGTGGGTACTCTCTCAAAGGAAGAAGTAGGCTCAATCTCCTCACTAGGTCCCACCGTGGGGCCCTTGTATGGCACTAAGTCGGCGACATTGAATGTAGGACTTACCCCATAATCCTCAGGGAGATCTAACTCATAAGCATTTGCACCAATGCGCCTCAAGACCTGGAAGGGCCCAGTCCCACGTGGCCTCAACTTGGAGTTGGCTCCTGGGGAGAGCCTCTCCGTCCTTACCATCACAAAGTCACCCACTTGGAACTCTAAGTGACGCCGGTGAGAGTCGGCCAACCTTTTATAAGCCTCATTTTTCATGCTAATGTGCTTGCGAATTTCCTCATGCAATTCCCTAATATGTTGTGCAAAAGACTCGGCAGAAATGGACACTCTAGCATGCTGGGGAAGGGGAATGAGGTCGGATGGCTTTCTTGGTTTGTACCCATGCACGGCTTCAAATGGACTCATCCCTATTGACTTATTGACGGAATTGTTGTATGCAAACTCAGCCTGTGGTAAGATGAGATCCCAATTTCCTGGCCGATCCTCAACAAGACTCCTAAGGAGGTTCCCTAGACTCCGGTTGACCACTTCAGTTTGGCCATCCGTTTGGGGGTGGTAGGCAGTGGAGAATTTGAGGAGGGTACCCATCATGTGCCAAAGAGTCTTCCAAAAATAGCTAGTGAATTTGACATCCCTATCGGAGACTATGGTCTTGGGCAGCCCATGGAGGCGGACTACCTCATCAAAGAATAACCGGGCTACATGGGAGGCATCGGATGTTTTGGAGCATGGGATGAAGTGGGCCATTTTGAAAAATCTATCAACCACCACATAGATGGAGTCATGCTTCCTAGAGGTCTTGGGTAAGCCTAGCACAAAGTCCATGCTCAAATCTTACCATGGTCGGTCGGGAATGGGAAGTGGGGTGTATAGGCCGGTGTTTTGCTTCACCTGCTTGGCCGAAGCACACGTGCGACATTGACCCACTATCTTGCCTACATCTCTCTTGAGGCTCGGCCAATAAAATTGACCCTCAACTAAGGCAATGGTTTTGTGGACCCCAAAATGACCGGCTAACCCTCCAGCATGTAATTCCCAAACCAAGAAATCTCGAAGAGAGGTCCGGGGAATGCAAAGCCTTGGCCCCTTGAAGAGGAACCCATCCTCTAAAATAAATCCCTCATTCTCCTTGCTAGAATGAGTGGTCAAGTTGGCATAGATTTGCCCAAAGTCGGGGCAACCAGGGTACTCGTCCTTGACCTTATCAAAACCAATCACTTCCACTTGGATAGTGGATAACAAGGACATCTTCCTACTAAGGGCATCTGCGGCCTTATTCTCACTCTCGGCCTTGTGTTTGATGACAAAGGTGTAGGATTGGATGAACTCAACCCATCGGGCATGTCGGGCATTCAACTTTTGTTGGGAATTGAGGTATTTGAGGGCCTCATGGTCGGAAAAGATGACAAACTCTTTGGGAAGCAAGTAATGTCTCCAGTGTCGGACGGATTGGACCACGGCATAGAACTCCTTGTCATAGGTGGAGTATCTAGTCCTAGCATCACATAGCTTCTCACTAAAGTAGGCGACCGGGTGTCCCTCTTGACTAAGAATCCCTCCTATCCCTATCCCGGATGCATCACAAGTGACCTCAAAAACTTTGGAGAAATCGGGAAGGCATAGGACCGGGGCTTGGGTCAACTTTTCCTTAAGCTCAAGGAAGGCTTTAGAGGCGGCTTTGGTCCAAACAAAGGTTCCCTTCTTGAGACAATCAGTTATTGGGCCGGTGATAGTGCTAAACCCTCGAATGAATCTCCTATAGAATGTGGCCAACCCATGGAAACTCCTAACCTCATGAAGGGTGTGGGGCTCCGGCCAATCGGTCCATGGAGACTCCTTTGGTTGACACCACAATCCTAGGAAGGTGATGGAAGTGGTCATGAAATGACACTTTCCTAGGTTGGCAAATAGGCTTTCTTGCCGGAGGACGGTGCAAACCTTCCTAAGGTGGTCAAGGTGGGCCTCATGGGTTTGGCTATAGATGAGAATATCATCAAAGTATACCACTAGAAAATTCCCAATGAAAGGCCTAAGTACCTCCGTCATAAGACGCATGAAAGTACTTGGGGCATTAGAAAGCCCAAATGGCATGACTAACCACTCAAAGAGACCATCCTTGGTCTTGAAGGCCGTTTTCCACTCATCCCCGGGCCTTACCCTAACTTGGTGGTAGCCACTCTTGAGATCTATCTTAGAGAAGATGGTGACTCTGGCTAGCATATCCAACATGTCATCAAGCCTAGGGATGGGGAACCTATACTTGACGGTAATCTTGTTAATGGCCCGGCTATCCACACACATCTGCCATGATCCATCTTTCTTGGGGGTAAGGAGGGCCGGGACGGCACATGGACTCTTACTAATGCGGATGAAGCCCTTCCTAATGAGTTCCTCTATTTGCCTCCTAAGTTCGGCATGTTCCGTGGGATTGAGGCGATAATGAGGAAGGTTTGGAAGGGTGGCTCCCGGTACTAGATCGATTGCGTGTTGCACATCACGCATGGGAGGGAGTTGGTCCGGGAGCTCTTCCGGGAACACATCATGGAATTCTTCCAAAAGTTGTTGGATTTCTATGGGATGGGGGTTAGAAGGGGTAGGTTCCCCTAAGCATATGACTACCGCACACAATGGCACCCCTTGAGCAATTTCCTCTTCAAGCTCTTTCCTAGTGATGAGATGAAGACCTTTGGTCAACCCCGTGGTTCTACTTTGTTTTGGGGTTTGGATAAGGGCTTGGGTTGGAGGGGTGGAGTTCCCCGAGACTTGTGGAGTGGTGGGGTGTGATCCTTGAGGGAGAGGGTCCTTCTTGGGCATGGGTCAAGGTGGGGAGGGGTTAAGACGGATAGTCTTACCCTCATTCTCAAAGGTGCATATGTTGCTTCTCCCTAAAATGGTGGCATCCACATCATAGAGCCATGGTCTTCCTAAAAGGATGCTACCCACTTCCATGGGTATGACGTCACACCATATTTGGCCATGGTAGGAAGAGAAAGTGAGAGGCACTAGGCATTGGGTGTTGACCGGGATGGAGTTGTTGTTGATCCATGAGACCCGGTATGGACTTGGGTGGGGAGTGAGAGTAAGCCCAAGGAGCTTGACGGTGTCGGGTGACACGGCATTAACACAACTACCACTATCCAAGATCACTTTCCTCACATGGTTCTCTATCTTGATAAAGGTGTGGAAGATTGAGGTCCGACGCCAATCCTCTTCTTGAGGTTGGGTGAGGATGCACCTAATGACTCCTAGATGGGAGTTGTTTGAAGGAGTGGAGTGATCTAGACCCGACTCTAGATATTGGGCTTCATACTCCTCTTCCCAATCTAGTGAGGCTTCATGTTCCTCAACGTCATTTTCTTGTTCCTTTTGGGGTTGAACTTCTTCCTCAATAAGCAAACTAGATAACCCCTTAGATGGACATTGTCCCGCAAAATGACCAAACCCTTGACACCTATAGCATTGTTGGCGCCCTCTTCCCGGGGTGGCTCCTACACTTGGTCCTTTGGGGTTGTCATCCTTCCGTGGGAGAGGATGACTAGGAACGAGCTTGTTTGGAGTGATGGGTAGGGGAGGATTGTAGGACCTTAAAGGGGCATTCCCACTTGGGCTAGGAGCTCTCATGGGAGTGGGTGGAATGGGACGTGGTCCCAAGTTTTTGGGATCGGTTGGTCGGGGAGTGATAAATCGGGAACTCCTAGAAAACCTTTCCACATCTCTAGCTACTTGGTAAGCTAGCTCAAGGTTGTCAACGTCTCTCATGAATAGTTCCCTCTTGATGTGGCTTTGAAGCCCATTCCTAAAGCGGGATAAGGTGACGTCCGGATCCTCATGGACTCCACACTTTAAAAGATAGGAGTCAAATTTTTCAATGTACTCTACCACGGTCTTCCCTTCTTGGGTGAGGCTTTGCCATTCATCTAGGAGCATTTGGTGGTAGGTTCGGGGGAGGTATTTGTTCCTAAGTTGGTTTTTCATATCCGCCCAAGTGTCAATAGGCTCTTCCCGCCTAACCCATCTTAGACCCTCTTGGTTTAGCCAATAAGTTTTGGCCAACTTAGTGAGATGCATCTTAGCCAATCTAACTCTCCTTTGGTCGGACATGGGGTACCATTCAAAGTATTGGTCCATGGCGGTCTCCCATTCTAGGTAAACACTAGGTTCATGTGAACCATCAAAATTTGGGGCCTCTACCTTGATCATCCTTAAAAGGGGGTCATCCGGATCATCCCGTGGACGCCGGTCATGGTTTTGATGGGGGCGAGGCCTCTCATAATCATAATAATGGTCATGGTCCATATCCTCCCTATAAAATTCAGCATGTGGGTGATGGGCTCTTGGGCCGTTGTTCCTTGGGTGGAACTCATCCCTATGAGGCTCTACATGTGGAGGGTGGACTCTTGGGCCTTGGTTCCTTTGGGGAAAACCATTCCTATGGAACTCACCATGTGGTGGAGGGGCTCTTGGCTCATTGATCCTTGGGTGAGGATCTTCTCTATGAGGCTCATCATGCGGAGGGGGAATTCTAGGCTCATTGTTCCTTGGGCGGAACTCTTGGTCTTCTAACCGAGCAATTCGATTGGTAATGGACTCTAGTTGGGCAAGGATGGTTGTGAGGGCAGCATCTACCCTATCCATGTGGCCTTGGGGTCCCTCCCTAGGCACATCTTGGTTGAGTTGGTGAGGATTGGGATCCATTGGTGGAGCCGAACACGATGAACCGGGTTGATAGCTAGCACCACTACGGGTGGACATGCAAGACAAAGGGCCAAAGTGGTTGGACACACTATGCAAAGGTCCTAGGACTTAGACTTGATAGAGACAAGTCAAGGACTTGCTCTGATACCACTTGATGTGACACAACCTCGGACTTAAGCAAGCAATCACAAATAGCATTCAAATGGGCCTTAATGGGCCACTGCTCTCCCGTCGCACTCTATACCCGGAGTGACTTGGCGATGCCAAGTGTGAAGTATGGGAATGGGCCCTTGCTGGTAGAGGGCCAGCAAGGCCAAGGTTTGACTCCCAAAGGTTGGATGCCCAATTCAATTGGGGCCGACAAAGTGCGCAAAGGCACCGGTTCACACTACCCCACGGCGGTCACTCTAAGTCATGGACTTGAGGACCGGGCGCTCCCTCACAAATTCAGCGGCGCATGAAGCAAATATTGAAAGAGCAACACTATTGAGCAAGGATGAGACACTTACTCGACCAGTTTGAAGAAACCGATCCCGGTCGGAGACGAGGGCGAGTGGGGAGGCGGTGGTTCCCCACACGCCGCGGCGGTGTCGCTTGACCTGCCCAAAGAAGTACAAAACTACACCTCACGCAGGAGGGGGATCTTGGGGTGGGGGTTAAAATGTTACAACCAAAACTATCACCACGCAGGGTGGGGCCTTCAGCCGGCTAAGCGGGGAGGGGAGAAAAGCTCTCGATTACTAAGTGGCGTCCGGTGCGATATCAGCCTCGTTCTGGCCTGCAGGATAGGGTGATGAGGTTGAGGTTGCCACGGACTCGTCCGGACTCCGAATTGAGTGAAACCACCTCCTACAGCTTCCTGACTTGAAGGGGATGACTTTAGAATTTTTGGGGATGCTCTGTTGGTCGGTGGTGACAGCTCCAGCAGCAGGAAGGAGATCGCTCTGTCTGGCCACAGGCTGACCTGGACTGGAACAGCAACTTGCAGAGATCACTGTGCGCTCTCCCGATCTCTGATCAGCACAAAACCAGCGGAGACGTCTTCGTGGTCGAAGTAGATTTCAGCAGAAAGTGACGGGGCAGCGTTCCGATGTCGATGGCAAGCGGGGCACCGAGAACAGTACTCACTGGTCGAACCAGACTGCCAAAGCAGGACTGGACAGAAGGGGAGAGAAAAAATGATAACTCTACCCCCCGGTGGCCGAATGCAGCTCCGCTTCCTGATCTTGGAAGAGGACTGGACGGGGAAGAACTTTATTGAAGGAACATAGGCCTGATTCAGCCTGAGTAAACCGTGAGACGGCAGTCTCCTAGGTTCTGGTTCTGGATGAAGGCCTTCTTGCGCGATGGTGGGAGAATGGCTCTATCTGGCAGCTCCGACCTCGGATCGTGTTGCTTCCACCTCGCTTGCGAAGTAGACTGGAAGGCCTTTCCAGAAAGGTAGGCCACGCCTTCAGGAACACTAGGAGGAATCCGTGGTCGATGCTGCAACTCGGGGCTGATCTGCTGGTCTGCACAGCTCCAACCTGAAACTGAAATGAGAGGGAGAGGTGGCTTCTTTGGTGGAGGGAAGTGGTAGGGGCGACCTAAGGGTGAGTGGGGCTCTAGTGGGGTGGAGAAAAGAGCTAATGGTGATGGTGGAATGAGGGGGAGAATGGCTGGAAGCAAATGCTAGCAGGTGGAGGAGGAAGATGAGGGTGTGAGAGAGGGAATGGGGGAATGAAGGGGGCGAACTTGGCAATAAGGGAGGTAATGGAAGGGGGCGGCCAAAACAAGTGGAGGGAAGGGAATTTCAAATTTGAATTGGCCTAGGAAGGTGGAGGATTGTGTGGGAACTAGTGGGATTGCCTTGGGAGGGAGGAGATTGTGTTGGAAGTGGAGAAGATGCCACCTAGGGACAATGGGAGTGGAGTAATGGCAACTTGGGGAAGTGGAGGGGTATTGAATGAGGTGGGTGGTGGTTGGGAGTTGAAGGGGAAGGGAGGAGAGAAAGAAGGGGGTGAACCCCTTAGTGGGAGGAGAGAGAAGAGAGAGAGGAGGGGGGGTATGGGATTCACTCTCTAGGGTATCTCACCCTATCTTAGTGGAATCTCTCCAAATTGAACAAAAGTGTAGACTTAACTCAAAAGGATTCATTTCTTCATTAACTTCAAATGAGGGGGAGTGGGGTCCTATTTATAGGCAACCCACTCTTTACAATAAGTCCCTGACAAAATAAGCAACTACAAATAACCAAGGGGGGGTGGGGGCGCCAATGGGCCTAGCCTAACGAATTGGGCACAATAGCCTCATTAGACAGCATGATGATACAAAAACATAGGAAAATAAGTGCTAGACCTAGGGAAATGACTCCAATAAAATGAAAATACATCAAAATGACACAAAGGAAAGCTAATAAATGGATAAGGGGCCTTAATAGAGTGAGGCCCAAACTCAACCAGCTCCCGAATGTGAAGAAGTGGACCCGAGCCAAAGGGAATCGTGGGTGATGCCTCCATCAGGACCGGGTAATTATGCGCCTGGCCGGAACAGTACCCCGCTTCGACTGAGTCTTGTGACCCTCCGGAGGCTGAATCGGCTCTTCTGTCATCCTTTCAATGTCAGTCTGCTCCTCGGCTGCCACTTCAACAGAAAAGCGATCTCTGAGGGTTATAGTAGAAAAAGCAATAGAAGTGCGAAACAGATGAGAAAGCACACTTACCCCCCGCCTCACTAGCCGGCGTGGGGGAAGGCAGCCTGGTCTCTGCTTCGGAGGGTGCCACAATTGGCTCTTGAGCTGCGCAAAAAGGGAAAGGGTCAGAGTCGAAGACTTCTTTGGAAATCTGCAAAAGATGATGAAGAATGCAAATGCAAGCTAATGATGTTACCCTGAACCGGTGTCTGAGCAGCCTCCCTTTGCAACTCATACTCATCGAATGAGGGAATGTTGGGGAGAGGGGTCCCAGTGTCCATCGCCACCGAAGTCGACTGCTGAACATGGTCCTTCTTGGCCTTCCTAGCCTTCCCAACTGCAGCCTTGACTGCGGAAGCCTTCCTCTTCTTGCCAGGAGGTAGGGGAGCAGTGGTCGGTGCTGCAGCCGGGACTTTGAAATAAGTAGGCTTCTCGGCCTGCGCAATAATCTTTCTATAGAGCCCTTGCCGCTTTATATCAGGCCGGTCTGTTGAAAATGGCAGAATGGTGATGGGATCAGTGGGTGCGAAATTCAGATGCTAAACAGAAAACACTGCAATCAGAAAAGAAGAAATCTTACCTGCCGGGCCGTCGTAGAATACAGAAAGTGGCCAGTACAGATAAGCTACCTCCTTGGAGCGGGAAGCAGCCTCCTTGATGAGCCATCACACATCACCAAATATCTGGCACTTCTCTACTAAAGCTGCCAGATCATTATGGCCGTGAGAGTCAAGGCATCGAAATAAGTCAAGATGGTCCATGCCCCAACCATCGACATAATGAAATGATATAAACAGTGGCTTGTTCAATATGCCGGCTATCGGGCTTTCTGCAGATAATCCATGCAAATTCAGCAGAATGAACAGCCAGGATGTTTGCCTATAGTACGTCTGAGTTCTATCTTCTCGGCGTACAAACGTCCTATATGGATGAAATTTATCAATTGGAACCTTCCAAGGAGCTACTGTAGGGAGCGGCTCTTCAACAGGGAATGGGTACTGCTGCTCCTCCAAGCGAGCGCCTCCCACACGGCATAAATGCTTCAAGGTCTTCATGAAAGTGTCTTCATTGATAGCAGCAAAGACAGGGACAAGCGGCTCAGAACTCTTTTCCTTCAATGCCCGACGTTGAGTCAGATAATTCTCCGCCTCCCTCGGATGCTGTGAGTAAAGTTTTCTCAAGTGGGCCTCAGGAATATCAAACACCGGCCCAGGTTGCTGTTTCAGGAAGGAGCGCTCTGCCACATCCCAGAAGGCACCCCTACCGTCCCTGTAAAAACCGGTCCAGATGTTCCACCATTTGATATATTCCGATGTTACCCGGGGAACACGGTTAGAAACAGTGGGCACCCTGAAAACTACATCGTCCTGGCGATGATAGAAATCCCACCACAACCGGCCTTCGCCAACAATGACGGACCCGTGCTTGGCCCGGCTATCCAAAGGAAACTGAGCAGCTGAGGTGGGGATGTGCTGGTCGTAGCCGAAGTTCCGCCCAAATCGGAACGGATAGTATGGCTCCAAAAGAAAAAGGCCACCCTTCCTGAAAACTAAAACACTGGGCCGAATAGCCATGGCCCATCTGACTAGCTCCGGCTCCAGGATAGGCCGAGCAACTTCAGCCCCTGTGACAGGATGAGCATAAGTCTCTATCTCTTCCAGCTTGCACTCTCTCTGAGGATCAATCAAAGGAGCTGAACCTACCGCCAAGCTCCAGAAATGAATGCTACCAGGGGCATCCACTGGTACCCTTATCAGTCGGCCCCTTATTTTAAACAACTGATCATAAAAGGGACCAGACTCAGCACTGGCGAATTCGATCATTCTAGGCAACACCGTATCTGCCTGCAAGGTTCTCGGAGCCAACTTAGGGAATATACTGCAAACCCAGGCGTTGAAGAAGTGAAAAGGACCCACGGTCCTCAAAGAACGGGGAGTCCGATGCTTGTGCAGGTCCCCCAAAGATTTATATATCAAACACAGGGCCACTGGGCAAAGCGACAGCTTCATCCCCCATGCCATCTGACAAGCTGGATATATGGCCTCTGGCCGAATGATTGTCTCGTCCCCTTGTGGGAGAGCAAAAGTACACAACCAGAAGGTGAAATAGGCCGCACAATGTGTGATGGGATCTACTCCTGCCGGATTGGGACCACCTTTGCCCGCATGACGCAATGAGGATGGCAGCGCCGACTTATAGCGAGGGGCCCTTATCTGTTTGCTGGCAATTGGACCCAGGGAAGGAAAGTCTGCATACTTCAGGGGACCGTCAAAGAAATACTGGAGCCACTGCCCTATCCGGACCCTCAGTTTGCTGCCTTTCTCTCGGGGATGATAGCCTTTGGAGGACCCTCTGTGGTACGCCAGACAGATGGAGCGGTACACCTTCATCAGATACCGATATGAGAAGTCGATGGAATACTTGCCCTCGTCATCAGAGCTATCCTTCTTGGAATCTGTCAAGCAAACTTCCTCATACGGCTCGCCATCAATGGGCAGACCGGAGAGCTGTGATAAACTCCAGAGGTCCAGGGATGTCTCACCCTCCGCTGTATAAAAAGTGTTGAATAAAGGGCAGAACACTTCGAACATCCCGCAGCACAACCCTCTGGATATGGGATATCGAAATCTAGAAGCGAAAATGCTGTGATATACCCCGGCTCTGATCAGCAGAGGGGCATACTCCTTCAGAACAAACTCTGTGAACTCCACTGCCCCTACTCGGAATAAGTGCGCGTCGGTGATTCTGGTATCCCCGAACCAACCAGCGGCCAAATGGTACTTGAACTGAACGGCCGAACAATTCAGCACGAAGGGCTCTTCGCGATATCCCCACTTTAATGGTGCCAAGATCATGCCATAGCCGGGCTTCTCCCTATGAACTCGGCCGCTAGCATTATCCCACCGGGCAGGTGTGAATTCCGGGGCCCGGGCCAGCATCTTCTTCTCTGGTTCCAGCTCCGATATGCCGAGGACTACATCCCAGTCGCGCTTTTCCCCAGGAAGATAGATGGCCTTGCTGCGATACACTGATTCCTTCAGGCTATCCCGCTCAGCAAGGATGGCAGCTTCAACTACGCGAGCTATCCAGTAGTCTCGCATGCCACCCACTGTGAAAGTCCGGATGAACGGCATCAAATGTCGGTCCTTCGGGAGGTCTGGCCGGTAGCTACCATCCCGCCTGAAGCATGTCTCGGTCGCCGTGGAGTATACCCGGGCCGTCGACACTGTGTCAGTCTCAGAGTCAGACGATTCATCGACTGAAGCAATCCTGTCGTATCCGAAATCCAGACTGTGCACGTTCAGCCAGTTTACTTTGGCTCGTGATATGTCGGGCTGGGCCGATGAGCTAGCACCAACAGCTCCGGAAGATGCAGCATCAGAACTGGAAGCCATTGCAGTGTCTGCAGTCGGAGAAAAAGTGTGAATTAGAAGCCAGTCTTATAAAGATTATAACATGAGACCCTATGAAAATTTCAGCAGCATCTCCCCTTATTCGGGGTCTGCCCAAGGAAAATAGGGAGTCACCAACCAAGAGGGGGTGGTCCCAAAATCAAAAGGGATTAAATCCCCAAAGAACGTCCTGACGGGCGAAGAAAATGAGACGGCCGAGAGAGGAGAAGAAGCTCCCGCCGATGAAAGAAAGCTGAAGAAGAAGAAAGGAAATGAGACGGCCGAGAGGAAAAGATCGCTCGGGCCGAAGAAGAAGAAAGGAAATGAAGAAAGAGAAAGAAGAAGCAAGAATGAGGAAAAGAAGGCTTTCGGCGCCTTAATATAGGGCCCGAAGCAGATGGGTTCTCGGCGCGGCCACATGCGCGCCGAGAACCGCCCAGGCCGAGAGCCCCCGTCGGCCAGAAGGCGCGCCGAGAACCGCCCAGGCCGAGAGCCCCCGTCGGCCAGAAGGCGCGCCGAGAACCCCCAGGCCGAGAGCCCCCTTCGTCCGCGCCGAGTGGTCCCTCGCGCCGAGAAGCTTCGCGCCGAGAGGCTCACGTCGAGAAGTCAGTGCCCTGTGCTGAGAAGCTCCGAAATGCTGAAAATAAAGAAACTGCGAAGATAAAAAAATATGAAAATGAAAGATCCGTGTGCAAAATATTGTTGCAACGAGATGATCAGGTCTGAGAACCTGATTAAAGACAAATTGAGGAAGATACCCTCGAATGATGAAAGACACCTGCAAGCCCCGTGCCGCTTATTCTGCGCTTACGCCGCCCGCAAGTGGGGGGCATTTGTTGACACCTGGAAAATGAACAAGGGTGAAAACATAATTGAAAAGAGGGTCGGACCAACAGTGAAAGACCAATGATGAAGCTCATCAACTGTCTACCCGGCTAAAACCCTTGTCGGCAAAGCTGATGCCCGGTGCCAATGTCACTCAGACGGCAGCACTGATAAAGCAGCAGTCACTCGACTGATGAGACCTTCCAGCCCTTTAATGAGAGCTGTACTACCGTTTCGTCCAAGAATCCATGGATGATATGTCAGGGTAAGTCAGATGTCGGCTTACTGACAGATGTAATATGAGATGAAGATGAAGCCGGTACCGGCAGATGAAGATTACAAAGGCTTTTGCAAAGTCAGAACAGAAGAAGAATGGTCTCCACAGATTATACCCGGCTGAGGTCTTCCCAGACTAAAGCTGATGTCCGAGCTCGTCACCATTCAAGTGACGGTGTCGATAAGATGATACCCGATTTTATCACCATTCAGATGGCAATACCGATGAAACCCCTGTCTACGGACTGATGAAACCCCTGTCTACGGACTGATGAAAACCGTAATGATGATCTCGATACAAGATATGTCATCAATGAAAGGCCCTTTCGGGTGATGATGCACTTAAAAAGTCCCAAGTGGGCCTGTGTGAAGGTCACGCCGAGAGCCTGTGATCGAAGCCCAAAGCTGCGCCGAGAGGTGGGATTCGAGCGCGCCGGGAAGCCCGTTTCAAGCGCGCCGTGATAGTATCTGCCGAGAAGGAAAAGGAGGATGGATATAAAAACCCTCTTCCTTCGAACGAAGAGGGGGCGGACAAAAAAAAGAGGAGAATAGAAAAAAAGAGAACAGGATAGAAGAATAGAAAAAGAATAGAGAGGGAGTCTTGCCAGGAGAGAGAGAGAGACCCCCCCCTCGGCTGAGAGAAGAGAAGAAGCATAAGAAAAAGAAGAAGAAAAGGCTCCAGGTGGGCTGCTAGGGGGAGGGAGAGGAGTCAATGCTCCGCCCTCCCCCCCCCCCCCCCCCCATGTTCGCTGTTCCTTTTTCATTGTTCTCCGTATGTAGTAGTCCAAGTCTTAGTGCTTCGATTATTCATATGATTCTCCCCCTGTTCCTCCCCTTTATGTTTCTCGGCTTCAGTCCTGCAGTCGATGTAAATAATGGTAGTGGGATGAAATAAATGCAGTTGCCGTGATGGATATTAGGCAATATGAGCTTCCCCTGTCTCTATACGCATGCGTATTGTTTGTCTGAATGCCCCATGGGCGGAACGATTCAAGCTTCAGAGTTGAGTCTGTTCTTAGAGCAGGGATGAAGATAGAACTCCCACCCCTGTTTAGTGGGTCGTTGGGTTCTATTATCTCCTCCCTTCCTGTCTCAATGGTATGCCCTCCGTATACGTTCGAGTTTTTCCCCTCGAGCCTCTTGTGCTGTTCGGGAACCAGAGACATCAATCTCTTGGTTTCCCGGACTGCCGGCTATAAAAGATGTATTTGAACCCGCAGATGAACGCAACCCTGGGTCTTCACTCTAACCGTTGAGTGATTAAGACCTGGAGTCCCGACGCCGAGGGTTCTTTCATCACCGTTTTGCTTCTTCGATGCCACTGTGCTAGTCTGGGGGATCAGAGACAGCCATCTCTTGACCCCCCCAGACGTCTGGCAGCAGATAGATGAAAGCTACTCAGGGCCCTAACGATGGCCTCTCCTCCTCCTGATGATTTGGTCTCTCAGCTTCCCTGGCATCCCTCTAGCAGAGGCATCCATGAAACCTCCTCCTGCACCCCCGATTCGGTCTCACTCTGAGCCACAAAACCCAGAAACTCCCGGATAGAGTACCGCAATCAAACCCTGAAATCCTTCCGCAAAACCACCTTCTCGGCGTGCAAAATTCCCCGCCGAGAGCTGTCCCACCGAGATGCCCTCTCCCCCAGCTAAACGACAAACCCTGCCATTTAAACCTTTTTCACGTGAGCCTCCATGCAAGCCTCTCGGCGCCAGGCTCCCGGCGCGGCCAGGAGAGCGCCGGGAAGCTCCACGTCGAGACCCCCTCCCCTATAGGCCTATTCAAACCCCTCCATGCAAGCCTCTCGGCGCCACCTTCTCGGCGCGGCCAGGAGCGCGCCGGGAAGCCGCCGCCGAGACCCCCCTTTTTGAACCAATAAACCCCCGCCGAGAGGCCCTTTGGCCAGCCAAGAAACCACCGCCGAGACCCCCCTTTGGCCAACCAATAAACCTCCGCCGAGACCCTCCTCTGGCAGATAGAAAGCCATGCCGAGACCCACCTTCTTGGCCAATTGAAGTCCAGTCAGAGGCTCCTCTCTGCACTACCATCTGTCAACCTTCTGATTTCTTCAGACATATGCCCCGGGGATGTTCAGAGATCATCATGGATGCCTTGAGAAGACACAGTAATGGGGAAGACCTCCCCTACAGTCCTCATTCCCGATCCGGATTTCACCCTTATGAACCCAAAGGGCCATGTGATTACATGAGTTTCGAGGGATTTCAAGGGGATATTAAACGATGGCATAAATGCAAGCGATGTCCCGGGGCCCGGTGCCCATCCTCGTTCGGTCGTCATCCCGACATTCCGTGGATGATGACCTATTCTCTCTTGGCATAATCCAAGTTGAGCGGACATGCTACCGAAATTTATGCATATCCTATTGGGTGACTATGATGTTCTCCCTCTCAACCCCATCGGCCCACGGAAGTATGCCTTTGCATGCCCTCCGATGGTCCCTCCAAGGGGGATATAGATGTGCCATCGCACCTACATGGAGCGTGCCATGTCACGCCGGTCCCCATTCGGACTCCTGGTCAATTATGCCCGATCTTTTCCGGATCCTACTCTGCCACCGCATGGGTAGTTTCCTATTCCCCACTTGGCATAGTTCAAGTTGGTGGGAATATGCCGTCGGAGCTATCCCCTAAGATAACGAACCCCTGCTTCGTCTAATCCATTTAGCGTCTTGCAAACGAATGAATTCCGTTTCTTTTGAGCATGTGGCTTTACCGATGTCCTCCTCCTATCTTAGCGTTTAATCAAGGGTTGTCCTCCTTAGGGAGGACGTAATTAACGTCATAGCCTTTATGGTATGACGGACTTCTGGTCCAGACACGATCACCCACAATCGACTGACCATGTCAGATCGAGCGCACAATAAAATCGTCACTCCGGTGACTGGCACGCCAATAAACCAACAAACGAATAAATCAATAAATAATAAAATAAAAATCCCGCGTCCACAGGCCCCCAGGATGAGAGCGTTGCTTTCCGTCTTGTCAGACGCTTCCACGTCCAGCAGGTTCGTGAAGGCTACCCCAAGGAAGTTGGGGAAGCCCACCACGGGAGGGAAGCTCCCGAAGCTGAGGGGGACGGCCAAGTAGCCGTTCCGAACATGGCTCTCGACGGCCTGTTGACCAAATGTGAGGGCCATCCTGGTGTCCTAAATGCAACTCTGCATTTGCAAACCATACAATTAGTATTACAAAAAGGGGCCGTAGGGCCCTTAGTCCCGGCAAAGAGATGAAGGGTGATTCCAGTCCCACCGGGCGTGCCAGACTTGTGGAAGCACTTTTTATTAAAAATCGTTGGTTGTTCGTTTATTGGGGTTTATTAAGTGCGAGGGCGTGTCAGTCACCTAGGTGACGATTTATTGTGCGCGCGATCAGACTAATCAGACAATTGTGTAGTTCGTGTCGGGACAGAAACCCGCCGTGCCGTGAAGGCCACGGCGTTATTTACATCCGCCATACGGGGGAACACCCTTGATTGATTGCCGGGAATAAGGGCCCTACGGCCTAAAGAGAATACTAATAATGCAGGAGGATAGTGAAAGACGAACTATGCTAGAAACCTGTATCGGGACGTGAATGTTCAGACTATGTCGGCCACTCATGGGCCACTTCATGTTCGGACGAAGGTCCGTGTTTGTAGCATAAAAGACGGTAACAAAACTGCGCAGATGTCTGCCACGAACAAGGCAAGTTTAATGAGAATGCAGGATTAGATCCCAGTAAGGACGGGTCAAGTTGATAGACTGTTGGCCAGAGATGATTTTGGACTATGGCCATGTCGGAAATTCCATAAACCACTTCCAATACCATAAGGCGTCGTTGATTTTCTCTTTGCACCCAGTCCGAGGGAGTGAATTATTAAGTGCGTAGCTCAATCTCACTAACGTGCGCCCTCACACGCGGATCGACCTGCGCGGTCAGGTCGAGGGGATCGACCTGCCCGGTCAGGTCGTAGGGGTCAAGGGGGTAGCGCCCCTTGCGGGGGTTTCCGGGGGCAGCTCCCCTGGAACAAAATTTTAATTGAAGCACGGGTAATAGAGTTCCTTTCATTTTTTTTTGGCATTGATCTTTGCATTCTTTTTTTTGTTTGAACCTTTATCTCCTTATTATTATTATTATTATTTACCTCCCCCTCTTTATATAAAAGAGGCGCGCCGGGTAAGGACTTCAAAGGAGGGCGCCGGATAAGGGAGCACAAGGGGGGCGCGCCGGTTATGGGTATTACAAGGGGGGGCGCGCCGGTTATGGTATTACAAGGGGGGCGCGCCGGATAAGGGAGCACAAGGGGGCGCGCCGGATTAGCCAAGAATAGGAGGGCGTGCCGGATTGAGGCTAAAGGGGGCACACTATTCATTTCAGGAGTTTGAAGATGGTTTTGAGTGTGAAGCTAATCCGGCGCAGGGGGGGGGTAGCGCGCCGGATTAACCCGCGCCGGACTAGGGTGCGCCGTGTTAATCTTTGTGGGTTTGATTTCATTCTGTTTGATTCTTTTCGCTTCTGTTCTTCTTTCTTCAACCTGTAGATTGACGTTTTGATTGGTTTATTCATTTAATTGATGGATTAAGTTGATAGAGAAGGAGGTTAAAGCCTTTTAATCGTTTATTAAGATGAACGAGCATGAAGATTGAATGTTTTATTAGGAGGGTTTATGCAGGAACTCAGAGGTTCAGGTTGATTCGACGGTTTCAGACATACGCTGCGCTTACTCCCAGAGAGCTTAGCTTGTTCGTCTGTTCTTATGTGTTCTTCGTCTGGCAAAATTTGGGCAGCATCTCCCCCGGAGTAACATTTTGCCAGAGAAAAATGGGGAACACAAAACGGATTGCTCTGGGGTGAACCTCAAAACTCAGAGTGAGGCCTTCATTAACTCGTAAGTGCTTGTGGAGGCTCGAGGACTAGCCTTCAAGAGCTCCCGCAGCTTACAGGTGGTGATTTCGTGAACGGGACAAATGTATGCCACAAGAGGGCTATGAATGTTCATCCATCACGTGGATTCCTTTGAAGGCCATACCATGGAGAGGTAGGCCTCAAAGACTCTGGATGAATAGAAAGTGAAGAAGGGAGGCAGAGGCTAAACAAAGAACAGGAAGCTCGCAAAAGGACACTTCTTTTTATTCATCCACATAAACGGGGGAAGGTTTTTAACACAGAGAAGGTTCATCTCGAGATAAAAAAAGAAATACATTGCAGGGGGGGCAAGAATACATCGACAGAGGAGGGGAAGAGAGCACATGATCTTTCCCCTCCGACTCACCTCTCACTCTCACTCCCCTCTCTTCACCTCACCTCTCCGGAACGGGGATGAAGCCTTTCTTCTCTTCGGCTGGGCTCCTCTTCTCGGAAGCTCTCACCTCTGAACAACCGCCCAACCATCCAGCAGCTAGCTCTTTTTTTCTGATGGGTTTGTCATATATATGAAGGTGGGGGAAGAAATCTCTCAATCCCCCTTCCCTTTCATTCCATTCTTCTCATCCTCTCCGTGTCTGAAGCTCTCGAGTGGCCTGTAGGTGGAGGGGTTGATAGAGTAGACAAGCTGCCTCCATGAGATTGGCCGACGGTGACCAACGAAGAAGCGACGTTCGGTGCAGGGCTCGAAGCCTTCCATTCCTGGGAGCAAGAAGGGCTCAGGCAGTTGCACGCCGGTCAGGTGCAGGTTGTTCGGCCATTTCAGGTAAGTTCTCTTTGTTCGCACCCCAAAACAGGGGATCAGACTGAAGATGGGACGGTAGTTTGGTTAAAACGGCGCGGGGGGTGAGTGCGTTGGTTTAGGACCAAAAGAGGAGCGCGCTGGTTTAACAAGGGAAGGAGGGGCGCGCTGGTTTAGAGCGCATCGGTTTAGAGCGCTCCGGTTTAGAGCGCGCCGATTTAAGGCCCTTCCGCGCCGTTTTAAGCCTCGAAAGGATTCTTTTCGAAGTCGTAGCCATTTATTCGAGTGTTGGTGCTCCTGGAATGTTCTAGTTGTAATGCATGGCCTCTATAATATTCCCTTTGTAGCCTTTGGGGTTTGGTCCTAGACTTTGCGTGACTTTCGGTGCATCCCGAGACTGTACCGGAGTTCCCGACCTTTCTTTGATTCAGCTCTCGACATGGCCGATCGGAGAGTTGTAGCCGTATCTTCCGCCTGGGGCTCCTTTAACGGGTAGCAGACCACCAAGCGAGTTCTCGTCCTGATCGGGCGAGGCGTGAGGTTTATTCGGCATTTCTGTCTTCGACTTGCTCTCGAGTGTCGAGACGTACATGACGTATGATCGACACCGTCATTTTGTGATGTCCACAATCATGTACGCTCCAAGCATGTCCTCTATGATTTGATTAGTTCTTTCTGTCTGACCATCTGTCTGAGGGTGAAAAGCTGTACTAAAATTTACTCTCGTTCTTAGTGAAGATTACAATCCCTTCCAAAAGTGTGAAGTAAATCTAGGATCTCTATCAGAAATTATAGATGAAGGAATACCATGCAATCTTACCACTTCCTTGATATATAAAGCTGCCAGTATATCCACCGTCCACTTACTTTTGATGGGTAGGAGGTGAGCAGACTTGGTTAATCTGTCCACTATTACCCAGATTGCATCAAGTCCACCTCTAGTTTTGGGTAATCCCATAATGAAATCCATACTAATGCTTTCCCACCTCCACGCCGATATTTTCAGAAGTTTCAATTTACCAGTAGGTTTGAGATGTTCTGCCTTTACTTGATGACATATCAAGCAGCGGCTCACACACTCAGCCACTTCTCTCTTCATATTCGGCCACCAAAAATTTCTTTTCAAATCTTGGTACATTTCAGTGGCTCCTGGATGAATAGTATATCTAGATTGGTGCGCTTCTTCCATTATCTTGTTCTTGATTTTGTTACTATCAGCCACATAAGTTCTTCCTCGAAATAATGATCTCCCATCATTCGCCAGTTGAAAATCAGTCCTTTGGCTCAAATTTTGAGAAATTTCAACTAATAAAGGATCTTTACCTTGTTACTCTTTTATTTCAGAGAACATTGCAAGTTATACCCTTATATTGGCAATCAAGACTCGTTTCTCCTTTGGTTCCACATTTAAATTTAATCTTGTAAATTGCTCCAACAAGCGCCATTCATTAATCATCAAACTTGATAATAGAGCCCTCGGCTTTCTACTAAGAGCATCAACCACAACATTACCTTTTGCAGGATGGTATTGAATAGAAAAGTCAAAATCTTTCAAATATTCTAACCATCTTCTTTGTCTCATATTGAGCTCCTTTTGAGAAAATAGATATTTTAAACTCTTATGGTCAGAATAGATAATGAACTGCTCATCGTATAAATAATGACTCCATATCTTTAGAGCAAAGACTACTGCGGCTAATTCTAGATCATGCACAGGGTAATTAACTTCGTGGGTCTTCAGTTGCCTAGATGCATAGGCTATCACCTTGCCTTGTTGCATTAATACACAACCTGGGCCAATTCCCGAAGCATCAGCATATACCTCGAATCCTCCTCCCGCAATAGGCAGAGTAAGAACATGTGCAGTTGTCAAGCGCTCCTTTAGAGTTTGAAAATTCTTCTTACATTCCTCAGCCCATACATAAGAATTTTCCTTCCTTGTTAGTCTAGTCAATGGCACAACAATTTTAGAGAAGTCTTTGATGAATCTTCTATAGTAACCGGCCAATCCTAGAAAACTTCAGATTTTGGTCATATTTGTAGGCCTTTTCTAGTTATTGACAGCTTCTACCTTTGAAAGGTCAACAGAAATACCTTCCTTATAGATCACATGACCGAGAAATGAAACTTCTTCTAACCAGAACTCACATTTGCTCAATTTAGCATATAATTTATTCTATTTTAATATCTGCAAGGCAATCCTCAAATGTGCTTCATGTTCTTCCTTGGTTTTGGAGTAGATCAATATATCATCAATAAATATCACCACAAATTGATCTAAATAGGGTCGAAACACACTATTCATGAGTTGCATAAAGGCTGCAGGTGCATTAGTCAGCGCAAAAGGCATGACAACAAATTCATAGTGTCCATATCTACTCCTGAATGTTGTCTTATAAATATCTTCTTCCTTGATTCTCAGTTGATGATAACCCGACCTGAGGCCAATCTTAGAGAAATAATGAGCTCCAGATATTTGATCAAATAGTTCATCAATTCTTGGTAGAGGGTACTTATTCATGATTGTTCATTGGTTCAACTGCCTATAGTCAATGCATAACCTCATAGATCCATCCTTCTTCTTCACAAAAAGAACAGGTGCTCCCCAAGGTGACGTACTAGGTCTGATGAATCCCTTCTCTAATAATTCCATCAGTTGCTCTTTTAGTTCCTTCATCTCAATAGGTGACATTCTATAAGGAGTTTTGGATACAGGGGCTGCTCTTGGTATCAAATCGATTGAGAATGAAACTTTTCTCTCGGGTGGTATGCCAGGTAATTCCTTAGGAAATACATCAGGATATTCCCTAACAACAGATATTTCATTCAGAATGGGTTTCTTGGGTTCGGTTATAAGGAAAGAAGCCAAAAATGCAACACCTCCTTTCTTCATCATTTTTCGAGCTTGAAGGGCAGAGATGAGAAGAGGGTGTCTAGGATGGCTATTTCTAGAGAAAGATAGTTCAGGGTATCCTGGTTCACCAAAGGTTACACTTCCTCACCTGCAATCCACCTTAGTATTATACTTGGCCAACCAGTCAGCACCTAGGATTATATCATAACCCTCCATGTTCATGCATATCAAATCAGTGGCTAAGTTATGACCACTAATCATCACTTCACTAGAGGGAAAATCATGTTTAAACTCAGTGCTTGCTCTTAAAGGTGTGAAAATAACAAGTTTAGTTTTCAAAGGAATAGATTTTTCATGTAAGGTGGTAGCAAAATTCTAGGATATGAATGAATGGGTAGCTTCAGTATCAAATAGAACAAAAGCAGTTCTAGAATTGATGGTGAGAGTACCTGCCACCACTCCTCCTTCTTCAGTAGGTGTAGGTTCTATCAAAGCTTGGAGTCTTCCTTGACGCCTTGGTCCTTCTTAAGTTTTCTTCTCCGATGGAGATTCCTTCATAAGGGGACAATCGAAAATGCGATGATCCCCACTTCCACAGTGCAAGGATGCTCCCTTCTATCTCCAGCACTCTTCAGTCATGTGGCTAGCCTTGTCACAATACTTGCAGATATCTTTTGAAGATATATCAGGGATGGCTTGCCTATTTCTATCTTGAGGCTTTTTGTCTTGTTGAGGGGTTCTTCCTTCATTTAGCCTCTTCTTTCCAAATGTGGGTTTAAAGTTTTCGGCGCCAACAACTTGTTCTTTCACGACTCTTCCCTTGATTCTATCCGCCATCTCCATGGCATCTTCTAGCAGTTGGGCCTTCCGGACGATCTCGGCATATGTTTGGATGTCCATAGGCGCCAGTTGGGGAATGTATTGGGGCCTTAGCCCATTCATGAATCGCTTGGCCTTCATTCTCTCTGTATTAATGAGGTATGGAGCATAACGGGCCAGTCGAGAAAATTGGGCCTCGTTTTCAGCTACAGAGAGACTTCTTTGTTTAAGGGTGGCAAATTCTGCTGCCTTCTTTTCTTGGATTCTCTCCGAGAAATACTTGCCGTTGAAATATTCTAGAAATTCCTCCCAAGTGATATGGAGATCGGGCAAGGTCACCTCCACGGATTCCCACCAAGCTCTTGCATCCCTTTCCAATTGAAAAGTTACAACCAAAACTCTATCTTGATCCGAGCATTACATGACTCAGAATATTCTTTCTATCTCCTTGACCCAATGTTCGGCTTCATGTTCCTAAAGTTGCGGTGCAGGTCTTCCGCACCATGGAGATTAACTCCTACTTGAGCAACTTGTTGTAGGGCTTAAGTTAGTCCTTGGACGGTCCTTTGCATTTCTCTCCATTGAGCACGCTCAGCGGCCATTTTCAACAGCTAAGAATTTCTACAAAACAAGCTATGGGGATTAAATGTCTTATCCTTGCATATCTTAATATCTAGCCCAAGTCTCTAACCAATCTCACGCAAGTATAGCTATCTATTATCCTATAGTGTGAAGAGCCTAGGATTTTCAATAACTAAGCCTTGATGCCCGAGACTCTTTTTAACCATAGGCTCTGATACCAACTAAACTGTCACACCCCGAACAAGGCGGAATTATCAAGGCGTGAATAGTTATACGGGCAGGTCGATTAAGAGACTCAGATGATGAGTATGAATAACAAACGAACAAAATCACATCTTTATTCCAACAAATATCCTTCAAGGACTTACAATACTATTCAAACTCGATACATTCATTTATAAGTAGATAGACTGAGAAAAGAAATTTATTAAAAACTATCATCACTCGCATCACTTCAGCCAATTCCCGTCATCTTCAAGATTTTCTGAAAATTAACAACAATACACAGGGTGAGCTAGAAAGCTCAATAGGACTTATATCTCTTTATCATGTCATTTTAAGTAATTAACATTTTAGATCATTCATATGCTCTCGAATAAAACAAGTAATAAAATAAATGACAAATAGAGAACAAGATCAGGAAGTCAAGAATTTCAAGAATAGATATTGTAGAACTCAAGTATAAACATGAAGATCAATAACAAGTATAGGACTATAAATATGGCCATGTAATAAGGATATTAAGCCTTCTGGTCAAACATGTCATGTATAAGAAGTTAAGCATGTAACGAGTCAAGCATGTAATAAGTGAATTGTCTAGTTCAATCTTGCATGTCAGTTGGTGCAATGCCACACCTGGTCATTCAACTCCCTCGGGCACAAGTACTTTCAGGCTTTACTCGCCTAGGACCAGATCGGGGCCCCCATGTTTACCAGGCATTGAGTATCAGGTGGACCAAAGTCCCATGTAATTTCCAGAATAATTCATTTATAATTATGGCCAATCCGAGTTTCAAGAAAAGCTTAAGAAGCGTAGTATAGCGCATAACTAGTCATTTAGTTATGAAGGACTCTAGAGGTGGCCCCTACAGGCTCAAGAGGTGGCTCCCGTTATGTAGCACTTTACGCCATTCCGGCCTCAAGAGGTGACTCCCATTACATAGCACTTTGCCCCGCATGGCACTTTGCTCCTACACTCCCAAATGAAAGTTTGTGGCTAAAGTACAGATCTAGCAAAATTTTCATTTTTAAGGATAAGTAGTATTAAAAGTAAATAAAGTTTATAAGAGAAGTTCAATGATGATTTAAAGCATCATGTTTAACGACATTAAGACAATAAAGAGAATGAATTACCAGTTAAGGCGCGATCAACTCTCGCGAAAAATCTTATAAAATAAGTTTAGATCAAGTTTCTCTCAGTCGGATAATTAGCAGAAAATCAAAGAAAACATGGCCAGGTAAGAGGTGGGACAGTGGGAGGCTCCCCTCGTATTCACGAGGTCCTAATTAAGTAACAACTTATCCACTTAAAGTGTTTACCAGTGGACCTCTCTAGCCTTAGACACCGGTCTTTCTTGGTAAACTTGCTAGCCGCATGATTTTTCATAGACATAAAAACACGTAAATCGAACGAAAATTATTTTTGTATATTCTAACATGTTCATTTGTGAAAGAATTTCAATGAAGGAAAAGACATTGAAAAAAGATTTCAAGCTTCTAATTGCATAATATGTTCATGTATGAAGAAAATTTGAAAGAAGATGTCAAGCTTTCAGATAGAGCTTAGATCAAATAGATAGGGTCAATCATTTATAGAAATTCTACAAAAATTAGAGCATAGTTGTTTGAACAATTAACGATAGCTTTACGAGTTCATTCACCTAGTCATTTCTTTGTTAATAATATTCTTAAGGCAAGAACATGATTTTAAAATTCAAAATTTAAGTTTTGAAATAACGCACATAAACGAGGTAAATCGAGTGTAGTTACCGTATTCAAATCATGGTCTATATGTGATCCACGTTATTGAAACACGTTATGATAATGAAAACTCCCATTTTTGATCTTTAAATCTTAAAATAAGCCATAAACACATGATCATGAAAAATTTACGTAGAATCGAAATACTCATGTAAAGAAACATATATGGAGATCTAATTAAGTTTTCGCCTGAGAGAAAACCTACCTAGTTGAAGATCAAAGAAGAATAAGTTTAAGAACGAAGAACGCTTTCGAACACTCCTCCAACTTCGAGCTTTCTCCCTCTCTCCAACCAGCAATTCCTCCCAATAGATTTGTGCTTTGAGTAGGGAAGAGCCCATCTCTATTTATAGGCTAAAATCCCCCACCTAATTTCCATATTTCACCAACCTTGTTACTATTACACCAACTTTGTTACTATTATACCAAGTTAATTCCAACATGTGAATGACATAATCAATGACTTCATTTATTCAATGATGTAAGAATGATCTCATCTATTAATTAGGATTAGATTAAAGCTAATAATTCTCTCTTAGATCGGATGTTATAGTACTGCTATAGTATCGACGTCTTTGCTTTCTCAGAATCGTGCCGTGAATCTCGCCGTTCGTGTTAACAAGTGGGATAGGGTTCATGTTTATGTATTCTATGATGAAAAAATATTCATAATTTATTTTATTATCATCTTTTATTATTTCTGTTGGCATATAAATGCATATAAAAATTTTCAAGTTGCTACAGTTTGTTCTAAGTCTGCACGAGTTCTATTTGATACCGGCGTAACCCATTCATTTGTGTCCAAGAAATTTGCTTCTTCTTTTTCTACGGAACCCGAATGGTTGGACTTAGTCATATCTACTCCTCTCGAGAACGAGTCCTATATCACACATCACTACCCAAATTGTAAGGTTATGGTTAAAGGCCAAAATTTATCTGCTAGCCTTGTATGCCTAGATATGAAAGAATATGATGTCATTCTAGGTGCCGACTGACTGTCCAACCATAAGGCAATTCTTGATTACTGGAATGGTATGGTAACCTTCGAAAGATACTCGGAACTGGTTTACACTAGCCCTCGAACTCGGAACAAGTCACCTATTTTGGCCCTCCGAGCTTGCAAGCTTATAAACAAAGGATGTGTAGCGTTCCTAGCATTCGTGACTGCCACTGAAGCTAAGGTGTCTAGGCTGGAAGACATCCGTATAGTTTAGGAATTTCCCAACGTCTTTTCGAAAGAATTGCCCAGGTTACCCCTGGAGCGGGAAGTGTCGTTCATAATTGACCTTGCCCCTGGTGACGGCCCTATTTCTAAGGCACCGTACAGAATGTCCCCCGCTGAGTTGAAAGAACTAAAGGAGCAACTAACGTAATTGTTAAAAGAGGGTTTCATCAAACCAAGCACTTCCCCGTGGGGAGCACCTGTATTATTCGTCAAAAAGAAGGACGGATCGATGAGACTCTGCATCGATTATCGACAGCTAAACCACCTCACAATCAAGAACAAGTACCCGCTGTCGAGGATCGATGAGTTGTTTGACCAAATCTCTAGAGCAAAATACTTCTCAAAGATTGATCTTCGATCGGGTTATCACCAACTGAGGATTAAAGAAGAGGACATTCACAAGACTGCATTCCGAAGCAGGTATGGGCATTATGAATTCACTGTTATGCCTTTTAGACTAACAAACGGCCCTGCCTCTTTTATGCAGTTAATGAACAACATCTTCAGGCCCCACTTAGACCAATTTATTATGATCTTTATTGATGATATTTTGATCTATTCAAAGACCGAAGAAGATCACGAAGAGCATCTGAAGAAGGCATTGCAAATATTGAGGGAAAATAAATTGTATGCCAAATTTAGCAAGTGTGAGTTCTGGCTCGAGGAAGTATCCTTCTTGGGCCATGTAGCCTCGAAGAACGAAATTTCTGTCGACCCTTCAAAGGTCGAGGCCATGATGAATTAGGAACGACCAACAAATACAACAGAGGTTCGGAGTTTCTTAGGGCTGGCTGGTTATTGCCGGTGTTTCATTAAGGACTTCTCGAGGATTGTTGTTCCTCTCACTAGGCTGACTCGCAAGGAAGTACCTTATGAGTGGAGCGAAGACTGCAAGAAGAGTTTCCAAGCTTTGAATGATCACTTAACTACTGCTCCAGTCTTAGCACTACCAATGGAAGGAGAGAAGTATGAGGTATATACCGATGCTTCTGGTATCGGCCTTGGGTGTGTCTTAATGTAACAAGGAAAAGTCATTGCATACCTTTCCCGCCAATTGAAGAAACATGAAGAGAACTACCCAGTGCACGACCTAGAGCTGGCCGCAGAAGTGTTTACCTTAAAGATCTGGAGACACTATCTCTACGGAGAATAATTCACCGTGTACTCCGATCACAGACGTCTCAAGTACCTATTTTCCCAGAAGGAACTAAACATGAGACAGAGGCGTTGGCTTGAATACCTCAAAGATTTCGACTTCACGATACAATACCTCCTTGGTAAGGGAAATTTCATAGCAGATGTCCTGAGTTGAAAATCGAGAGTAATATTGGCCAACTGTATGATACAGTAATGGAAGTTATTGGAGAGGTTCTGTGAGCTTGATATAAGCACGGACAAGAAGGGGTGTATTATTCTATCCCACATGAGTGTACATCTGAATTCACTATCTGAGATTAAGAAGTTACAAGATGAAGAGCATGTGCTGGTGGAAGTAAAGGACAAGCTGGAAGAACAACCAGACTTTAGGCTGGAATCTGATGACAGATTGCTGTTTCATGAAAGGACATGTGTACCGAATTCTCTCGAGTTGAAGAAGAAGATTCTAGAAGAAGCTCACCGATCAAGGTACACAATTCACCCCGGAGCCACTAAAATGTATCAAGACTTGAAACAAACTTTTTGGTGGCCCAATATGAAAAGGGAGGTAGCGGATTTCGTGTCTCGCTATCTCACATGCCAACAAGTGAAGGCGAAACACCAGAAATCCACCGGAAAGCTGCATCCGCTAGAGATTCCCAAGTGGAAGTAGGAAGACATCGACATGGACTTCATCATGGGTTTGCCTAAGTCTAGGGGCAGACATGATGGCATCTGGGTAATCATCAACCGTTTGACCAAGTCGGCCCATTTCCAACCTATCAAGAGCCGTTGGTCGGTCGATGTCCTAGCCACATTATACATCAAAGAGATTGTAAGATTGCATGGTGTACCTGCGTCGATCGTGTCTGACCGAGACTCACGTTTCACTTTCCATATTTGGAATGGTCTACAAAACTCCATGTGGACGAAACTCAACTTTAGCACTGCCTTCCATCCCCAAACAGATGGTCAGACCGAGAGAACTAATCAGGTTGTTGAAGATATGTTAAGGACATGTGTCATCGATTTCGGCGGAAGCTAGCATGACCACTTGCCCCTAGCTGAATTTGCTTATAACAACAGTTATCAAGCCAGTATTCAGATGGCTCCATTCGAAGCACTTTGTGGCAGGAGTTTCCGATCTCCTATATGTTGGGATGAAGTTAGCGAAAGATAAATACTTGGCCCAGATATGGTAAGGGACACAACTGAGAAGGTCCAACTTATCAGGGATAGACTCAAGACAACTCAGTCTAAGTAGAAGTCATATGCTGACAATAGAAGAAGAGATCTGGCCTCCACTACTTCCCCTCCCTATCCCAAACCAAGTTTCCCTTTACCCTCCACCCCGGGTGCACCATACACCAACCATCACCACCCCACCCCCAAAAAACCCTCTCACCTCCTTGGAGGAGGAACCCATACCCGACCCCATAGTGATGAACACTCCGGACCCTATCCCCACCACGGAGGCCACCCATATCCAAGTTGGAGAGGGGGATTTCTGTAGCCCAATTAAGAGCAGCCAAACAAGGCCCATCAGGACCGAACGAGGCTCAGCTCATCCAAGTGACAGCCCCCTAGGGCCCACTTCGGCAAAAAGTCCCAATAAAGATCACTCGGGATCCTATCCTTCCTCGGCGGCCCTTAGGCTCGGGAGGCCCGAACGTCAGAACGGAGGAAGACCCATGCCCGAGCTATCCCTCCACCGGGATAAGGGCGAGCGCTCCGCGCCCACTCCGACCTGACAGCATCCGAGCTACGTCTATCACCCGGACATGGTTGGCACCTCTTATGCTCGGATCGACTGACAAGTGTTTATCCATGCAGCCGTTGAAAGCCCTTTATGAGCAAGAGTTTAGGGGGATAAGGGAGCCATGATCCCTCAAGGCCATGAAGAGCCCACGACGAGGGTGTAACGATCCCACGATGAGGATGTAACGATCCCATGATGAGGACATAACTCCCGCCTGAAACTCCTCAGCTTATGGGACTCATCAGGGGAGCTCGCTATATAAACCAGGGACTCCCTCTGGCGGCAGGTAAGGCACATACAGGCCTAAAACTCCCTGAGCAGGAACCACTTCACCATCTTGGTGTTGGGGGATCTCGTGCACCTCTTTTTATCTCCCTCAATACCTTCCACCATTGCTCTACTGACTTAAGCATCAGAGGGTTTTTCCCAGGGAACCATCCCTGGGCCTCCTGATTCGTTTCCCTTTCTTTGCAGTTCACTATCCGGTGATCACCCTCCCAGCTGAGGACCAGCGCGAGATCACGCCCCTTCATCTGGCGCCGTCTGTGGGAAACGACCAAAGAGCCAGTATAGTGAGAAGAAGTTCAGGGAGGAGGTCCGCCGGTGACAGGGGAAAGGCCACGATGGTGGCGGGGGAAGGCCCCTCACAAGCCTCCCAAAACCCCCCCTCCGGTGCCAGCACTCCCGCCGACGGACCGCCCCCTCCGCCTGCGGCCGGGCTACCGCCCCCGCCTCCCACGGCGGTGGGGCTACCGCTCAACGGCGACGCCGACGCCTTCCAAGCCCTCAACCCGAAACTGGACGTCCTCGTGGAACTCATGAGGACCAAGGCGGCCAGGGATGGAAGGTCACGCGCCCCTCCAGAGAGCCCCCCCCCCCCCCCCCTCCCCCCGTGAGAACGTGTCCCAGCACACCACCGGAGGCCGCTTCACCCTCCGAGGACAGTAGCTCATCCGCAACAAAGTAGGAGGACCCTCGCAAGCCCCCCGTCCAGAGCAAGAGGCTTCCTCCACGCCGAAGCGGGGCAGGCATGGGGCACGCCGTCCCCTCCCGGAGATCGAAGTCCCCAGGGAGCACCAGGACAGCCTGCCTTCACTTCCCCTTAGCCCTACGGCGCAGCGGCAGCCGGAGCTATCCCTCCAACTGCGAGAATTCGAGAGGCGTTTCGCAGAGCAGGAGCGCACCCTGCGAGCCCTGCAGAAGACCTCTCTACCAGAGGATGAGGAGAGATCCCCGTTCTCCGACCATATCTTGAAGGCAGAGGTATCTCCCCGAGCGTCCATCCCGACCTTCAAGCCCTACGACAGCCAGGGCGACCCGGCCGACCACTTCGACAGCTTCGATGCTCTGATGACCCTTCACGGAGCGTCCGACACCATCAAATGCCGAGCCTTTGCAACCACCTTGGTCCAAGGCGCCCCAGCATGGTTCCGGGCCCTCGCCCTCGGATCCATCCGAGACTTCAAGCAATTCAGGCGTGTATTCAAGGAGAGTTTCGCCGGTAGCGGCCCCCCAAGGTCGGTAGCGGGGCTTTTGGCCCTCAAACAGGCGCAAGGGGAAAAACTTCGGGCCTACATTCTTCGATTCAAATCGGAAGCCCTGAGGATCCCCCGCCTGGACGTCGCCTCGGTCATAACTACTCTGACCGGGGGCACCCACAATGAGAACCTCCGCCGTGAGCTTGTCCTCCACCCTCCCTCGACCCTTGCTGCGCTAGTGACTCTGGCATTGCGCCACGCCGAGTGCGAGGAAGTGCTCAGTGCATGCAGAGACGCAACCGGCTCGGGTCGGGAGGGGAACAAGAAGCGGGCACCCGAGCCAAGCTCGGGCTAAGGAAAAAGGCGGAACCGAGACGGGGAACACAAGAAACCACCACGGAAGTACGAGCGGTACACTCCCCTAACCGCTCCAGTATACGAGATTTATGAAGACATCAAAGGCTCGGGCCTCCTCTGCCAACCCGAGCCAATGAAGTCAAAGAACCGCAGTCGCAGCAAGCATTGCCTGTTCCACAGCGACCACGGGCATCATACCGGCGACTGCCACCAGCTCCAGGACTAGATCGAGCGTCTTGTTCGTCAGGGGCACCTCTCCCGGTTCGTGGCCGGGCACCAGGAAGACCGAGGCGCCCCAGAGGAGATCGACAATGCCCCCCCGAGGGATCCACATCAACGTCATCACCGGAGGAGCTGCATCAGGAGGAGACAGTGGCCGAGGAAGGAAGCGTCATGCTGAGCGGGCGAGCCGAGGCATCGAGCCTCCCAGGGCCCCGCCAAGCGAGCCCCAGGTCATAGTCTTCTCCGACCAAGACCTGGAGGGGCTGAGCACCCCGCATGACGATGCCCTAGTGATATCAGCCACAATAAACCATTATAACGTAGACATGATTCTGGTTGACAATGGAAGTGCCCCTGATGTATTATCCTACGAATGTTTCCTTAAGATGGGGGAGGATCCGTCTAAACTCTGCCCGATCCGGACCCCCCTGTGCAGGTTCAATGGCTAGGCCACCTATCCCGAGAGGAGCCCTAAGCCTGCCGGTTACTCTTGGCACCCCACCCCCAACTATTACGGTCATGGTGGACTTCATAGTGATCAAAGGTATGATAGCATACAATGTAATCTTCGGCCGAGGAATCTTCAGCCGAACGAAAGCGGTGCCTTCTACCTATCACCAAAAGATGAAGTTCCCCACCAAAAATAGATTGGGGGAAGTCTGAGGTAACCAGGCAATGGCCCGAAGGTGCTACAATATCTCGGTTGAAGCCACAAGGCCGGACGGGAAAAATAAGGGCCCCCGGGAAGTCGAAGAAAAATCCGCAACTGCCAAACCTGGAGGCGAATTGCTAGCAGTTTTCCTAAACGACGACCCGACCCTAGGAGTAAAGATCGGAGCCGACCTAACATCTGAGGTTCAACAGCAATACAAAGAGTTCCTTTCCGCGTACATCCGGGTCTTTGCATGGTCTGATGATCAACTCCCCGGGATACTGGAAGAGACGGTGGTGCATAAACTCAACCTCGACCCAAACATGAAGCCCGTACAACAACTTGAATTTTCACTAATTAGACCTCCCCTAATTGATGATTTGAATAAGTGATGATTTAACAAGATATAGAACTAAAATCAATGATAAAAGGGGGGGGTCACATGTAATAATGAAAATCCATGATCGCCACTGAGGCCAACAACATGCCAAATAATATGAAGATCAAAATAAGGGCATGTTACATACCTCAGAAATTCAAGGATGGCCAAGAGTTGGCCTGGGAATGAACGCGATATATCGTCCTAGCGCCTTCTCAAGATCGCGCTATGTTCGTATGGCGCGATATCAGACAGAAAGCGGGATGAACTGGATTCGTTTCTTCCTTGCTCCAAGGCCGGCCAAAGTGCAAGGGCTCCACGTATCAATCTTCAAGTGCCTGCAAACAATCATAAACAACAAAGAAAAGGCCCATTAGATCATGATTTATGTAGAATCTGTCTCTATTCTTAATCAAAAGCATATAAGTGAAGGGCAAGATCACCTGGGGGTTTGGTGGTTTTTAAACCCCTATGGAAGGGCCAAAAATAGGTTCGGTGTGTGTGTGAATGTGTGTATTTTTTAAAAGAAGTGTTTTTGAAATCAATATGCAATGTTATGCGAGGATTGAAATAAACGAATTGGGGAGAAAAAACTAAGAACGAGGAAGAACACAATATGCCACAAAATACTCCCTTGGATGTGTGAGGAGCGAGGAATTATTGATTTGGAACGAAGAGCAGCCTCCTCCTCGTCAAGATCTCGAGTTTCATCCATCAGAACTACGACCAGGGGTCCAATTTATAGGAGAAGGATCAAGAACGAACCCTAGGTCGGAGTTCGATCCAATCTAATGACTTGGTGGCTCAAATCAAGGCAATGTTGCCGATTAATGAGGGGGAAAGACTCCTATTAGGATTAGGAACCTTCCTTTGGATGGAATAAGATTGGAAACTTACCAAAATAAGGACCCAAATCGAAAAAGGGGAGTCCGGGCCGGACTGGGTTTCTGCCTGAGAACGCGCTATGAATGTATAGCGCGCTATGAATGTATAGCGCGTTCTTCATGAACGCGCTATAACGATATAGCGCGACAACGATTGGTTCACCAAATGATTAAAAAAAGAATAAATACCCTTTGGACAGTCGTTTAATCAAATATTAAGTAATAATAACAACCAGAGTGGATGTTGTAAAGATCAAATATCAAGAAATAATGACTGTTCAAATGATCATTCAATTAGGTCTATAACGCGCTATGAACAAGAAAGTGATGTGAGTGATTAGCGCGAGAATGTCAAATTCAAGACGAGATCCAAGGTACGGAAATTGAATTGTAGGGCCAAGAATAGGGAGATATCCCAGAAAATCAACCAATTATGGATCAATTGGGGCATTAACTAGGAGAACAAAGAAAATGCTCAACTTATCGGTCAAAAACGGGTGTCTACAGATGCCCCTCCTTGATATGCGCTTTGCAGGGGAGCAAGACAGAGGTGAAACGGAGATAAAACGGAGATGACACGGAGTGGTAATGACGGAGAGATGAAGTGGAAACGTAGTGGAGCGGACTGATAAGTGGATATCAAGGAAAAAGAGACACCCGTCACAATCGACAAGTGATAGGAATAATCCAGAAAACTCCGAGCTAACCACAAGGTCAAGCTAGCACCGGTGACTCCTACCTAGAATGATAGATGTGGAACAAAGAAAAGGGAGCTGATCAACCTCTTGCACAAAAGAGGCATCCGCAGTGCGTAGCAACTATGAATTTCACTCAGTTAGTGGAATGGATGCGAGCCCGGTGGATCCATCGACGCCATCGTGCGGTTCACAGCTAATGAGTGGACCAAAAGGGATAAGTTGAATTGGGTTGAAAGGAGATAGATAAATTCTAGGCAAGGGTCACATCGACCAATGTGATCTAGTGCTTAACTAGGAGCAATCTTTCAAATTCAGAATGGAATTAAATTTCTTTATTCAAAAACTTAAGCATTATTGATCCTTAATTAGGAAGAAAAATTGGGCATTTATGAATGCGAAAAGGGCATGATGCGTGCAGGGCTAAAATAAAAGAAATCATTAAAATAAATGTAAAGAAAGAATAAAATATAAGATACTCAAGGATAATATTGTTAAATCAAACAGACTCGGGTCAAGAGTTATCCGCAACCACGGCGTGCGGGATGAAGTCTATCGTCCCCAAATTTCTCCTACCTAACGGTCTATCCGACGATTAACTACATGTTTCTAGATCATCATTATTTTTGGTAGAGGGGAACTCATATCACGAATCATACAGAGAACCGGCCGGTCCTTGAGATAATATAATAATGCAAGTATCATATAGTAATGCAATAAAGGGGGGATAAAGGCATACTTACCTGATGGCATGCCATTTTTTTTTCTGGGGATACAATTGTTAAGCGATAATGCAAGTGCGAATTTAAATACACAATATCACATAAGCAAGATAACACAAACTCAAAACACTCCAAACATTCTCATTCTCATTGTGTTTTTCTTTTATTTTCTGCCCCCTTTTATTTGTTTCCTTTTTCTTCTTCTCTTTTTTTATCTTTATTTTTTTTATTTTCATTATCGCGCTATATATACCTAACGCGATAATGTCGCGCTAGGAACATATAGCGCATTCATTACGCGCACAATTCAAAAACCGCCCCCACCCTTTTATTCATTCAAACTCACTCTTTCCCTCTCTCCGTTCCCTCTCTCGCCCTCTAACCAGCCCAAACCTCCATCGCCCTAATCCGATGGAAGGGGAACCTCCTCGACGTTCCAAACGACGTGCCACCGGCGGCCGCCAACGATCTCGCACGGAGGAGGAACGAGCACCCTCTCCGATGGAAGAAAACCCCGATTCGGAGGCGACCGTCTCGACTAGGCTTGAAGGAGAAGAGGTGGAAATCCCTTCTGACGAGACGGAGGGGGTTGAAGGTGCCGCGGCGGCCGAGGAAGTAGCGGCGGAACCCATTGGTGGCGCGGCGGTTCGAAAATGACGATTGGTAAGAAACCGCCTCTAACTTGTTTTCTCTTTGATTTTTTCATGTTTTTCTATCATAAAAGATAAAAATGGAGGGGTAGAGGCCCCCTTTACACCAATGTAGAGGGCAAAATGCCAATAAATGGATTTGGGGAATGAGGGGTCGCCCCCTACCTTCCGAAGATGAACGCGCTATAACAATATAGCGCGTTCAAGAACAAAACGCATTTTTTTTTCTTTTGTTGATGGACACAAATTGATACTTCTTGCTCTTTTGTCGTGTGCAGAGTGTAGAGGGTGCAGTTCACGCCCGGATTTCATAGACATTGGTTTGGGCCGTCTACTTTGCACTACCAGAGTTTCAACGGGCCCGCCTCCGTCGAATGGGCTTTGGAGAGTTCTTGGAAATAGAGGTGCTGAGAGTTGATGTGGGATTGATAAGGGCCCTGAAAGCCATATGGGATACGAGGTGTAAGGCCTTCCACTTCCCCTAGGGTCATATGATCCCGACTCTAGAAGACGTCACTCGTATTACTGGACTGCGGGTGCACGGATCGACAGTGACAGGCTGCACTTACCCCGACTACCGGGAGATGGCGCGCAGACTACTAGGCTTGGAGCTGGAGGGGACCGGCCGAACCTCGCTAGTGTCGAGGATCGCTTTACAGGAAAGTCTCGGCTTCTTCCACACACAGAGGGAGGTGGGGGAGACCTTGACGGCTCATGAGAGGAGACTAGAGGCTGAGGCCAGAGAGAGCTTCACGACCGAGGCTGGTGCACAGGCCGACATGGAGCTGAGGAGGTTTCTTATTCTGATGATTGGCAAGCTGCTTCTAGCGACTCAAGGTGATGCAGTGAGCTGCCGATTTCTACCTCTACTAGAGGATTTGAGCAGAGTCGGACGGTACGCTTGGGGTGCGGCAGTCTTAGCCCATTTGTTCGACAGTTTTGGCATTTCTTCACTCCAGTCTTCACTCGGTGGATTCTACCCTCTACTTCAGGTGTCTCTATAAGCCTTAAACTCCATGGATTAAATTATACACTTACCTCTTATACTAATCACATGAGCTACATTTCAGGTTTGGAGCTATTTTTATCTTCCTACCCTCAGGCGTTCTTGGGAGGATCGAGGAGATCTACTGCCCCTAGCCAGACGATGGACCCCAACACGAGACAGCCGATCTCTGAAGGACCTGGTCACCCACATTCAGGAGATGTTAGATATGATGCCCCGCATAGAGGTAATATTTATTTTTTTTAAAATTGAATTTAATTATATGAATGAAATCAAGGGCAATGACAAATTGAACTTTGCAGGTGGTCTGGACTCCGTATCAGAGGGATATCGGAGTGATGCCCTAGGTGGAGGCGGCCATCCCATACTTCGGGAGAGAGATCTGGTTGCACGCCCTCAACCTGGTTGAGCCCCTATACTATATGTGACGACCCAGAGTTCAGGACACCGATATACCGATAACATCGATACACCGACGCCAAGAACTGGGGAGGCCACCCAAGAGGCTGATGAGGCCCCTGAAGGGTTAGTGGGGGTTAGCTGAGGAATATGCATAATTAATTGCGAATTGGGGCGCGCAATACAGTAAGTATTTAAGATTTAAACACAAGTGCGGAAGCAATTTAAAAATAACCAGAGTGATATATGTATAACTAGTCCAGAGTCACAAACACCAGTCCTCAAGGTACAACTACGCGGGGCATACCCCGGCAAAAGTACAACACAAGCCTCAAAAAGGCAGCTCGTGCGCAGCTGGCAACTAGGAACGGTCCCGAAACAGCACACTAAAGTCCGGGAGACGGTGGGCGCGGCTCACCTGAAAGGAGAAGGGTGAGTCACAGCCAGACTCAGTAGGGGTCACGCGGATCCCTACCTCGCACTAAACAAGCGAACATGCATAAATAAAGCAATTAAAGCATGCATTTAAATAAATACACAGGCAATGGCATGAATAACTAATCACAAGAAAGCTGTAAACTCTAGCTAAGCAAGTATAACAGCTAACGCATGCCACTACTACTTGAATGCAAGCGATTAAAGCTAAAACTACCAAATAGAAGGAGCTGCAACTAATCCAGACAACAAGGACAACCACTGGAGCAGAAACCAGAAGCGTCCACTGACGGCTTACACTGCGTCTCAAGCACTCGCAGTCGACGAAGCGACAAGCTAAGCCCGTAAACAGTACCAAACCAAGTGACCAGTCGGAGTGGCACCCGTCGGTGTCAGTCCACAGTCTCCGACCACGTGTGCACACACTGACTCTAGCCTGAGCCAGGCCCTCTAACTAGTTTTCTCCCTTGGCAGGACGCTACCATTGGCTGGGAGCCCACGGAACTAGCTTACAAACCGTGAATGGGAAACATACCCCTCCGCCATCCTCAAGCGGGTCGGTACTCAACAGACCTTAGGGCAACGACAGTGGCTCCATTGCATGGAAAGAAAAGCTACTCTATTGGTATAAAACACGCCACAATATATTTGAAACAATGCGAATATGGCATGAATATAGAAAGAAGCGCATAACAGATGGGCTGGGAATATATTGCAGCCATCAGGGAAGCGGCGGTCAAAGACCCACGCGCCATATGCAAACGACGGTCGGAGGCCGGCGCGTTACTTCAAGAATGACGCCCCAGTCCCTATCCGTCACTCCCTTCAGGGTTCCAGCTCAAGAGGCACTAAAGGGCTTGTAACGGTGGGGGCCCTGCGCGTTACTTCGAAGCAACGCGTGGGGTCACCGCCGTCACATCCACCCGAGGCTCAAACCACCTATCAGCGTTCTAAATGATAGCAGACGAAGTGACGCCCCGGTCTAGGCGCGTCGGACCGAAACGACGGTCGGCCGACTGGCCGTCGGGCGCATCGCCTGACCAACACTACGGAAAACAGTTGATGAGTAACAGATGGGAGCCCCACCGTTACTCTTCCAGTAACGCACCCCCAATGGGCCGCTATTTGGAAGTGACGCGTCCGCTATGGACCGTCAGGCAAGTGACGGTTCCTGGCAGGACCGTCACTGCACCTGGATTATGGGCGGGTACGGTTTGTAAATCGAAGCCCTCCCGGACGGCTGAAAACGCCGGGTATCGACGAAAAACCTGATAACCTGTCAAACCACGCATGCCAGACAACAATTTAACATCTAAATCTAGCACATGCCAGGCCTAAAACGCATTAAACTCAAGATTTAGGCTAAAACCTCAAAAATGGAAATATACACATCACGCATGCTACGGGGTGCTAATCATCAAGTAGGCTAAGGGAAACGATCCTAGCAAGATCGAGATTCCATCCCCCTACCTTTCGCAAGCCAAAACCGTCGAACGGGCCGCATGCAAGGAGGAAGAGCCACGGAGCTTCCACGCTCCACCTCGCTCCTACGATCACCGATCCACGCCGAAGTGGACACCCACGCGCACTACTCGACGCGAGGAATCCAACGGTGCCAACCTCGCCTCAATCCGATCTCGTTTCGCCCGAGTTCCCTAGGAGAGGGAGGGGACGATCGTGAGAAGAGAGAGAGGGAGAGGGTGAGAGTGAGATCGACGGGAAGGGAGAGAGAGAGAGAGGGATAGGTTATAAAAAAATAAAATTAATATATATATAATATAATCATTATATATATATAAATCTTATTAATTTCAATAACCCCCAATTAGCCCCAAATAGATCCGGAAAAATACCAGACAAATTCCTAAAAATCCAGGAAAATAGCCGGAAATTCCAGAACAATTAATAGAACAAATACCACGAAGGATCCATTAAGGCACGGGCCTTACAGTCCCTCCCTCCTTACAAAAATTTCGCCCCCGAAATTTACAACAACCGAAAAGGAGGAAACTGAGAAAGGACTTATACCTCACTGGAACAAGAAAGGAAAAAGCTAACGCATCTCATCTTCACGCTCCCAAGTAGACTCGTTACCAGAGTGACGCTGTCAAGCAACCCTTACCAGAGGAATAACCTTATTTCTCAACCGCTGCTCACGACGGTCTTCAATTCGGATAGGAAACTCTGGTGTGGACAAATCAGCAGTCACCTCGGGCCACACCGAATCATCGAGAACATGAGAAACATCAGGCACACATTTCCTCAACTGAGACACGTGGAACACATCATGAATAGCTTGCATGGCCGCCGGCAGTTGCAAACGATAAGCCACTGAACCAATAGCTTCAACAATCGGAAAAAGGCCAACATACCGCGGACTAAGCTTTCCACGCTTCCCAAACCTGGAAACACCTTTCATCGGAGATATTTTAACAAACACCATATCTCCAGGCTCAAATTGTAGTGGACGTCTGCGTTGATCTGCATAACTTTTCTGTCGACTCTGAGCCGTCAACAATCTCTGTCTGATCAGACGAACCACATCAGAACACTGTTGTACCATGTCCGGTCCTGTCAACAGTCGGTCCCCAACATCAAACCAGTTCAGAGGAGTACGACAAGGACGACCATACAGTGCTTCATAAGGAGCCATGCCAATACTGGAGTGAAAACTATTATTATAAGCAAACTCAACAAGTGGCAAATGCTGACCCCACGACCCTTGCCAATCAAGGCAACACGATCTCAGCATGTCCTCCAAAGTCTGAATAGTTCTCTCTGAGTGTCCATCTGACTGTGGGTGATACGCCGAACTGAAAGCTAACTCAGTGCCCAAAGTTTTCTGGAAACTACGCCAGAAGCCAGAGGTAAAACGCGGGTCACGATCTGACACAAGTGAAATAGGAATTCTATGCAGCGGCACGATCTTCTGCACATAGAGCTCGGCCAATCTCTGCACACTCCAAGTAACTTTAATTGGCAATAATCTGGCGGTTTTCGTCAATCTGTCGACAAGCAGCCAGATTCCATCAAAACATTGAGAAGTTCGAGGCAAACCCACCATAAAATCTGTGGTAACATGGTCCCATTTCCACATCGGAATTTCTAATGGCTGAAGCAGATCACCTGGCTTTTGATGTTCGGCTTTAACTAACTAACAAGTCAAGCACTTAGAAACAAAAATAGCCACGTCCTTCTTCATGCCGGGCCACCAGAACTGTTTCTTCAAATTCTGATACATCTTAGTGACACCAGGGTGAATAGCAAAACGGGAACCATGGGCTTCACTCAGAATCTCATTCCTCAAATCATCATCAATAGGAATATACAATCTGCCCTGGAAACTGACAACTAGCTCGTCATCAAATTCCACATCATATCTTGATATAACACGGGCCAAATCAGAATCAGCTTGCTGGGCTTCTGAAATCTGCTGATACAAAGCTGAACCCAAAACCAAGCTAGCACAAACTGCCATCTTCGGATCGGCAGGAATCTCTACACACAAAGTCTCGCTCGGAAGCTGTTCCCACAATTTCCATTCGTGAAGCAACAAATGGCTGACCTGCACTTTCCTGCTCAAAGCATCGGCCACAACATTCATTTTACATGGCTGATAGGAGAGTGTAAAGTCATAATCTTTCATGTATTCCATCCATCGCCTCTGCCTAAGGTTCAGATCTTTCTGGGAGAAAATATACTGTAAACTCTGATGATCAGTAAGAATCTGAAATTTCTCACCATACAGATAATGTCTCCAGATCTTCAAGGCAAAAATAACTGCAGCTAGCTCTAGATCATGAGTGGGATAATTCCCTTCATGTTGCTTCAATTGCCGAGATGCATATGCGATAACCTTACCATATTACATCAGCACTACACCCAAACCTACTCGAGACGCATCTGTACAAACAAGAAAACCACCCGAGTCGGAAGGCAAAGTCAACACTGGGGAAGAAGTCAATAGCCTTTTCAATTCAACAAAGTTAGCCTCACACTGATCCGACCAGACAAAAGGCACATCCTTCCGTGTCACTTTAGTCATCGGCGCTGCAATCTTCACAAAATCCTGAATGAATCTGCGGTAATACCCAGCCAATCCTAAAAAACTTCGTATCTCAGTGATGGTCCTCGGCCTCTGCCAACTCAAAACGGCATCAATCTTTGCAGGGTCTACTGCCACTCCATCACCAGAAATCACATGGCCAAGAAAATGAATCTCCCGAAGCCAGAATTCACATTTACTGAGCTTCGCATAAAGCTCGTGATCTCTTAGAGTCTGCAGAACGATCCTCAAATGCTGCACATGATCATCAACAGAGGCAGAATATATCAAGATATCATCAACAAAGATCACCACAAACTGGTCCAGAAATGGACGAAAGATACGCTGCATTAGGTCCATGAAAGCTGCTGGGGCATTAGTCAAACCAAACGGCATGACTAAAAATTCAAAGTGACCATAACGAGTACTGAAAGCAGTCTTCTCCACATCAGATTCCCGGATCCGTAACTAAAAATAGCCAGACCGGAGATCAATCTGCGAAAAGACAGTAGCAGACTGTAACTGGTCAAACAAATCATCAATCCTGGGGAGCGGATACTTATTCTTGATAGTCGCCTGATTCAGCTGCCTGTAATCAATACAAAGCCTTAGGCTTCCATCTTTCTTTTTCACAAACAGCACTGGGGCACTCCACGGAGAAAAACTGGGACGAATATAACCTTTCTCCGGTAACTCTAGTAGCTGTGCACGCAGTACTTTCAATTCAGTTGGAGCCATACGGTATGGCGGCTTTGCTAAGGGGCCAGTACCTGGAATCAGTTCAATCACCATCTCAATCTCTCGCTCTGGGGGCAAGCCTGGCAACTCGTCAGGAAACACATCAGGGAACTCACAGACAACCGGAATATCACAGACATCCCGTCATGGTTTTTCAACAGCCACCACTGAAGCAAGGAATCCCTGACAACCTGCGCTAAGCAACCTATAGGCTCGAATAGCAAAAATAATCATACGAGAAGATCGGGATCGAATACCTTGAAAATAAAAGGCTGATTTTCCCTGGGGCTGAAAATAGACTTTCTTCGATCTGCAGTCAACCACAGCTCCATAATGCTCCAACCAATCCATTCCCAGAATAACATCATAATCTGCCAGCTGCAACGCATACAATCTCGCCGGCAACTGGTGATTATCAATCATCACAGGAGACTCATCCAAACACAAAGGAGTAACCATGAAATCTCCAAAAGGCAATTCCACAAATAACTCACAAGACAGCTCAGAAGTCGGTTCCTCAATACAAGCCATGAAATCCTCAGAAATAAAAGAATGAGAAGCACCAGAATCAAATAAGACATGAGCTGAATGTCCATAAAGCATAATCGTACCTTCCACAAGATGGGACGCAGCAGCATCAGCTCTTGTCAAATGAGAAACCTTGCCTTTCTGCTTCTTGGAACCAGCTGAAGATTGCTGAGAAGACGCCGACGCTTGAGAGAAAAATTGTTGTGGAGCTTGAGGTGCAGGAGGTCTAAACTGCGGCTGAGGTTGAGACAACTGAGGAGCTTGCAATTGAGTCGGCCTCAGCGGGCAATCCCGAACCACATGACCTGGCTGGTCACACCTGAAGCAAACAATGGGAAGAGAACACGGCTGGCCCTTGTGATGACCACCGCATCTCCGACACGTCCACGGCTGACTAGCAGCTGAGCTCTGCCGAGTCTGAGAAGAAGGCGCTGTCGGCTGCTGAACAGAATCTGTACCGGACGGCTGCTGAAAAAACTTCTTCTTCTTCTTGAACCTTTTAAACTTGGGCTTAGAAGGAGAGGAAGCACTGGAAACCTCTGACTGGACCGAAGGAACACCAGGCACGGGCTGTCGGTAAGTCCGCTGAACCTGAGCTACCGGCTGCACTGACCCTGCTTGGGGATATCCACCCGGTCTCGCCATCTCCAGCTCTAAAGCTACAGCTGTCTGACACGCAGTATCGAGATGCGCAACACGACTCGCTATCAGCGGCATCTTCAACTCTGGCCTCAACCCACGCAAAAATTGCTGGGTCTTCAAAGCTTCACTGGCCAGCACATGGGGCGCATACTGACCCAATTTCAAGAACTTATTCCTGTACTGAAGCACGGTCATATTGCCCTGAGTCAATTCCATAAACTGGTACATCTTATCCATCTGCAAGCAGGCAGGAGTATAGGCACGCTCAAAAGCAGCAACGAACTCTGCCCAAGTGATTTGCCGAAGAGGTCTGGATCGAAAGGAAATCTGCCACTCGGCTTTCCACCACGCAATGGATGTACCCTGGAGTTGAAAAGCAGCGAGCATGACTTTCTCATCTTCAGCACACTCCATCGAGACAAACACACGCTCTATCGCGTCCAACCATTGCCTCGCGACTTCTGGATCAGCTTGGCCATCGAAAGCAGGCGGGTTGAACATCAGAAATTCCTTCAAAGCCTTGCCTCGACTGCCAGGCACTTCAGCTAGAACGATCGGCACTGGAGGAGCAACTGGAACGACAGGAACAGCGGGAACTGTAGGAGGAGGTGCAGAACCGCTATCTTCCCTGGGCGCATCTCGAGGAACACGAGGAGGTCTTCCTCGACGAGGAGGCAAAACTATGCTGCCAAAAACACAATCAACAATAAAATCCATCAATCATACGGAAAACATCCTATGCCAGCATGAGACGACAACAGGACTAGCTCTGGACAAAGCGTCAATTCCAATTCTTTACGTAAATCCTCAACTTAAGCTCTGATACCATCTGTGACAACCCAGAGTTCAGGACACCGATATACCGATAACATCGATACACCGACGCCAAGAACTGGGGAGGCCACCCAAGAGGCTGATGAGGCCCCTGAAGGGTTAGTGGGGGTTAGCTGAGGAATATGCATAATTAATTGCGAATTGGGGCGCGCAATACAGTAAGTATTTAAGATTTAAACACAAGTGCGGAAGCAATTTAAAAATAACCAGAGTGATATATGTATAACTAGTCCAGAGTCACAAACACCAGTCCTCAAGGTACAACTACGCGGGGCATACCCCGGCAAAAGTACAACACAAGCCTCAAAAAGGCAGCTCGTGCACAGCTGGCAGCTAGGAACGGTCCCGAAACAGCACACTAAAGTCCGGGAGACGGCGGGCGCGGCTCACCTGAAAGGAGAAGGGTGAGTCACAGCCAGACTCAGTAGGGGTCACGCGGATCCCTACCTCGCACTAAACAAGCGAACATGCATAAATAAAGCAATTAAAGCATGCATTTAAATAAATACACAGGCAATGGCATGAATAACTAATCACAAGAAAGCTGTAAACTCTAGCTAAGCAAGTATAACAGCTAACACATGCCACTACTACATAAATGCAAGCGATTAAAGCTAAAACTACCAAATAGAAGGAGCTGCAACTAATCCAGACAACAAGGAAGGACAACCACTGGAGCAGAAACCAGAAGCATCCACTGACGGCTTACACTGCGTCTCAAGCACTCGCAGTCGACGAAGCGACAAGCTAAGCGCGTAAACAGTACCAAACCAAGTGACCAGTCAGAGTGGCACCCGTCGGTGTCAGTCCACAGTCTCCGACCACGTGTGCACACACTGACTCTAGCCTGAGCCAGGCCCTCTAACTAGTTTTCTCCCTTGGCAGGACGCTACCATTGGCTGGGAGCCCACGGAACTAGCTTACAAACCGTGAATGGGAAACATACCCCTCCGCCATCCTCAAGCGGGTCGGTACTCAACAGACCTTAGGGCAACGACAGTGGCTCCATTGCATGGAAAGAAAAGCTACTCTATTGGTATAAAACACGCCACAATATATTTGAAACAATGCGAATATGGCATGAATATAGAAAGAAGCGCATAACAGATGGGCTGGGAATATATTGCAGCCATCAGGGAAGCGGCGGTCAAAGACCCACGCGCCATATGCAAGCGACGGTCGGAGGCCGGCGCGTTACTTCAAGAATGACGCCCCAGTCCCTATCCGTCACTCCCTTCAGGGTTCCAGCTCAAGAGGCACTAAAGGGCTTGTAACGGTGGGGGCCCTGCGCGTTACTTCGAAGCAACGCGTGGGGTCATCGCCGTCACATCCACCCGAGGCTCAAACCACCTATCAGCGTTCTAAATGATAGCAGACGAAGTGACGCCCCGGTCTAGGCGCGTCGGACCGAAACGACGGTCGGCCGACTGGCCGTCGGGCGCATCGCCTGACCAACACTACGGAAAACAGTTGATGAGTAACGGATGGGAGCCCCACCGTTACTCTTCCAGTAACGCACCCCCAATGGGCCGCTATTTGGAAGTGACGCGTCCGCTATGGACCGTCAGGCAAGTGACGGTTCCTGGCAGGACCGTCACGGCACCTGGGTTACGGGCGGGTACGGTTTGTAAACCGAAGCCCTCCCGGACGGCTGAAAACGCCGGGTATCGACGAAAAACCTGATAACCTGTCAAACCATGCATGCCAGACAACAATTTAACATCTAAATCTAGCACATGCAAGGCCTAAAACGCATTAAACTCAAGATTTAGGCTAAAACCTCAAAAATGGAAATATACACATCACGCATGCTACGGGGTGCTAATCATCAAGCAGGCTAAGGGAAACGATCCTAGCAAGATCGAGATTCCATCCCCCTACCTTTCGCAAGCCAAAACCGTCGAACGGGCCGCATGCAAGGAGGAAGAGCCACGGAGCTTCCACGCTCCACCTCGCTCCTACGATCACCGATCCACGCCGAAGTGGACACCCACGCGCACTACTCGACGCGAGGAATCCAACGGTGCCAACCTCGCCTCAATCCGATCTCGTTTCGCCCGAGTTCCCTAGGAGAGGGAGGGGACGATCGTGAGAAGAGAGAGAGGGAGAGGGTGAGAGTGAGATCGACGGGAAGGGAGAGAGAGAGAGAGGGAGAGGTTATAAAAAATTAAAATTAATATATATATAATATAATCATTATATGTATATAAATCTTATTAATTTCAATAACCCCCAATTAGCCCCAAATAGATCCGGAAAAATACCAGACAAATTCCTAAAAATCCAGGAAAATAGCCGGAAATTCCAGAACAATTAATAGAATAAATACCACGAAGGATCCATTAAGGCACGAGCCTTACACTATAGGCTAATCATGAGGACACTGGGGCTTCACCAGGCGGTAGTAGAGTTCCCGACCCAGGCGACGGACCCACAACCTGGGCGACGTTTTCGAGGCCTCCAGGGGACAGATGATTGGCGGCAACGTGCCTGGGAGCAGTTTGCAGATTGGAAAAGGTGTGGCCGACCTGTCCCTACGGGAGCGGACTCAGATGATGCCTACCTCTAGTATAGTACAAATCTCACCCCTTCAGCAAAGTGGGGTTGTTGTTGAGGAGGCGGGTGAGTATTCCCACCATGATCGCCAATTTGTAGATTCTAAGAAATCCACTTAAGGAAAAACTAAAGAATAATTAAAAGGAAAAGAAGAATGAGAAAAGTAGGAGAAAAGGGGAGCATGCGAGGATGCTAAGGGGAAAGGTGATCGCCAGAGGGGTTACCTTAAAGAAGAAAGATGATCGCATGTACCTTGTATTGAGCGGGTGAGATTGTGAGTTCTTCCTTCCTCCTTCTATCGACCGGCTGACGAAGGGGGTTTATAGCTTGATTACCCTTGCAAGAAAACACACAAAATAAACAAATATAGGGATTAGCCAAGTGTGTAGTATCAATGCTCTAATAATATAGAACAAACAGATTAGGCATGAACACACCTTGTGTGTTTTGGTTTTAAAACCCCTAAGAGGAGTAACAAGGTATGAGATTATATGGATCAATATGTTAATGCAACGTAAACTAGTACAATATGGCCTCTAGCAAAGTGACTAGAGAGTGGTGTGTGTTGACATGATAACAGCAAAAAAGAAACAATGAATAAGAGAGGGGGAGTCGCCCTTCTGCTGTATGGCAGCAGTAAAGGGGGAGGACAAGTGCTTCAGCTGCTACGGGAGGAAGGGAGCTCGTCAGAGGAAGAGCTTGGGAGAAAACAATCTGTAAAACAATGAAACACTCTTCTCTCTGTTAGCTCTATCTGTGTTCTCTTCCATTCTCTCTTTTTTTCCCTCTCTCATCCTCCTCTTCGCGCGAGGGAGATTCAAGGGGGTATTTATAGCCAAAAAATCCTTGCATTAACAGGATTAAAACAAGGTAATGAATCTCTAATAAGGAACCTTCTTCCCAATCGAACACAAGGTTTAAAATGGGGAAATGATCATTACTGGAAAGAAGCAGACGAAAGGGAGACGGAAGTAAAAATGACGACCTGACTAGGGGCGTCAATTGAAATGACGGCAGTCACACTGTCATCAATTCCTGAATTTAATTATAGAAATAAAAAATTTTCCTTATTTAAAATTGTCAAATGACGCCTGTTTGAACGGGCGTTAAATAATCAACGCCCCTCCTGAGGACGTCAATTCTTTAAGCTTTATTTTCGTTGGAATTTGTAAAATCTAGGAATCGACGCCTGTTCGAATGGTCGTCCATTTATGGAAAATGCCCCTAATTAAGTCGTTAATTAAATGACACCCTCTCCACAGGCGTTAATTTCAATTATTAAACTAAAAAAAACCAAGAAATCACAATTAAATATGGAGAAATTAGAAAAACTTCATATTAAGCCAATATTGAAGTCCACTTTGGGGCATCATATGGTGACATGAAATTTGATCAACATAGTATCGATTTTGGCGTGTCTACAGCTGCCCCGCCTTGGCGTCTGCTTTGCAAGGGAGTGACACGGAATGAAGCGAAAGTGTAACGAGCGGAATGAAGTGAGAATGAATTGATAAGTAGATGCCAAGGTGTGATGTGACACGTCTCCGACACTAAGCGTTGGAAATCTTTCCAGAATTCTAAATGAAACAACTTTGGATGATTACAAGGAAGCAATGATCAGCTGGATGAGGAGACTAAACTAAACGACAAATGTGCACGAGGGCACGGAAGGAAAAATACCATTGGAGAGCGGTTACCAGCCAATGTGGACGTGCTACAATCAAGGTGGATTTGCAGAAAATAAAATGAATTGAGATAACGAACCAGCGAATGAATACTTTTAAGGAACCAGCTTGAGCGGCTTCAAGGAGAATAAAGTACTTGATTTGGAATGGAATATCTCATGTCAACTCCATTATGAACGAGTGGCCTTCATTATTGGCGTAATATGAGGATTTTCATTATTAAAGCTTAAAGTCCTACATGATGCATGCTGGGCTAAAAGAAAAATTAAAACAAACTAAAAATAGAAGATAATCAAGGATAATATTGCTAAACCATCAAGATTCGGTCAGGAATCCAGATCTCTAAGCTGACACTAAGCCGAAACCCATTTATCCACGTATCAACTCAGAAAGTGGAACCGTCGTCCCAAACCTTAGATGACCCAACGGCCTATCCGTGTGATCAAGACTTGCCTAGAATTATCACTATTTTTGATGGAGGGGAACTCAAATTCCAGGTTCATCAGAACCACAAGGTCCTTGATATGCTATAATAGCGTAAATATCATATGGTAAGAATGCATACAGGAGAGATACAAGGATGGAATGGTGGTACCAGTAGAAGAAATCCAATCGTTTCAAGATCCGCGTAATCTGCGCTTTTCTATGCTCACAAACTATTAGCTCAGTAAAGAATCATCAGCTTAATAAAGATCATATGCTCAATAAGCTCAAAGTATGATCATAAGTGCATGACATAATAAACTTCATCAAGATATAATAGCACTTAAGTTCATGAAGGATCATCATGCTATAAAGCAATTCAAAATTGTAAGCTCAAGAAATGACGACCCTTTGCGGAGGTGTCAAAATCATAAATGACGACGGTCATTGGGGCGTTAATTAAGAGCACCATTACACTTGGAATCGGACTGAAACTGACGCCTCGCACAGAGGCATTAAATAAATGATGACATTGATAATGTCGTCAATCCAAGAAATGACGCCAAGCTCTATGTCGTCAATTGATGATCTTACTGGCGCTCCGTTCTCTGCTCGGAATCAAACCTCCATCGACTGAATTCGAACTCGAACTCAAACTGATGTTCTAAACGGCTAGCCAGAGCTTCGAATCACTATAAAAGGTGATGCATCCTCTGCTATATCGAAGTCATCAGAACAACGGAATGCTGCAGTAATCGAGCCTTCAAAAATAGAGACCAGAGGGACCTCTCCATCAACCGAAAGAAGAATAAGATGGACTGTCACGTCCCGACGCAGAATATCGAGGGCACGACGAGTCGTAAACACGCGTGTCGATCAGAGCATGTACAATTTTATTTCTAAAGTCAGAAATGAACGGGAAAATGATACTTTTATTCCATCAAAATGAAGTTTACATCACTAATTCATAAGCCATAAAGGCAATTACAAACTTCCAATCCCAAAGTACATCATTCTTGTAAAACACTAATGATCTACATAAACCTAGGTAAAAAGGAAAATCACTCTCTCACTCTTGTCCATTCCCTTGTACATTTTCATTTCCTGCAACAATTAACCAAAACGTAGGGGGAGCTAAAAGCTCAATAGGATTTTATATCTCTATGAACCAGGCAATCTTTAAGTGTTAGCAATTTAAACAATTATCTAATTTGTATCGGGAAGTGTATAAACATGAATAGAATTTCTAAGTAATTGAGATGATATGATATCAAGATGAATTTCCAAGTAATGACTTTGATCAAGTAAAGAATTTCATGTAATTGGCCATTTTCACGCAAGTCAAGTAATTCATGTAATTTTCAAGTAAACAAGTAACAAGTAAACAAGTACGAATAGTGGAATGCCATATCAAGTAAATCTATCATGCACTTCGGTGCAATGCCACACCGTTGGTCAATCAACTCCCATGGGCACAAGTACTTTCGGGCGCTCCCCCAGGACCAGACCGGGCCCCATTAATGTCAGGCATTGAGTCATATGGATCTGAAGATCCCAAGTACGTTTAGACATCCACTTTAATATATATGGCCAAGAATTTTCAAGAATATGCTGTTTGTAATAAGCACAGATTTGATACAATTTCAGGAGTTGCAAGAAAAGTGGATAACAATTTAAGGCATAATGTTTAACCACATTAAGTCGTGGAGTTCAAAAATGAACGGTAAGTAGGAAGAAAATTTAAGATAGTAATTGATTAGAATTAATTTTTAAATATCTTAGCTAAATCTCAGAATCATAAAACATAGAGTTTTAGTTATGAAAATATATGCTTTATGAATTACAACCATGAGTTTAGATATTAGTACTTAATCATACATTAATTAACCGTATGATAATAAAATAGAATTTTATGTCAAAAATAACTCTAATTCGCTGAAAATAATCTTAACATGTTGAAAATGATTTTTATATGTTACTTTACTGATAAGATGGTTAAAATAAAATTTTCATGCTGGATTTAATTTTTAACATGCTAGAAATTAATATTTAACATGCTAAAATTAATACATAACATGCTAAAATAATTCTCATACATTAACTTACTGATAGGATGATAAGATAAGTTTACCATGCTGATTACAGAAATTCTCTGACGACAACATAATTTTTATCATGCTAAAAATCATTTTTCTATATTATTTGCTAATTATTTGATAGGAAAATAGAATTATCATGCTGAAAAATAGTTTTAATACACTGAAAATAATTCTACCATGCTAAAAATAATTCTAACATGTTGGAATAATTTTACCATATTGGAAGAAATTTTATCATGCTGGAAGTAATTTTCATGCATCATTTTACTAATTATTTATTAGGAAATTAGGTTTCATATGCACAAAAATAGCTTTAAATAGATTTTAACATGCTGAAAATAATTTTTATATCTCAGTATGTATAAAATAATTTTATCATATTGGAAGTCATTTTTAACATGCTGGAAATAGTTTTAACACGTTTGGAAACAATTTTTAGTATGTATAAACTAATATGGTGAAAATTAGATTTTTACATGTAAAAATAATTCCATTCTACAAAAATAAATTTTTAACATGCTGTAAGAATTAAAACATGTTAATATTACCTTTTCTTACTTTTGGTGACTAAATGCGTACAATTAACGTGAATTTTCAAAGGGTATATTTCCTATTGTATAGTGACTTAAGTTTAGTCCCACATTGGAAGTTACAAAAACTTGCATGGCTTTATATGTTGGAGAGCTCACCCTTGGGTCAGGACCCAAGGGGCATAGGATGTGGGCTTGAGTTGTGAATTGATACAAAACTAGTAATATATATATATATATATATTTATTTATTTATTTACGTTCATAATAGATATATATATATATTTATTTATACCCAAAAATTATTTTCTTTTTTTTTCTTTGAACGCGCTGCCCTTGGCCAGCGCGACCTGAAGAATGCGCTAGCCAGTGCTAGCGCGATCATGTCTATATATATATATATATATATCTTTTCATATTATATTATTTTGACCCCTGAAGACCCGGGGTTAATGGTGTGAACGCGCTAGGGGAGACTAGCGCGTTCATGAAGAACGCGCTAGGTACCTATAGCGCGACCAGGAAAGTATATTTTTTTGAAAATTTGGTCAAAGGGACGGGGTCTGTATGAACGCGCTATATCGGGGCAGCGCGTTCAGAAGGCGCTACTGAGGTATAGCGCGTTCTGGACCTGATGAAAAAACGGGAATACCCCTCCAATCAAATGACCATAACTTACTCATTTTATAACGGAATTTAACAAATGAGCTATGAATGGAAAGAGGACAGAAAAATGAACAACATGGCATGACTTAATTAGAGTTATCCTGAGAGACACCTACCTTTAGACGGATCTAAAGAAATATCCCCAAATATAAGAAAACCCTTTGATCTTCCAAATCTTCCTTCAAATCTCCACCAATCTTCGCAGCAGCGTATACTTAACCTCCAGGGATGGTTTGAGGGTCGAATGGGGTTCTATTTATAGCCAAAACTTGGCCAAATGTGTCAAGATTTCTTGCCTAACAATGCCAAACTTTCTAATTCCGAATTAGAAGAAAATTCTAATTTCTCCTCTCAACCTAGCCTCCATTTTGTGTGAAACCAATGGAAAAACGGCTAGTCCAATGTGGGCTGTTAGGTAAGGGTCGATGTAATATCCTGGATCTTTAGTAGGTTTTTCGGATTTTTTTTGGAGAATTTTGCATTGCTTTTGTATCTCCCGAGTTGAGGTCTTATGAACCGTGTGGTTCTTCTCTCGTATAATCTACAGAACCCAACGGTGAGTTTACCTCTCAGCTTATCGGCTCGTGGACAATACAGTTGCAGTGTACTCTTCGTGAGGATCGTTTCGACTATTTTTGCGGATTTTTAGGCCTTGGTTAGGCATTTATTCGAATTAGTTAAAGAATTATTAAAATTTAATGGGCATATTAACGATTTTAGTTCTTTGAGAGGTTAAAGTATAATTTGAAGAATTTTTACAAAAAAAAATATAGAAAAATCAGTTTTTATAAAACTCACGCGCCCCCTCTCTCTCTCCCCTCTCACTCTCGATCTCTCTCTTTTTCTCTCTCTCCCTCACACGTTCTCTCTCCCCTCTCCCTTTCTCTCTCGGTTTTGGCCCGGACGGGGTCCAATCAAGGCGTGGGAGATACCGTTGGAACCGGCTCGACGCGAGGGACGTTTTGACACTGACCTCGTCTCGATCCGTGGAGCATGGAGATGCGTGGGAGCGAGAGGACGGCGTGGCTTCTGTCGTCCGATCTGCACCGATTTGCGGGTTTCATCGCGATCGAGGTAGGGGAATGGACTCCTCATCTTGCCAGGAGCCCAATGACGCCACATGCGTCACCCTCCACTGTCATTTCATCGTTTTCCGTGCAAACCCCTTTTTGTGTTATTTTAGGCCTAATTTCTTGAAATCTCTCTCCCGCTCGGTTTTAGCCCAGACGGCTGCTGATTGAAGCAAGGGAGGTACCGTCGGGAAGGTCGTTTCGCGTGGATCGCGGTGACGCCCTTCTTCCCTCGATCCGTGGAGCATGGTGACGCTTGGCGCCGTGAGGACGACGTGGCTCTCGTCGACCGTTCGGCACCGAATCGGCGTTCCCACCGCGTAAGAGGTAGGGGGATGGAATCTTCTCCTCGCTAGGGACCCGTCGGTACCACATGCGCCGTGGTTCGACGCCAGTTTTCTTGATTTTTGTGCAATTTTCCATGTTAATGTAATTTAGTGTTATTTAGCCTTAAATTCATGAAATTGATTCCATGGCCATCGTCTTTCAATTTTAATGGCATGATTGGTGATTGAATGTTGTTATGGCAAGGTGGTTGGTTAGGAAACTTGGTTTCTACATCGATACCCGGCGGTTTCCATCGTCCGGGAGGGAACCGGTTTTAAATATAACCCGTCCGCGACCCAGGTGATGTGACGGTCCTCCCAGGAACCGTCACATCCCTAACGGTCTTCCGGGGACGCGTTACTTCAATATAACGGCCCGTCGCGGGGGCGTTACATTGAGAGTAACGGCGGGGCTCCCGACCGTTGTTTTCTCGTTGGTTTGTGTTGACCCGGTCAGGCGGTTCGCCCGACGGCCAGTCGGCCAGCCGTCGCTTTGATCCGGCGCGCCTAGACTAGTGCGTTACTTCGCCTGTGAACGGTTTTGAATGCAACACGTTGGTTTTTGGCCTCGGGTAGATGTAACGGCAGTGATCCAACACGTTGCATCGATGTAACGCGCTGGGCCCCTACCGTTACATTCCCTTTTGGGTCTCTTGAGCTGGAACTCCGGTGGAAGTAACGGATGGAGACGGACGCGTTATTCTTGATGTGACGCGCCAGTCCCCGACCGTTACATTCATATAGCACGTGAGCAGCCGACCACCGCTTGCCTGGAAGTTTCATTACGTTGCCAGCCTATTAGTTATGCATTCCATGTTGCATATACGCCATGTTTAACTTATTTTATAAAAACTGTGGCATTATTTTAGATCCCAATAGAGTAGCTCTCTCTTTCCTTGTGATGGAGCCACTAGTCGTAGCCCTCCGACTTGGAGTGTCGGCCCACCTGGGAAAGGTTGAAAGGGTAGTTCCCGTTACACGGTTTTTAAGCTAGTTACCGTGGGCCCTCGGTCAATAGTAGCGTCCTACTAAGAGGGAAAACTAGCTGGAGAGCCTAGCTTAGGCACGAGCCAGTGTGTGCACACGTGGTCAGAGACTTGGACTGACACTGACGAGTGTTACTCTGACTAGTTACTCGGTTCGGTTTGGTTCTGTTACGCCTCTCGCTTGGAGACTCTAGCCATGCGAGTTGCTTGAGATGCAGTGTAAGCCGTCAGTGGACGCATTTGGTCTCTCACTTCTTGTGGTCTCTTCTTTTTCCTATCGCCGGGTTAGTTGAGCTTTTCTTTCTATTGGTAGATGTAGTTCATGACGCTTATATCTATATTTAATTGGCATGTAGTTAGCTGTTTAAACTGCTTAGATAGGTTTTACAGCTTTACTATAAATGTGTTTTATTTATGCCAATTGCATGTTTATTGCTTTAAATGCATGCTTTAATTGCTGTTATATTTGTATGCCTGCGTGATTAGTTGCGAGGTAGGGATCCGCGTGACCCCTACTGAGTCTGGCTGTGACTCACCCTTCCTACTTTCAGGTGAGCCACATCCGCCGTCTCCTGGAGCTTCACGTGGTTTTGTCGGCAGCTAGTAGGGTGCCAGCAGTAGTCGGTTGGTCTTTTGTACTTTTGACCGGGGTATGCCCCGTGTAGTTGTACATTTGAACTCTCTTTTCTGTCAGTTTGGACTTGTTACTGTTGTAAATCTGGACTATTGTATATATTTTATCATTCTGATAGTTTATTTTGCTTCCGCACTTAATTAGTAATTGTTGTTTAACTAATATTACGCGTTGTAGTTCCAATTTGTTATACAACTCCTCGACAAACTTCACTAACCCTTCAGGGGCCTCATCAGCCTCTTGGGTGGCTTCCCCAGTTCTTGGTATCGGTGTATCGATATTATCGGTATATCGGTATTCGGAGTTCTGGGTCGTCACAGTTGGTATCAGAGCTGTGTTGAGAATTTGTATAAGGAATTGAAATTGCATAGCGTCTGTCCAGAGCGAGTCCACCTGCATCGTCTATTGCTGGCTTAGGATGTTTTCCGTGATTGCTGATATGATTTTTGTTGTTATGTGCTTCCTAGGGTTTGATGGCATGTCGTAAAAAGGCGCGTGTTTCTGGGGAGGGAAGTGGTACTTCTCCTCCAGTGGTTGTCGTGTTGGTTTATGCACCTGTGCCTGGTCAAGTTCCTGGAACTCCTGCTCATGTGGTGGAAGGTTTATCGGGTGATCAGGTTGGAATGCCGTCTGGTGAGGGGCAGGTGAGACCTCAAGGGTGTACTCAGGCCGAGTCTACTCAGCCAGGTGTGCAGTATTACTTTGTACCTCAGCTGACAGGACAGTTCCAGCAGGTCTATTTGCCGAGCGTACCCGGAGTCCCTTATGTTATCCCTGCTGCCGAAGATGCTTCTTCCTCTAAGTTTAAAGGCAAGAGACGCCGATACAAGAAGTCTAAGAAGATTCGGACATCTAAGGATCAATAGGACGGGCAGTCGGGTGTGACTAGAGCCTCCTCTCTTGTGCCGGTTAATCGTGGTACACCTCCGTCCATGAATACCCGGAGCAAGTTGAGGGAGCGTGAGAAGCGGCTCGCCCAGCAGCCTTCTGCCAGTGTTGTTCCGTCATCATTACCTTCTTCTCAGCAGCTTCGGGGGTCTGCCGTTAGTCAGTCATGGACGTGCCGGAGATGCGGTGGTCATCATAAGGGCCAGGCGTGTTCTCTGCCCGTTGTCTGCTTTCGATGTGATCAGTCGGGTCACGTTGTTCGAGATTGCCCTTTTAGGTCGAGACCGGTGTAGTTCTCGTGATTTACCCAGCCGCAGCTGTTCCAGTTCCAACCTTTGCCATCACGACCTCAGCAAGATTTTTCGGCCTCTCAGCTTCCCTGTGCTGAGCAGTGACGTCGTATGTTATGGAAGGTGCGATTCTGCTTCTCGATCAGTTAACTTGTGTTTTATTTGTCACAGTTACTTGAATTGTATGTGATCTAGTTATTCCTTAATTGTTCATTGTAATAATTCTATCCGTGTGATTTTGGTTTTCTCCTCTCCTATCCTTTTCATTTCTCCCGTTCTACTTTATCCTCGTTTCTCTTTTTCCTCTGTTTCTCTCGACGCGGGGCGCGCGACTGTGTCGAGTTGACCGAGGTAGAGACGCGACGGAATGGGTTAGAACGTGATGAAATGATGGATGAGGTGGACGTTAGCAAGATTCGTTGGTGGATCTTACGCTAGCGTGGTTTAATCGTTTTGTCGCCTGTGATTTTCTTAGAGGTCTATTTCTCTGTGGGGGCTAAGTGGCTTGTCACCGTCAGTGCCGACAGCCATGTGAGTAGTCTACGTTGTGCTTTATGTTATCTAAATTTGTAGATCATTTGATGTTGTTGATAGGAGGTTCTTAGCCTCAGTAGTTATCTTTTCCTGCTATTTGTGAGTTCCTTAGTGTTTCCCTGTTAGCTTTTCCCTTCTTGGTTGGAATTGCTGGCATTGGGTTTGCGATTCCTTATCGCTTGGTTTTTCATCATTTGCTCAGGTTGCTGTTGACTTTTCGAGTTGTTGAGGTGGCTGTACACGTTTTTACGTTGTTTTGGTCATCCCAGCTCGAGTCCGTTCAGCTCCCGAGGTGTTCTACTTATGTTGAATTGCTCGATTAGACCCCTTTGATTGAGAAGTTGTTCGAGCGAGCTAGGCTTTTCCCTTCTTGGTGAGCTTCTGTTAGTAAGCTTGATGCTTCTCACCTCGTTTGGTGGTTTCTTTTCGAAGTCGGCCTTGGAATTGCCGTCTTAGTAATGCCTTTGTCCTGTATATGCTTAATGAGGACAGCTTTTATTTTGAGCCTGATCTTCTTCTTGCTTTGCGGTCGCTTGGCTTGGGACTTAATCTTTGTTTCGAAAGCTGTTGTGTACCGTGTTTCGTCGTGTCGTGTTTAACGGCCGATGCATTGTGAGGCTCACTTGTCATTTTCAGGACGTAAAGGTAGGCTGAGATTAGCGCCTTTCCTTGGCCTTTGTGTTGAAGCTGGTACTCTCTTCTGTTGCACTTAGGCTATTTATGATCAGTTGCTCGTGGGATCAGTACTCGTGGCATATCGCATTGCGATTTTATGAGTTGCGATGGCGCCGTGTGTGTGTTGAGATGCGGATATCGAGATATTCCCTGTTGCCTGTGTGCGTTATTTGAGTGCGCAGCGGAAGCATGTGTGGGCTGGTCACCCATTGGTCGAGAATCATTGTTGTGAGATTCTGGACAGTCGAGAATTTCTTTCTTCTCGATATAACTTCATCTTTGCTTCCTGTGCCTAGATTTTGTCTGTTGCCGTGCTGTTGCTGATCATCTTCTGGTATTGGCATTGACCATTGCGAGTATTGGGGAATTTGTCGGCTTTCCTGCTGATCAACTACCCTTTACTCTGCATTCTCTTTCTTGGGTGTTGTGCTCTTGAGGTGTGTTCGTAAACTTTGAGATGCGTTCCCCGAGATTATTGTCGTGTTCTTGTTATATGGGTCTTTTCTTGGTTAGCGACTTGATGCATGACTAGTTCCTTGAGGTCGTGTGTTCAGCTGTTCTTATGCCCTGATATGACCCTGCTTGCAGTGTGCCCGTGGTTCTGTGTCCAGTACGGAGCTGGGATCCTGCGAGTGCCGCTGTGTTGTTGATTTAGTGTTGTATCTGTATGATTTTGTGTCTCAGTCGTGGACCATTGTCTTGTCAATTAGCTTGTTGTACTCTTGTCCCCTGTTAGAGTTAACTCGCGACTCGATTAGATGTGATATCTGAATGGAGGCTGACTTGATTGTGTTTGTGGTCCGGTGCTATTGTTGTGTTACTGTTTCCTGCGAATTTGTCGTTGGTATTCAGTGTGCCCGGTGTTCCTTGTTGCCTTGGGCACTGGAATCGATGATGTCGTCAGGATGTCAATCGTAAGGACCTTCTTTCCTTATTTGAGCCACTGCTTGAGGTGTCTGTTGTTTCATCTCCTCGAGATCGGTGATTTGTTACTGTGGCAGTCGTGTCTCCCATCCTGTGAGACGTAAGCGACGTTGCCCTGTTTCGGAGGTGTCGGACTTGTGTTCACTTGTGTCGTGCTCACTCCCGGGCGTGTACTTGTGATAATGGTCTGACGGTGTTCCTCTGAGTTGTGTTTCTCGAGATTGCGTTGTTGTGTGTCGGGTTGTTCTTCCCTCGCTTCTCCCTTTGTCAGCCCTTGAATTTCGAGGACGAAATTCCTTGAAGGAGGGGAGGATGTAATATCCTGGATCTTTAGTAGGTTTTTCGGATTCTTTTTGGAGAATTTTGCATTGCTTTTGTATCTCCCGAGTTGAGGTCTTATGAACCGTGTGGTTCTTCTCTCGTATAATCTACAGAACCCTACGGTGAGTTTACCTCTCAGCTTATCGGCTCGTGGACAATACAGTTGCAGTGTACTCTTCGTGAGGATCGTTTCGACTATTTTTGCGGATTTTTAGGCCTTGGTTAGGCATTTATTCGAATTAGTTAAAGAATTATTAAAATTTAATGGGCATATTAACGATTTTAGTTCTTTGAGGGGTTAAAGTATAATTTGAAGAATTTTTACAAAAAAAAAATATAGAAAAATCAGTTTTTATAAAACTCACGCACCCCCTCTCTCTCTCCCCTCTCACTCTCGATCTCTCTCTTTTTCTCTCTCTCCCTCACACGTTCTCTCTCCCCCTCTCCCTTTCTCTCTCGGTTTTGGCCCGGACGGGGTCCAATCGAGGCGTGGGAGATACGGTTGGAACCGGCTCGACGCGAGGGACGTTTTGACACTGACCTCGTCTCGATCCGTGGAGCGTGGAGACGCGTGGGAGCGAGAGGACGGCGTGGCTTCTGTCGTCCGATCTGCACCGATTTGCAGGTTTCATCGCGATCGAGGTAGGGGAATGGACTCCTCGTCTTGCCAGGAGCCCAATGACGCCACATGCGTCGCCCTCCACTGTCATTTTCATCATTTTCCGTGCAAACCCCTTTTTGTGTTATTTTAGGCCTAATTTCTTGAAATCTCTCTCTCGCTCGGTTTTAGCCCAGACGGCTGCTGATCAAAGCAAGGGAGGTACCGTCGGGAAGGTCGTTTCGCGTGGATCGCGGTGACGCCCTTCTTCCCTCGATCCGCGGAGCGTGGTGACGCTTGGCGCCGTGAGGACGACGTGGCTCTCGTCGACCGTTCGGCACCGAATCGGCGTTCCCACCGCGTAAGAGGTAGGGGGATGGAATCTTTTCCTCGCTAGGGATCCGTCGGTACCACATGCGCCGTGGTTCGATGCCAGTTTTCTTGATTTTTGTGCAATTTTCCATGTTAATGTAATTTAGTGTTATTTAGCCTTAAATTCATGAAATTGATTCCATGGCCATCGTCTTTCAATTTTAATGGCATGATTGGTGATTGAATGTTGTTATGGCAGGGTGGTTGGTTAGGAAACCTGGTTTCTACGTCGATACCTGGCGGTTTCCATCGTCCGAGAGGGAACCGGTTTTAAATATAACCCGTCCGCGACCCAGGTGATGTGACGGTCCTCCCAGGAACTGTCACATCCCTAACGGTCTTCCGGGGACGCGTTACTTCAATATAACGGCCCGTCGCGGGGGCGTTACATTGAGAGTAACAGCGGGGCTCCCGACCGTTGTTTTCTCGTTGGTTTATGTTGACCCGGTCAGGCGGTTCGCCCGACGGCCAGTCGGCCAGCCGTCGCTTTGATCCGGCGCGCCTAGACTAGTGCGTCACTTCACCTGCGAACGGTTTTAAATGCAGCACGTTGGTTTTTGGCCTCCGGTAGATGTAACGGCGGTGATCCAACGCGTTGCATCGATGTAACGCGCTGGGCCCCTACCGTTACATTCCCTTTTGGGTCTCTTGAGCTGGAACTCCGGTGGAAGTAACGGATGGAGACAGACGCGTTATTCTTGATGTGACGCGCCAGTCCCCGACCGTTACATTCATATAGCGCGTGAGCAGCCAACCGCCGCTTGCCTGGAAGTTTCATTACGTTGCCAGCCTATTAGTTATGCATTCCATGTTGCATATACGCCATGTTTAACTTATTTTATAAAAACTGTGGCATTATTTTAGATCCCAATAGAGTAGCTCTCTCTTTCCTTGTGATGGAGCCACTAGTCGTAGCCCTCCGACTTGGAGTGTCAGCCCACCTGGGAAAGGTGGAAAGGGTAGTTCCCGTTACACGGTTTTTAAGCTAGTTACCATGGGCCCTCGGCCAATAGTAGCGTCCTACTAAGAGGGAAAACTAGCTGGAGAGCCTAGCTTAGGCACGAGCCAGTGTGTGCACACGTGGTCAGAGACTTGGACTGACACTGACGAGTGTTACTCTGACTAGTTACTCGGTTCGGTTTGGTTCTGTTACGCCTCTCGCTTGGAGACTCTAGCCATGCGAGTTGCTTGAGATGCAGTGTAAGCCGTCAGTGGACGCATTTGGTCTCTCACTTCTTGTGGTCTCTTCTTTTTCCTATCTCCGGGTTAGTTGAGCTTTTCTTTCTATTGGTAGATGTAGTTCCTGACGCTTATATCTATATTTAATTGGCATGTAGTTAGCTGTTTAAACTGCTTAGATAGGTTTTACAGCTTTACTATAAATGTGTTTTATTTATGCCAATTGCATGTTTATTGCTTTAAATGCATGCTTTAATTACTGTTATATTTGCATGCCTGCGTGATTAGTTGCGAGGTAGGGATCCGCGTGACCCCTACTGAGTCTGGCTGTGACTCACCCTTCCTACTTTCAGGTGAGCCACATCCGCCGTCTCCGGGAGCTTCACGTGGTTTTGTCGGCAGCTAGTAGGGTGCCAGCAGTAGTCGGTTGGTCTTTTGTACTTTTGACCGGGGTATGCCCCGTGTAGTTGTACATTTGAACTCTCTTTTCTGTCAGTTTGGACTTGTTACTGTTGTAAATCTGGACTATTGTATATATTTTATCATTCTGATAGTTTATTTTACTTCCGCACTTAATTAGTAATTGTTGTTTAACTAATATTGCGCGTTGTAGTTCCAATTTGTTATACAACTCCTCGACAAACTCCACTAACCCTTCAGGGGCCTCATCAGCCTCTTGGGTGGCTTCCCCAGTTCTTGGTATCGGTGTATCGATATTATCGGTATATCGGTATTCGGAGCACTGGGTCGTCACAGTCGATTTTTGTACCAACCTTCTAGAAATTAGGTTATTATAATCCCTTAAATATCATGTTAAACACATGTTACGAATTTAAGGTTAATTTAACCTTTATTGAATCCTTTAACCATTAATTCAGCCCATTATGCATTATCCAATGGGCTAATTGTAATCCTAATCCATTACATGGACTTTTATTGGGCTTACTATGATTTATCTAAGGTCTAAAGCATTTAATATCTATTTAATTCTAGTTAATTCAAGTAAATTTAATAATCTAGCTTATTTCATATAGTAAAAATATAATTTGATTATTACATGAAAATTTTATTTACATAATGAAATTGAAATTTTTATTTCTCATTTTTAAATTTTGGGTTTCTACATCCTCCCCCACTTAAAAGAATTTGGTCTTCCAAATTCACATTATATAACTAAAATTCAAAAATTCGAGTAGAAAGGTCGAATTTCTAACCTGAGAATAAATCCGGGTATTTCTTCTTGATGGATTCTTCCAATTCCCAGGTTGCTTCCTCGAAACCACGCTTGCTCCATTGGACTTTCACCATCGGTATGGTCCGATTTCTTAGTTGGTGTAATTTTCGATCTAGTATCTTGATCGGTCTTTCTTCATATGATAAGTCTTTTTGGAGTTTCAATTCTTCAAATTGAATCACATGTGAAGGGTCATAGGCGTATTTCTTAGCATGGATACATGGAATACGTCGTGTACACCGGCCAATTGAGGAGGTAAGGCCAGCTTGTATGCTACCTCGCCGATTCTCTCTAGAATCTCGAAAGGGCCGATAAATCTCGGACTTAGCTTTCCTTTGATGCCGAATCTTCTAATTCCACGGGTGGGTGAGATATTTAAGAAGACATGCTCCCCCACTTGGAATTCAAGGTCTCTCCTCCGATTGTCGGCGTAGCTCTTTTGCCTTGATTGGGCGACCTTTAGCCTTCCTTGTATTAACTGGATTTTGTCGGTTGTGTCTTGTACAATGTCGGGACCAAGCAATCCCTTGTCACCAACCTCGCTCCAGCATAGAGGTGATCTGCAACTTCAGCCATATAATGCTTCGACTGGTGCCATTTGAATACTCGACTGATAGCTATTATTATAAGCGAACTCAGTCAGCGGTAAGTGTTCATGCCAACTACCACCGAAGTCAATCATGCAGGCTCTCAATATATCTTCAATAATCTGATTCGTCCTCTCGGTTTGTCCATCCGTCTGAGGGTGAAAAGCCGTACTAAACCTTAGCTTAGTACCCATAGCTGATTGTAAACCCTTCCAGAAATGAGAGGTGAATCTCGGATCTCGGTCCGAAATGATAGAGCGTGGAATACCATGCAGTCTTACGATCTACTTGATATATAAAGCGGCTAGAACATCCACAGTCCATCTAGTCTTGATAGGTAGAAAGTGAGCGGACTTAGTTAACCGATCAACAATTACCCATATAGCATCAAAACCACTTCGGGTCTTTGGTAAACCAACAATGAAATCCATACCGATACTATCCCATTTCCATTCCGGTATTTCGAGAGGCTTGAGCTTGCCAGCCGGTTTGAGGTGTTCGGCCTTGACTTGTTGACAAACCAAACATCGGCTTACAAACTCGGCTACCTCTCTCTTTGTAATGCCCTGGATCTTGATGGATCTTTGTTGGATCTTTCGGGTCTGTTTCGGATTGGTTTCGTTGAGTTTCGGTTCGCTTTGGTGGCTTCCGAGTTGAGTTTGACGAGCCGTGTGGGTTTTTCTCACGTACTAGTTACGGAACCCTACGGTGAGTTTGTTTGTCAATTCTTGAGCTCGGGGATGCTGCAGCGACGATGTACTCGTCGAGCCGGTCGTTTTGACTATTTTTGCGTATTTTTCTGAATTTATGCATTTTCGGCGCATTTTCGGAATTTTCAGAAATTAGGAAAATTTCCTAATTTCTTTTCCTTTTTCTTTTCTTTTTCTCTCTCTCCTTCTCATTCGCGCGACTGTCTCTCTCTCTCTCTCTCCCGTTCTCTCTCGTTCTCTCCCCTTTCCGGCTCCGGCTGCAGACGGAGGCGTAGGTGGGCGAGGCGGTGAAGTCGTGGAGCTGGTTGGATGCGCGATGGAGCGAGGATCGGATCGATTCTGGCGCGATCCCGAACGGTGGATTCAAAGCCGGTGAAATTGATTCGCGAGTGGTTTTCGGCGTGGTTTAGTCCTTTCGGGGTGCGGTTTCTTCGGTGGAGGTAGGGTGACGGATCCTTGCTTCTCCATCTTCGTTTTCCCTGCCATTGCACGGCGTTCGGCTAGGAAACGAGCGTGTTTGGGCTTGTTTTGCCTAAACCGTGATTTTCGTGGTTTTTAGGGTCGGCCGGTAAACGGTGACCGTTTGCGGTTCAGTTAGTTTCTAAATGACCGCAGGGATGTTAGAATCCCATCCACGTTGGTTTCGTGCGATTTGGTGTTCATTCGAGGCCGGTAGAAGCCCGGGAACCTCGGTGACCCATTTAGGGTTGATTTGGTGAAATCGCCCGAATCTTGCGTCTTTGATGTTGCATGTGGGGTTTGGAGCCCCTTGGTGTTGTCTTTTGTCGTTGCGGTGTGTTTCCCCTGCGTTTCGGCGTGAATGGGGCGTGGAATGGGCCGATCCGGCCATTCCTATGTTTTCCCGCCGTAACCGAAGTAGCGGTCTAGCCAGCGACCGCCACTTGCTTTTGACGGCCCTACGATGGACCGTTATTTGGTTTGAGGGTTTAGCCCTTTTGCTTCTGGGTAAGTGACGGCCCAAGGGTGGTGCGTCATTTCCGTGTAACGCGCCAATGACTGGCCGTTACTTGCGTCTTGTCATTTTTCTTGGGGGTTAAGTCGGTTGGTCTAACGCGCTTGACCCAGCGCGTTAGATGGAAGTGGCGCGCCTTGCCCAGGCCGTTGCTTGCCAGTTGACTGACTTTGACCTGTTGAGGCGGTTCCTCCGATGGATGTGTTCCCATCCGTTATTTTGAGTATAACGTGCCTGCCCCTGGCCGTTATATTCTGCGTGGACGAGGTTGGGTGGCTGTCCCGTTGGAAGTGACGGTGGCGCCCCTGTGCGTCGTTTGTGAGTAACGCGCTCACCTCTGACCGTCATTTGCTGTTTATGCTGGGTTGAGGGTGGCCATGCCGTTGAAGTAACGGATGGGCCCCTGCGCGTCGTTTGGAATGCGACGGCCCTCTCCTGCCGCGTCGTTTGGTTGTAACGCGCCTAGCGCCGTGCGTTACTTCGCGTTGGTTTGGGTTTGTTGCACCGTTGGATGTGACGGTGGGTACCCCGTGCGCCGTTTGCTTGTAACGCCCCTGGTCCCGTGCGTTACTTGGCTTTTGTGTGCTTTGTAGGTTGTTAGGGTGGTGTGTGTGACGGCCTGTGTCCGTCCGTCGTTTGGGAAATAACGCCCCTGAGCTAGACCATCACTTACTAATAACGGTCTAGGGCCTGTGCGTTACTTCCTTTGTGCCTTGGTTTTCCGCCCGATGATTCTGTGTGTCTTGGCTTGTCCTTATGGTCTGCCCGTTGTCCTGTGGATGTCTCCTGACGTCCTATGAGGGTTAAGACTACGTTGTGAGGTAGCCAGGAGTCTTCTTACTTGTGGTAGGAGTCTTCTTACTCTTGTATGCTTTTGTTGTTTGGTTTCGGTCAACCCGGTGTGACCCAGTGGTTGACATGTGACCTTGTTTGTGCGTGTCTTGGCGGTTCTGTCCTGTCCGAGACACTGCTTCTGGATGCTTCGAGGTGTTGTTCTATCTCGGTTTGCGTGTCCAACTGTGCTGAGGGTTCTTGATGTTTCCCTCAGGTCTCCGTGTGTTGTTTTCTGCGGAGCGTGGTTTCTCTGGCTTAGGATTAGACCGATTGGCGGCTTGTTCCGCTGTTTGTGACGATCTTGCCTTGAGTCGTTCGACTCAGGATCGTTACGTAGGAGGTCTAGTTGCTTGCCCTGAGTTGTCGGCAGTGGCGATGCTGCCAGTTGGTGCCTCGAAGTACGTGTTGAGGGGTGTGGTTGCCCGTTTGTACTTCGGCACTTGTGTTTTGAGCTTCTGTGTCGTGTGAAGCCTCCACTTGTTGTTGCTCTAAGGTCTGTTGAGTGCCGTCCTGCTTGCGGAAAGCAGAGGAGTGTTTCCCATTGAGCGGTTGTAGCTGGTTCCGCGGGCTCCTAGTCAACGGTAGCGTCCTACCGAGGGAGAATACTAGCTAGAGGACCTGGCTTAGACTATAGCCAGTGTGTGCACACGTGGTCAGGGACGGAGGACTTACGTCGACGGGCGTGACCCTGACTAGTTACTTGTTTTGTTGTTCCTGTTTGGTTCAGCTGGTGTCTACATCTCTGCTGTTGTTACAGCAGTACTGTAGGTGAGACACTTGAGGTGCAGCATAAGACGTCAGTGGACGCAGCTGGCTTTCTAAGGGGGTGCTTCCGTCACGTGACGTGTAGCTCTTCGCATTTTCTTGCGCGTTGTGACCTTTGCGAGTTGCCCGTTCGTGGCTGTGCTCGAGGTCAGTGTTCTGTCGTTTGCACGATGTTCTGATCGTGCGTGGGGCTTGTGCACGACGTTCTCTGTCGTGTTTTGTCTGTTTCCCGGTGTCGGCGTTCGCCTTCGCCTTTGTTTGGGGCTGGTTGACAGACTGGTATACCCTTCTGTGCGAGTTTAGGGTCATCCATCTGTTGCCTTTCTGTTTGGAGTAGTTTGGGGTGCCGAGGTTAGCTCGGTAGCCGCTTGTTTGGTGCGGGTTCTCACCCTCTCCTACGTGTTCCCTACTCCTACTTCCCGTCTGTTCCTTTGTTGTCTTTAGCGGTAGTCTTACAGCTTGGTAGTGTAGCTTTTCCTGCTTTGCTACACCTGCTGTTCCTGCTGCTTTGTTGTTGTTTCCGTTGCTCTTGCTTTCGCTTTGTGCATTTTCCAGTGGGGATCCGCGTGACCCCTACTGAGTTTCTATTAAGACTCACCCCTGCTGCTTTTCAGGTGGGTTTCGCCGTCTGCCTCTGCTGTTCCTGGCGGAGTGCTCGCTTGCTGTTGTAGCTGCCAGCCGTACCTGCGTCGGGCTCCTCCCGACTTCTGCGTACGTTTCTTTCTGTCCGACTGTACTGTGCTAGACTTGTTGTCTTTCCTTTGGGCTGGACTCTGTGTTTAACTGTTAAAAGTTATTAATGAAGCTGTAATTTTATTTCTGCTACTTTAGCAATCCAATCTAATGAAATTTAATTGCTTACTGTTTTATCTCTGTGGCTTCAATGTACTCTACACATGCCTTTTATCCCGTCGGCGCTTTCTCGCGCTTGGGAGGCCTCGCGGGTCCCACATGGTATCACGTGTATCCGGTATTTATATCGGGTGCACCGGGTATCTGGAATCCGGGTCGCTACAGCTGGTATCAGAGCAGTGTTCTGAGATGTTCGGAGTTTTCTTTTCTGAGCTATCAGAGCGTTGTTGTGTGAAGTACATGGGAATCCGAGATATACAGTTTCCAGAGTCCTTAGGCCCAGTACAGTCTCTTGCTGGCGTAGGTGTTGCGATGTTTATCGCGGTGCTTTTCGCATGTGGTCTTGTACGTGCTTGGTTGGCACTGTACGAGATGGTTTTTGCTCTCGTCTGGATGTGACGATGTGCTTCGTTCGGCTTTGAAGTTGGTCTCGATCGTGTTGCGCTTGGCAGTGTTTGTCGGTTGGCATGAACCTGCTGTGCATTGTTCGAGCTGTTTTCTGTATTTTTGCTCAGGTGGCTTATGACTTTTAGCGTTGGTGTGATGGCCATGCACGTTCTTACGTTGCTTTGGTTGTCCCAGCTTGAGTTTGTGTAGCTCCTGATGCATCGTTGTTTTGGTTGTTTCGGTTGTCGTGTTGCCTCGATTGAGAAGTTGCTCGAGCGAACCTAGGATTTTCCCTTCCTGGTGAGCTGTTGTTGTCGAGCTTGTTGCTTCTCGTCCTTCTTGGTGAAGCTTTTTCGGTTTGCCTTGGAATTGTTGTCTTAGTGTTGCCTTTGTCCTGTGTCTGCTTAAGTGTAGACAGCTTTATTTTGAGCCTGATCTGCTCCTTGTTGTACGGTTGCTTGGCTTTGGACTCCGTGATGGTGTTAAGAGCTATTGTGTACCGTAATTGTCGTGCTGTGTCTAACGACCGATGTATTGTGAAGGCTCATTTATCATTTTCGGGACGTGAAGGTAAGCTGAGATTGATGCTTTCCTTGTGCTTTGTGCTGAAGCTGGTGCTCTTCTCTTGTTGCACTTAGGCTCCTTGTGTTCGGTTATTCGTTGGATCGGTGCTCGTGGCGTGTGAATTACGATCTTGTTGATTGCGATGACGCTGGTGTGTGCTGAGATGCGATTTTCGATATTGTTCTGTTGCCTGTGCACGTTGTTGAGAGTACAGCTGTTGTGTGTGGGTTGGCTACCCACTTGTCGAGACGTTCTTTCTTTCTCGATGTGACTCCGTCTTGGCTTCTCGTGCCTTGATGTCGTCAGTTGCCGTGCCTTTGTTCGTGGTTTTTCTTGTGTTGGCATTGGCAATTGTGCGAGTGTTGGGGAATTTGTCGGCATTCCTTGCCGATTAAGTACCCTTTGCTCTGCTTTTTCTTTCTTGGGTGTTGTGCTCTTGAGGCATGTTGTTAGTCCTTGAGTTGCGTTCCCCGAGATTATTGTCGTTTCTCGTTGTTGTGGGTCTTCTCTTGGTGAGCAGTCTGATGCGTGACCTGTCTCTTCTGGTCGTGTGTTCAGTTGTTCGTATGCCTTGATGTGACCTTGCTTGCAGATGTGTTCCTTGGCCCTGCGTGTTGTGCGGAGCCGGAGTTCTGCAGGTACTACCGTTGTGTCGTTTTGGCGCTGTTTCTTTATGATTTTGTGTTCTTGCCTTTGGACCATTGTCTTGTCAGTTAGCCTTGCTGTGCTCCTTTTTCTTCCTTGGAGTGAGCTTGCGACTTGATCAAATGTGATATCTGAGTGAGTGCTGACCTGATTGTGTTTCTGGTCCAGTGGTGTTGTTGTCGTTGGTGTCCTGTGTGCCAGGTGTCCCCTGTTGCCTTTGGCACTGGAGCCGATGATGTGGTCGAGCTGTCAGCTGTGAGGACTGTGTCTCCTTGTGTAAGCTGCTGCTTGCCGTGTTGTTGTTGTGTTTTTTCGGTGTTGGTTCTCGATTGTTGTGGCTGTCGTGTCTCCTGCCCTGTGAGACGTAAACGACGTTGCCCTTGCTTCGGAGGTGTCAGATGTGTTCACTTTGGTGCCGTCCTCGTGCTGTAGACTTGCTGTCTTGGAAGCTAGAGTGTGTACCTGTAATTGTGGTCTGACGCTGTTCCTCTGAGCTGTGTTTTTCAAGATTTGTGTTGTTGGGTTGTTCTTCCCTGCTTCTCCTTTGTTAGTCCTTAATTTCGAGGGTGAAATTTCTTAAAGGAGGGGAGGATGTAATGCCCTGGATCTTAATGGATCTTTGTTGGATCTTTCGGGTCTGTTTCGGATTGGTTTCGTTGAGTTTCGGTTCGCTTTGGTGGCTTCCGAGTTGAGTTTGACGAGCCGTGTGGGTTTTTCTCACGTACTAGTTACGGAACCCTACGGTGAGTTTGTTTGTCAATTCTCGAGCTCGTGGATGCTGCAGCGACGATGTACTCGTCGAGCCGGTCGTCTTGACTATTTTTGCGTATTTTTCTGAATTTGTGCATTTTCGGCGCATTTTCGGAATTTTCGGAAATTAGGAAAATTTCCTAATTTCTTTTCCTTTTTCTCTCTCTCCTTCTCATTCGCGCGACCGTCTCTCTCTCTCCCGTTCTCTCTCGTTCTCTCCCCTTTCCGGCTCCGGCTGCAGACGGAGGCGTAGGTGGGCGAGGCGGTGAAGCCGTGGAGCTGGTTGGATGCGCGATGGAGCGAGGATCGGATCGATTCTGGCGCGATCCCGAACGGTGGATTCAAAGCCGGTGAAATTGATTCGCGAGTGGTTTTCGGCGTGGTTTAGTCCTTTCTGGGCGCGGTTTCTTCGGTGGAGGTAGGGTGATGGATCCTTGCTTCTCCATCTTCGTTTTCCCTGCCATTGCATGGCGTTCGGCTAGGAAACGAGCGTGTTTGGACTTGTTTTGCCTAAACCGTGATTTTCGTGGTTTTTAGGGTCGGCCGGTAAACGGTGACCGTTTGCGGTTCAGTTAGTTTCTAAATGACCACAGGGATGTTAGAATCCCATCCACGTTGGTTTCGTGCGATTTGGTGTTCATTCGAGGCCGGTAGAAGCCCGGGAACCTCGGTGACCCATTTAGGGTTGATTTGGTGAAATCGCCCGAATCTTGCGTCTTTGATGTTGCATGTGGGGTTTGGAGCCCCTTGGTGTTGTCTTTTGTCGTTGCGGTGTGTTTCCCCTGCGTTTCGGCGTGAATGGGGCGTGGAATGGGCCGATCCGGCCATTCCTATGTTTTCCCGCCGTAACCGAAGTAGCGGTCTAGCCAGCGACCGCCACTTGCTTTTGACGGCCCTACGATGGACCGTTATTTGGTTTGAGGGTTTAGCCCTTTTGCTTCTGGGTGAGTGACGGCCCAAGGGTGGTGCGTCATTTCCGTGTAACGCGCCAATGACTGGCCGTTACTTGCGTCTTGTCGTTTTTCTTGGGGGTTAAGTCGGTTGGTCTAACGCGCTTGACCCAGCGCGTTAGATGGAAGTGGCGCGCCTTGCCCAGGCCGTTGCTTGCCAGTTGACTGACTTTGACCTGTTGAGGCGGTTCCTCCGACAGATGTGTTCCCATCCGTTGTTTTAAGTATAACGTGCCTGCCCCTGGCCGTTATATTCTGCGTGGACGAGGTTGGGTGGCTGTCCCGTTGGAAGTGACGGTGACGCCCCTGTGCGTCGTTCGTGAGTAACGCGCTCACCTCTGACCGTCGTTTGCTGTTTATGCTGGGTTGAGGGTGGCCATGCCGTTGAAGTAACGGATGGGCCCCTGCGCATCGTTTGGAATGCGACGGCCCTCTCCTGCCGCGTCGTTTGGTTGTAACGCGCCTAGCGCCGTGCGTTACTTCGCGTTGGTTTGGGTTTGCTGCACCGTTGGATGTGACGGTGGGTACCCCGTGCGCCGTTTGCTTGTAACGCCCCTGGTCCCGTGCGTTACTTGGCTTTTGTGTGCTTTGTAGGTTGTTAGGGTGGTGTGTGTGACGGCCTGTGTCCGTCCGTCGTTTGGGAAATAACGCCCCTGAGCTAGACCATCACTTACTAATAACGGTCTAGGGCCTGTGCGTTACTTCCTTTGTGCCTTGGTTTTCCGCCCGATGATTCTGTGTGTCTTGGCTTGTCCTTATGGTCTGCCCGTTGTCCTGTGGATGTCTCCTGACGTCCTATGAGGGTTAAGACTACGTTGTGAGGTAGCCAGGAGTCTTCTTACTTGTGGTAGGATCCTTGATCCTACTCTTGTATGCTTTTGTTGTTTGGTTTCGGTCAACCCGGTGTGACCCAGTGGTTGACATGTGACCTTGTTTGTGCGTGTCTTGGCGGTTCTGTCCTGTCCGAGACACTGCTTCTGGATGCTTCGAGGTGTTGTTCTACCTCGGTTTGCGTGTCCAGCTGTGCTGAGGGTTCTTGATGTTTCCCTCAGGTCTCCGTGTGTTGTTTTCTGCGGAGCGTGGTTTCTCTGGCTTAGGATTAGACCGATTGGCGGCTTGTTCCGCTGTTTGTGACGATCTTGCCTTGAGTCGTTCGACTCAGGATCGTTACGTAGGAGGTCTAGTTGCTTGCCCTGAGTTGTCGGCAGTGGCGATGCTGCCAGTTGGTGCCTCGAAGTACGTGTTGAGGGGTGTGGTTGCCCGTTTGTACTTCGGCACTTGTGTTTTGAGCTTCTGTGTCGTGTGAAGCCTCCACTTGTTGTTGCTCTAAGGTCTTTTGAGTGCCGTCCTGCTTGCGGAAAGCAGAGGAGTGTTTCCCATTGAGCGGTTGTAGCTGGTTCCGCGGGCTCCTAGTCAACGGTAGCGTCCTACCGAGGGAGAATACTAGCTAGAGGACCTGGCTTAGACTATAGCCAGTGTGTGCACACGTGGTCAGGGACGGAGGACTTACGTCGACGGGCGTGACCCTGACTAGTTACTTGTTTTGTTGTTCCTGTTTGGTTCAGCTGGTGTCTACATCTCTGCTGTTGTTACAGCAGTACTGTAGGTGAGACACTTGAGGTGCAGCATAAGACGTCAGTGGACGCAGCTGGCTTTCTAAGGGGGTGCTTCCGTCACGTGACGTGTAGCTCTTCGCGTTTTCTTGCGCGTTGTGACCTTTGCGAGTTGCCCGTTCGTGGCTGTGCTCGAGGTCAGTGTTCTGTCGTTTGCACGATGTTCTGATCGTGCGTGGGGCTTGTGCACGACGTTCTCTGTCGTGTTTTGTCTGTTTCCCGGTGCCGGCGTTCACCTTCGCCTTTGTTTGGGGCTGGTTGACAGACTGGTATACCCTTCTGTGCGAGTTTAGGGTCATCCATCTGTTGCCTTTCTGTTTGGAGTAGTTTTGGGTGCCGAGGTTAGTTCGGTAGCCGCTTGTTTGGTGCGGGTTCTCACCCTCTCCTACGTGTTCCCTACTCCTACTTCCCGTCTGTTCCTTTGTTGTCTTTAGCGGTAGTCTTACAGCTTGGTAGTGTAGCTTTTCCTGCTTTGCTACACCTGCTGTTCCTGCTACTTTGTTGTTGTTTCCGTTGCTCTTGCTTTCGCTTTGTGCGTTTTCCAGTGGGGATCCGCGTGACCCCTACTGAGTTTCTGTTGAGACTCACCCCTGCTGCTTTTCAGGTGGGTTTCGCCGTCTGCCTCTGCTGTTCCTGGCGGAGTGCTCGCTTGTTGTTGTAGCTGCCAGCCGTACCTGTGTCGGGCTCCTCCCGACTTCTGCGTACGTTTCTTTCTGTCCGACTGTACTGTGCTAGACTTGTTGTCTTTCCTTTGGGCTGGACTCTGTGTTTAACTGTTAAAAGTTATTAATGAAGCTGTAATTTTATTTCTGCTACTTTAGCAATCAAATCTAATGAAATTTAATTGCTTATTGTTTTATCTCTGTGGCTTCAATGTACTCTACACATGCCTTTTATCCCTTCGGCGCTTTCTCGCGCTTGGGAGGCCTCGCGGGTCCCACATGGTATCACGTGTATCCGTTATTTATATCGGGTGCACCGGGTATCTGGAATCCGGGTCGCTACACTCTTCATATTAGGCCACCAAAATATTCTCTTGAGGTCTTGGTACATTTTTGTAGCACCGGGGTGAATAGTGTACCTTGACCGATGTGCTTCTTCTAGATTTTACCCTTGATAGTAGAACAATCGGGTATACAAGTTCTTCCTTTGAATAATAGCCTTCCATCATCAGCCCAAAGGAAATCCGGTCGTTGATCTAATTTGTCTTTAATTTCAATGATCATCGGATCATCACCTTGCCGTTCCTTAACTTCTGAGAGTAACTCGGGTTGGAGTCGAATATTAGCAATAAAAACTCCGCCTTCCTTCTTCTCCATATTGAGGTTTAAGTTGGCCATTTCTTCAAGTAGATGCCATTCTTTAACCATTAAGCTCGATAATAAAGCCATTGGTTTTCGGCTAAGTGCATCAGCTACGGCATTGCCTTTTCCTGGGTGATATTGTATAGAGAAGTTGAAATCCTTTAAATATTCCAACCACCGTCTTTGTCTCATATTGAGCTCCTTTTGAGAGAATAAATATTTGAGACTCTTGTGATCAGAATACACCGTAAAGGCTTTGCCATAGAGATAATGTCGCCAGATCTTCAAAGCAAAGACCACAGCTGCCAGCTCTAGGTCATGTACGGGATAATTTTCCTCGTGTTTCTTCAATTGCCGTGAAGAATAAGCTATGACCTTGCCATGTTGCATTAATACGCAACCTAGGCCAATTCCAGATGCATCAGCATATACTTCAAATCCTCCTCCTTCCGTAGGTAATGTGAGAATAGGAGCAGTCGTCAGACAATCCTTTAAAGTTTGAAAGTTTTTCTCGCATTCCTCGGACCATATAAAAGGATTCTCCTTCCTTGTCAATCTTGTTAAAGATACTGCGATCTTTGAGAAATCCTTGATGAATCTTCGATAATATCCAGCCAATCCCAAAAAGCTTCGGATTTCCGTCACACTAGTAGGTCTTTCCCAGTTCTTTACGGCCTCGACCTTTGAAGGATCGACGGCGATACCATTCCGGGAAATTATGTGACCGAGAAAAGAAACTTCCTCCAACTAGAAATCCCACTTGCTTAATTTGGCATAAAGCTTGTGATCTCTTAATAATTGAAGGGCCTTCTTGAGATGTTCCTCATGTTCTTCCTTTGACTTGGAGTAGATCAAAATGTCGTCAATGAAGACAACCACAAATTGATCGAGGTATGGCCTGAATACGCTGTTCATCATTTGCATAAATGCGACAGACGCATTAGTTAAGCCAAAAGGCATAACGGTGAACTCGTAATGTCCATACCTACTCCGGAATGCAGTCTTGTGAATATCACTTTCTTTGATCTTCAATTGATGATAACCAGATCGAATGTCGATCTTTGAGAAATATCGCGCTCCAGAAATCTGGTCGAATAATTCATCAATCCTCGGCAATGGATATTTATTCTTGATGGTGAGTTGATTCAATTGCCGATAATCAACACATAGTCTCATCGAACCATCCTTCTTCTTGACAAATAAGACCGGGGCACCCCAAGGTGAAGTACTTGGTCGGATAAACCCTTCTCAAGTAATTCTGATAATTGATCCTTTAACTCCTTCATTTCCACGGTAGACATCCGATATGGAGCTTTAGAAACGGGTGCCGCTCCCGGAATTAAATCAATAGAGAAAACCACTTCTCTCTCGGGTGGAATACCAGGCAACTCGTCCGAAAATACATCAGAATAATCCCGAACGATAGGAATGTCCTTTAGAATGGGTTACGTGTGCTCGGTCATAGTGATAGAAACTAAGAAACCGACACAACCCTTCCTCAATAATTTCTCGGCTTTAAGGGCCGAAATTAGAGGTATGTGCTTGGAATGCCGGGTGCCAGAAAATAGAAGGTCGGGGTAACCCATAAAAGTTACCATACCCAGCTTGCAATTGACACTAGCACCATGTGTAGATAGCCAATCGGCACCCAAAATAACATCATATCCTTCCATCTCCATGCATACCAAATCAGCGGGTAAGTTATAACTGATAATTAGAATTTCACTATCAGGATAGAAGTGTTTAATCTCCGTTCCCATTCCAATAGGGGTAGTGATAGTGAGTGTAGAATCTAACAGAACATGCTTCATAGGTAAAAGACCAGCAAATCTTTTAGATATAAATGAATGCGTAGCTCCGGTGTCAAATAAGACAGAGGCAGGCTTGGAGTATATGAAAAGAGTACCTTCCACGATGCCTCCTTCCTCGGTAGGTTCCTTACCCATAAGGGCTTGAAGTCTTCCTGGCTTCTTGGCAATAATAGGAAGCTTTGTCGGTGATGGAGCTTGCTCGTTGAGAAGAGGGCAATTCGGGATCCTATGCTCCCGACTCCCGCATCGAAGACATGCACCGAGCTTTCTCCAACATTCCTCAGCTTTATGTCTGGGCTTCTCGTAGTATTTGCATAATTCCTTTGATGTTGCCGATATAGGGACAATTTGCTTGTCGAATGTCCTCGATTTCTTGTCCCCTTGAAAATTACATCCACCTTTGTTGAAATTTCACCCATCCTTGATGAAATTACGCCCGTCATTGGGCCTTTTCTTCCCGAAGGAAGGTTTGAAACTTCCGGACCCAGTAACTTGCTCTCTCTTGGCTTCCCTTCCTCGGATGCGATCTGATAACTCCGTTGCATCTTCTAGGAGTTGTGCTCTCCGTACCATATCGGAATATGATTGAATATCCATCGGGGCGAGTTGAGTAATATATTGTGGCTTAAGGCCATTAAGAAATCTCTGCGCCTTCATTTTGTCAGTAACCACGAGATGTTGAGCGTACCGAGATAATCTTAAAATTTGATCTTCATATTTCGCAACTGATAAACCCCTTTGCTTCAAAGCGGCAAACTCGGCAGCCTTCCTTTCTTGTACTCGGTCGGAGAAGTATTTACTATTGAAGTGTTCCACGAACTCTTCCCATAGAATTTGATCGTGCGGTAAAGTAGCTTCGATCGATTCCCACCAGGCACGTGCATCTCTTTCCAGTTGGAAAGTAGCGAGTAGGACCTTTTCCTCGTCAGCGCATTGCATGACTCGGAATATCCTCTCGATCTCCTTAATCCAGTGTTCGGCTTCATCCGGATCCGTAGATCCTGCGAACTTGGGAGGGTTCATGCTTCATAAATTCCTATGCAAATCTTCTGCTCCTCGGTTTGCTCCTCCCTGAGCAACCTGTTGGAGGGCTTGGGTTAAGCCTTGAACCGTGCGCTGCATCTCACGCCATTGAGCTCTCTCAGCGGCCATTTACGAGAATTAGCCTGAAACCATAATTTCAAGGTTTATTATTTTTGTTTTGGTATTTATTTCCTGATAATTCCCTTTTTCCTTAAAACTTAACCCGTGTTTCTACCCAAATCTTACCGGGAAAGTTCAAGATCTATCAATTTTCTAGATATTGATCTAGAACCCATGTTAGAGGGAAAACTATGTTTAAGAATGAACCTATAATTGTGAAACCTAGGATTTTATGTAACCTAGGCTCTGATACCACAAAGATTGTCACGTCCCGAAGCGGAATATCGAGGGCGCCACGAGTCGTAAACACGCGTGTCGATCAGAGCATGTATAATTTTATTTCTAAAGTCAGAAATGAACGGGAAAATGATACTTTTATTCCATCAAAATGAAATTTACATCACTAATTCATAAGCCATAAAAGCAATTACAAACTTCCAATCCCAAAGTACATCATTCTTGTAATACACTAATGATCTACATAAACGTAGGTAAAAAGAAAAATCACTCTCTCACTCTTGTCCATTCCCTTGTACATCTTCATTTCCTGCAACAATTAACCAAAACGTAGGGTGAGCTAAAAGCTCAGTAGGATTTTATATCTCTATGAACCAGGCAATCTTTAAGTGTTAGCAATTTAAACAATTATCTAACTTGTATCGGGAAGTGTATAAACATGAATAGAATTTCCAAGTAATTGAGATGATATGATATCAAGATGAATTTCCAAGTAATGACTTTGATCAAGTAAAGAATTTCATGTAATTGGCCATTTTCACGCAAGTCAAGTAATTCATGTAATTTTCAAGTAAACAAGTAACAAGTAAACAAGTACGAATAGTGGAATGCCGTATCAAGTAAATCTATCATGCACTTCGGTGCAATGCCACACCGTTGGTCAATCAACTCCCTTGGGCACAAGTACTTTCGGGCGCTCCCCCAGGACCAGACCGGGCCCCATTAGTGCTAGGCATTGAGTCATATGGATCCGAAGATCCCAAGTACGTTTAGACATCCACTTTAATGTATATGGCCAAGAATTTTCAAGAATATGCTGTTTGTAATAAGCACAGATTTGATACAATTTCAGGAGTTTCAAGAAAAGTGGATAACAATTTAAGGCATAATGTTTAACGACATTAAGTCGTGGAGTTCAAAAATGAACGGTAAGTAGGAAGAAAATTTAAGATAGTAATTGATTAGAATTAATTTTTAAATATCTTAGCTAAATCTCAGAATCATAAAACATAGAGTTTTAGTTATGAAAATATATGTCTTATGAATTACAACCATGAGTTTTAATATTAGTACTTAATCATACATTAATTAACCGTATGATAATAAAATAGAATTTTATGTCAAAAAAAACTCTAATTCGCTGAAAATAATCTTAACATGTTGAAAATGATTTTTATATGTTACTTTACTGATAAGATGGTTAAAATAAAATTTTCATGCTGGATTTAATTTTTAGCATGCTAGAAATTAATATTTAACATGCTAAAATTAATACATAACATGCTAAAATAATTCTCATACATTAACTTACTGATAGGATGATAAGATAAGTTTACCATGCTGATTACAGAAATTCTCTGATGACAACATAATTTTTATCATGCTAAAAATTATTTTTCTATGTTATTTGCTCATTATATGATAGGAAAATAGAATTATCATGCTAAAAAATAGTTTTAATACACTGAAAATAATTCTACCATGCTAAAAATAATTCTAACATGCTGGAATAATTTTACCATACTGGAAGAAATTTTATCATGTTGGAAGTAATTTTCATGCATCATTTTACTAATTATTTATTAGGAAATTAGGTTTCATATGCACAAAAATAGCTTTAAATAGATTTTAACATGCTGAAAATAATTTTTATATCTCAGTATGTATAAAATAATTTTATCATATTGGAAGTCATTTTTAACATGCTGGAAATAGTTTTAACATGTTTGGAAACAATTTTTAGTATGTATAAACTAATATGGTGAAAATTAGATTTTTACATGTAAAAATAATTCAGTTCTACAAAAATAAATGTTTAACATGCTGTAAGAATTAAAACATGTTAATATTACCTTTTCTTACTTTTGGTGACTAAATGCGTACAATTAACGTGAATTTTCAAAGGGTATATTTCCTATTGTATAGTGACTTAAGTTTAGTCCCACATTAGAAGTTACAAAAATTTGCATGGCTTTATATGTTGGAGAGCTCACCCTTGGGTCAGGACCCAAGGGGCATAGGATGTGGACTTGAGTTGTGAATTCATACAAAACTAGTAATATATATATATATATATATATATATATATATATATATATATATATATATATTTATTTATTTATTTATTTATTTATTTGTGCCGAGCCGAGCCGAGGTGCGGTGCGGTTTTGGTTTTCACATTCATAATAGATATAAATATATATATATATTATATATATATATATTTATACCCAAAAAATTATTTTCTTTTTTTTTCTTTGAACGTGCTGCCCTTGGCCAGCGCGACCTGAAGAACGCGCTAGCCAGTGCTAGCGCGATCATGTCTATATATATATATATCTTTTCATATTATATTATTTTGACCCCTGAAGACCCAGGGTTAATGGTCTGAACGCGCTAGGGGAGACTAGCGCGTTCATGAAGAACGCGCTAGGTACCTATAGCCCGACCAGGAAAGTATATTTTTTTTGAAAATTTGGTCAAAGGGACGGGGTCTGTATGAACGCGCTATTTCGGGGCAGCGCGTTCAGAAGACGCTACTGAGGTATAGCGCGTTCTGGACCTGATGAAAAAATGGGAATACCCCTCCAATCAAATGACCATAACTTACTCATTTTATAACGGAATTTAACAAATGAGCTATCATTGGAAAGAGGACAGAAAAATGAACAACATGGCATGATTTAATTAGAGTTTAGCCTGAGAGACACCTACCTTTAGACGGATCTAAAGAAATATCCCCAAATATAAGAAAACCCTTTGATCTTCAAATCTTCCTTCAAATCTCCACCAATCTTCGCAGTAGCGTATACTTAATCTCCAGGGATGGTTTGAGGGTCGAATGGGGTTCTATTTATAGCCAAAACTTGGCCAAATGTGTCAAGATTCCTTGCCTAACAATGCCAAACTTTCCAACTCTGAATTAGAAAAAAATTCTAATTTCTCCTCTTAACCTAGCCTCCATTTGGTGTGAAACCAATGTAAAAACGACTGGTCCAATGTGGGCTGTTAGGTAAGGGTCGATTTTTGTACCAACCTTCTAGAAATTAGGTTATTATAATCCCATAAATATCATATTAAACACATGTTACGAATTTAAGGTTAATTTAACCTTTATTGAATCCTTTAACCATTAATTCAGCCCATTATGCATTATTCAATGGGCCAATTGTAATCCTAATCCATTACATGGACTTTTATTGGGCTTACTATGATTTATCTAAGGTATAAAGCATTTAATATCTATTTAATTCTAGTTAATTCAAGTAAATTTAATAATCTAGCTTATTTCATATAGTAAAAATATAATTTGATTATTACATGAAAATTTTAATTACATAATGAAATTGACAATTTTATTTCTCATTTTTAAATTTTAAGTTTCTACATCCTCCCCCACTTAAAAGAATTTGGTCCTCCAAATTCACATTATATAACTAAAATTCAAAAATTCGAGTAGAAAGGTCGAATTTCTAACCTGAGAATAAATCCGGGTATTTCTTCTTGATGGATTCTTCCAATTCCCAGGTTGCTTCCTCGAACCCACGCTTGCTCCATTGGTGTAGTGACCCGGATTCCGGATACCCGGTGCACCCGGTATAAATACTGAATACACGTGATACCATGAGGGACCCGCGAGGCCTCCCAAGCGCGGGAAAGCGCCGAAGGGATAAAAGGCATGTGTAGAGTACATTGAAGCCACAGAGATATAACAGTAAGCAATTTCATTAGATTGGATTGCTAAAATAGCAGAAATAAAATTACCTTTTCATTAAGAATTCAACAATTACAATTATACACAGAGTCCAGCCCAAAGGAAAGACAACAAGTCTAGCACAGTACAGTACAACAGAAAGAAACGTACACAGAAGTCGGGAGAAGCCCGACGCAGGTACGGCTGGGAGCTACAACAGCAAGAGAGCGCTCCACCAAGAACAGCAGAGGCAGACGGCGAAACCCACCTGAAAAGCAGCAGGGGTGAGTCTCAACAGAAACTCAGTAGGGGTCACGCGGATCCCCACTGGACAGCGCACAAAGCGAAGGCAACGGAAGCAACAACAAAGCAGCAGGAACAGCAGGGGTAGCAAAGCAGGAAAAGCTACACTACAAAGCTGTAAAGGAACAGACAGGAAGTAGGAGTAGGGAACACGCAGGAGAGGGTGAGAACCCGCACCAAACAAGCGACTGCTGAATTAACCTCAGCACCCCAAACTACTCCAAACAAAAGGCAACAGATGGATGACCCTAAACTCACACAGAAGGGTACACCATCCTGTCAACCAGCCCCAAACAATCCAGGTCTAGACACGACCTAGACAGACGCCAAACAAGCACGTACACGACCGGAAACGTCGTGCACAAAGCCCCACGCACGAACAGAACACCGTGCGGACAACAAAATACTGACCTCGATCACGGCCACGAACGGGCAACTCGCAAAGGTCACGACGTGCAAGAAAACGCGAGAGCTACGCGTCACGTGACGGAAGCACCCCCTTAAAAAGCCAGCTGCGTCCACTGACGTCTTACGCCGCACCTCAAGTGTCTAGCCTACAGCACTGCTGCAACAACAGCAGAGACATAGACACCAACTGAACCAAATAGTAACAGCAAACAAGTAACTAGTCAGGGTCACGCCCGTCGACGTAAGTCCTCTGTCCCTGACCACGTGTGCACACACTGGCTATAGTCTAAGCCAGGTCCTCTAGCTAGTATTCTCCCTCGGCAGGACGCCACCGTTGACTAGGAGCCCGCGGAACTAACTACAAACCGCTCACCGGGAATAACCCTCCGCCATCCGCTAGCGGGTCAGCACTCAACAGACCTTAGGCAACAACAAGTGGAGGCTTCACACGACACATAAGCTCAAACACAAGTGCCGAAGTACAAACGGGCGACCACGCCCCTCAACACGTACTTCGAGGCACCAAATGGCAGCATCGCCACTGCCGACAACTCAGGACAAGCAACTAGACCTCCTACGTAACGATCCTGAGTCGAACGACTCAAGGCAAGACCGTCACAAACAGCGGAACAAGCCGCCAATCGGACTAATCCTAGGCCAGAGAAACCACGCTCCGCAGAAAACAACACACGGAGACCTGAGGGAAACATCAAGAACCCTCAGCACAGTTGGACACGCAAACCGAGGTAGAACAACACCTCGAAGCATCCAGAAGCAGTGTCTTGGACAGGACAGAACCGCCAAGACACGCACAAACAAGGTCACATGTCAACCACTGGGTCACACCGGGTTGACCGAAACCAAACAACAAAAGCATACAAGAGTAGGATCAAGAATCCTCCACAAGTAAGAAGACTCCTGGCCACCTTGCAACGTAGTCTTAACCCTCATAGGACATCAAGAGACGTCCACAGGACAACGGGTAGACCACAAGGACAAGCCAAGACACACAGAATCATCGGGCGGAAAACCAAGGCACAAAGGAAGTAACGCACAGGCCCTAGACCGTTATTAGCAAGTGACGGTCTAGCTCAGGGGCGTTATTTCCCAAACGACGGACGGACACAGGCCGTCACACACCACCCTGATAACCTACAAAACCACACAAAAGCCAAGTAACGCACAGCTCCTAGCGCGTTACAGGCAAACGACACACGGAGGCTCCACCGTTACTTCCAACGGCATAGCCACCCAGACCAAAGCCATGTAACGCACGACGCCAGGCGCGTTACTCACAAACGACGCGGCAGGAGAGGGCCGTCAGAGACAAATGACGCGCAGGGGCCTATCCGTTACATCCAACGGCATAGCCACCCTCAACCCAACACGACAGCAAACGACGGACAGGGGCATGCGCGTTACTCACTAACGACGCACAGGGGCTCCACCGTCACTTCCAACGGGACAGCCACCCAACCTCGTCCACACAGAATGCAACGGCCAGGGGCAGGCGCGTTACACTCAAACAACGCACAAGGGTTCGACCGTCGAAGGCACCGCCTCAACGAGTCAACGTCAGTCAACAGGCAAGCAACGGCCTGGGCAAGGCGCGCCGCTTCCATCTAACGCGCTGGGTCAAGCGCGTTAGACCAACCGACTTAACCCCCAAAGAAAACGACAAAACGCAAGTAACGGCCAGTCACCGGCGCGTTACACGGGAACGACGCTCCAAGCTAGGGCCGTCGCTTACCCAGAAACAAAAGGGCTAATAAACCCTCAAACCAAATAACGGTCCATCGTAGGGCCGTCAAAAGCAAGTGACGGTCACTGGCTAGACCGCTACTTCAGTTACGGCGGGAAAACATAGGAATGGCCGGATCGACCCATTCCACGCCCCATTCACGCCGAAACGCAGGGGAAACAAACCCATTCGACAAAATACAACATTCAAGGGCCAAAACGCCCACATGCACGCACAAAAACGCAAGATTCGGGCGATTTTACCAAATCAACCCTAAGTGGGTCACCGAGGTTCTCGGACTTCTACCGGCCTCGAATGAACACCAAATCGCACGAAACCAACGTGGATGGGATTCTAACATCCCAACGGTCATTTAGAAACTAACTGAACCGCAAACGGTCACCATTTACCGGCCGACCCTAAAAACCACGAAAATCACGGTTTAGGCAAAACAAGCCCAAACACGCTCGTTTCCTAGCCGAACGCCGTGCAATGGCAGGGAAAACGAAGATGGAGAAGCAAGGATCCGTCACCCTACCTCCACCGAAGAAACAGCGCCCCGAAAGGACTAAATCACGTCGAAAACCACTCGCGAACCGATTTCACCGGCTTTGAATCCACCGTTCGGGATCGCGCCAGAATCGATCCGATCCTCGCCCTATCGCGCGCCTCGACAGCTCCACGGCCTCGCCACCTCGCCCACGCACGCCTCCGTCTGCAGCCGGAGCCGGAAAGGGGAGAGAACGAGAGAGAACGGGAGAGAGACGGACGGTCGCGCGAATGAGAAGGAGAGAGAGAAAGAGAAAAGAAAAAAGAAAGAAATTAGGAAATTTTCCTAATTTCTGGAAATTCCGAAAATGCGCCGAAAATGCACAAATTCAGAAAAATACGCAAAAATAGTCAAAATGACCGGCTCGACGAGTACATTGTCGCTGTAGCATCCACGAGCTCGAGAATTGACAAACAAACTCACCGTAGGGTTCCGTAACTAGTACGTGAGAAAAACCCACACGGCTCGTCAAACTCAACTCGGAAGCCACCAAAGCGAACCGAAACTCAACGAAACCAATCCGAAACAGACCCGAAAGATCCATTAAAGATCTTACGAGACCTGCAAAGGATTCGACAAAGATCCGACAAGAAACCGGGTCATTACATCCTCCCCTCCTTTAAGAAATTTCACCCTCGAAATTAAGGACTAACAAAGGAGAAGCAGGGAAGAACAACCCAACAACACAAATCTCGAAAAACACAGCTCAGAGGAACAGCGTCAGACCACAATTACAGGTACACACTCTAGCTTCCAAGACAGCAAGTCTACAGCACGAGTACGGCACCAAAGTGAACACATCTGACACCTCCGAAGCAAGGGCAACGTCGTTTACGTCTCACAGAGCAGGAGACACGACAGCCACAACAATCGAGAACCAACACCGAAAAATACAATAACAACACGGCAAGCAGCAGCTCACACAAGGAGACACAGTCCTCTCAGCTGACAGCTCGACCACATCATCGGCTCTAGTGTCAAAGGCAACAGGGAACACCTGGCACACAGGACACCAACGACGACAACACCACTGGACCACAGACACCATCAAGTCAATCCTCACTCAGATATCACATCTGATAGAGTCGCAAGCTAACTCCAAGGAAAAAGAGTACAGCAAAGCTAACTGACAAGACAATGGTCCAAAGGCAAGGACACAAAATCATAGAGAAACAGCACTTACAAAAACAATCACAACGGCAACACCTGCAGAATTCCGGCTCCGCACAACACGCAGTGCCAAGAAACACGTCTGCAAGCAGGGTCACAACAAGGCACAAGAACAGCTGAGCACACAACCACACAAGAACGGGTTACGCATCAGACTGCTCACCAAGAGAAGACCCACAACAACAAGAAACGACAACAATCTCGGGGAACGCAACTCAAGGACTAGCGACACGCCTCAAGAGCACAACACCCAAGAAGGAAAAAGCAGAGCAAAGGGTACTTAATCAGCAAGGAATGCCAACCAATTCCCCAACACTCACACAATTGCCAATGCCAACACAAGAAAAACCACAAACAAAGGCACGGCAACTGACGACATCAAGGCACGAGGAGCCAAGACGGAGTCACATCGAGAAAGAAAGAACCTCTCGACAAGTGGGTAGCCAACCCACACACAACAGCTGTACTCTCAACAACGTGCACAGGCAACAGAACAACATCGAAAATCGCGTCTCAGCACACACCAGCGCCATCGCAATCAACAAGATCGCAATTCACACGCCACGAGCACCAATCCAGCGAATAACCGAACACAAAGAGCCTAAGTGCAATAAGAAAAGAGCACCAGCTTCAGCACAAAGCACAAGGAAAGCATCAGTCTCAGCTTACCTTCACGTCCCGACACAATAAATGAGCCTTCACAATACATCGGCCGTTAGACACAGCACGACAATTACGGTACACAACAGCTCTTAACACCATTACGGAGTCCAAAGCCAAGCAACCGTACAACAAGAAGCAGATCAGACTCAAAATAAAGATGTCTACACTTAAGCAGACACAGGACAAAGGCATCACTAAGATAGCAAATCCAAGGCAAACCTCGGAAAAGCATCACCACGAAGGACGAGAAGCAACAAGCTCAACAACAGCAGCTCACCAGGAAGGGAAAATCCTAGGTTCGCTCGAGCAACTCAATCGAGGCAACACGACAACGAAACAATCAAAACAACAATGCATTAGGAGCTAAGTAGACTCAAGCCGAGACAACGCAAGCAACGTAAAAACGTGCATGGCCATCACACCAACGCTAAAAGTCACAAGCCACCTGAGCAAAATACAGAAAACAGCTCGAACAATGCACTGCAGGTTCATGCCAACCGACAAACACTGCCAAGCGCAACACGATCGAGACCAACTTCAAAACGAACGAAGCACATCGTCACATCCAGACGAGAGCAAAAACCATCTCGTACAGTGCCAACCAAGCACGTACAAGACCACACGCGAGAAGCACTGCGATAAACCATCGCAACACCTACGCCAGCAAGAGACTGTACTGGGCCTAAGGACTCTGGAAACTGTATATCTCGGATTCCCATGTACTTCACACAACAACGCTCTGATAGCTCAGAAAAGAACTCCGAACATCTCAGAACACTGCTCTGATACCAGCTGTAGCGACCCGGATTCCGGATACCCGGTGCACCCGGTATAAATACCGAATACACGTGATACCATGAGGGACCCGCGAGGCCTCCCAAGCGCGGGAAAGCGCCGAAGGGATAAAAGGCATGTGTAGAGTACATTGAAGCCACAGAGATATAACAGTAAGCAATTTCATTAGATTGGATTGCTAAAATAGCAGAAATAAAATTACCTTTTCATTAAGAATTCAACAATTACAATTATACACAGAGTCCAGCCCAAAGGAAAGACAACAAGTCTAGCACAGTACAGTACGACAGAAAGAAACGTACACAGAAGTCGGGAGAAGCCCGACGCAGGTACGGCTGGCAGCTACAACAGCAAGAGAGCGCTCCACCAAGAACAGCAGAGGCAGACGGCGAAACCCACCTGAAAAGCAGCAGGGGTGAGTCTCAACAGAAACTCAGTAGGGGTCACGCGGATCCCCATTGGACAGCGCACAAAGCGAAGGCAACGGAAGCAACAACAAAGCAGCAGGAACAGCAGGGTAGCAAAGCAGGAAAAGCTACACTACAAAGCTGTAAAGGAACAGACGGGAAGTAGGAGTAGGGAACACGCAGGAGAGGGTGAGAACCCGCACCAAACAAGCGACTGCTGAATTAACCTCAGCACCCCAAACTACTCCAAACAAAAGGCAACAGATGGATGACCCTAAACTCACACAGAAGGGTACACCAGCCTGTCAACCAGCCCCAAACAATCCAGGTCTAGACACGACCTAGACAGACGCCAAACAAGCACGTACACGACCGGAAACGTCGTGCACAAAGCCCCACGCACGAACAGAACACCGTGCGGACAACAAAACACTGACCTGGAGCACGGCCACGAACGGGCAACTCGCAAAGGTCACGACGTGCAAGAAAACGCGAGAGCTACGCGTCACGTGACGGAAGCACCCCCTTAAAAAGCCAGCTGCGTCCACTGACGTCTTACGCCGCACCTCAAGCGTCTAGCCTACAGCACTGCTGCAACAACAGCAGAGACATAGACACCAGCTGAACCAAACAGTAACAGCAAACAAGTAACTAGTCAGGGTCACGCCCGTCGACGTAAGTCCTCTGTCCCTGACCACGTGTGCACACACTGGCTATAGTCTAAGCCAGGTCCTCTAGCTAGTATTCTCCCTCGGCAGGACGCCACCGTTGACTAGGAGCCCGCGGAACTAACTACAAACCGCTCACCGGGAATAACCCTCCGCCATCCGCTAGCGGGTCGGCACTCAACAGACCTTAGGCAACAACAAGTGGAGGCTTCACACGACACAGAAGCTCAAACACAAGTGCCGAAGTACAAACGGGCGACCACGCCCCTCAACACGTACTTCGAGGCACCAAATGGCAGCATCGCCACTGCCGACAACTCAGGACAAGCAACTAGACCTCCTACGTAACGATCCTGAGTCGAACGACTCAAGGCAAGATCGTCACAAACAGCGGAACAAGCCGCCAATCGGTCTAATCCTAGGCCAGAGAAACCACGCTCCGCAGAAAATAACACACGGAGACCTGAGGGAAACATCAAGAACCCTCAGCACAGCTGTACACGCAAACCGAGGTAGAACAACACCTCGAAGCATCCAGAAGCAGTGTCTTGGACAGGACAGAACCGCCAAGACACGCACAAATAAGGTCACATGTCAACCACTGGGTCACACCGGGTTGACCGAAACCAAACAACAAAAGCATACAAGAGTAGGATCAAGAATCCTACCACAAGTAAGAAGACTCCTGGCCACCTTGCAACGTAGTCTTAACCCTCATAGGACATCAAGAGACATCCACAGGACAACGGGCAAACCACAAGGACAAGCCAAGACACACAGAATCATCGGGCGGAAAACCAAGGCACAAAGGAAGTAACGCACAGGCCCTAGACCGTTATTAGCAAGTGACGGTCTAGCTCAGGGGCGTTATTTCCCAAACGACGGACGGACACAGGCCGTCACACACCACCCTGATAACCTACAAAACCACACAAAAGCCAAGTAACGCACAGCTCCTAGCGCGTTACAAGCAAACGACGCACGGAGGCTCCACCGTTACTTCCAACGGCATAGCCACCCAGACCAAAGCCAAGTAACGCACGACGCCAGGCGCGTTACTCACAAACGACGCGGCAGGAGAGGGCCGTCAGAGACAAATGACGCGCAGGGGCCTATCCGTTACATCCAACGGCATAGCCACCCTCAACCCAACACGACAGCAAACGACGGACAGGGGCATGCGCGTTACTCACTAACAACGCACAGGGGCTCCACCGTCACTTCCAACGGGACAGCCACCCAACCTCGTCCACACAGAATGCAATGGCTAGGGGCAGGCGCGTTACACTCAAACAACGCACAAGGGTTCGACCGTCGAAGGCACCGCCTCAACGAGTCAACGTCAGTCAACAGGCAAGCAACGGCCTGGGCAAGGCGCGCCGCTTCCATCTAACGCGCTGGGTCAAGCGCGTTAGACCAACCGACTTAACCCCCAAAGAAAACGACAAAACGCAAGTAACGGCCAGTCACCGGCGCGTTACACGGGAACGACGCTCCAAGCTAGGGCCGTCGCTTACCCAGAAACAAAAGGGCTAATAAACCCTCAAACCAAATAACGGTCCATCGTAGGGCCGTCAAAAGCAAGTGACGGTCGCTGGCTAGACCGCTACTTCAGTTACGGCGGGAAAACATAGGAATGGCCGGATCGGGCCATTCCACGCCCCATTCACGCCGAAACGCAGGGGATACAAACCCATTCGACAAAATACAACATTCAAGGGCGAAAACGCCCACATGCACGCACAAAAACGCAAGATTCGGGCGATTTTACCAAATCAACCCTAAGTGGGTCACCGAGGTTCCCGGACTTCTACCGGCCTCGAATGAACACCAAAGCGCACGAAACCAACGTGGATGGGATTCTAACATCCCAACGGTCATTTAGAAACTAACTGAACCGCAAACGGTCACCGTTTACCGGCCGACCCTAAAAACCACAAAAATCACGGTTTAGGCAACAAGCCCAAACACGCTCGTTTCCTAGCCGAACGCCGTGCAATGGCAGGGAAAACGAAGATGGAGAAGCAAGGATCCGTCACCCTACCTCCACCGAAGAAACCGCGCCCCGAAAGGACTAAACCACGCCGAAAACCACTCGCGAACCGATTTCACCGGCTTTGAATCTACCGTTCGGGATCGCGCCAGAATCGATCCGATCCTCGCCCTATCGCGCGCCTCGACAGCTCCACGGCCTCGCCACCTCGCCCACGCACGCCTCCGTCTGCAGCCGGAGCCGGAAAGGGGAGAGAACGAGAGAGAACGGGAGAGAGACGGACGGTCGTGCGAATGAGAAGGAGAGAGAGAAAGAGAAAAGAAAAAAGAAAGAAATTAGGAAATTTTCCTAATTTTCGGAAATTCCGCAAATGCGTCGAAAATGCACAAATTCAGAAAAATACGCAAAAATAGTCGAAATGACCTGCTCGACGAGTACATCGTCGCTGTAGCATCCACGAGCTCGAGAATTGACAAGCAAACTCACCGTAGGGTTCCGTAACTAGTACGTGAGAAAAACCCACACGGCTCGTCAAACTCAACTCGGAAGCCACCAAAGCGAACCGAAACTCAATGAAACCAATCCGAAACAGACCCGAAAGATCCATTAAAGATCCTACGAGACCTGCAAAGGATTCGACAAAGATCCGAAAAGAAACCGGGTCATTACAATTGGACTTTCACCATCGGTATGGCCCGATTTCTCAGTTGGTGTAATTTTCGATCCAGTATCTTGATCGGTCTTTCTTCATATGATAAGTCTTTTTGGAGTTTCAATTCTTCAAATTGAATCACATGTGAAGGGTCATAGGCGTATTTCCTTAGCATGGATACATGGAATACGTCGTGTACACCGGCCAATTGAGGAGGTAAGGCCAGCTTGTATGCTACCTCGCCGATTCTCTCTAGAATCTCGAAAGGGCCGATAAATCTCGGACTTAGCTTTCCTTTGATGCCGAATCTTCTAATTCCACGGGTGGGTGAGATATTTAAGAAGACATGCTCCCCCACTTGGAATTCAAGGTCTCTCCTCCGATTGTCGGCGTAGCTCTTTTGCCTTGATTGGGCGACCTTTAGCCTTCCTTGTATTGATTGGATTTTGTCGGTTGTGTCTTGTACAATGTCGGGACCAAGCAATCCCTTGTCACCAACCTCGCTCCAGCATAGAGGCGATATGCAACTTCGGCCATATAATGCTTCGAATGGTGCCATTTGAATACTTGACTGATAGCTATTGTTATAAGCGAACTCAGTCAGCGGTAAGTGTTCATGCCAACTACCACCGAAGTCAATCATGCATGCTCTCAACATATCTTCAATAATCTGATTCATCCTCTCGGTTTGTCCATCCGTCTGAGGGTGAAAAGTCGTACTAAACCTTAGCCTAGTACCCATAGCTGATTGTAAACCCTTCCAGAAATGAGAGGTGAATCTCGGATCTCGGTCCGAAATGATAGAGCTTGGAATACCATGCAGTCTTACGATCTCCTTGATATATAAAGCGGCTAGAACATCCACAGTCCATCTAGTCTTGATAGGTAGAAAGTGAGCGGACTTAGTTAACCGATCAACAATTACCCATATAGCATCAAAACCACTTCGGGTCTTTGGTAAACCAACAATGAAATCCATACCGATACTATCCCATTTCCATTCCGGTATTTCGAGAGGCTTGAGCTTGCCAGCCGGTTTGAGGTGTTCGGCCTTGACTTGTTGACAAACCAAACATCGGCTTACGAACGCGGCTACCTCTCTCTTCATATTAGGCCACCAAAATGTTCTCTTGAGGTCTTGGTACATTTTTGTAGCACCGGGGTGAATAGTGTACCTTGACCGATGTACTTCTTCTAGGATTTTACCCTTGATAGTAGAACAATCGGGTATACAAGTTCTTCCTTTGAATAATAGCCTTCCATCATCAGCCCAAAGGAAATCCGGTCGTTGATCTAATTTGTCTTTAATTTCAACGATCATCGGATCATCACCTTGCCGTTCCTTAACTTCCGAGAGTAACTCGGGTTGGAGTCGAATATTAGCAATAAAGACTCCACCTTCCTTCTCCTCTATATTGAGGCTTAAGTTGGCCATTTCTTCAAGTAGATGCCATTCTTTAACCATCAAGCTCGATAATAAAGCCATTGGTTTTCGGCTAAGTGCATCAGCTTCGGCATTACCTTTTCCTAGGTGATATTGTATAGAGAAGTCGAAATCTTTTAAATATTCCAACCACCGTCTTTGTCTCATATTGAGCTCCTTTTGAGAGAATAAATATTTGAGACTCTTGTGATCAGAATACACCGTAAAGGCTTCACCATAGAGATAATGTCGCTAGATCTTCAAAGCAAAGACCACAGCTACCAGCTCTAGGTCATGTACGAGATAATTTTCCTCGTGTTTCTTCAATTGCCGTGAAGAATAAGCTATGACCTTGCCGTGTTGCATTAATACGCAACCTAGGCCAATTCCAGATGCATCAGCATATACTTCAAATCCTCCTCCTTCCGTAGGTAATGTGAGAATAGGAGCAGTCGTCAGACAATCCTTTAAAGTTTGAAAGTTTTTCTCGCATTCCTCGGACCATATAAAAGGATTCTCCTTCCTTGTCAATCTTGTTAAAGATACTGCGATCTTTGAGAAATCCTTGATAAATCTTCGATAATATCCAGCCAATCCCAAAAAGCTTCGGATTTCCGTCACACTAGTAGGTCTTTCCCAGTTCTTTACGGCCTCGACCTTTGAAGGATCGACGGCGATACCATTCCGGGAAATTATGTGACCGAGAAAAGAAACTTCCTCCAACCAGAAATCACACTTGCTTAATTTGGCATAAAGCTTGTGATCTCTTAATAATTGAAGGGCCTTCTTGAGATGTTCCTCATGTTCTTCCTTTGACTTAGAGTAGATCAAAATGTCGTCAATGAAGACAACCACAAATTGATCGAGGAACGGCCTGAATACGCTATTCATCATTTGCATAAATGCGGCAGGCGCATTAGTTAAGAAGCCAAAAGGCATAACGGTAAACTCGTAATGTCCATACCTACTCCGGAATGCAGTCTTGTGAATATCACTTTCTTTGATCTTCAATTGATGATAACCAGATCGAATGTCGATCTTTGAGAAATATCGCGCTCCAGAAATTTGGTCGAATAATTCATCAATCCTCGGCAATGGATATTTATTCTTGATGGTGAGTTGATTCAATTGCCGATAATCAAAACATAGTCTCATCGAACCATCCTTCTTCTTGACAAATAAGACCGGGGCTCCCCAAGGTGAAGTACTTGGTCGGATAAACCCCTTCTCCAGTAATTCCAATAATTGATCCTTTAACTCCTTCATTTCCACGGTAGACATCCGATATGGAGCTTTAGAAACGGGTGCCGCTCTCAGAATTAAATCAATAGAGAAAACAACTTCTCTCTCGGGTGGAATACCAGGCAACTCGTCCGGAAATACATCAGAATAATCCCGAACGATAGGAATGTCCTTTAGAATGGGTTCCGTGTGCTCGGTCATAGTGATAGAAACTAAGAAACCGACACAACCCTTCCTCAATAATTTCTCGGCTTTGAGGGCCGAAATTAGAGGTATGTGCTTGGAATGCCGGGTGCCAGAAAATAGAAGGTCGGGGTAACCCATAAAAGTTATCGTACCCAGCTTGCAATTGACACTAGCACCATGTGTAGATAGGCAATCGGCACCCAAAATAACATCATATCCTTCCATCTCCATGCATACCAAATCAGCGGGTAAGTTATAACCGAGAATTAGAATTTCACTATCAGGATAGAAGTGTTTAATCTCCGTTCCCATTCCAATAGGGGTAGTGATAGTGAGTGTAGAATCTAACGGAATAGGCTTCATAGGTAAAAGACCAGCAAATCTTCTAGATATAAATGAATGCGTAGCTCCGGTGTCAAATAAGATAGAGGCAGGCTTGGAGTATATGAAAAGAGTACCTTCCACGATGCCTCCTTCCTCGATAGGTTCCTTACCCATAAGGGCTTGAAGTCTTCCTGGCTTCTTGGCAATAATAGGAAGCTTTGCCGGTGATGGAGCTTGCTCGTTGAGAAGAGGGCAATTCGGGATCCTATGCTCCCGACTCCCGCATCGAAGACATGCACGAGCTTTCTCCAACATTCCTCAGCTTTATGTCCGGGCTTCTCGCAGTATTTGCATAATTCCTTTGATGTTGCCGATATGGGGACAATTTGCTTGTCGAATGTCCTCGATTTCTTGTCCCCTTGAAAATTACGTCCACCTTTGTTGAAATTTCACCCATCCTTGATGAAATTACGCCCGTTGTAACGACCCGGATTCCGGATACCCGGTGCACCCGGTATAAATACCGAATACACGTGATACCACAAGGGACCCGCGAGGCCTCCCAAGCGCGGGAAAGCGCCGAAGGGATAAAAGGCATGTGTAGAGTACATTGAAGCCACAGAGATATAACAGTAAGCAAGTAAATTACATTAGATTGGATTGCTAAAGTAGCAGAAATAAAATTACAGCTTCATTAATAAATTTTTAACAATTAAACACAGAGTCCAGCCCAAAGGAAAGACAACAAGTCTAGCACAGTACAGGACGACAGAAGAAACATACACAGAAGTCGGGAGAAGCCCGACGCAGGTACGGCTGGCAGCGACAACAGCGAAAGAGCGCTCCACCAAGAACAGCAGAGGCAGACGGCGAAACCCACCTGAAAAGCAGCAGGGGTGAGTCTCAACAGAAACTCAGTAGGGGTCACGCGGATCCCCACTGGAAAACGCACAAAGCAAAAGCAACGGAAGCAGCAACAAAGCAGCAGGAACAGCAGGTGTAGCAAAGCAAGAAAAGCTACACTACAAAGCTGTAAAGGAACAGACGGGAAGTAGGAGTAGGGAACACGCAGGAGAGGGTGAAAACCCGCACCAAACAAGCGGCTGCTGAACTAACCTCAGCACCCCAAACTACTCCAAACAAAAGGCAACAGATGGATGACCCCAAACTCACACAGAAGGGTACATCAGTCTGTCAACCAGCCCAACAAAGGCGAAGGCGAACGCCGACGCCGAGAAGCAGACAAAGCGCGACAGAGAACGTCGTGCACAAAGCCCCACGCACGAACAGAACACCGTGCGGACAACAAAACACTGACCCTGAGTGCAGCCACGAACGGGCAACTCGCAAAGGTCACGACGCGCAAGAAAACGCAAAAGCTACGCGTCACGTGACGGAAGCACCCCCTTAAAAAGCCAGCTGCGTCCACTGACGTCTTACGCCGCACCTCAAGCGTCTCGCCTACAGCACTGCTGTAACAACAGCAGAGACAGAGACACAAGCTGAACCAAACAGGAGCAACAAACAAGTAACTAGTCAGGGTCACGCCCGTCGACGTAAGTCCTCCGTCCCTGACCACGTGTGCACACACTGGCTATAGTCTAAGCCAGGTCCTCTAGCTAGTATTCTCCCTTAGTAGGACGCTACCGTTGACTAGGAGCCCGCGGAACTAACTAAAAACCGCTCACCGGGAATAACCCTCCGCCATCCGCTAGCGGGTCGGCACCTCTAGGCCTTAGGCAACAACAAGTGGAGGCTTCACACGACACAGAAGCTCAAACACAAGTGCCGAAGTACAAACGGGCGACCACACCCCTCAACACGTACTTCGAGGCACCAACTGGCAGTATCGCCACTGCCGACAACTCAGGACAAGCAACTAGACCTCCTATGTAACGATCCTGAGTCGAACGACTCAAGGCAAGATCGTCACAAACAGCGGACAAGCCGCCAATCGGTCTAATCCTAAGCCAAAGAAACCACGCTCCGCAGAAAACAACACACGGAGACCTGAGGGAAACACCAAGAACCCTCAGCACAGCTGGACATGCAAACCGAGGTAGAACAACACCTCGAAGCATCCAGAAGCAGTGTCTCGGACAGGACAGAACCGCCAAGACACGCACAAACAAGGTCACATGTCAACCACTGGGTCACACCGGGTTGACCAAAACCAAACAACAAAAGCATACAAGAGTAGGATCAAGGATCCTACCACAAGTAAGAAGACTCCTGGCTACCTTACAACGTAGTCTTAACCCTCATAGGACATCAAGAGACATCCACGGGACAACGGGCAGACCACAAGGACAAGCCAAGACACACAGAATCATCGGGCGAAAAACCAAGGCACAAAGGCAAATAACGCACCAGCCCTAGACCGCTACTAGCAAGTGACGGTCTAGCTCAGGGCCGTTATTTCCCAAACGACGGACGGACACCAGGCCGTCACACACCACCCTGATAACCTACAAAACCACACAAAAGCCAAGTAACGCACGGCTCTAGGCGCGTTACAAGCAAACGACGCACGGGGTCCCCACCGTCACATCCAACGGTGCAGCAAACCCAAACCAACGTGAAGTAACGCACAACGCCAGGCGCGTTACAGCAAAACGACGCGACAGGAGAGGGCCGTCAGAGACAAACGACGCGCAGGGGCCCATCCGTTACTTTAACGGCATGGCCACCCTCAACCCAGCACAACAGCAAACGACGGTCAGAGGTGAGCGCGTTACTCACAAACGACGCACAGGGACTCCACCGTCACTTCCAACGGTATAGCCACCTGACCTCGTCCACACAGAATGTAACGGCCAGGGGCAGGCGCGTTACACTCAAACAACGCACAAGGGCTCGACCGTTAGAGGCAACGCCTCAACGAGTCAAACGTCAATCAACGGAAAGTAATGGCCTGGGCAAGGCGCGTTATTTCCATCTAACGCGCTGGGTCAAGCGCGTTAGACCAACCGACTTAACCCCAAGGAAAAAAATGACAAAACGCAAGTAACGGCCAGTCACTGGCGCGTTACACGGGAATGACGCACCACCCTCGGGCCGTCACTCACCCAGAAGCAAAAAGGGCTAAACCCTCAAACCAAATAACGGTCCATCGTAGGGCCGTCAAAAGTAAGTGGCGGTCGCTGGCTAGACCGCTACTTCGGTTACGGCGGGAAAACATAGGAATGGCCGGATCGGCCCATTCCACGCCTCATTCACGCCGAAACGCAGGGGAAATGCACCGCAACGATAAAAGACAACACCAAGGGGCTCCAAACCCCACATGCAACATCAAAAACGCAAGATTCGGGCGATTTCACCAAATCAACCCTAAATGGGTCACCGAGGTTCCCGGGCTTCTACCGGCCTCGAATCAACACCAAATCGCACGAAACCAACGTGGATGGGATTCTAACATCCCTGCGGTCATTTAGAAACTAACTGAACCGCAAACGGTCACCATTTACCGGCCGACCCTAAAAACCACGAAAATCACTGTTTAGGCAAAACAAGCCCAAACACGCTCGTTTCCTAGCCGAACGCCGTGCAATGGCAGGGAAAATGAAGATGGAGAAGCAAGGATCCGTCACCCTACCTCCACCGAAGAAACCGCGCCCCGAAAGGACTAAACCACGCCGAAAACCACTCGAGAACCGATTTCACCGGCTTTGAATCCACCGTTCGAGATCGCGCCAGAATCGATCCGATCCTCGCTCCATCGCGCATCCAACCAGCTCCACGGCTTCACCGCCTCGCCCACCTACGCCTCCGTCTGCAGCCGGAGCCGGAAAGGGGAGAGAACGAGAGAGAACGGGAGAGAGAGAGACGGTCGCGCGAATGAGAAGGAGAGAGAGAAAAAGAAAAGAAAAAGGAAAAGAAATTAGGAAATTTTCCTAATTTCCGAAAATTCCGAAAATGCGCCGAAAATGCACAAATTCAGAAAAATACGCAAAAATAGTCAAAACGACCGGCTCGACGAGTACATCGTCGCTGCAGCATCCACGAGCTCGAGAATTGACAAACAAACTCACCGTAGGGTTCCGTAACTAGTACGTGAGAAAAACCCACACGGCTCGTCAAACTCAACTCGGAAGCCACCAAAGCGAACCGAAACTCAACGAAACCAATCTGAAACAGACCCGAAAGATCCAACAAAGATCCATCAAGATCCAGGGCATTACATCCTCCCCTCCTTTAAAGAAATTTCACCCTCGAAATTAAGGACTAACAAAGGAGAAGCAGGGAAGAACAACCCAACAACACAAATCTCGGAAAACACAGCTCAGAGGAACACCGTCAGACCACAATTACAGGTACACACTCTAGCTTCCAAGACAGTAAGTCTACAGCACGAGCACGGCACCAAAGTGAACACATCTGACACCTCCGAAGCAAGGGCAACGTCGTTTACGTCTCACAGGGCAGGAGACACGACAGCCACAACAATCGAGAACCAACACCGAAAACACAACAACAACACGGCAAGCAGCAGCTCACACAAGGAGACACAGTCCTCATAGCTGACAGCTCGACCACATCATCGGCTCCAGTGCCAAAGGCAACAGGGGACACCTGGCACAGAGAACGCCAACGACAACAACACCACTGGACCACAAACACCATCACGTCAGCACTCACTCAGACATCACATCTGATCAAGTCGCAAGCTCACTCAAAGGAAGAAGAGTACAGCAAAGCTAACTGACAAGACAATGGTCCAAGACAAGAACACAAAATCATAAAGAAACAGCGCCAAAACAACACAACGGCAGCACCTGCAGAATTTCGGCTCCGCACAACACGCAGGGCCAAGGAACACATCTGCAAGCAAGGTCACATCAAGGCATACGAACAACTGAACACACGACCAGAAGAGACAGGTCACGCATCAGACTGCTCACCAAGAGAAGACCCACAACAACGAGAAACGACAATAATCTCGGGGAACGCAACTCAAGGACTAACAACACGCCTCAAGAGCACAACACCCAAGAAAGAAAAAGCAGAGCAAAGGGTACTTAATCAGCAAGGAATGCCGACAAATTCCCCAACACTCGCACAATTGCCAATGCCAACACAAGAAAAAACCACGAACAAAGGCACGGCAACTGACGACATCAAGGCACGAGAAGCCAAGACGAAGCCACATCGAGAAGGAAAGGACTTCTCGACAAGCGGGTAGCCAACCCACACAACAACAGTACTCTCAACAACGTGCACAGGCAACAGAACAACGTCGGAAATCGCATCTCAGCACACACCAGCGTCATCGCAATCAACAAGATCGCAGTTCACACGCCACGCGCACCAATCCAGCGAATAACCGAACACAAAAAGCCTAAGTGCAATAAGAAAAGAGCACCAGCTTCAGCACAAAGCACAAGGAAAGCATCAGTCTCAGCTTACCTTCACGTCCCGAAAATGATAAATGAGCCTTCACAATACATCGGTCGTTAGACACAGCATGACAATTACGGTACACAATAGCTCTTAACACCATCACGGAGTCCAAAGCCAAGCAACCGTACAACAAGGAGCAGATCAGGCTCAAAATAAAGCTGTCTACACTTAAGCAGACACAGGACAAAGGCAACACTAAGACAGCAATTCCAAGGCAAACCGAAAAAGCTTCACCAAGAAGGACGAGAAGCAACAAGCTCGACAACAACAGCTCACCAGGAAGGGAAAATCCTAGGTTCGCTCGAGCAACTTCTCAATCGAGGCAACACGACAATCGAAACAACCGAAACAACAATGCATCAGGAGCCAAACAGACTCAAGCCGGGATAACCAAAGCAACGTAAAAACGTGCATGGCCATCACACCAACGCTAAAAGTCATAAGCTACCTGAGCAAAATACAGAAAACAGCTCGAACAATGCACTGCAGGTTCATGCCAACCGACAAACACTGCCAAGCGCAACACGATCGAGACCAACTTCAAAACGAACGAAGCACATCGTCATATCCAAACGAGAGCAAAAACCATCTCGTACAGTGCCAACCAAGCACGTACAAGACCACACGCGAGAAGCACCGCGATAAACCATCGCAACACCTACGCCAGCAAGAGACTGTACTGGGCCTAAGGACTCTGGAAACTGTATATCTCGGATTCCCATGTACTTCACACAACAATGATCTGATAGCTCAGAAAAGAAACTCCGAACATCTCAGAACACTGCTCTGATACCACCTGTAACGACCCGGATTCCGGATACCCGGTGCACCCGGTATAAATACCGAATACACGTGATACCACAAGGGACCCGCGAGGCCTCCCAAGCGCGGGAAAGCGCCGAAGGGATAAAAGGCATGTGTAGAGTACATTGAAGCCACAGAGATATAACAGTAAGCAAGTAAATTACATTAGATTGGATTGCTAAAGTAGCAGAAATAAAATTACAGCTTCATTAATAAATTTTTAACAATTAAACACAGAGTCCAGCCCAAAGGAAAGACAACAAGTCTAGCACAGTACAGGACGACAGAAGAAACGTACACAGAAGTCGGGAGAAGCCCGATGCAGGTACGGCTGGCAGCGACAACAGCGAAAGAGCGCTCCACCAAGAACAGCAGAGGCAGACGGCGAAACCCACCTGAAAAGCAGCAGGGGTGAGTCTCAACAGAAACTCAGTAGGGGTCACGCGGATCCCCACTGGAAAACGTACAAAGCAAAAGTAACTGAAGCAGCAACAAAGCAGCAGGAACAGCAGGTGTAGCAAAGCAAGAAAAGCTACACTACAAAGCTGTAAAGGAACAGACGGGAAGTAGGAGTAGGGAACACGCAGGAGAGGGTGAAAACCCGCACCAAACAAGCGACTGCTGAACTAACCTCAGCACCCCAAACTACTCCAAACAAAAGGCAACAGATGGATGACCCCAAACTCACACAGAAGGGTACATCAGTCTGTCAACCAGCCCAACAAAGGCGAAGGCGAACGTCGACGCCGAGAAGCAGACAAAGCGCGACAGAGAACGTCGTGCACAAAGCCCCACGCACGAACAGAACACCGTGCGGACAACAAAACACTGACCCCGAGTGCAGCCACGAACGGGCAACTCGAAAAGGTCACGACGCGCAAGAAAACGCGAAAGCTACGCGTCACGTGACGGAAGCACCCCCTTAAAAAGCCAGCTGCGTCCACTGACGTCTTACGCCGCACCTCAAGCGTCTCGCCTACAGCACTGCTGTAACAACAGCAGAGACAGAGACACAAGCTGAACCAAACAGAAACAACAAACAAGTAACTAGTCAGGGTCACGCCCGTCGACGTAAGTCCTCCGTCCCTGACCACGTGTGCACACACTGGCTATAGTCTAAGCCAGGTCCTCTAGCTAGTATTCTCCCTCGGTAGGACGCTACCGTTGACTAGGAGCCCGCGGAACTAACTAAAAACCGCTCACCAGGAATAACCCTCCGCCATCCGCTAGCGGGTCGGCACCTCTAGGCCTTAGGCAACAACAAGTGGAGGCTTCACACGACACAGAAGCTCAAACACAAGTGCCGAAGTACAAACGGGCGACCACACCCCTCAACACGTACTTCGAGGCACCAACTGGCAGTATCGCCACTGCCGACAACTCAGGACAAGCAACTAGACCTCCTATGTAACGATCCTGAGTCGAACGACTCAAGGCAAGATCGTCACAAACAGCGGGACAAGCCGCCAATCGGTCTAATCCTAAGCCAAAGAAACCACGCTCCGCAGAAAACAACACACGGAGACCTGAGGGAAACACCAAGAACCCTCAGCACAGCTGGACATGCAAACCGAGGTAGAACAACACCTCGAAGCATCCAGAAGCAGTGTCTCGGACAGGACAGAACCGCCAAGACACGCACAAACAAGGTCACATGTCAACCACTGGGTCACACCGGGTTGACCGAAACCAAACAACAAAAGCATACAAGAGTAGGATCAAGGATCCTACCACAAGTAAGAAGACTCCTGGCTACCTTACAACGTAGTCTTAACCCTCATAGGACATCAAGAGACATCCACGGGACAACGGGCAGACCACAAGGACAAGCCAAGACACACAGAATCATCGGGCGAAAAACCAAGGCACAAAGGCAAATAACGCACCAGCCCTAGACCGCTACTAGCAAGTGACGGTCTAGCTCAGGGCCGTTATTTCCCAAACGACGGACGGACACCAGGCCGTCACACACCACCCTGATAACCTACAAAACCACACAAAAGCCAAGTAACGCACGGCTCTAGGCGCGTTACAAGCAAACGACGCACGGGGGGTCCCCACCGTCACATCCAACGGTGCAGCAAACCCAAACCAACGTGAAGTAACGCACAACGCCAGGCGCGTTACAGCAAAACGACGCGGCAGGAGAGGGCCGTCAGAGACAAACGACGCGCAGGGGCCCATCCGTTACTTCAACGGCATGGCCACCCTCAACCCAGCACAACAGCAAACGACGATCAGAGGTGAGCGCGTTACTCACAAACGACGCACAGGGACTCCACCGTCACTTCCAACGGTATAGCCACCAGACCTCGTCCACACAGAATGTAACGGCCAGGGGCAGGCGCGTTACACTCAAACAACGCACAAGGGCTCGACCGTTAGAGGCAACGCCTCAACGAGTCAAACGTCAATCAACGGAAAGTAACGGCCTGGGCAAGGCGCGTTATTTCCATCTAACGCGCTGGGTCAAGCGCGTTAGACCAACCGACTTAACCCCAAGGAAAAAAATGACAAAACGCAAGTAACGGCCAGTCACTGGCGCGTTACACGGGAATGACGCACCACCCTCGGGCCGTCACTCACCCAGAAGCAAAAAGGGCTAAACCCTCAAACCAAATAACGGTCCATCGTAGGGCCGTCAAAAGCAAGTGGCGGTCGCTGGCTAGACCGCTACTTCGGTTACGGAGGGAAAACATAGGAATGGCCGGATCGGCCCATTCCACGCCCCATTCACGCCGAAACGCAGGGGAAACGCACCGCAACGACAAAAGACAACACCAAGGGGCTCCAAACCCCACATGCAACATCAAAAACGCAAGATTCGGGCGATTTCACCAAATCAACCCTAAATGGGTCACCGAGGTTCCCTGGCTTCTACTGGCCTCGAATGAACACCAAATCGCACGAAACCAACGTGGATGGGATTCCAACATCCCTGTGGTCATTTAGAAACTAACTGAACCGCAAACGGTCACCGTTTACCGGCCGACCCTAAAAACCACGAAAATCACGGTTTAGGCAAAACAAGCCCAAACACGCTCGTTTCCTAGCCGAACGCCGTGCAATGGCAGGGAAAACGAAGATGGAGAAGCAAGGATCCGTCACCCTACCTCCACCGAAGAAACCGCGCCCCGAAAGGACTAAACCACGTCGAAAACCACTCGCGAACCGATTTCACCGGCTTTGAATCCACCGTTCGGGATCGCGCCAGAATCGATCCGATCCTCGCTCCATCGCGCATCCAACCAGCTCCACGGCTTCACCGCCTCGCCCACCTACGCCTCCGTCTGCAGCCGGAGCCGGAAAGGGGAGAGAACGAGAGAGAACGGGAGAGAGAGAGACGGTCGCGCGAATGAGAAGGAGAGAGAGAAAAAGAAAAGAAAAAGGAAAAGAAATTAGGAAATTTTCCTAATTTCCGAAAATTCTGAAAATGCGCCGAAAATGCACAAATTCAGAAAAATACGCAAAAATAGTCAAAACGACCGGCTCGACGAGTACATCGTCGCTGCAGCATCCACGAGCTCGAGAATTGACAAACAAACTCACCGTAGGGTTCCGTAACTAGTACGTGAGAAAAACCCACACGGCTCGTCAAACTCAACTCGGAAGCCACCAAAGCGAACCGAAACTCAACGAAACCAATCCGAAACAGACCCGAAAGATCCAACAAAGATCCATCAAGATCCAGGGCATTACACCCGTCATTGGGCCTTTTCTTCCCGAAGGAAGGTTTGAAACTTCCGGACCCAGTAACTTGCTCTCTCTTGGCTTCCCTTCCTCGGATGCGATCCGATAACTCCGTTACATCTTCTAGGAGTTGTGCTCTCCGTACCATATCAGAATATGATTGAATATCCATCGGGGTGAGTTGAGTAATATATTGTGGCTTAAGGCCATTAAGAAATCTCCGTGCCTTCATTTTGTCAGTACCCACGAGATGTGGAGCGTATTGAGATAATCTCGAAAATTGAGCTTCATATTCCGCAACTGATAAACCTCTTTGCTTCAAAGCGGCAAACTCGGCAGCCTTCCTTTCTTGTACTCGGTCAGTGAAGTATTTACTATTGAAGTGTTCCACGAACTCTTCCCATAGAATTTGATCGTGCGGTAAAGTAGCTTCGACCGATTCCCACCAGGCACGTGCATCTCTTTCCTGTTGGAAAGTAGCGAGTAGGACCTTTTCCTCGTCAGCGCATTGCATGACTCGGAATATCCTCTCGATCTCCTTAATCCAGTGTTCGGCTTCATCCGGATCCGTAGATCCTGCGAACTTGGGAGGGTTCATGCTTCGGAAATTCCTATGCAAATCTCCCGCTCCTCGGTTTACTCCTCCCTGAGCAACCTGTTGGAGGGCTTGGGTTAAGCCTTGAACCGTGCGCTGCATCTCACGCCATTGAGCTCTCTCGGCGGCCATTTACGAGAATTAGCCTGAAACCATAATTCCAAGGTTTATTGTTTTTGTTTTGGGATTTATTTCCTGATAATTCCCTTTTTCCTTAAAACTTAACCCGTGTTTCTACCTAAATCTTATAGGGAAAGTTCAAGATCTATCAATTTTCTAGATATTGATCTAGAACCTATGTTAGAGGGAAAACTATGTTTAAGAATGAACCTATAATTGTGAAACCTACGATTTTATGTAACCTAGGCTCTGATACCACAAAGACTGTCACGTCCTGACGCGGAATATCGAGGGCGCGACGAGTCGTAAACACGCGTGTCGATCAGAGCATGTACAATTTTATTTCTAAAGTCAGAAATGAACAGAAAAATGATACTTTTATTCCATCAAAATGAAATTTACATCACTAATTCATAAGCCATAAAGGCAATTACAAACTTCCAATCCCAAAGTACATCATTCTTGTAAAACACTAATGATCTACATAAACCTAGGTAAAAAGGAAAATCACTCTCTCACTTTTGTCCATTCCCTTGTACATTTTCATTTCCTGTAACAATTAACCAAAACGTAGGGTGAGCTAAAAGCTCAGTAGGATTTTATATCTCTATGAACCATGCAATCTTTAAGTGTTAGTAATTTAAACAATTATCTAACTTGTATCGGGAAGTGTATAAACATGAATAAAATTTCCAAGTAATTGAGATGATATGATATCAAGATGAATTTCCAAGTAATGACTTTGATCAAGTAAAGAATTTCATGTAATTGGCCATTTTCACGCAAGTCAAGTAATTCATGTAATTTTCAAGTAAACAAGTAACATGTAAACAAGTATGAATAGTGGAATGCCGTATCAAGTAAATCTATCATGCACTTCGGTGCAATGCCACACCGTTGGTCAATCAACTCCCATGGGCACAAGTACTTTCGGGCGCTCCCCCCAGGACCAGACCGGGCCCCATTAATGCCAGACATTGAGTCATATGGATCCGAAGATCCCAAGTACGTTTAGACATCCACTTTAATGTAATGGCCAAGAATTTTCAAGAATATGCTGTTTGTAATAAGCACAGATTTGATACAATTTCAGGAGTTGCAAGAAAAGTGGATAACAATTTAAGCCATAATGTTTAACGACATTAAGTCGTTGAGTTCAAAAATGAAAGGTAAGTAGGAAGAAAATTTAAGATAGTAATTGATTAGAATTAATTTTTAAATATCTTAGCTAAATCTCAGAATCATAAAACATAGAGTTTTAGTTATGAAAATATATGCTTTATGAATTACAACCATGAGTTTAGATATTAGTACTTAATCATACATTAATTAACCGTATGATAATAAAATAGAATTTTATGTCAAAAATAACTCTAATTCGCTGAAAATAATCTTAACATGTTGAAAATGATTTTTATATGTTACTTTACTGATAAGATGGTTAAAATAAAATTTTCATGCTGGATTTAATTTTTAACATGCTAGAAATTAATATTTAACATGCTAAAATTAATACATAACATGCTAAAATAATTCTCATACATTAACTTACTGATAGGATGATAAGATAAGTTTACCATGCTAATTACAGAAATTTTCTGATGACAACATAATTTTTATCATGCGAAAAATCATTTTTCTATATTATTTGCTAATTATTTGATAGGAAAATAGAATTATCATGCTGAAAAATAGTTTTAATACACTAAAAATAATTCTACCATGCTAAAAATAATTCTAACATGCTGGAATAATTTTACCATACTGGAAGAAATTTTATCATGCTGGAAGTAATTTTCATGCATCATTTTACTAATTATTTAATAGGAAATTAGGTTTCATATGCACAAAAATAGCTTTAAATAGATTTTAACATGCTAAAAATAATTTTTATATCTCAGTATGTATAAAATAATTTTATCATATTGGAAGTCATTTTTAACATGCTGGAAATAGTTTTAACACGTTTGGAAACAATTTTTAGTATGTATAAACTAATATGGTGAAAATTAGATTTTTACATGTAAAAATAATTGAATTCTACAAAAATAAATTTTTAACATACTGTAAGAATTAAAACATGTTAATATTACCTTTTCTTACTTTTGGTGACTAAATGCGTACAATTGACGTGAATTTTCAAAGGGTATATTTCCTATTGTATAGTGACTTAAGTTTAGTCCCACATTGGAAGTTACAAAAATTTGCATGGCTTTATATGTTGGAGAGCTCACCCTTGGGTCAGGACCCAAGAGGCATAGGATGTGGGCTTGAGTTGTGAATTGATACAAAACTAGAAATATATATATATTTATTTATTTATTTATTTGTGCCGAGCCGAGCCGAGGTGCGGTGCGGTGCGGTTTTAGTTTTCACGTTCATAATAGATATATATATTTATACCCAAAAAATTATTTTCTTTTTTTTTCTTTGAACGCGCTGCCCTTGGCCAGCGCGACCTGAAGAACGCGCTAGCCAGTGCTAGCGCGATCATGTCTATATATATATATTTTTTCATATTATATTATTTTGACCCCTGAAGACCCGGGGTTAATGGTCTGAACGCGCTAGGGGAGACTAGCGCGTTCATGAAGAACGCGCTCGGTACCTATAGCCCGACCAGGAAAGTATATTTTTTAAAAAATTTTGTCAAAGGGACGGGGTCTGTATGAACACGCTATATCGGGGCAGCGCGTTCAGAAGGCGCTACTGAGGTATAGCGCGTTCTGGACCTGATGAAAAAATGGGAATACCCCTCCAATCAAATGACCATAACTTACTCATTTTATAACGGAATTTAACAAATGAGCTATCAATGGAAAGAGGACAAAAAAACGAACAACATGGCATGATTTAATTAGAGTTTAGCCTGAGAGACACCTACCTTTAGACGGATCTAAAGAAATATCCCCAAATATAAGAAAACCCTTTGATCTTCCAAATCTTCCTTCAAATCTCCACCAATCTTCGCAGCAGCGTATACTTAACCTCCAAGGATGGTTTGAGGGTCGAATGTGGTTCTATTTATAGTCAAAACTTGGCCAAATGTGTCAAGATTTCTTGCCTAACAATGCCAAGCTTTCCAACTCCGAATTAGAAGAAAATTCTAATTTCTCCTCTTAACCTAGCCTCCATTTGGTGTGAAACCAATGTAAAAATGGCTGGTCCAATGTGGGCTGTTAGGTAAGGGTCGATTTTTGTACCAACCTTCTAGAAATTAGGTTATTATAATCCCATAAATATCATATTAAACACATGTTACGAATTTAAGGTTAATTTAACCTTTATTGAATCCTTTAACCATTAATTCAGCCCATTATGCATTATCCAATGGGCCAATTGTAATCCTAATCCATTACATGGACTTTTATTGGGCTTACTATGATTTATCTAAGGTCTAAAGCATTTAATATCTATTTAATTCTAGTTAATTCAAGTAAATTTAATAATCTAGCTTATTTCATATAGTAAAAATATAATTTGATTATTACATGAAAATTTTAATTACATAATGAAATTTAAATTTTTATTTCTCATTTTTAAATTTTGGGTTTCTACATGGACAGGATGCTGATGCAGGGATCTTCAAAGAAGTCCAGGATGAGCTTTCCTAGGATCTCTGAAGTTGCAAGCCATGTTAGCGGGAGGATAGCCAAAGGCCAAGTAAGTCTATTTTTAATTCAAGGCTTCTGTTATTACATCCTTCTTCTTCTTTTTTTTCAAAAATTCTGATTACATTCTCTTCTTCTTCTTTTTATATTTTTCAGGACTACCCAAATGTACCAGGACCAAGGAGATTCTTAAAAATCAAGTGGCTTCCCTTACTCCTCTCTAAACTCTCTTTGGACATGAGATCTTTTCTTAGTAGATGGCACATTCTAAGCCTTATAACCCATGCTACCAATTATGATGAAATCCACTTAGATTGGGCCTCCATAGGAGCATTAATAGAATTATGGCACCCAAACACTCATACTTTCCTCTTTCCCACCTTTGAAGCCACCATTCTCTTAGAGGAAGTAGAGATGCTTTTTGGATTAAGAAAGATGAAACAAGGAGAAGAATCAAGGATGGCTAGCATGATCAAACCAATAAATGCTCATTACATGCTTACTAGCCTTATACCAAACCCAAATCTAGTGAATCAAATTAAAGCCCACAAAGGAATTAATCTCTTGAAATTAGCTTCATGGGTATACAAGAACATGGACAACTTATTGGAGAGAGTAATGAAAGGCTTTACATTATGCATAGTTGGAGCTCTCCTCTTCCCTTCAATAGAAGACTACTTAGAAGAATGCCACTTAAGCACCATAGCTAGCATATGGGAAGGCAAAAGGATAGGATTGGCGGTACTAGCCAACCTATATAATGGACTCACATCGGCTTCCTTGGGGCAGCCTCTCTATAGGTCAATGCTACTCTTTTCTTGTTGGGTGGACTTCCACCTAAAGTTTGACCCATGCCAAGAAACTCAACCGGCCAAAAAGATCTTCTCAAAAAGCCCTCTTCGATATATGGCGGATTCTCTAGGCCTATGTGAGAGAGTGACTAATCGGGTGCCAAAGCTCAAGAAAAGAAATGAATGGAGGGACTACTTCAAGACAATGCCCAAGAGCGGCTTCACTTGCACACCGGGATTTCTAAAGACCCAAGAACTTCGCTCAAGACTCTCCTCCGGCATAGAGCTTCGGTTGATCGGCGGGAACGACTTCATCCTCTACAATGCTCATCGGTGCCTCCCACAGCTTGGATTACGTAGGCACACTTTCGAAGAACCTTCTCATCTTCCACCACTTAAGAGGAGGGAACTAGGCTCAAGTGGAGATCAAGAAGAAGCCAAAACAATCATGGCTCAATGGAAGGTTGGACTTCTCCACAGGTCCAAGACATATGTTGAAGAAGAAGAGAACAAATGCAAATGTTATGTAATAGCACTTAGGAAAATAAGGCCCACGGTGGCTCAGTGAATGTAACAATGATTCTTATCAAATGAAATAAAAGGATTTTTCCTTTAATTGAGCCAAAATAGCATCTTACATATGATCCTGTCTTCTAATTCAATGATTCTGTCTGATAAAATGAAGCCTCGGGCTCTCTGTTCTGAGACGCGCCCCTAATAATGGCGTCAATTCATCAACACGCGCCTTATCACACGTCGCCATTGAATTTAATCAATTTTCTGAAAAATAGATAAATCATAATTGACGCTTATTCAAACAGGCGTCTATTAATTCGCGCCTTAATGCAAGACGTTAATTGCTTTGAATTCCTTAAAATAATTTCAAAATAATTCCTCAATTTCACAACAATGACGCCTTCAGTCATGTCGTTCCTTAACAAATGGACGCCTTCTCACAACGTCGTCAATTATAAACAGCAATCATGACGATCGATCACATTAATCACCTTCCCATTAATGTGCCTGACGTCGATTACAAGTTCCCATGCAAACACAAATGACGCCTAGTCTCGGGTCGTCAAATCATGAAACCACGCCTCGCCTCAGACCATCAATTAATATAACGGTGACCTCACTTAGGGCGTCAATTCTTTTCGACCGTTAAACCCATTTTCCCTCCTTCTTCTCCTTTCTTCGTCTCCCTTCTTTCTTTTCCCTCACAAACCCTAACCGAGCCCCCCCTCTTTCTAACCCATCTCTCTCTCTATCTCTACTCTTGAACCTATGGCTGGAGGCGCTCTCAAGCGGCAGAGGGTCACTGCCCCTGACGTCGTGGACCTCGGCGACGATGAACACGTCGGTGAGGAGGCTCTCGTGGCGGCCGAAGACGTACCACCGGCCGAAGAAGCGCCGGTGGTGGAGCACGGCGGCGCAACCGAAGAAGAAGATGGTGAAGATGAAGATGAAGGCGAAGACGATGATGAAGAGGACGACGAGGAAGATGATGATGGTGAAGAAGAAGAAGAGGAAGGAGAAGGAGGAGATGAAGAAAGAGCAGAAGAAGAAGGTGAGCCACCAGCAGCGGCGGTGATTCCTCGTCCCGGCCGACCACGGCGGCCACGGCGGCCACGGCTGTAGCAACCCTGATAAATAAAGATTTGGAAATAAATTAATTTTTTTTCAAATTATATTACAGAATTAATACAGATAATAAGAAGAAGCTTAAAGGGGTGAATAAAACCAAAATGCAAATAACGCCTCTTATTAAGGCGTTAATTTAATAATAAACGCCTCTAGCTAAGGCGTTCTTAAAGAAGTGACGCCCTCACCTAACGGCGTCAATTTCAACCGACAAACAGGGCAAGGCCAAGTAACGCCTCTAGTATGGGCATGTTTTAAAACAAAGAACGCCCTCGTACCAGGCGCTTCTTAATAAATGACTTGAACCAGGTCGTCAATTCAGGAATCGACGCCCTGACCAAAGTCGTTAATTCCATTCGTGAACCGTTCGAACCCAGAGCTTATCCAGGGAAGGATCATGTTAATCTAGTAAGTGGTTAATAGGGCAAGGACTCTAATAGGGATATATTACCCTCACTCAAACACTACCCCTATTAGAAATACCAAAATCCTATAAATAATCGTTCGATCTAAACCCTAAACCTATTTGACCAATCGAACTTCACAGGTACGTGAAGAACATCAAGTTCTTCTATTTTTCTTCTTCTGTTTCTTTCATTACGAACGTAGTATGTGAAGAACTAATGTTCTTCATCTATCTCTCTTCTTACAGGTTAAGAAGCCCCTACGATCTGAAGAATAACAGAGCCCTTTCATCCGGATGAAAAGATCTTTTCTTCACTTTTGACGTGATGATCAGATTTCAAAGAAACTGATACAGTTTCTTCGTTTCTTTTATAGGAAAGCTGCAGTAGAAGCCTCTTCATCAAAGCCATCATCCGATAGCAACGCATTCCGAGTCCCTGTTCTAAACATAGGGTAGATCCTTCTCACAGACCCCTTCACGGTTATCTCCACGTCCATTATAAAGGTAGGTTTTCTCAAGTTATGGTAGCCCAAACAAAATTAATGCAAGATATACATATATATAAGCATGACATGCATATGGTTTATTATAGTTTTAATACGTTTCTGTAATATTTTGAAAGAGACGCCCCTGTCAAGGGCGCTAATTCACATGAAACGACCCTTCCCAGGTCGTCAATTTAATATTTGACGCCCTGTACACAGGCGTTAATTTCAGTTAATCATTAATTAACCATGTTAATAATTGATTCTATATGAAATCATGATTTACATTAATGCATGATCCCATATCTCCCAATCCATTGATTTTACTATCATGACTGTTCGTTCATGGTATATTCTCCCCCATGAAATTCCTGCGTGCTGAAATTATTACTGCCCTTAAAATTTCCTGCAGAAACTTAAGTAACGACCTGGACCAAGTCGTTTTCCACATGTCAACGCCCCACCATAGGGCGTAAATTAAAAAGAAACGCCCCTTCCTAGGGCGCGTATATGTTAAAAATTCTAAAAATATATATTCTGTAAAAATTGAATTAATGAGTAACGCCCCTGCCCAGGGCGTGTTTTGGAGAAATCCTGAAAATTATTTATATTCTGTCAAATACGTAAATAATAAGACGCCTGCTTCTGCAGTCGTCAAATCTTGAACAAACGACCCTGACCAGGGCGCGTTTTAGATAAATTAATGAAATATTGAAATTCTACAAAATGGAAACATGTGTAAATGCCCTTCTGTTAGGCGTTAATTACTTGATAAACGACTCTGATTAAGTCGTTATTTTACTGTAAAACTGATTTTCCACTGTTTCTGTTAACCGATGGTTTCATATGTTATATAATATATATATCGGCACTATTCTCCACTCCGTGAGTATAGTCCCATGTTTCATGTTGTTTCATCGATCACACTCAACTCTCATTGACATACAAGCTCTCCATTGGACATTCCGTTCCTTTGGACTAGCGAGTTAGTCATAGAGACCTCCGTAAGACTCCTCGTACCTTGGATTCCCTCAAGGTCGACTGAGCTGGTTGTACCCCAAAAACCTATTACACAATTAATGCCATGTCAATCTAAAGAAACATGGTATACCGGCCCTTATGATTATACAAAGAGTATATCATGAGAATTTCTTAATGGAATGATGATATCATGCCATATCATGTTGTCCTTGTAAAAACCTCAATTCTATGATAAGAATGAGGGTATCTTGCTTTGATATAATGTTCATATGGACTAAATTCTATATATAGAATGTCCATATCGATTTGTCATGGTACCTAAGTTAAGGGAACCTAATTCCACCTAGTTTCATCGATAATCGTGATTACACCGTTATTATCGCAAATCTATTTTTGGACTCTCTTCTGTCAAAGTTGTCATACGTGTCTACAAGCTTGATGATTGAAATTCTATATTGGCTATATAAACAAGAGTGGATGTCAAAACACATGATAAATGCCTGCGCATATAGGGCCCGATCTGGTCCAGGGAGGAGCACCCGAAAGTACTTGTGCCCATGGGAGTTAAAATGATAAGGTATCTGGCATTATACCGAGTGCATGACTAGCTTGATTGGACATTCCACACAAAATCTTGTCCTTGAATCGTACTTGACTTGACATGACTTGCGTGACCCGAAAAAGGGTAATTACTTGCTTGCTTGATACATGATAGCCATAGTTCTTGACATGACTTGTTAAATGTTCTTGCTTGAATATCTTGTTATCTTTTATTGAAAGTTCATGACTAGTTCAACTTGTTACCTTATTGATATATTCTCTCTCTATCTTGTCGTTTTATGCGAGCATGCATAGCTTTATTGCATTCATGAAAGATGTAATTACTTAAACCCCTTGCTAGTACTTGAGATATAATTTCCTACTGAGCGTTCGCTCATTCCGTTTGTCCCTTACTTTTCAGGTAAGTCCGATGACGAGACTGAAACGGATGGGGAAGGTCAAGAGTGAAAGAGCTAGAGCTTTTCCAAGTGTCAATTAGTTTTTTTCCTATTTTCTTGAGTCAACTATGTACTTTTCCTTTTTTATTAACCAGAGTATTGGATTTGTAATAGTCTATTATAAAGGAATAAAGGATTGGGTTATCTTTACTTTTGCGCATCTCTGTCTTTGTGTCAAATACACGACCACTCTGATTGACATGATTGATATAAACTCGTCACGCGTCTCCGGGTATCTTCCGCGCTCGGGGCGTGACAGTTTTTGTGGTATCAGAGCCTAAGGTATTCAATTCCTAGGAAAAACTCAAGTCCAAGGATAAGTTGAACGTTTAACCAAGTGAGATTGGGTAGAACCAAGTGTTAAGAGTCAATGAGTCTTTTAATACGATCACAGTGATATAATACTAACGTAGCTATTGTAATTGTAGGATAATGGCTACCGAACGTGCTCAATGGCGCAACATGCAACGTACCCTCCAAGGGATGACTCAAGTGCTACAACAGGTAGCACAGGGTGGTGCTCCACGAGCTGGAAGCTTACACCAAGCTTTTAAGAGCATGAATCCCCCGAAGTTTATGGGATCAACCGATCCGGACGATGCCGAGCATTGGGTCCGGGAGATTGAACGTATATTCCGTGTCATGCAATGCACGGACCAAGACAAGGTCTTATTAGCTACTTTCCAGTTAGAAAAGGATGCTAGATGCTGGTGGGAGTCTATTGAAGCAACCATCGATCCTAATCAAGTTACATGGGAAGAATTTGTGGAATATTTCAATGCTAAATACTTTTCAGACCGAGTCCAGAGAAGAAAGCTGCCGAGTTTGCTGCATTAAAGCAACGATCCCTATCAGTAGCTGATTACGAGGCACAGTTCTCGAGATTGTCCAGATATGCCAAACACTTGATTAGCACGGAGAAAATGAAGGCTAAAAGGTTTCTTAATGGGCTCAGGCCCTAGTACATCACTCAGCTGGCGCCTATGGATATCCAAGTTTATTCTGAAATAGTGTGCCGAGCTCAATTACTTGAAGATGCCACGGAACTATCTGATAGGATCCGTGGAAAAGACAAGAAGGAGCAAGTCACAGGTTCGGGTTCTTTCAAACCCAACTTCAAGAAAAGGCCTAGTAATGGAGGTTCTTCCTCTCAAGATCAGAAATTCAAGAAGACCAAGCCCTTCTCTATCACCACTACACCTTCAAACGTAGTATGCAAGCATTGTGACAAGGCTGGTCACAAGACCGAAGAATGCTGGAGGAAATTAGGAGCATGTCTCCGTTGTGGGAGCCGCGAACATCAGATTCCCGACTGTCCGTTACTTAATGACCAAGCCGGAGACGGTAAGCGCCCGGTGACAAAGAACGCTCGACTTCATGCAATAAAGGAGACCGAGCAAGAAGAAGGTGGACTGGTAGAAGGTACATTAACAGTTTGTTCCAAAAGTGCTTATGTCTTATTTGATACGGGTGCATCGCATTCCATTATTTCTAAGAAGTTTGCCGACCCGTTACCGTTAGAACCAGAATGGATAAAAATAGTTCTAACTACTCCTCTTGGAAGTGAAAATGATATTACTCATCACTACCAAAACTGTGAGGTAATAGTTCAAGGTAGGAATTTACCTATAGATCTCATATGTCTCGATCTAAAGGAGTATGATGTTATACTGGGAGCGGACTGGTTATCCAAATACCAGGCAACGGTTGATTACCGCAATAGCCAAATTGCTTTCAAAGATTTTCCAGAATTAGTCTTTACTCGCCCCAAGAGTCGGAGCAATTCCCCTCTTATTTCGGCCCTCCGAGCTAGCAAGCTCGTCAGGAAGGGATGTGTAGCTTTCCTTGCATTTGTCACAGTTAAGGAAACAAAGGAAACTAAGCTAGAAGACATACAAGTGGTGCAAGAATTTCCGGACGTGTTTCTGGAAGATTTGCCAGGATTACCCCCACAAAGAGAAGTGGCCTTCACCATCGACTTAGTCCCTGGTGCTGGTCCGGTTTCAAAGGCCCCTTATAGAATGTCACCTGCTGAACTCAAGGAGTTAAAAGAGCAATTAATGGAACTAATTCGAAAAGGGTTCATTAGACCAAGTACTTCCCCGTGGGGAGCACCTGTACTGTTTGTAAAGAAGAAAGATGGATCCATGAGGCTATGCATCGACTATCGACAGTTGAATCATCTCACTATCAAGAACAAGTATCCACTGCCAAGAATCGATGAGTTATTTGATCAGATTTCAGGATCCAAATATTTTTCCAAGATTGATCTCAGGTCGGGATATCATCAGTTAAGAATCAAGGATGATGACATTCATAAGACTGCATTCAGAAGTAGGTATGGCCATTACGAATTTGTTGTTATGCCTTTTGGACTAACAAATGCCCCTGCTATCTTTATGCAGTTAATGAATAGCATATTCAGGCCTTACTTGGATCAATTTATAGTGGTTTTCATTGATGACATATTAATATATTCCAAGACTAAGGAAGAGCATGAAGAACATTTGAGGATTGCATTGCAAGTCTTGAGGACAAATCATTTATATGCAAAACTCAGCAAATGCGAGTTCTGGCTTAAAGAAGTAGCTTTTCTCGGACATGTCATATCAAAGGATGGATTATCTGTAGACCCGTCAAAGGTTGAAGCTGTGAGAAATTGGGAAAGACCCACTAATGCAAGCGAGATCAGAAGTTTCTTAGGTCTTGCAGGATATTATCGGCGATTCATCAAAGACTTCTCCAAGATCGCCGTGCCCCTTACAAGGTTAACTCGCAAGAAGATCCGATATGAATGGAGTGAGGAATGTGAAAGAAGTTTCCAAACTCTCAAAGATCATCTCACTACAGCTCCGGTGTTAGCTCTACCAATAGAAGGAGAGAAATTCGAGGTCTACACAGATGCTTCAGGCATTGGCCTCGGATGTGTCCTAATGCAACAAGGAAAGGTCATAGCATACTCTTCACGTCAACTGAAGAAGCATGAGGAGAATTACCCCGTCCATGACTTAGAACTGGCCGCGGTGGTATTTGCCCTAAAAGATATGGAGACACTACTTATATGGAGTGCAGTTTACTGTATACTCCGATCACAAAAGTCTCAAATATCTATTTTCACAAAAAGAGCTAAACATGAGACAAAGACGCTGGCTAGAATACCTCAAGGACTTCGACTTCAATATACAATATCATCCTGGAAAGGGTAATTATGTTGCTGATGCCCTTAGTCGAAAGCCGAGAGCAATGATAGCCAATTGTATGATACAAGAATGGAGGTTACTTGAACAATTCTCCGAGCTCAATATAAGCTTGGACACGAAATCCAAATTTGTCACATTATCTCATGTAAGCATACAGTCAGACTTATTATCTGAGATACAAACACTTTAGGATGATGATCCTATATTAGCAGAAATCAAAGGCAGAGTAGAAGGACAATCTGATTTTCAACTAACTTCTGATGGAAGATTATTGTTCAAAGACAGAACTTGTATACCAGATTGTCCAGAATTAAAGAAGAAGATCTTAGATGAAGCTCACAGATCAAGGTACACTATTCATCCAGGATCAACCAAAATGTACCAAGATGTAAAGAGGAACTTTTGGTGGCCCAACATGAAAAGAGAAATAGCGGACTATGTATCACGCTGTCTCACATGCCAACAGGTCAAGGCGGAACACCAAAAGCCTGCTGGAAAACTACATCCTCTAGATATTCCTAAGTGGAAGTGGGAGGATATTGGTATGGACTTCATCATGGGATTATCTAAATCAAAAGGAGGACACGATGGAATCTGGGTTATCATTGACCGATTAACTAAATCGGCGCATTTCTTGCCAATAAAAAGCCGATGGTCAATTGATGTGCTAGCTGCACTATACATCAAGGAAATAGTCAGGATACATGGAATTCCTGTCTCAATCGTGTCTGACAGAGATCCCCGTTTTGCTTCTCATTTTTGGAAGGGATTACAACATGCGTTGGGAACAAGGCTTAACTTTAGTACAGCTTTCCACCCACAAACGGATGGTCAGACCGAGAGAGCTAATCAAGTTGTTGAGGATATGCTAAGAGCTTGCATCATTGACTTTGGTGGAAGCTGGCATGAACATTTGCCACTAGTGGAATTTGCATATAATAATAGCTACCAAGCTAGTATCCAAATGGCACCTTTCGAAGCTTTATATGTGTAATGCCCTGGATCTTGTTGGATCTTTGTTGGATCTTTCGGGTCTGTTTCGGATTGGTTTCGTTGAGTTTCGGTTCGCTTTCGTGGCTTCCGAGTTGAGTTTGACGAGCCGTGTGGGTTTTTCTCACGTACTAGTTACGGAACCCTACGGTGAGTTTGTTTGTCAATTCTCGAGCTCGTGGATGCTACAGCGACGATGTACTCGTCGAGCCGGTCGTTTCGCCTATTTTTGAGTATTTTTCTAAATTTGTGCATTTTCGGCGCATTTTCAGAAATTTCAGAAATTAGGAAAATTTCCTAATTTCTTTCTTTTTTCTTTTCTCTTTCTCTCTCCTTCTCATTCGCGCGACCGTCTCCCTCTCTCCCGTTCTCTCTCGTTCTCTCCCCTTTTCGGCTCCGGCTGCAGACGGAGACGTAGGTGGGCGAGGCGGTGAAGCCGTGGAGCTGGTTGGATGCGCGATGGAGCGAGGATCGGATCGATTCTGGCGCGATCCCGTACGGTGGATTCAAAGCCGGTGAAATCGGTTCACGAGTGGTTTTCGGCGTGGTTTAGTCCCTTCGGGGCACGGTTTCTTCGGTGGAGGTAGGGTGACAGATCCTTGCTTCTCCATCTTCGTTTTCCCTGCCATTGCACGGCGTTCGGCTAGGAAACGAGTGTGTTTGGGCTTGTTTTGCCTAAACCGTGATTTTCGTGGTTTTTAGGGTCGGCCGGTAAACGGTGACCATTTGCGGCGTAATTAGTTTCTAAATGACCGCGGGGATGTTAGAATCCCATACGCGTTGATTTCGTGCGATTTGGTGTTCATTCGAGGCCGGTAGAAGCCCGGGAACCTCGGTGACCCATTTTGGGTGGATTTGTCTAAATCACCCGGATCTTGTGTTTTTCATGTTGCATGTGGGGTTTGGAGCCCCTTGGCGTTGTAGTTTGTCGTTGCGGTGTGTTTCCCCTGCGTTTCGGCGTGAATGGGGCGTGGAATGGGCCGATCCGGCCATTCCTATGTTTTCCCGCCGTAACCGAAGTGGCGGTCATGCCAGCGACCGTTACTTGATTTAGCGGCCCTACGACTGACCGTCGTTTGGTCTGTGTTGTTTTGAGCTCTTTTGCTTCTGGGTGAGTGACGGCCCGAGGGTGGTGCGTCATTCCCGTGTAACGCGCCAGTGACTGGCCGTTACTTTGCTTTCGTCGTTTTCCTTTGGGGTTTAGTCGGTTGGTCTAACGCGCTTGACCCAGCGCGTTAGATGGAAATAACGCGCCTTGCCCAGGCCGTTACTTTCCGTTGACTGACGTCTAACTCGTTGAGGCGTGGCCTTTAACGGTCGAGCCCTTGTTTGTTGTTTGAGTGTAACGCGCCTGCCCCTGGCCGTTACATTCTGTGTGGACGAGGTTAGGTGGCTGCACCGTTGGAAGTGACGATGGAGACCCCGTGCGTCGTTTGTGAGTAACGCGCATGCCTCCGTCCGTCGTTTTCTGTCGTGTTGGGTTGAGGGTGGCTATGCCGTTGGATGTAACGGATAGGCCCCTGCGCGTCGTTTGTCTCTAACGGTCCTCTCCTGCCGCGTCGTTTGGTTGTAACGCACCTGGCGTTGTGCGTTACTTCTCGTTGGTTTGGGTTTGCTGCACCGTTGGATGTGACGGTGGGGATCCTGTGCGTCGTTTGCTTGTAACGCCCCTGGTCCCGTGCGTTACTTGGCTTTTGTGTGGTTTTGTAGGTTATCAGGGTGGTGTGTGACGGCCCGTGTCCGTCCGTCGTTTGGGAAATAACGCCCTTGAGCTAGACCGTCACTTGCTAATAACGGTCTAGGGCCTGTGCGTTACTTCCTTTGTGCCTTGGTTTTCCGCCCGATGATTCTACGTGTCTTGGCTTGGCCTAGTGGTCTGCCCGTTGTCCCGTGGATGTCTCTTGATGTCCTATGAGGGTTAAGACTACGTTGTGAGGTAGCCAGGAGTCTTCTTACTTGTGGTAGGACTCTTGATCCTACTCTTGTATGCTGTTGTTGTTTGGTTCAGGTCAACCCGGTTTGACCCAGTGGTTGACATGTGACCTTGTTTGTGCGTGTCTTGGCGGTTCGGTCCTGTCCGAGACACTGCTTCTGGATGCTTCGAGGTGTTGTTTTACCTCGGTTTGCGTGTCCAGCTGTGCTGAGGGTTCTTGGTGCTTCCCTCGGGTCTCCGTGTGTTGTTTTCTGCGGAGCGTGGTTTCTTTGGCCTAGGATTAGACCGATTGGCGGCTTGTCCCGCTGTTGTGACGATCTGGCCTTTGAGTCGTTCGACTCAGGATCGTTACGTAGGAGGTCTAGTTGCTTGTCCTGAGTTGTCGGCAATGGCGATGCTGCCATTTGGTGCCTCGAAGTACGTGTTGAGGGGTGTGGTTGCCCGTTAGTACTTCGGCACTTGTGTTTTGAGCTTCTGTGTCGTGTGAAGCCTCCACTTGTTGTTGCTCTAAGGTCTGTTGAGTGCCGTCCTGCTTGCGGAAAGCAGAGGAGTGTTTCCCATTGAGCGGTTGTAGCTGGTTCCACGGGCTCCTGGCCAGACGGTAGCGTCCTGCCGAGGGAGAATACTAGCTAGAGGACCTGGCTTTGGGCTAAAGCCAGTGTGTGCACACGTGGTCAGGGACTGAGGACTTACGTCGACGGGCGTGACCCTGACTAGTTACTTGTTTTGTTGTTCCTGCTTGGTTCAGCTGGTGTCTACATCTCTGCTGTTGTTACAGCAGTACTGTAGGTGAGACACTTGAGGTGCGGCGTAAGACGTCAGTGGACGCAGCTGGCTTTGTAAGGGGGTGCTTTCGTCACGTGACGCGTAGTTCTTCGCGTTTTCTTGCGCGTTGTGACCTTTGCGAGTTGCCCGTTCGTGGCTGTACTCGGGGTCAGTGTTTTGTTGTCCGCACGGTGTTCTGTTCGTGCGTGGGGCTGTGTGCACGATGTTTCCGGTCGTATACGTGTTTGTTTGGCGTCTGTCTAGGTCTTGTCTAGACCTGGATTGTTTGGGGCTGGTTGACAGACTGATGTACCCTTCTGTGTGAGTTTGGGGTCATCCATCTGTTACCTTTTGTTTGGAGTAGTTTGGGGTGCCGAGGTTAGTTCGGTAGCCGCTTGTTTGGTGCGGGTTCTCACCCTCTCCTGCGTGACCCCTACTGAGTTTCTGTTGAGACTCACCCCTGCTGCTTTTCAGGTGGGTTTCACCGTCTGCCTCTGCTGTTCTTGGTGGAGCGCTCTTTCGCTGTTGTAGCTGCCAGCCGTACCTGCGTCGGGCTTCTCCCGACTTCTGTGTACGTTTCTTTCTGTCGTATTGTACTGTGCTAGACTCGTTGTCTTTCCTTTGGGCTGGACTCTGTGTTTAATTGTAATTGTGGAATTTATTAATGAAGCTGTAATTTTATTTCTGCTACTTTAGCAATCCAATCTAATGAAATTTACTTGCTTACTGTTGTATCTCTGTGGCTTCAATGTACTCTACACATGCCTTTTATCCCTTCGGCGCTTTCCCGCGCTTGGGAGGCCTCGCGGGTCCCATGTGGTATCACGTGTATTCGGTATTTATACCGGGTGCACCGGGTATCCGGAATCCGGGTCGCTACAGGTGGTATCAGAGCAGTGTTCTGAGATGTTCGGAGTTTCTTTTCTGAGCTATCAGAGCGTTGTTGTGTGACGTACATGGGAATCCGAGATATACAGTTTCCAGAGTCCTTAGGCCCAGTACAGTCTCTTGCTGGCGTAGGTGTTGCGATGTTTATCGCGGTGCTTCTCGTGTGTGGTCTTGTACGTGCTTGGTTGGCACTGTACGAGATGGTTTTTGCTCTCGTCTGGATGTGACGATGTGCTTCGTTCGGTTTGAAGTTGGTCTCGATCGTGTTGCGCTTGGCAGTGTTTGTCGGTTGGCATGAACCTGCTGTGCATTGTTCGAGCTGTTTTCTGTATTTTGCTCAGGTAGCTTATGACTTTTAGCGTTGGTGTGATGGCCATGCACGTTTTTACGTTGCTTGCGTTGTCCCGGCTTGAGTCTATTTAGCTTCTGATGCATCGTTGTTTTGGTTGTTTCGGTTGTCGTGTTGCCTCGATTGAGAAGTTGCTCGAGCGAACCTAGGATTTTCCCTTCCTGGTGAGCTGCTGTTGTTGAGCTTGTTGCTTCTCGTCCCTTTTTGGTGAAGCTTTTTCGAGGTTAGCCTTGGAATTGCTGTCTTAGTGTTGCCTTTGTCCTGTGTCTGCTTAAGTGTGGACAACTTTGTGTTGAGCCTGATTTGCTCCTTGTTGTACGGTTGCTTGGCTTTGGATTCCGTAATGGTGTTAAGAGCTGTTGTGTACCGTAATCGTCGTGCTGTGTCTGACGGTCGATGTATTGTGAAGGCTCATTTATTGTGTCGGGACGTGAAGGTAAGCTGAGATTGATGCTTTCCTTGTGCTTTGCGCTGAAGCTGGTGCTCTTCTCTTGTTGCACTTAGGCTCCTTGTGTTCGGTTATTCATTGGATCGGTGCGCGTGGCGTGTGAATTGCGATCTTGTTGATTGCGATAGGCGCTGGTGTGTGCTGAGATGCGATTACCGATGTTATTTTGTTGCCAGTGCGCATTGTTAAGAGTACAGCTGTAGTGTGTGGGTTGGCTACCCGTTTGTCGAGATGTTCTTTCTTTCTCGATGTGACTTCGTCTTGGCTTCCTGTGCCTTGACGTAGTTGTTGCCGTGCCATTGTTTGTGGTTTTTCTTGTGTTGGCATTGGCAATTTTGCGAGTATTGGGGATTTTGTCGGCATTCCTTGCTGATTGAGTACCTTCTACTCTGTATTTTCTTTCTTGGGTGTTGTGCTCTTGAGGCGTGTTGCTAGTCCTTGAGTTGCGTTCCCCGAGATTATTGTCGTTTCTTGTTGTTGTGGGTCTTCTCTTGGTGAGCGGTCTGACGCGTGACCCGTTCCTGTGTGGTCGTGTGCTCAGCTGTTCTTGTGCCTTGTTGTGACCCTACTTGCAGATGTGTTCTTTGGTCCTGCGTGTTGCGCGGAGCCAGAGTTCTGCAGGTGCTGCCGTTGTGTTGTTTGGGCGCTGTTTCCTTATGATTTTGTGTTCTTGTCTTGGACCATTGTCTTGTCAGTTAGCTTTGCTGTGCTCCTTTTTCTTCCTTGGAGTGAGCTTGCGACTTGATCAAATGTGATATCTGAGTGAGTGCTGACCTGATTGTGTTTCTGGTCCAGTGTTGTTGTTGTCATTGGTGTCCTGTGTGCCAGGTGTTCCCTGTTGCCTTCGGCACTGGAGCCGATGATGTGGTCGAGCTGTCAGCTGTGAGGACTGTGTCTCCTTGTGTGAGCTGCTGCTTGCCGTGTTGTTGTTGTGCTTTTCGGTGTTGGTTCTCGATTGTTGTGGCTGTCGTGTCTCTTGCCCTGTGAGACGTAAACGACATTGCCTTTGCTTCGGAGGTGTCAGATGTGTTCACTTTGGTGCCATGCTCGTGCTGTAGACTTGCTGTCTTGGAAGCTAGAGTGTGTACCTGTAATTGTGGTCTGACGTTGTTCCTCTGAGCTGTGTTTTCCGAGATTTGTGTTGTTGGGTTGCTCTCCCTTGCTTCTCCTTTGCTAGTCCTTAATTTCGAGGGCGAAATTTCTTAAAGGAGGGGAGGATGTAATGCCCTGGATCTTGTTGGATCTTTGTTGGATCTTTCGGGTCTGTTTCGGATTGGTTTCGTTGAGTTTCGGTTCGCTTTCGTGGCTTCCGAGTTGAGTTTGACGAGCCGTGTGGGTTTTTCTCACGTACTAGTTACGGAACCCTACGGTGAGTTTGTTTGTCAATTCTCGAGCTCGTGGATGCTACAGCGACGATGTACTCGTCGAGCCGGTCGTTTCGCCTATTTTTGCGTATTTTTCTAAATTTGTGCATTTTCGGCGCATTTTCAGAATTTTCAGAAATTAGGAAAATTTCCTAATTTCTTTCTTTTTTCTTTTCTCTTTCTCTCTCCTTCTCATTCGCGCGACCGTCTCCCTCTCTCCCGTTCTCTCTCGTTCTCTCCCCTTTTCGGCTCCGGCTGCAGACGGAGGCGTAGGTGGGCGAGGCGGTGAAGCCGTGGAGCTGGTTGGATGCGCGATGGAGCGAGGATCGGATCGATTCTGGCGCGATCCCGTACGGTGGATTCAAAGCCGGTGAAATCAGTTCGCGAGTGGTTTTCGGCGTGGTTTAGTCCCTTCGGGGCACGGTTTCTTCGGTGGAGGTAGGGTGACGGATCCTTGCTTCTCCATCTTCGTTTTCCCTGCCATTGCACGGCGTTCGGCTAGGAAACGAGTGTGTTTGGGCTTGTTTTGCCTAAACCGTGATTTTCGTGGTTTTTAGGGTCGGCCGGTAAACGGTGACCATTTGCGGCGTAGTTAGTTTCTAAATGACCGCGGGGATGTTAGAATCCCATCCGCGTTGATTTCGTGCGATTTGGTGTTCATTCGAGGCCGGTAGAAGCCCGGGAACCTCGGTGACCCATTTTGGGTGGATTTGTCTAAATCGCCCGGATCTTGTGTTTTTCATGTTGCATGTGGGGTTTGGAGCCCCTTGGCGTTGTATTTTGTCGTTGCGGTGTGTTTCCCCTGCGTTTCGGCGTGAATTGGGCGTGGAATGGGCCGATCCGGCCATTCCTATGTTTTCCCGCCGTAACCGAAGTGGCGGTCATGCCAGCGACCGTTACTTGATTTAGCGGCCCTACGACTGACCGTCGTTTGGTCTGTGTTGTTTTGAGCTCTTTTGCTTCTGGGTGAGTGACGGCCCGAGGGTGGTGCGTCATTCCCGTGTAACGCGCCAGTGACTGGCCGTTACTTCGCTTTCGTCGTTTTCCTTTGGGGTTTAGTCGGTTGGTCTAACGCGCTTGACCCAGCGCGTTAGATGGAAATAACGCGCCTTGCCCAGGCCGTTACTTTCCGTTGACTGACGTCTGACTCGTTGAGGTGTGGCCTCTAACGGTCGAGCCCTTGTGCGTTGTTTGAGTGTAACGCGCCTGCCCCTGGCCGTTACATTCTGTGTGGACGAGGTTAGGTGGCTGCACCGTTGGAAGTGACGATGGAGACCCCGTGCGTCGTTTGTGAGTAACGCGCATGCCTCCGTCCGTCATTTTCTGTCGTGTTGGGTTGAGGGTGGCTATACCGTTGGATGTAACGGATAGGCCCCTGCGCGTCGTTTGTCTCTGACGGCCCTCTCCTGCCGCGTCGTTTGGTTGTAACGCACCTGGCGTTGTGCGTTACTTCTCGTTGGTTTGGGTTTGCTGCACCGTTGGATGTGACGGTGGGGATCCTGTGCGTCGTTTGCTTGTAACGCCCCTGGTCCCGTGCGTTACTTGGCTTTTGTGTGGTTTTGTAGGTTATCAGGGTGGTGTGTGACGGCCCGTGTCCGTCCGTCGTTTGGGAAATAACGCCCCTGAGCTAGACCGTCACTTGCTAATAACGGTCTAGGGCCTGTGCGTTACTTCCTTTGTGCCTTGGTTTTCCGCCCGATGATTCTGCGTGTCTTGGCTTGGCCTAGTGGTCTGCCCGTTGTCCCGTGGATGTCTCTTGATGTCCTATGAGGGTTAAGACTACGTTGTGAGGTAGCCAGGAGTCTTCTTACTTGTGGTAGGACTCTTGATCCTACTCTTGTATGCTGTTGTTGTTTGGTTCAGGTCAACCCGGTTTGACCCAGTGGTTGACATGTGACCTTGTTTGTGCGTGTCTTGGCGGTTCGGTCCTGTCTGAGACACTGCTTCTGGATGCTTCGAGGTGTTGTTTTACCTCGGTTTGCGTGTCCAGCTGTGCTGAGGGTTCTTGGTGCTTCCCTCGGGTCTCCGTGTGTTGTTTTCTGCGGAGCGTGGTTTCTTTGGCCTAGGATTAGACCGATTGGCGGCTTGTCCCGCTGTTGTGACGATCTGGCCTTTGAGTCGTTCGACTCAGGATCGTTACGTAGGAGGTCTAGTTGCTTGTCCTGAGTTGTCGGCAGTGGCGATGCTGCCATTTGGTGCCTCGAAGTACGTGTTGAGGGGTGTGGTTGCCCGTTAGTACTTCGGCACTTGTGTTTTGAGCTTCTGTGTCGTGTGAAGCCTCCACTTGTTGTTGCTCTAAGGTCTGTTGAGTGCCGTCCTGCTTGCGGAAAGCAGAGGAGTGTTTCCCATTGAGCGGTTGTAGCTGGTTCCGCGGGCTCCTGGCCAGACGGTAGCGTCCTGCCGAGGGAGAATACTAGCTAGAGGACCTGGCTTTGGGCTAGAGCCAGTGTGTGCACACGTGGTCAGGGACTGAGGACTTACGTCGACGGGCGTGACCCTGACTAGTTACTTGTTTTGTTGTTCCTGCTTGGTTCAGCTGGTGTCTACATCTCTGCTGTTGTTACAGCAGTACTGTAGGTGAGACACTTGAGGTGCGGCGTAAGACGTCAGTGGACGCAGCTGGCTTTGTAAGGGGGTGCTTCCGTCACGTGACGCGTAGTTCTTCGCGTTTTCTTGCGCGTTGTGACCTTTGCGAGTTGCCCGTTCGTGGCTGTACTCGGGGTCAGTGTTTTGTTGTCCGCACGGTGTTCTGTTCGTGCGTGGGGCTGTGTGCACGATGTTTTTGGTCGTGTACGTGTTTGTTTGGCGTCTGTCTAGGTCTTGTCTAGACCTGGATTGTTTGGGGCTGGTTGACAGACTGATGTACCCTTCTGTGTGAGTTTGGGGTCATCCATCTGTTGCCTTTTGTTTGGAGTAGTTTGGGGTGCCGAGGTTAGTTGGGTAGCCGCTTGTTTGGTGCGGGTTCTCACCCTCTCCTGCGTGACCCCTACTGAGTTTCTGTTGAGACTCACCCCTGCTGCTTTTCAGGTGGGTTTCGCGTCTGCCTCTGCTGTTCTTGGTGGAGCGCTCTTTCGCTGTTGTAGCTGCCAGCCGTACCTGCGTCGGGCTTCTCCCGACTTCTGTGTACGTTTCTTTCTGTCGTACTGTACTGTGCTAGACTCGTTGTCTTTCCTTTGGGCTGGACTCTGTGTTTAATTGTAATTGTGGAATTTATTAATGAAGCTGTAATTTTATTTCTGCTACTTTAGCAATCCAATCTAATGAAATTTACTTGCTTACTGTTGTATCTCTGTGGCTTCAATGTACTCTACACATGCCTTTTATCCCTTCGGCGCTTTCCCGCGCTTGGGAGGCCTCGCGGGTCCCATGTGGTATCACGTGTATTCGGTATTTATACCGGGTGCACCGGGTATCCGGAATCCGGGTCGCTACAATATGGAAGGAGTTGCCGATCACCCTTATGCTGGAACGAAGTTGGAGAGAAACAACTGTTAGGTCCAGACATGGTAAGGGATACAACTGAGAAGATACAAGTAATCAGAGAAAGATTGCAAGTTGCTCAGACAAGGCAAAAGGCTTATGCTGACACAAGATGGAGAGATCTTGAATTCCAAATCGGAGATCATGTATTTCTCAAGATATCACCTGGACATGGCATACGAAGATTTGGTGTTAAGGGCAAGCTTACGCCAAGATTCATCGGACCATTTGAGGTACTTGAAAGAGTTGGCGAGGTTGCTTATCGCATCGCGTTGCCTCCTCAATTGTCCGAGGTACATAATATATTTCACCTATCTATGTTGAAGAAGTATGTTCACGATCCGTCGCACATTATTGAACATGGAGATCTAGTGATCAAGAAAGATCTCACATATGAACAGAAGCCTATGAAGATCTTAGATCGTGAAATACGAGCACTAAGGAATAAGGTTATTCCCATGCTTAAGGTATAATGGAATAAGAATTCTGAACACGAAGCAACATGGGAGACCGAGGAATCTATGAAGAAACAATTTCCCGAGTTATTCTAAGAGGTATATGATCTACACTCTCCACGTGTATACATATTATGCAATTGAATTTGGGGACCAAATTCTTTTAAGTGGGGGAGGGTGTAGCAACCCTGATAAATAAAGATTTGGAAATAAATTAATTTTTTTTCAAATTATATTATAGAATTAATACAGATAATAAGAAGAAGCTTAAAGGGGTGAATAAAACCAAAATGCAAATAACGCCTCTTATTAAGGCGTTAATTTAATAATAAACGCCTCTAGCTAAGGCGTTCTTAAAGAAGTGACGCCCTCACCTAACGGCGTCAATTTCAACCGACAAACAGGGCAAGGCCAAGTAACGCTTCTAGTATGGGCGTGTTTTAAAACGAAGAACGCCCTCGTACCAGGCGCTTCTTAATAAACGACTTGAACTAGGTCGTCAATTCAGGAATCGACGCCCTGACCAAAGTCGTTAATTCCATTCGTGAACCGTTCGAACCCAGAGCTTATCCAGGGAAGGATCATGTTAATCTAGTAAGTGGTTAATAGGGCAAGGACTCTAATAGGGATATATTACCCTTACTCAAACACTACCCCTATTAGAAATACCAAAATCCTATAAATAATCGTTCGATCTAAACCCTAAACCTATTTGACCAATCGAACTTCACAGGTACGTGAAGAACATCAAGTTCTTCTATTTTTCTTCTTCTGTTTCTTTCATTACGAACGTAGTATGTGAAGAACTAATGTTCTTCATCTATCTCTCTTCTTACAGGTTAAGAAGCCCCTACGATCTGAAGAATAACAGAGCCCTTTCATCCGGATGAAAAGATCTTTTCTTCACTTTTGACGTGATGATCAGATTTCAAAGAAACTGATACAGTTTCTTCGTTTCTCTTATAGGAAAGCTGCAGTAGAAGCCTCTTCATCAAAGCCATCATCCGATAGCAACGCGTTCCGTGTCCCTGTTCTAAACAGAGGGTAGATCCTTCTCACAGACCCCTTCACGGTTATCTCCACGTCTATTATAAAGGTAGGTTTTCTCAAGTTATGGTAGCCCAAACAAAATTAATGCAAGATATACATATATATAAGCATGACATGCATATGGTTTATTATAGTTTTAATACGTTTCTGTAATATTTTGAAAGAGACGCCCCTGTCAAGGGCGCTAATTCACAGGAAACGACCCTTCCCAGGTCGTCAATTTAATATTTGACGCCCTGTACATAGGCATTAATTTCAGTTAATCATTAATTAACCATGTTAAGAACTGATTCTATATGAAATCATGATTTACATTAATGCATGATCCCATATCTCCCAATCCATTGATTTTACTGTCATGACTGTTCGTTCATGGTATATTCTCCCCCATGAAATTCCTGCGTGCTGAAATTATTACTGCCCTTAAAATTTCCTGCAGAAACTTAAGTAACGACCTGGACCAAGTCGTTTTCCACATGTCAACGCCCCACCATAGGGCGTAAATTAAAAAGAAACGCCCCTTCCTAGGGCGCGTATATGTTAAAAATTCTAAAAATATATATTCTGTAAAAATTGAATTAATGAGTAACGCCCCTGCCCAGGGCGTGTTTTGGAGAAATCCTGAAAATTATTTATATTCTGTCAAATACGTAAATAATAAGACGCCTGCTTCTGCAGTCGTCAAATCTTGAACAAACGACCCTGACCAGGGCGCGTTTTAGATAAATTAATGAAATATTAAAATTCTGCAAAATGGAAACGTGTGTAAATGCCCTTCTGTTAGGCGTTAATTACTTGATAAACGACTCTGATTAAGTCGTTATTTTACTGTAAAACTAATTTTCCACTGTTTCTGTTAACCGATGGTTTCATATGTTATATAATATATATATCGACACTATTCTCCACTCCGTGAGTATAGTCCCATGTTTCATGTTGTTTCATCGATCACACTCAACTCTCATTGACATACAAGCTCTCCATTGGACATTCCGTTCCTTTGGACTAGCGAGTTAGTCATAGAGACCTCCGTAAGACTCCTCGTACCTTAGATTCCCTCAAGGTCGACTGAGCTGGTTGTACCCCAAAAACCTATTACATAATTAATGCCATGTCAATCTAAAGAAATATGGTATACCGGCCCTTATGATTGTACAACGAGTATATCATGAGAATTTCTTAATGGAATGATGATATCATGTCATATCATGTTGTCCTTGTAAAAACCTCAATTCTATGATAAGAATGAGGGTATCTTGCTTTGATATAATGTTCATATGGACTAAATTCTATATATAGAATGTCCATATCGATTTGTCATGGTACCTAAGTTAAGGGAACCTAATTCCACCTAGTTTCATCGATAATCGTGATTACACCGTTATTATCGCCAATCTATTTTTGGACTCTCTTCTGTCAAAGTTGTCATACGTGTCTACAAGCTTGATGATTGAAATTCTATATTGGCTATATAAACAAGAGTGGATGTCAAAACACATGATAAATGCCTGCGCATATATGGCTCGATCTGGTCCTGGGAGGAGCACCCGAAAGTACTTGTGCCCATGGGAGTTAAAATGATAAGGTATCTGGCATTATACCAAGTGCATGACTAGCTTGATTGGACATTCCACATAAAATCTTGTCCTTGAATCGTACTTGACTTGACATGACTTGCGTGACCCGAAAAAGGGTAATTACTTACTTGCTTGATACATGATAGCCAAAGTTCTTGACATGACTTGTTAAATGTTCTTGCTTGAATATCTTGTTATCTTTTATTGAAAGTTCATGACTAGTTCAACTTGTTACCTTATTGATATATTCTCTCTCTATCTTGTCGTTTTATGCGAGCATGCATAGCTTTATTGCATTCATGAAAGATGTAATTACTTAAACCCCTAGCTAGTACTTGAGATATAATTTCCTACTGAGCGTTCGCTCATTCCGTTTGTCCCTTACTTTTCAGGTAAGTCCGATGACGAGACTGAAACGGATGGGGAAGGTCAAGAGTGAAAGAGCTAGAGCTTTTGCAGTCAATTAGTTTTTTTACTATTTTCTTGAGTCAACTATGTACTTTTCCTTTTTTATTAACCAGAGTATTGGATTTGTAATAGTCTATTATAAAGGAATAAAGGATTGGGTTATCTTTACTTTTGCGCATCTCTGTCTTTGTGTCGAATACACGACCACTCTGATTGACATGATTGATATAAACTCGTCATGCGTCTCCGGGTATCTTCCGCGCTCGGGGCGTGACAACGGTAACCACGACGACCTCTTCGGGGAGGGCTTCTAACGTCCGAACGAAGCAAGGTAGGTGCCCTACCCTAAGTCCCATTTTTTTATTTATTTAATTTTTTATTTCCATCAATCTCCATAGCCCTCGGTGAAGGGAAAACCAGTGACACAGTCAAATGACGCCCCAGTGGGTGCCGTCAATTAAAACAACGACCCTCCCTGGGTCGTCAATTAAAATTGTTTTTATTTTTCTGAAAATGATAATTCATGAAACCACGCCCTGCAGCATGTCGTCATTTAAAAATTTATCATGCTTATTTATCATTTACTATTAATTGTCATGCCATTTCTTTTATTTATAATTCTGTTTCATTTTATTTCGTATACCGATAGATTAAACCCTCAGAAAACAACGCCCCCCACCGGGACGTTAATTCATGAAACGACGACCAAGGGGTGGTCGTCAATTAAAAACACCTTCACAATCATGGTATAGGAGAGAAACTTACTTGCAAAACAACGTCCCCCAAAGGGGCGTCACTTAAACAAATAACGACCCAAGGGTTGGTCGTCAATTTAAAATTATCACAATTCATTTTAAAATTGGAAATTAACTTCAAAACAGCGCCCCCCACAGGGGCGTTACTTAAACAAACCACGACCCATGGGTGGTCGTCAATTCAAATTACGCATGAAATCACCCAAAACCCATTTTGAAACAATGCCTCCCTTAGGGGCGTCAATTGAATAAGTTCCGACCTAGGATGGGTCATCAATTATAACAGAGGGTAAATTGAAACAACCGATGAATATGCACATGATAACCTTACATAAAAAAAGAAGTGAAAATGTTCTTTTGTTGCTTGCAGGGGTTGACGAGGACTCGGATATCCTGGGTCCAAGTTCGAGCAACTTATTACGAGCTTCCAAAGGGACAGGGTAGATGCCATGGGGTTCGGACCCTTTCTTCACATAGAGCCTATGAGACCTGACCTACTCCTGATCCAGGTGCTTAGGGAGAGATGGGATAGGACTAGCCGGGCATTCCTGATGCCATGGGGTCATATGGTTCCTAGCCTAGAGGATGTTGCTAGAATCACTGGGCTGAGGGTGGACGGCGAGGCTGTGAGCGGGATCACCCTACCTAACTACAGTGAGCTGACCCAGAGGTTGCTAGGGTTAGAGACAGTCTACGAGACGCCGAGTGAGTGTAGGACCATCTACTGCACCGATCTTACTATTGCTATGGGGTCGGGTGATTCTAGGCAGAGGTCGAAGGAGTCTCTAGAGCAGTTCTCACAGAGGCTGATTGATGGGGCTAGGGCCGCCTATTGCCAGGACCTGTTGAATACGTGTGCACCATGATTACTATTATAGTTTTGATGATAGCAACTATTATAAGTCACACTATGGTGCATCTGTTTAAACAATCAGTCATTTCATCGAACATGTTGTGTGCATGAGCAGTGCATGGTTTTGATAGTAAATACTAAGTCACACTGTGTTTGCATATGATGTCATTGTGCATCTGTTTAAATAGTTAGTCATTTCATCGAACAGGTTGTGTGCATAGCAATGCATCAGTGCATACCACTGTTCCTATCTTGCATTGGTTCATTCATATAGTCGGTGCATCTCTTATGCTGCTGCTACACATAAAGTCTATACATTTTCCATGCATCTTCATTAACAAGTCTATACATTGGTTGCATAGCTTGCCATGCAAAGTCTATACATTCTCCATGCATCTTCATTACTAAGTCTATACATCCTGTAACTCAAAGTCTATACATCATGCTGTTGTAGGCACATCAAGTCTATACATCCTTCAGCAGCAAGTCTACACATCAGAAAGTCTATACAGCCAGCAAGTCTATACATCAAGTCTATACAGCCAGCAAGTCTATTCAGCCAGCAAGTCTATACTGCCAGCAAGTCTATACATCAGAAAGTCTATACAGCCGGCAAGTCTATACATCAGCAAGTCTATACAGCCAGCAAGTCTATACGTTGGACAAAGTCTATACGTTGGACAAAGTCTATACGTTGGACAAAGTCTGTACATTGGACAAAGTCTATACGTTGGACTAAGTCTGTACGTTGGACAAAGTCTATGCGTTGGATAAAGTCTGTACATTGGACGAAGTCTATACGTTGGACAAAGTCTGTACGTTGCTGAACATGAAGTCTGTACGTTGGCTGCCTGGCACAACTCGAAGTCTATACGTTGCTGCACACAAAGTCTATACGTTACTGCAGATGAAGTCTGTACGTTGGCTGCATGCACAACTCAAAGTCTGTACGTTGCGGCAGATGAAGTCTGTACGTTGCTGCAGATGAAGTCTATACGTTGGCTGCATGCACAAAACAAAGTCTGTACGTTGCACAAGACAAAGTCTGTACGTTGGCTGCTAGCACAACTCCAAGTCTGTACGTTGGTTGATGGCTGCAACACAAGTCTATACATTGGCCGGCTACTTCACACGCAAAGTCTATACATTGCATTCTATTATGTTCGTGCATCAAGTTACCAAGTCTGTACGTTCATGAAGCAAGTCTGTACAGGCTCATGCATGCTCAAGGTGCAAAGTCTGTACAGAGTTCATACATGCACACAAAGTCTACACGTCCAAGCCTTGATGCAAAGTCTATACAACAACTACAAGCTTCATTCAAATAGCCAAGGCCACTGCACAAGATGAGAGTCAAAAGATAAAGATTCAGTTAGTACTTTCTAGACCAACAAGGATGAAGTTATAGACATGAACATGCTACTAATGGACACAAGTGACGGAGCTGAAGCGGCTAACGGATCGACCCGGGCTGGACCCGGGGTCTGCCCAGCTGGCGGTCGACCGCCAGCACAGGGGCGGTCGACTGCCCCAGTAAGGGACCCCCCGACTGTAGATCTGTCAGCTGCAGGTCGTCCGCCAGCCCGTAGCGGTCGACCGAAAATCCCAGGGACCATCCGTCTACAGCATGTTTCAGTAGAGGTCGACCGCCAGAAGCTGTAGGTCGACCGCCAGCCCCGAGCCATCAATTGTTGACTTTTGTTTCCACTTCGAAAAGGGCCATTCAACATGGATTTGTTTAATCCAAAAGTCACCTAATCACCCATGATTTGTGGATCTGGTCTGGGGCTTGTCTATAGACCTTTCAAAGTCTATAAAACCAATACAAGAGGGTTAGAAACCATAGTTGATGTAGTTGATGAAGTGAATCGAAGAGTGCTCAAGGGAGGCCATTTCTAGGGTACTGTAGCACTTGCATGAACAGTACTTCGGGCTGGAGTTCTTCATCCTTCCAAGGTTATTCAAGCTCAGATCTGAAGCTAAGCAACCTCCAAGCAAGCAAGAAGCATTCAAGGCTCTCAAAGGCGATCAAAGCTACATCCATACACCTCTTCATCAACTCAAGGAGATTCAAGAAAAGATCAAGCTACATCCAATATTCTTCTTCATCAACTCAAGGAGATTCAAAGGAAAGATCAAGCTACATCCTATATCTGCTCCATCAACTCAAAAGGATCAAAGGAAGATCAAATCCTCAACAGATTCAAGATCCAACAATCTCAGACAAGATCTAATTCATTCTAGCATATCTTCATATCTTGTTTGAGCATTTTCATCTTGTTTCTTTCTTCATTTCATTCAATCTATTGAAACTGAAGATCGTCCCTGCCGGTGGTTAGTAGGATGGCAATAGGGAGTTCTCCGATCTGCGGTGTAGCCGTCCCTGCCGGCTTTGTGTGTAGGAAGACAGAAAGAGGGTTTTCTCTATTCTGTGGTTTGGGACGTGTCCCTGGTCAAGCTGTGAGTCAGCAAGGAAGCCTCACCGGGTTTTGGTGAGGGGTGGACGTAGGTTGCGGGGTTGCAACCGAACCACCTTAAAAATCCCTGTGTTGTGGGTTATTTATTGTGTGTGATTGCTCTATATCCTCTACCCCTATTCACAGGTTCGCGTGGTTCCATACTTGGTAATCTTGTTTACACACACAAGCACTCAGATTTGCACCTTCGGTTTTATCTACGGTTTAATTGAGCTTAGCACTTTGACTGCATCCCTTGGGCGGCCTAATGCACCCTTGCACACAGGCGCCAAGGTGAAAGTATTGCTAAGTGTTTCCCTTTCTTATACTCGCATGCACCTTAGTTGATCACCACTGCATTCACACACATATGAACTTTAAGTGATCAACATAGCATACACACACGTACGGTTGTTGCAAGCTATTGCATGCTCTGTGCCACTCTACTTAATTCCGCTGTGCATTGTGTCTAAGTGATTCATTCACTTTATAGGAGTGGTTCATGCTTCCAATAGCTAAGAGTTTTAAATAGGCCAAAGCTTTTGATAGGATATATTCAAACCCCCCTTCTAGATCCATTTACACCTCGCGGGACCCAACAAGTGGTATCAGAGTAAGGCTCTGTCATTCCTAGATCCAACGATCTGCATGGAAAGATCCCGGTGTTTGTTATTTAGATGGCTTCATATGCTACACATGCTTCGATGGCTTCTCCGCCCATTTATGATGGTTCAGATTTTTCTACATGGGTTGGAAGAATGTTCATCTATGTTAGCTCCATAGATCCACAATTGTGGACTCTTATATACATTGGTCCTCATGAGCTGCCATCAAATTCAATTGATTGGTTAGCCGAACATGAGACCAAACACAATGATAATCGTCTTGCATATAACTTAATTACAGCTGCAGTTGATCTAAGACTAACTCATCTTGTGTCCTCTTGCAGCACAGCCAAGCAAGTATTGGACAAGTTGGTGAAAATCCATGAAGGGAAGGAACAAGAACAAGAATGCTTCATGGCCGACCGTGCAAAACAGTCCAGCAATACATCCTCATCACAGGTAAACTCTGAAGAGCTTATGGAAGCCTATGATGAATTGATCACACAATACAAAAAGGTAAAAATAGAAAACAAAAATTTGAAAAAGGATCTCAAGAAAATTAACCAAAATGAAAGCTCGATTTGTAAAAAGTGTTCCATTTTTAAAGAGCTTAACAACACTCTCTCAGTTGATCTAGATACGCATAAACAAAGTATTGCATGTCTAAGGGAAGAAAATGAAAATCTTCATGATGAAATCACTAGGTTGGAAGAAATTGTAATAAAACTTCAAAACCAACCTAAGTCAATCTCTAATGATCAAACTATGGCCGATGGGCTAATCTATCATGAGAAGTTGATTGAAGGAAACAAAAATTCTGTTTCATGCTCTACTAATTTTGTATGTGAAAAATGTTCATTCTTGAGAAACATAAATGTTGGTCTCCATGATGATCTTGAATGGTAACAAAAATTGATTGATTTTCTGAAAGAAGAGAATAGAGAGTTGTTGGAAAAGAAAATTGAACATGAAAAAGCTGAAGAAGAATTGCATGAAAAACTGGCTACACATGAAAAAGGCAAATCTGTCATTAAAGATCACTCTGAAACTTTGCATGCTTTAGAATAACAAAATCAAAATCTTAAAGCAGTAAACGTCATGCTCAATGAGCAATTGGCAGCATGCGAAGAGGGCCTTGTTGAATCTAAACATAACATTTCCTCACTTGAAAATGAAATTCAAAGTTTGACTGATTTCCTGTCAATGTTTGCCCAAATCCAAGATTCTAGCTCACCGGAAGCCACCACTTCCTGTGGTCACCAAAAAGGGCACACTGCTCGAAAGAAAAGTAAAATTCAGCATGATTATCCAAACATGCACCATAACATGTCCAATGCTAAATACCATGCCTTCCACAAAATGAATGTCAATTGTTGTTATTGTGGTAAACATGGTCACACTGTGCATGATTGTTTTATCTTGAGAAATGATGAGCTTAGAGCAGGAGATCAAGTGAAAGAGTAAGGAAAGAAACATGTCAATACTGGCAGAGGACCTACTCAGCAGATATCTACACAGAATTGCACGGGGAGTCAGAAGAGTCGACACTCCCATATAAGCAGGTCAACACTCTCCATGGCTTTAAACAAAAATCTTCCTCCTTGCTGCTCTCATTGGGGTAAGTCTGGCCATACTGTCCAAGAGTGCTGGCACTTGAAGGGAAAGCATCACCTTCATGCCATGAAAGGTAAATCCCATGCTTATCCACAAAAATAAAATGCATATGAACACGCACATGAACATAAAAAGAATGCTCAATCTTTTGTGCGCTGTTTTTACTGTGGGAAAAATGGTCATGACATGTATGATTGTCATACAATGAGAAAGGATGATCTAATTTTCCTGAAACAGATGAGCTACATTGGTGAATATGATAAAGCTGCTAACCTACAAGGACCCAAGCAATCTTGGGTGCAGGATGCCTTGGAGCTGAACATAGGATCATAAGGTAAATAAAAGCTCAACGCACATGTATGTACATAAACCTTTAAGTTCAGTCATCTTGCATGTTTACTCTTGACATGTAAATAGTGCATCATACGTCTGCCCAATGTCATGTTGATGTGATGATGAGTTATTTGCTACCTGATATCAGCCACTTAAAATTCTTGGACTTTGGTTTTGATGATGCATGTCATGGCTGTATTTTCAACTCGTTATTCATGTTAGCATTATTCAAAAGGGGGAGTCAAGCAATTGACATCATCATGTTGCATTCAGTTCAAATTCAATTGTGAATGATTTGTGTTTGCATCATATTGTGATCACACATATCTTAATACACATCATGCCTAGTAGACACAAAAATGCACAATTATTTTGCAGCATCTTCATTGCATTGTGTATTCACATAAGTCTTAGGCTGCATAATTCATTGCCAACCCATGCATGTATTCACGGGGAGTCAACATCAATCTAGCTTGAATCATTTTACTCATTTCACTCTTGCACAGCCATGGTATATCAAATGTTGATGTATGGAAAGGCAGGCTATGCTTGTCTGGAAGCACTCAATATGCGTGAGGACCAACCTCCGCCAAGTATCATGTGCCACTGTCGCAGATAGGCCATATAGCTAGGGGGAGTTGTCTTCTTGAGGCATTCATGCATATGTTTCATATTCATTATGTTACATTTCATAAGTGTAAAATCATGTATTATGTTGGTTCATGCATTTCATGTTTGATCAGGTCAACCCTTGCATGGTTCAAGTAAACCTCTCCTTGACATTCGTCATTCTATTTGACTGTCTACATAACTCCTTGAGTGCATTCATTGCATATTCTTAGGGGGAGTCGTGTTATTTTTCTTGGCTCATTCGCCCTTTTTACATCTGAACTTCAATGGCCTCCAGTGTGATAATAAGTTCAAGAGACAGACATCACTATGGTGTAAGAGCTTTCTATTATATAAACTGATGATTGTCCATTCAATGAGAATGGTTCAGATTTAATGATTTCCTTGAAGTTCTGATATATCTTTTGAAATCATCTATATTTTGTGGTTTTAATAGACCTTAACTAGAGATTGCATGTTGTGCCTTGAATAACTATCATGAAATCTGAAAATCTAAACGTCTTGACAACTTTGGTGATACTCTAGAGCTTAGTATTGTTTCTAAACATCTTGATGAGCTGGAATTCTTGAAAAATCAATTTGATAGAGTAATGATATTGTTGCACGGAGAAATATGTCACGTCATCAAATCAAATGACGGATCATATGTCATGATGTGCCCCTGTTATCTCTGTCTTAATTCATTTGGACTCTAGGTAGAGTAATGGCATAATTGCTGAGAAATATATCTTCTCATCAAAGAAATGAGTTTGGATATGTCATGACGTGATGTTGCTATCTCTGTTTATTTTGAAGCATAACAGTCAGTCTTACCAAATACCTAGGAATACTGGCGTCTAAACAACATGTATTCTTACGGTTAGGAGGCATGTACTAGACTAGACTGCTCGTAAAATATGAGTCTTGTGCCTTCAAATGCAAAAGATACTGAAAATCACATTTGCTGCGATCATAAAATTCCATGATCTAATCATGATTGTTTAGCTTCAATACTAGTTTTTTTTTGTGCTATTTCCTTTGTAGTTCTTGAATATGGATGTATAAGACAAGGGAAGGTTAAACACTGTCATGATATATGCTTCTGGTTCATTTCTATTAAACCATGGATATCGATGCCTTTTGAACTCTATTGATGATCTTGGTTTTCATTAGCTTTGAATCATATATATTGCTCCCGGCATGTTTCCAATTTCCATATAATGACTTGCCCTTCCACTACCATTCCACTCTGATCTCTAGGAATTTTGTCAACCACTGTACCGTATCCCTCCTTTTTGCTGTTGGCAAAGGGGGAGAATGTCTTGTTGTGAGTCCTTGCTGTGGACTTGGGAGAAAGGGGGAGATGTTGCCTAATGATGCCTTTGAGCGTTGTCAAAGGGGGAGAGTGCATTGTGGATATGGGAGAATTCAAGGGGGAGAGAACCTTCATTTATGATGAGGGTTTATGCATAGCATTCATACACTTTACTTCTCCATGAATACGTATATCCATGAATACGTATCTGCATTCACATGCTTTACTATCATGGATCTTGAGCTGCATATGTTACATATATCATACACTTTGCCATCTTGGCTATTTCTGCCATATAATGACTCACAGTGTTGCCATCATCAAAAAGGGGGAGAATGTTGAATACATGTACACCATGATTACTGTTATGGTTTTGATGATAGCAACTACTATAAGTCATACTGTGGTGCATCTGTTTAAACAACCAGTCATTTCATCGAACATGTTGTGTGCATGAGCAATGCATGGTTTTGATAGCAAATACTAAGTCACACTGTGTTTGCATATGACGTCATTGTGCATCTGTTTAAACAGTTAGTCATTTCATCGAACAGGTTGTGTGCATGAGCAATGCATTAGTGCATACCACTGTTCCTATCTTGCATTGGTTCATTCATATAGTCGGTGCATCTCTTATGCTGCTACACATAAAGTCTATACATTCTCCATGCATCTTCATTAACAAGTCTATACATTGGTTGCATAGCTTGCCATGCAAAGTCTATACATTCTCCATGCATCTTCATTACTAAGTCTATACATCCTGCAACTCAAAGTCTATACATCATCCTGTTGCAGGCACATCAAGTCTATACATCCTTCAGCAGCAAGTCTACACATCAGAAAGTCTATACAGCAAGCAAGTCTATACATCAAGTCTATACAGCCAGCAAGTCTATACAGCCAGCAAGTCTATACATCAGAAAGTCTATACAGCCATTAAGTCTATACAGCCAGCAAGTCTATACATCAGAAAGTCTATACAGCCAGCAAGTCTATACATCAGCAAGTCTATATAGCCAGCAAGTCTATACATCAACAAGTCTATACGTTGGACAAAGTCTATACGTTGGACAAAGTCTGTATGATGGACAAAGTCTATACGTTGGACAAAGTCTATACGTTGGACAAAGTCTGTACATTGGACAAAGTCTATACATTTGACTAAGTCTGTATGTTGGACAAAGTCTATGCGTTGGACAAAGTCTGTACATTGGACGAAGTCTATACGTTGGACAAAGTCTGTACGTTGCTGAACATGAAGTCTGTACATTGGCTGCCTAGCACAACTCCAAGTCTATACGTTGCTGCACACAAAGTCTATACGTTGCTGCAGATAAAGTTTGTACGTTGGCTGCATGCACAACTCAAAGTCTGTACGTTGTGGCAGATGAAGTCTGTACGTTGCTGCAGATGAAGTCTATACGTTGGCTGCATGCACAAAACAAAGTCTGTACGTTGCACAAGACAAAGTCTGTATGTTGGCTGCTAGCACAACTCCATGTCTGTACGTTGGTTGATGGCTGCAACACAAGTCTATACATTGGCCGGCTACTTTACACGCAAAGTCTATACATTGCGTTCTGTTGTGTTCGTGCATCAAGTTACCAAGTCTGTACGTTCACGAAGCAAGTCTGTACAGGCTCATGCATGCTCAAGGTGCAAAGTCTGTACAGAGTTCATACATGCACACAAAGTCTACACGTCCAAGCCTTGATGCAAAGTCTATACAACAACTACAAGCTTCATTCAAATAGCCAAGGCCACTGCATAAGATGAGAGTCAAATGACAAAGATTCAGTTGGTACTTTCTAGACCAACAAGGATGAAGTTACAGACATGAACAGGCTGCTAATGGACACAAGCGACGGAGCTGAAGCGGCTAACGGACCGACCCGGGCTGGACCGAGGTCTACCCAGCTGGCAGTCGACCGCTCTAGCCAGGGACCCCCCGACTGCAGATCTGTCAGCTGTAGGTTGACCGCCAGCCCGTAACGGTCGACCGAAAATCCCAGGGACCATCCGTCTACAGCATGTTTCAGTAGAGGTCGACCGCCAGAAGCTGTAGGTCGACCGCCATCCCCGAGCCATCAATTGTTGACTTTTGTTTCCACTTCGAAAAGGGCCATTCAACATGGATTTGTTTAATCCAAAAGTCACCAAGCACCCATGATTTGTGGATCTGGTCTGGGGCTTGTCTATAGACCATTCAAAGTCTATAAAACCAATACAAGAGGGTTAGAAACCCTAGTTGAAGTAGTTGATGAAGTGAATCAAAGAGAGCTCAAGGGAGGCCATTTCGAGGGTACTGTAGCACCTACGTGAATAGTACTTCGGGCTGGAGTTCTGCATCCTTCCAAGGTGATTCAAGCTCAGATCTGAAGCTAAGCAACCTCCAAGCAAGCAAGAAGCATTCAAGGCTCTCAAAGGTGATCAAAGCTACATCCATACACCTCTTCATCAACTCAAGGAGATTCAAGAAAAGATCAAGCTACATCCAATATTCTTCTTCATCAACTCAAGGAGATTCAAAGGAAAGATCAAGCTACATCTATATCTGCTCCATCAACTCAAAAGGCTCAAAGGAAGATCAAATCCTCAACAGATTCAAGATCCAACAATCTCAGACAAGATCTAATTCATTCTAGCATATCTTCATATCTTGTTTGAGCATTTTCATCTTGTTTCTTTATTCATTTCATTTAATCTATTGAAACTGAAGATCGTCCCTACCGATGGTTAGTAGGATGGTAATCGGGAGTTCTCCGATCTGCGGTGTAGCCGTCCCTGCCGGCTTTGTGTGTAGGAAGACAGAAAGAGGGTTTTCTCTGTTCTGTGATTTGGGGTGTGTCCCCGGTCAAGCTGTGAGTCAGTAAGGAAGCCTCACTGGGTTTTGGTGAGGGGTGGACGTAGGTTGCGGGGTTGCAACCGAACCACCTTAAAAATCCTTGTGTTGTGGGTTGTTTATTGTGTGTGATTGCTCTATATCCTCTACCCCCATTCACAGGTTCACGTGGTTCCATACTTGGTAATCTTGTTTACACACACAAGCACTCAGATTTGCACCTTCAGTTTTATCTACGGTTTAATTGAGCTTAGCACTTTGACTGCATCCCTTGGGCGGCCTGTTGCACCCTTACACATAGGCGCCAAGGTGAAAGTATTGCTAAGTGTTTCCCTTGCTTAAACTCGCATGCACCTTAGTTGATCACCACTGCATTTACACACATATGAACTTTGAGTGATCAACATAGCACACACACACGTACGGTTGTTGCAAGCTATTGCATGCTCTGTGCCACTCTACTTAATTCCGCTGTGCATTGTGTCTAAGTGATTCATTCACTTTATAGGAGTGGTTCATGCTTCCGATAACTAAGAGTTTTAAATAGGCCAAAGCTTTTGATAGGATCTATTCAACCCCCCCTTCTAGATTCGTTTACATCTCGTGGGACCCAACAGGACCCAGCAGACAGAGAGAGAGCAGATTGAGATTTGAGGAGGTTTCTATTCCTGATGCTCGGGAGGTTATTACTCGGCACGAAGGGCGACATTATCAACTGCCGATTCCTAGGGATTCTTGAGGACTTAGAGGGCGTCGACAGATACGCTTGGGGAGCAGCGTTGCTGGCGCACTTGATGGCCAACTTATCCACAGGGACAGGTCGAGAGACGACTGTCAACGACTTCTCTCCTTTTCTTCAGGTATGCATTTTTATCCTTTTCTCTTTTCTTTTTTTTAATGTATGTGAATGCTTTATTAATGCAATGTATGGATGCAGATATGGAGCCACCTATACATACCGATGGGGCGTGTCGACCCTCGACCCGGAGATGAGGGATCCTTCCCTCTAGCACGGCGTTGGCTGACTGTCGTGATAGGAGCGCCACTCGCCTACGAGCTGCGAGTTCTACGGAGGGAGTTCCGTGACTACCCTACCTCACTGGTATGCATGCTAAACATGATGCACATTTTTATTTTATGAAATATGTATGAAATGATGGGATATGATGATGCATGTTTGTGAATGCAGGTGGCGTGGAGACCCTATGAGGGGATGACCGACGAGGGCCAGCCCTGGGTCGTAGCGGGCCGACCTCGCTTTGGGCACAAGCTTTGGGTTCATTGCCTGAACGAGATTGAGCCGTTACGGTTTAGGCTGGTGATGAGAACCCTCGGCCTACACCAGGAGTGGGTCGAGGTAGGAGAGCCCTGGGGGATAGGCAAGAAGACGCGTGGTCGCACGAAGGCGGTCGACTGGAGAGCTCGGTTCCCTGACCAGTACGCCGACTGGCAGCGTGGCGGGACCCGAGTCACCTCACAGGCGACAGACAGCTCTGAGTACCTCTGGCGCTACTGGGAGGTTTACGCCGGCCGACCCTAGATGAGGGTCTTAGGGGTATGTATGAATGCACTTTTCTTTTTAATTAAATGCAAATATTATATATCTATTGTGTGACTGATATGTATCATGAATGCAGGATGCACGGGACATAGCGGTGATGGACATGCAAGCCCATCTCCACAGCCTAGAGGCCCAACTGGACATAGCGGCTTTTCTCTATTAATTATTCTTTAGCCAATTCTGAAGTTATGTTCATCTAAGTATCTATCCTTGTTATATTCTGATAGCTTGTCCTTGACTCTGCATGGGAATTCATCCCTATTTCTCTTGAGCTCGTAACTACCTTTGACTTTAATATTCATCTTTCCCGTTAGATTGATCATCATGATTTTCTAGTTCCATGCCTTGCATCGTCATGAACATGTTAATTGGCTAATCACTTATATTCTGCTTGATGAGAGATGTAATTCCTACTGAGCGTTTCGCTCACCAGCCTATCTTTAACATTTTTTTTTCAGGTAACGACATTGAAGATAATCTAACAGATGGGGAAGGGCAAGAGTGTTTAGTGTCGTGAAAAAAGTAAACCGATGTCTTTTAGTTTTCTTGAGTCTTATCTTGTCCTTGAGTCTTCTTCCCTTGTTAAAGCATTTGAGTCTTTTCTTTTTCTCATGTAAGTAGAGTCAAGTTATGTAATTGACATTTGATTATCAATAGAGATTTATATTTTGTCAACATGGTCTAGCCTTGGAATATTATGACTTATGTTTGCTCTGATTATTCACGACTGTATCACTGCCGCGTTCCGAACTACACGTTCCGCTGTTATCGGTTCGGGACGTGACAGTATTCCCATCAGCAAAGTGGCGTTACGCTGTTATCGGACCGCAAAGTGGATTTTTAATAATTAACGGCGTGAGAGGGGGACGTCATTTATTTTTAAGAAAATAAAAAGGAAAATGACGCCTCTTTGAGGAGGCGTCCGTTGGTTCTCTTTTCCTATTTTTCTGGATTTTATGAGAATTTTTTAGATTTTTTTATGAATTGACGACATGTAAAGGGCGTTGTTTTGATTTAAATTAAATAAAAAATGAAAAAAATGGAATTAACGACATAGTGTGTGGCGTCATTTTCAATTTGACATTATTTTAATATTATTTCTCGCCCTCTTTCAGGGGTGATTTGGTGGCCTTCCGGATGTCAGAAAAATATGAAAAAATAGTAATTGGAATCAGCACAATTAGATGCACGTCCACCTAAAAAAGGGAAAAATAATAATGAGAAATAAAAAATGGCCCTGTTTTGCATGTTTTGAAATAACGTCCCTCACTCGGGCGTCAATTCAATTGACGCCCGAATGCGCAGTCGTCATGTCCTTTTGGCTTTTTTATTATTGTTGATTCACGACACTGTGCATGTCGTCATTTTCAATTGACGCCCCTGGTCAGGTCGTCATTTCCATTGCTATATTTTAAGATTTTAAACCCTCCCGAAATTCGTATTAAATTCTAAATAGCGCCCTCCTCAAAGTCGTCAATTCTTTAAATGACGACGCCTCCACGGGCGTCATTTTAAAAAGGGACCGTTTATCCGGTCGTCAATTCTTGTTCAATTCTGAACTCTCGCAGAACCTCCTTCTTTCCTCATTTTGAGTCCCTTTTCACTTCGGAAAGGACTCTAATGGCTTTCCATGACTGGAGGGACTCTTTCCATTGTTTATCTCTTGCTAACATCAACTATCCTAATTGTTCTAGGACTTAAACTCCATTCTCCCCTATAAATAGAGCCCTGCGGCTCATGCTAAAGGGGGGCCGATTATCAATTTTAAAGGAGAGGTGCTGCTGCTTCTTGGCCCAAGGAGGAGCTCCCCACGTCCAAAAGCTTCATCTCTTGGAGACTCCCTCCCCATCGTGCATCAAAGCTACAGGAGAAACAATCCCAGGCTTCTGCTTCTTTTCATTATTCTCTGTTATATATTCCCTGCTCTTTTTTTTTAGACCGCATGCATGCATTATATATAACATGTTCATCTCTTTACCTCAACCACGTTGAGCTTCCATAGTGCAACACTTGCACCCACATTTATCTACATTAGCATTCATCATAAATTTCCCTTCCCATTGCATGGGGTTTTAAGGGCAACACCCAACAAGGTGTGTTTTTATACATGATTTTCATGCTCATCTTTATTGTGAATTTGATGCTACACTCACCTTGGTTCTAATCCATGTTCTTTTATTGGTGTTTGTTAATTTTGCAAGGGTAATCAATAAGAAGAACTCTCTTCATCGGCCGGCCGATCGGAAGAGAAGGAAAGCACTCACAATCTCCCCCGCACCCTTTTGAGGTATTTATATTCGCGATCCCTCCCTATTGTTATTGTTTATATCCTTTGAGGCCCTCGCATCTCTGGCGATCACATTCCCCTTAGCATCCTCGCATGCTCCCCGTTTCTCCTTTCTTTTCATTGTTTCTTTTCCCTTTTAATTATTCTTAGTTTTTCCTTAAGTGGATTTCTTAGAATCTACAAATTGGCGATCACGGTGGGACACTTGTTCTTGTATATAACGCCCCGAACCGATAACAGCGTAACGCCCCGAACTGAACTCTACTGGGGTCCCTTAAATCTAATACTTAAGTGGTTCCTTAAGTAGATCATGGCGATCACATTTGACTCTTGTTCTTGTATATGGCGCGATATCAGATAGAAAGCGGGATGAACTGGATTCGTTTCTTCCTTGCTCCAAGGCCGGCCAAGGTGCAAGGGCTCCACGTATCAATCTTCTAGTGCCTGCAAAATAGGAGTATGGTGTGTTGACCTGTCCCACCGTGATCGCCAATTTGTAGATTCTAAGAAATCCACTTAAGGAAAAACTAAAGAATAATTAAAAGGAAAAGAAGAAGGAGAAAAGTAGGAGAAAAGGGGAGCATGCGAGGATGCTAAGGGGAAATGTGATCACTAGAGGGGTTACCTCAAAGAAGAAAGATGATCGCATGTACCTTGTATTGAGCGGGTGAGATTGGGAGTTCTTCCTTCCTCCTTCTATCGGCCGGCCGACGAAGGGGGTTTATAGCTTGATTACCCTTGCAAGAAAACACACAAAATAAACAAAGATAGGGATTAGTCAAGTGTGTAGTATCAATGCTCTAATAATATAGAATCAAACAGATTAGGCATGAACACACCTTGTGTGTTTTGGTTTTAAAACCCCTAAGAGGAGTAACAAGGTATGAGATTATATGGATGAATATGTTAATGCAACGTAAACTAGTATAATATGACCTCTAGCAAAGTGACTAGAGAGTGGTGTGTGTTGACATGATAACAACAAAAAAGAAACAATGAATAAGAGAGGGGGAGTCGCCCTTCTACTGTATGGCAGTAGTAAAGGGGGAGGACAAGTGCTTCAGCTGCTACGGGAGGAAGGGAGCTCGTCAGAGGAAGAGCTTGGGAGAAAACAATCTGCAAAACAACGAAACACCCTTCTCTCTGTTAGCTCTATCTGTGTTCTCTTCCGTTCTCTCTTTTTTTCGTCTCTCATCCTCCTCTTCGCGCGAGGGAGATTCAAGGGGGTATTTATAGTCAAAAAATCCTTGCATTAACAGGATTAAAACAAGGTAATGAATCTCTAATAAGGAACCTTCTTCCCAATCGAACACAAGGTGTAAAATGGGGAAAGGATCATTATTGGAAAGAAGCAGACGAAAGGGAGACGGAAGTGAAAATGACGACCTGACTAGGGGCGTCAATTGAAATGACGGCAGTCACACTGTCGTCAATTCCTGAATTTAATTATAGAAATAAAAAAATTTCCTTATTTCAAATTGTCAAATGACACCTGTTTGAACGGGCGTTAAATAATCAACGCCCCTCCTGAGGACGTCAATTCTTTAAGCTTTATTTTCGTTGGAATTTGTAAAATCCAGGAATCGACGCCTGTTCGAATGGTCGTCCATTTATGGAAAACGCCCCTAATTAAGTCGTTAATTAAATGACACCCTCCCCACAGGCGTTAATTTCAATTATTAAACTAAAAAAAACCAAGAAATCACAATTAAATATGGAGAAATTAGAAAAACTTTATATTGAGCCAATATTGAAGTCCACTTTGGGGCGTCATATGGTGACATGATATTTTATCAACATAGTATCGATTTTGGCGTGTCTACAGCTGTCCTGCCTTGGCATCTGCTTTGCAAGGGAGTGACACGGAATGAAGCAAAAGTGTAACGAGCGGAATGAAGTGAGAATGAACTGATAAGTAGATGCCAAGGTGTGATGTGACACGCCTCTGACACTAAGTGTTGGAAATCTTTCCAGAATTCTAAATGAAACATCTTTGGATGATTACAAGGAAGCAATGATCAGCTGAATGAGGAGACTAAACTAAACGACAAATGTGCACGAGGGCACGAAAGGAAAAACACCATTGGAGAGCGGTTACCAGCCAATGTGGACGTGCTACAACTAAGGTGGATTTGTAGAAAACAAAATGAATTGAGATAACGGACCAGCGAATGAATGCTTTCAAGGAACCAGCTTGAGCTGCTTCAAGGAGAATAAAGTACTTGATTTGGAATGGAATATCTCATGTCAACTCCATTAAGAGCGAGTGGCCTTCATTATTAGCGTAATATGAGGATTTTCATTATTAAAGCTCAAAGTCCTACATGATGCATGCTGGGCTAAAAGAAAAATTAAAACAAACTAAAAATAGAAGATAATCAAGGATAATATTGTTAAACCATCGAGATTCGGTCAGGAATCTAAATCTCTAAGCTGACACTAAGCCGAAGCCCATTTATCCACGTGTCAACTCAGAAAGTGGAACTGTCGTCCCAAACCTTAGATGACCCAACGGCCTATCCGTGTGATCAAGACTCGCCTGAAATTATCACTATTTTTGATGGAGGGGAACTCAAATGCCAGGTTCATCAGAACCACAAGGTCCTTGATATGCTATAATAGCGTAAATATCATATAGTAAGAATGCAAACAAGAGAGATACAATGATGGAATGGTGTTACCAGCAGAAGAAATCCAATCGTTTCAAGATCCGCGTAATCTGCGCTTTTCTATGCTCAAAAATTATTAGCTCAGTAAAGAATCATCAGCTTAATAAAGATCATAAGCTCAATAAGCTCAAAGTATGATCATAAGTGCATGACATAATAAACTTCATCAAGATATAATAGCACTTCCCATATGTTTTATCTTAATTATGTTCATGAGGATGCACAACCTAGTATATCCTATACTCCTCAATCTCAACATGTTCATCATAATTCTCACCATATTTTCAAGGGACCACGTCCTCATTCCTATGGTATTGCCCAACCCATGGGCAATGTCCAATCCCATAGTCCCTCGCCTCAATCGCGAGCCACTATTCCTTCGGGACCGTCTCCTCCCAACGACGAGAAGGTCTCTCAATTCATTTGTGCATTAGATTATCTCACCCCTCAAGAAATCCAAGACCTTAAGGCTATTGTCGAGGGCACATCCTCTCCTCATCCTCCTTCCAATCCCACACGGGTGGCCCATCACCCGCCTCCTTCATCCACACCTACTCCTATTCGGGTGGCCCATCACCCGCCTCCTTCATCCACACATACACCCATTCGGGTGGCCCGTCATCCGCCTCCTTCGTCCACACCTACTCCTATTCGGGTGGCCCATCACCCACCTCCTTCTATTTCCCATACTTCACGGCCCCAAGGCCCATTTATTCCTTACAACCCGGCCCATTCGGGTCCTTCTATGGGTTGGCCCATTAATCCCCCTCCACGGACTTTATATCAAGCCCCTCCTTCAAGGCCATCTTGCCAACCCTCCATTGCTCAAGTTATGCCTCTCCAACAAACTCTTATTGATAAACTTGATTCGTTGGAGGAACAATTAAAGAGGATTACAAGCCTACAGCCCGCTCCTCCTACTCCAGTCAATCCCCACTATGCTGCTCTAAATAAGATTACAAAGATGGAAAAAGAGTGGAAGGAGAGGAGGGACAATGGCATCAACGATATATGTGAGCGAGAAGATGTTACAAGTCTCGATAATCAAGTGGACGCCGTCCACCCTCCACTCATCCGCGCTACGTATTTACATGGCTCTCCACCTCCATATACATATTCGCCTCCTCAAAATCCCCCACAACACCATACTCCACAACTTATCATTTCACCTCCACCATGGCGTCCATTGGATTTATTTAATGATGAAGATTTGGAGATGGTACAAGAATTTGAAGATCCTCGAGATGCACCCCTTCCGAGTTTCCTTCGCCGTCCTCTTCCTCCACTGCCAGAAGACCCCTATGTTCAGGCTGATGCCATAGTTCCCGATCCAACCCCCATTTATGCGACCTCTTGGTGCTACGATGATGGGTCGATACTCCAATCACCCACACCGGTGCATCTTGAGTCTCCTCCTCCCTAACACAGTTCACCCCGTTCGGCATTTTCTTCGCACCAAACCTCCACCAATTACACCTCCATCAGCTACACCATTAGCCTCCACAACACAGGCTCCCACCGAACTTTCATCTAAAACTCCACCCATTAAGCCATTAGCATCCACGCCATCGGCCTCCGCCGAGTCCACCACTAAACCTCCCCTAATTAACCTTCCATCGCTGCCACCTCAGCATTCCACTATGCTTATAACACCAAAAACTACCCCTACTCCACCACTTAACCCATCACCCTTACCCGTGGCTAATCCTGAGCATGATCCATCCCGTTTTGCACTTGAGCCAACCCCGACTGCTTCCGAGCAAAGGGAGAAGCTCGACGTGTTTGAACCTCTATTTCCACTCACCCCTTCTCCAACACCTTCCATTACACCTCCACCATCCATGGAGCCTTCCGCCTCCGCTTCCTCTACCACTCAGAATAGGAGTGCTTCTGCAAGTACTTGTGCCGAAGATGATCAAGAGCCGGGCAAGAAGGATTTGGCCACGGCCATGCTATTTAAGATGCAAGAGTTTATTTGCCGGATGCCAATCCGGGTTGTTGTGCCAAGCATGATCGAAGAGGCCAAGTCTCGGCCACTGCTCACTAAGAGAGAATGTCAAGCTTTGATGCCGTGTAAGTTCGTGCCCAAAGGCCGGGCAGGGCACCTCTTGTTCCAACTTTCCAATCTTGAACCCATTCTTCCATACAAGGGACGAATGCCCATTCTGTTCAACACTTTTTATATGTTACAATCCCTGGGCAACACGATGCTTCATGTTCTAACTCTTCAACACCCTCACATTATTGTTCTTTGCCCTCCAAGGAAGTTGTCATTTATTGTTGAAGCTTCGTCACGGGCTCTTGCTTTATCCATTGGGCCAATTGGCTATACACTTTCACTGCCATGGAGGGGCGGTTATCTTGGTGCTAAGGGGCCTTCCACTATTCTATCCACCTTCTATTTAACGCCATCTATATTCCTATCTATCACCGATTCTTCGTGGGCCATTTCCCTGGCCAATAGAATTTGTAGATTCTAAGAAATCCACTTAAGGAAAAACTAATGAATAATCAAAGGGAAAAGAAGAAGGAGAAAAGTAGGAGAAAAGGGGAGCATGCGAGGATGCTAAGGGGAATGTGATCGCCAGAGACGCGAGGGCCTCAAAGATATAACAGTAAATATTGGAGGGATCGCGAATATAAATACCTCAAAAGGATGCGGGGGAGATTGTGAGTGCACCTTCTCTTGCTATCGGCCGGCCGATGAAGAGAGTTTCTCTTGTTGATTACCCTTGTAAAATTAACAAACACCATAAAAGAATATGGATTAGAACCAAGGTGAGTGTAGCATCAAATTCACAATAAAGATGAGCATGAAAATCATGTATAAGAACACACCTTGTTGGGTGTTGCCCTCAAAACCCCATGCAATGAGAAGGGAAATTATTGATGAATGCTAATGTAGATAAATGTGGGTGCAAGTGTTGCACTATGGAAGCTCAACGTGGTTGAGGTAAAGAGATGAACATGTTATATATAATGCATGCATGCGGTCTAAAAAAAAGAGTAGGGAATATATAATAGAGAATAATGAAAAGAAGCAGAAGCCTGTGATTGTTTCTCCTGTAGCTTTGATGCACGATGGGGAGGGAGTCTCCAAGAGATGAAGCTTTTGGACGTGGGGAGCTCCTCCTTGGGCCAAGAAGCAGCAGCACCTCTCCTTTAAAATTGATAATCGGGCTCCCTTTAGCATGAGCCGCAGGGCTCTATTTATAGGGGAGAATGGAGTTTAAGTCTAAGAACAATTAGGATAGTTGATTTTAGCAAGAGATAAACATTGGAAAGAGTCCCTCCAGTCATAGAAAGCCATCAGAGTCCTTTCCGAAGTGAAAAGGGGCTCAAAATGAGGAAATAAGGAGGTTCTGCGAGAGTTCAGAATTGAACAAGAATTGATGACCGGATAAACGGTCACTTTTTAAAATGACGCCCGCGGAGGCGTCGTCATTTAAAGAATTGACGACTTTGAGGAGGGCGCTATTTATAATTTAATACGAATTTTGGGCGGATTTAAAATCTCAAAATATAGCAATGGAAATGATGACCTGACGTGGGGCGTCAATTGAAAATGATGACTTGCACAGTGTCGTGAATCAAAATAATAAAAAAGCCAAAAGAAAATGACGACCGCCCATTCGGGCGTCAATTGAATTGACGCCCGAGTGAGGGACGTTATTTCAAAACATGCAAAACAGGGCCATTTTTCATTTCTCAATATTATGTTTTCATTTTTTAGGTGGACGTGTATCTAACTGTGCTGATTTCAATTACTATTTTTTTTGTATTTTTCTGACATCCGGAAGGCCACCAAATCGCCCATGAAAGAGGGCCAAAAATAATATTAAAATAATGCCAAATTGAAATTGACGCCGCACACTATGTCGTTAATTCTATTTTTTTCATTTTTTATTTAATTTAAATCAAAACAACACACCTTTACATGTCGTCAATTCATAAAAAAATTCGAAAAATTCTCAAAAAATTCATAAAAATAGAAAAAGAGAAAGAACAGACGCCTCCTCAAAGAGGTGTCATTTTCCTTTTTCTTTTCTTTAATTTTCTTAAAAATAAATGACGCCCCCTCTCACGCCGTTAATTTCAATTATTAAACTAAAAAAACCAAGAAATTACAATTAAATATGGAGAAATTAGAAAAACTTCATATTAAGTCAATATTGAAGTCCACTTTGGGGCGTCATATGGTGACATGAAATTTTATCAACATAGTATCGATTTTGGCGTGTCTACAACTGCCCCGCCTTGGCGTCTGCTTTACAAGGGAGTGACACGGAATGAAGCGAAAGTGTAACGAGCGGAATGAGGTGAGAATGAACTGATAAGTAGATGCCAAGGTGTGATGTGACACGCCTCCGACACTAAGCGTTGGAAATCTTTCCAGAATTCTAAATGAAACAACTTTGGATGATTACAAGGAAGCAATGATCAGCTGGATGAGGAGACTAAACTAAACGACAAATGTGCACGAGGGCACGGAAGGAAAAATACCATTGGACAGCGGTTACCAGCCAATGTGGACGTGCTACAACCAAGGTGGATTTGCAGAAAACAAAATGAATTGAGACAACGAACCAGCGAATGAATGCTTTCAAGGAACCAGCCTGAGCTGCTTCAAGGAGAATAAAGTACTTGATTTGGAATGGAATATCTCATGTCAACTCCATTAAGAGCGAGTGGCCTTCATTATTGGCGTAATATGCGGATTTTCATTATTAAAGCTCAAAGTTCTACATGATGCATGCTGGGCTAAAAGAAAAATTAAAACAAACTAAAAATAGAAGATAATCAAGGATAATATTGCTAAACCATCGAGATTCGGTCAGAAATCCAGATCTCTTAGCTGACACTAAGCCGAAGCCCGTTTATCCACGTATCAACTCAGAAAGTGGAACCGTCGTCCCAAACCTTAGATGACCCAACGGCCTATCCGTGTGATCAAGACTCGCCTGGAATTATCACTATTTTTGATGGAGGGGAACTCAAATTCCAAGTTCATCAGAACCACAAGGTCCTTGATATGCTATAATAGCATAAATATCATATAGTAAGAATGCATACAAGAGAGATACAAGGATGGAATGGTGTTACCAGCGGAAGAAATCCAATCGTTTCAAGATCCGCGTAATTTGCGCTTTTCTATGCTCAAAAATTATTAGCTCAGTAAAGAATCATCAGCTTAATAAAGATCATAAGCTCAATAAGCTCAAAGTATGATCATAAGTGCATGACATAATAAACTTCATCAAGATATAATAGCATGTAAGTTCATGAAGGATCATCATGCTATAAAGTAATTCAAAATTGTAAGCTCAAGAAATGACGACCCTTTGCGGAGGCGTCAAAATCATAAATGACGATGGCCATTGGGGCGTTAATTAAGAGTACCATTACACTTGGAATCGGAGTGAAACTGACGCCTGGCACAGAGGCGTTAAATAAATGATGACACTGATAATGTCATCAATCCAAGAAATGACGCCAAGCTCTATGTCGTCAATTGACGATCTTACTAGCGCTCCGTTTTCTGCTCGGAATCAAACCTCCATCGACTGAATTCGAACTTGAACTCAAACTGATGTTCTAAACAGCTAGCCAGAGCTCCGAATCACTATAAAATGTGATGCATCCTCTGCAATATCGAAGTCATCAGAACAACTGAACGCTGCAGCAATCGAGCCTTCAAAAACAGAGACCAGAGGGACCTCTCCATCAACCGAAAGAAGAATAAGATGGACAGGATGCTGATGCAGGGATCTTCAAAGAAGTCCAGGATGAGTTTTCGTAGGATCTCTGAAGTTGCAAGCCATGTTAGCGGGAGGATAGCCAAAGACCAAGTAAGTCTATTTTTAATTCAAGGCTTCTGTTATTACATCCTTCTTCTTCTTTTTTTAATAAAATTTTTAATTACATTCTCTTCTTCTTCTTTTCTTCTTTTTATATTTTTCAGGACTACCCAAATGTACCAGGACCAAGGAGATTCTTAAAAATTAAGTGGCTTCCCTTACTCCTCTCTAAACTCTCTTTGGACATGAGATCTTTTCTTAGTAGATGGCACCTTCTAGGCCTTATAACCCATGCTACCCATTATGATGAAATCCACTTAGATTGGGCCTCCATAGGAGCATTAATAGAATTATGGCACCCAAACACTCATACTTTCCTCGTTCCCACCTTTGAAGCCACCATTCTCTTAGAGGAAGTAGAGATGCTTTTTGGATTAAGAAAGATGAAACAAGGAGAAGAATCAAGGATGGCTAGCATGATCAACCCAATAAATGTTCATGACATGCTTACTAGCCTTATACCAAACCCAAATCTAGTGAATCAAATTAAAGCCTACAAAGGAATTAATCTCTTGAAATTAGCTTCATGGGTATACAAGAACATGGACAAAGCCCAAGAGGAGGAAGACTTATTGGAGAGAGTAATGAAAGGCTTTACATTATGCATAGTTGGAGCTCTCCTCTTCCCTTCAATAGAAGACCACTTAGAAGAATGCCACTTAAGCACCATAGCTAGCATATGGGAAGGCAAAAGGATAGGACCGGCGGTACTAGCCAACCTATATAATGGACTCACATCGGCTTCCTAGGGTTTGTTCTTGATCCTTCTCCTATAAATTGGACCCTTGGCCGTCGTTCTGAAGTGATGAAACTCGAGATCTTGACAAGAAGGAGGCTGCTCTTCGTTCCAAATCAATAATTCCTCGCTCCTCACACATCCAAGGGAGTATTTTTGGGCATATTGTGTTCTTCCTCGTTCTTAGTTTTTTCTCCCCAATTCGTTTATTTCAATCCTCGCATAACATTGCATATTGATTTCAAAAACACTTCTTTTACAAAATACACAGATTCACACCCACACCAAACCTATTTTTGGCCCTTCCATAGGGGTTTAAAAACCACCAAACCCCCAGGTGATCTAGCCCTTCACTTATATGCTTTTGATTAAGAATAGGGACAGATTCTACATAAATCATGATCTAATGGGCCTTTTCTTTGTTGTTTATGATTGTTTGCAGGCACTAGAAGATTGATACGTGGAGCCCTTGCACTTTAGTCGGCCTTGGAGCAAGGAAGAAACGAATCCAGTTCATCCCGCTTTCTGTGTGATATCACGCCATACGAACATAGCACGATCTTTAGAAGGCGCTAGGACGATATAGCGCGTTCATTCCCAGGCCAACTCTTGGCCTTCCTTGAATTTCTGAGGTATGTAACATGCCCTTATTTTGATCTTCATATTATTTGGCATGTTGTTGGCCTCAGTGGCGATCACGGATTTTCATTATTACATGTGACCCCCCCTTTTATCATTGATTTTAGTTCTATATCTTGTTAAATCATCACTTATTCAAATCATCAATTAGGGGAGGTCTAATTTTAGATCTACAAATTGGCGATCACGGAGGGACACCTTTTATTTTTCTTTTGATTACCCTTCCCCTTGGGCACCCACGTGTGCCATCTCCCCATTTGCACCCACGATGCGCCTCCCTTTGTGCTCCACGTAGCACTCTCCCAAAGTGGTTGTTAGTTTGTTAGATTTTAAGAAAATCCATTTATCCATCTCTTAAAAAAAAATGACGAGCATGCTAGATCCTATTTCATGTTCTTATTGATTGCCATGATTTTTATCTTGTGATTGTGAGTGTTTTCATTCCCTCCTATTGGTATTTTTATCACTATTCTCACTTTCTGGCCCTTGGAGTGTTTCTGGGGGGACAGAAGGAATTAGCGCCCTTCACAGAGGCGCTGTTTCCCCATATAACGACCGTTTGAACAGGCGTCGCCTCCAAGATTTTCATCATTTTATAATTAACGTCCCGCACAGAGGCGCCATTTCCCAATATAACGCCTCACACCAAGACGTCAGTTTCTTTGACTGTTACATTCTAACGCCCCTGTCAGAGGCGCCTTTCACTTGTACAACGCCTTACTAAAAGGCGTTATTTTGACTATCATTGCTTTATTCATCATTTTGGGTATTGATTACTGCTATTTGACGCCCTGTGCATAGGCATCCATTCTAGAGAAAGCGCCTCACTTTAAGGCGCTATTTTACTCTGCTTGCACTATTCACAGTGATTAGCGACTAACACTCAGGCGTTGCTTGTTGATATAGCAACCTTATCCAGGTCATCCTTTTTTGTTCTGTGGTGTTCATGCTAATATTATCTGCTTGATATTGCCTGCATTAGCTTGCATTCATCTTTGCATTTGGTTTCGGAGACCTCCTCTCCCTACACCTTTTAGGAGATCTTACCCCCTCTTGGTGAAGGAAGGACCCTCCATTGAGCATTCCGTCTCATTGGATCGAAAATTCCTAAACCAAGTCTCCGTAAGTCCCCGCACCCGTGGATTCCCTCACGGACGCCGGGCAGGTTGTACCTTTGAAGTCCCGGGTTTAGTTGGCCTATGCTTGGTGAGAGAGTGTTCTTAGTTGGCATCGAAGTAAACTTACATTGAAACTAGGTTCCTCCCTTGTGTGAATCACTCCGAAAGTTTGTTAAAAGTCATTAATTCACCAAGGTTCAAATAAATAAAAATCAACGGTAATCATTCCAACTCTTGTGCTTCTTTGCAAATTATTTTGCTTGAACTTTGATTGCATAATGGCTTACCGTGATAGACAAAATAACATGTTTAATCTTAATTATGTTCATGAGGATGCACAACCTAGTATATCCTATACTCCTCAATCTCAACATGTTCATCATAATTCTCATCATATTTTCAATGGACCACGTCCTCATTCCTATGGTATTGCACAACCCATGGGCAATGTCCAATCCCATGGTCCCTCGCCTCAATCGCGAGCCACTATTCCCTTGGGACCGTCTCCTCCCAACGACGAGAAGGTCTCTCAATTCATTTGTGCATTAGATTATCTCACCCCTCAAGAAATCCAAGCCCTTAAGGCTTTTGTCGAGGGCACATCCTCTCCTCATCCTCCTTCCAATCCCACACGGGTGGCCCATCACCCGCCTCCTTCATTCACACCTACTCCTATTCGGGTGGCCCATCACCCGCCTCCTTCATCCACACATACTCCCATTCGGGTGGCCCATCATCCGCCTCCTTCGTCCACACCTACTCCTATTCGGGTGGCCCATCACCCGCCTCCTTCTATTTCTCATCCTTCACGGCCCCAAGGCCCATTTATTCCTTACAACCCGGCCCATCCGGGTCCTTCTATGGGTCGGCCCATTAATCCCCCTCCACGGCCTTTATATCAAGCCCCTCCTTCAAGGCCATCTTGCCAACCCTCCATTGCTCAAGTTACGCCTCTCCAACAAACTCTTATTGATAAACTCGATTCGTTGGAGGAACAATTAAAGAGGATTACAAGCCCATAGCCCGCTCCTCCTACTCCAGTCAATCTCCTCTATGCTGCTCTAAATAAGATTACAAAGATGGAAAAAGAGTGGAAGGAGAGGAGGGACAATGGCATCAACGATATATGTGAGCGAGAAGATGCTACAAGTCTCGATAATCAAGTGGACGCCGTCCGCCCTCCACTCATCCGTGCTACGCATTTACATGGCTCTCCACCTCCATATACATATTCGCCTCCTCAAAATCCCCCACAACATCATACTCCACGACTTATCATTTCACCTCCACCACGGCATCCGTTGGATTTATTTAATGATGAAGATTTGGAGATGGTACAAGAATTTGAAGCTTCTTGAGATTCACCCCTTCCAAGTTTCCTTCACCGTCCTCTTCCTCCACTGCCAGAAGACCCCTATGTTCAGGACGATGCCATATTTCCCGATCCAACCCCCATTTCTGAGACCTCTTGGTGCTACGATGATGGGTCGATACTCCAATCACCCACACTGGTGCATCTTGAGTCTCCTCCTCTCCCTAACACCGTTCGCCCCGTTCGGCGTTTTCTCCGCACCAAACCTCCACCAATTACACCTCCATCAGCTACACCATTAGCCTCCGCAACACCGGCTCCCACCGAACTTTCATCTAAAACTCCACCCATTAAGCCATTAGCATCCACGCCATCGGCCTCCGCCGAGTCCACCACTAAACCTCGCCTAATTAACCTTCCATCGCCGCCACCTCAGCATTCCACTATGCTTATAACACCAAAAACTACCCCTACTTCACCACTTAACCCATCACCCTTACCCGTGGCTAATCCTGAGCAGGATCCATCCCTTTTTGCACTCATGCCGACCCCGACTGCTTCCGAGCAAAGGGAGAAGCTCGACGTGTTTGAACCTCTGTTTCCACGCACCCCTTCTCCAACACCTTCCATTACACCTCCACCATCCATGGAGCCTTCCGCCTCCGTTTCCTCTACCACTCAGAATAGGAGTGCTTCTGCAAGTACTTGTGCCGAAGATGATCAAGAGCCGGGCAAGAAGGATTTGGCCACTGCCATGCTATTTAAGATGCAAGAGTTTATTTGTCGGATGCCAATCCGAGTTGTTGTGCCAAGCATGATCGAAGAGGCCATGTCCCGGCCACTGCTCACTAAGAGAGAATGTCAAGCTTTGATGCCGTGTAAGTTCGTGCCCAAAGACCGGGTAGGGCACCTCTTGTTCCAACTTTCCAATCTTGAACCCATTCTTCCATACAAGGGACGAATGCCCATTCTGTTCAACACTTTTTATATGTCACAATCCCTGGGCAACACGATGCTTCATGTTCTAACTCTTCAACACCCTCACATTATTGTTCTTTGCCCTCCAACGAACTTGTCGTTTATTGTTGAAGCTTCGTCACGGGCTCTTGCTTTATCCATTGGGCCGATTGGCTATACACTTTCGCTGCCATGGAGGGGCGGTTATCTTGGTGCTAAGGGGCCTTCCACTATTCTATCCACCTTCTATTTAACGCCATCCATATTCCTGTCTATCACCGATTCTTCGTGGGCCATTCCGGGGGAAAGGAGGAGGATCTCATCCTCTCGCCCTTCATGTTCTTTACATTCTTTGCATTTCATGCATTCATCGCATCCATTCTGTTGCATTCGCATGCATTTACATTCCTTTTTCCCCGAGTTTCCAAACATGTATCTTCCCCGCCTTCCAGAACCTCCGGATCCCCCACGTTTCCTGTATCCTCCGCCTCTATCTTCGGGATCTCCAAGTCCCCTTACACTCGCCGGGCATTGTGCCCCCTCCGATCTTCCCTCAGGGCATCGCGCCCCTTTCCAACTATTGCATGCGCGTTCCCCGGATTTCTCTCTTGTCCTCCTGGGGCATCATGCCCCATGGTGTCTCATTCCTCCGGAACCTCCGGATCCTTCATCCCCTTCTAATCCACTCCCCCTCGGGCATCGCGTCCCTCTAGACTTTTCCTTCCTCATTCTCTCGGGGCATCGCGCCCCCTTTCCTGCTATTTCCCTGGAACCTTCAGGTGTTTTATCCCTCCTTTTAGGGCATCACGCCCTTTCTGATTCCACTCCCCCGGAACCTCCGGACTCCCTTTCCTTCCTCCCAGGGCATCGCACCCTTTTCTATCTTCCTCCTCCGGAATCTCCAGATTTCCTCCCGGGGCATAGTACCCTTTCTCCATCTTACTCTCTCTATCTTCTTCCGGGGCATCCCGACCCTTCTGATTCCATTCCTCCGGAACCTCCGGATCTTGCTCTTTGGGCATCGCACCCCTGCACACCCTTACGTCCGGATCTTCTGGGCTTCCCACTGATCCTCCCAGGGCATCGCGTCCCTCGAGATTCTCCTCCTCCGGATCCTCCGAATTCCTTCTACTATGATTCTACTCCACTACTTCCGGAACCTCCGGATCCTCCCCTTTCCATCTACCAATTTCTCCTCATAATTCGTTCTGATCCCGGGTCCGACTCGACTTCTTCCACATCCACTGCCTTGGGCATCTGCCCTTTCTCCCATTGCTTCCGAGGCTTTAGTCCTCACTCCTACTCTTGATTCTCCACTTCTTCTATAGACTGTTCCATGTGATCGGGGTCTCTGCGCCTTAGCGAGAGAGTTCTAGCCCTCACCTCTCTTCCTTTTCATCCTTATTCGTCTGAGTTTGGTTTAAACACCACTCCTTCTTGTTAAGCCACTTTCAAAACTTTGCTATCCTTCCTTATCTGTCAAATAAGGATAACAAATCCCATGTTTTTATCAACATCGCCGCTGGCAGCTGCTTCAACAAAAGGTAATGTGTTGGTGTACGTGTGCATTTTGGTGCATTTTTATCACCCTATTCACCCACGGTTTTCAAAAGAAAGTGCTTCTTAACTTTGATTAGGAGTGTAATTTTAAACCTTTACCTTAAGAGTCGAAAAAGGTCTTTAGGCTTGCTTCTGCAGCACTTTGGATAAATAAGAACCCCGCGCTGGGAGTTCAGCATTCCCTCCCCGCTTGTTAAGAGCAACCCTTAGCTGGGCACCGCATACACTTCACAGCGTCCTTTGCCGGCTCCTTTGGATAAACACCGTCCCTACTTTAGCCATGTCATGAGTATATCTGAAAGTCTTTTCTCTTCTTTACTCGGTCGAATGCAGGTGCAAGAGTTTGACGGATGAGATAACTGACCTAAGTACTCCCCAATACGAGAGAAGTCTCAAATAGGGGCAGTCTTGACCCAGAATAAAGTAAAATTTCATGAAATATCTAGCCACGAAAGGGCTATTATGAAAATCAAGTTAAAATTTTGGTAAAATGTAAAATTATGAATTATGGCATGACAAGAGTGGCAAAGTCCCCGCAGGAAAAACCCTGATAGTATGCATGTCAAGGGTCTAAAAATCAAATGCATAAAGCCCCAGCGCAACAGACCACCTCTTTGAGGGGTAATACCTTGAAAGGAATTCAAGTCCCGATACCTCCCATCCTGCACAAAGCTTATCTCCAATTATTCTTCTCTTCTCCCTCTAAGACCGAGTGTTTTTCAAGTATGGCCTTGGTAGGAGCACCGTTAACCAAAGGTAGCCGGTCATAGGGTGCCACCCTTAAATGCACGCCCAACTTTGGGCAATTTTTAGCGAAAGGGGAAGGAACAAGGACCCTTAGCCAGTGGTTTAAACATCCGTTGATGCTGCACTAGCAATGTCTAAACCAAAATTCTAAAAAAAAAATTGAATATAGCCAAAATTTCAAAAAAATTGAATATTGCCAAAGTTCCAAAAAATTGAATATAACCAAAATTCCAAAAAAATTGAATATAACCAAAATTCCAAAAAAATTGAATATTGCCAAAATTCAAAAAAAAATTAAATATTGCCAAAATTCCAAAAAAATTTGAATTGAATATTGCCAAAATTCCAAAAAAAATTGAATATTGCCAAGATTCCAAAAAAATTGAATTCAAAAAAAATTGAATATCTCCCAAGCGTCAAAAAAAATTGAATCGTTTTTTTAATTTCCCATAAAAAATGCAAATACTTTTAAAAAAAACTTATAAAAATTTACATATTTTTAAAAATCTAAAAAAATTGCATTATATTTCTAATGGCATTATTGCAGGGATATCCTTTTGCAGGGGCACGCAAAATCAAAAGAACAATCACAAGAGGTGCAACAAGTATCAAAGATTGTCTCATTCCACTATGTCAAAAGGGTACAAAATGAGAGTGGGTACAAACAACCTCTCTAGCTCTCCCCTCGACCCTCCTGATCTCCCCCTCTACACGAGCTCTCAGCCTCCTCCTGTCCTCCCCGGGAAGACCTAGGAGGAGCCATCGATCCCCGAGAAGCTGAACCCTTATCACCGCGTGCTCTCCTCTCAGCATCTTCCCTCCATTGATGCTCAGAGGAAGTAACTAAATAATCAGTGCTCAAATAGGCCCGGGAGTATCCCTCGCGCTGAGCTCGCTCATGCCCCCGCCGATAGTGCTCCTCTGCATCCTTCACCCGCTGCTCGGCCATTCCTAATCTAGTGCTCAACTGCACTCTCTCCAGCTCTCGCTCCACTCTCTCTCTGTCTCACTCCTCCCTCTCTCTCTACCGCTCGCTCCTCTCCATGCCAAGGAGGGCCCGCAGCTCTATCACATCTCGAGGAAGCTTCTCCACATCGCGGCGCCTCAGCTCTGCTTCCGCCATCCGCAGCTCCTGTTCCTGCACCCGAAATCTTGGTCAATAACTGATATTAATAAATTCCCAAGACTAAGATTAAAAGAACAGATTACTTACTCTTTCCTGTAGGGAGGCCTCAGCTGCCTTCGCCCGAGCAACTGCACTAGCAAGCTGGATCTCTAGATCGGTGTGGTCATAGGCGGGCTGAGTAGAGGATGAGGCGCCATGCGAGGATCGGATTGCCTCTAGCTCCTCGCGCTGAAAAAGAAACATTATTGTTAATTGAAATTTAAATCCAGATCACTCTAATTACAAGTTCTTACAAGCTCATCTACGGTATGCTGGAGGTCCTCGCGCTGTCGGATCGTGGAGTCAAGGAGCCCCTGTACCATGGCTAGTCTCCCCTCTATGTCAAACTGCATTAAAAACATGGTGATCACATATCAAGCAATTAAGGCATTAAGGTTGGAAATGGTCAATGAATTAAAAGCATACCTATCCACGCGCGCTTTGGTAGACCCAGCTACCGTATGTCTGAGAGTATGCCTGGAGGTAGGCATCATCTGAGTCCGCTCCCGCAAGGACTGGTCGGCCACGCCTTTTCCAATCTGCAAACTGCTCCCGGGCATGTTGTCGCCAATCATCTGTCCCCTGGAGGCCTCGAAAACGTCACCCAGGTCGTGGGTCCGTCGCTTGGGTCGGGAACTCTACTACCGCCTGGTGGAGCCCTAGTGTCCTCATGATTAGCCTATAGTATAGGGGTTCAACCAGGTTGAGGGTGTGCAACCAGATCTCTCTCTCGAAGTATGGGATGGCCGCCTCCACCCAGGGCATCACCCCGATATCCCTCTGATACGGAGTCCAGACCACCTGCAAAGTTCAATTTGTCATTGCCCTTGATTTCATTCATATAATTAAATTCACTTTAAAAAAAATTAAATCTTACCTCTATGCGGGGCATTATATCTAACATCTCCTGAATGTGGGTGACCTGGTCATTCAAAGATCAACTGTCTCGTGTTGGGGTCCATCGTCTGGCCAGGGGCAGTAGATCTCCTCGATCCTCCCAAGCACGCCTGAGGGTAGGAAGATACAAATAGCTCCAAACCTGAAATGTAGCTCATGTAATCAACATAAGAGGCAAGTCTATAATTTAATCCATGGAGTTTAAGGCTTAGAGAGATACCTGAAGTAGAGGGTAGAATCCCCCAAGTGAAGACTGGAGTGAAGAAATGCCAAAACTGTCGAACAAATGGGCTAGGACTGCCGCACCCCAAGCGTACCGTCTGACTCTGCTCAAATCCTCCAATAGAGGTAGAAATCGGCAGCTCACTGCATCACCTTGAGTCGCTAGAAGCAGCTTACCAATCATCAGAATAAGAAACCTCCTCAGCTCCATGTCGGCCTGTGCACCAGCCTCGGTCGTGAAGCTCTCTCTGGCCTCAGCCTCTAGTCTCCTCTCATGAGCTGTCAAGGTCTCTCCCACCTCCCTCTGTGTGTGGAACAAGCCGAGACTCTCCTGTAAAGTGATTCTCGACACTAGCGAGGTCCGGCCGGTCCCTTCCAGCTCCAACCCTAGTAGTCTGCGCGCCATCTCCTGGTAATCAGGGTAAGTGCAGCCTGTCACTACCGATCCGTACACCCGCAGTCCAGTAATACGGGTGACATCTTCTAGAGTCGGGATCATATGACCCTAGGGGAAGAGGAAGGCCTTGCAACCCATATCCCATCTGGCTTTCATGGCCCTTATCAATCCCACATCGACTCTCAGCACCTCTATTTCCAAGAACTCTCCAAAGCCCATTCGGCGGAGGCGGGCCAGTTGAAACTCTGGTAGTGCAAAGTAGAGGGCCCGAACCAATGTCCATGAAATGCGGGCGTGAACTTCACCCTCTACGCCCTGCACACGACAAAAGAGCAAGAGGTATCAATTTGTGTTCATCAACAAAAGAAAAATAAGAAAATAATTTTTTTTGGCATTCTGTTCTTGAACGCGCTATATCGTTATAGCGCGTTCATGATGAACGCGCTATGTAAACATAGCTCGTTCATATTCGGAAGGTAGAGGGCGACCCCTCATTCCCCAAATCTATTCCATGGGCATTTTGCCCTCTACATTGGTCTAAGGGGGCGTCTACCCCTCTGTTTTTATCTTTCATGAAAGAAAAACAAGAAAAATCAAAGAGAAAACAAGTTAGAGGTGGTTTCTTACCAATCGTCGTTTTCGAACCGCCGCACCACCAACGGGTTCCGCTGCTACTTCCACGGTCGCCGCGGCACCTTCAGCCCCCTCCGCCTCATCGGAAGGGATGTCCAATTCTTCTCCTTCAAGCCTAGCCAAGACGGTCGCCTCCGGATCAGGGTTTTCTTCCATGGGAGAGGGTGCTTGTTCCTCCTCCGTGCGAGATCGGTGGCGGCCGCAGGTGGCATGCCATTTGGAGCGTCGAGGAGGTTCTTCTTCCATCGGATTAGGGCAATGGAGGTTTGGGCTGGTTAGAGGGCGAGAGAGGGAACGGAGAAAGGGAAAGAGTGAGTTTGAATGAATGAAAGGGTGGGGGGCGGTTTTTGAATTGTGCGCGTAATGAACGCGCTATAAGTTCCTAGCGCGACATTATCGCGCTAGGTATATATAGCGCGTTAAAGAAAATTAAAAAAAAGAGAAGAAGAAAAAGGAAAGAAATAAAAGGGGGCAGAAAATAAAAGAAAAACACAATGAGAATGAGAATGATTGGAGTGTTTTGAGTTTGTGTAACTTTTCTTATGTGATATTGTGTATTTAAATTCGCACTTGCATTATCGCTTAACAATTGTATCCCCAGAAAAAAAATGGCATGCCATCAGGTAAGTATTCCTTTATCCCCCCTTTATTGCATTACTATATGATACTTGCATTATTATATTATCTCAAAGACCGGCCGGTTCTCTATATGATTCGGGATCTGAGTTCCCCTCTACCAAAAACAGTGATGATCTAGAAACATGCAGTTAATCGTCGGATAGACCGTTAGGTCGGACAAATTTGGGGACGATAGACTTCATCTCGCACGCCGTGGTTGCGGATAACTCTTGACCCGAGTCTGTTTGATTTAACAATATTATCCTTGAGTATCTTATATTTTATTCTTTCTTTGCATTTATTTTAATGATTTCTTTTATTTTAGCCCTGCACGCATCATGCCCTTTTCGCATTCATAAATGCCCAATTTTTCTTCCTAATTAAGGATCAATAATGCTTAAGTTTTCGAATAAAGAAATTCAATTCCATTCTGAATTTGAAAGATTGCTTCTAGTTAAGCGCTGGATCTCGTTGGTCGATGTGACCCTTGCCTGGAATTTGTCTATCTCCTTTCAACCCAATTCAACTTATCCCTTTTGGTCCACTCATTAGCTGTGAACTGCACGATGGCGTCGATGGATCCGCCGGGCTCGCGTCCATTCCACTAACTGAGTGTAATTCGTAGTGTGTCTACGCACTGCAGATGCCTCTTTTGTGCAAGAGGTTGATCAGCTCCATTTTCTTTGTTCCACACCTATCATTCTAGGTAGGAGTCACCGGTGCTAGCTTGACCTTGTGGTTAGCTCAGAGTTTTCTGGATTATTCCTATCACTTGTCGGTTGTGACAGGTGTCTCTTTTTCCTTGATATCCACTTATCAGTCCGCTCCACTATGTTTCCACTTCATCTCTCCGTCATTACCACTCCGTGTCATCTCCGTTTTATCTCCGTTTCACCTCTGTCTTGCTCCCCTGCAAAGCACATATCAAGGAGGGGCATCTGTAGATACCCGTTTTTGACCGATAAGTTAAGCATTTTCTTTGTTCTCCTAGTTAATGCCCCAATTCATCCATAATTGATTGATTTTCTGGGATATCTCCCTATTCTTGGCCGTACAATTCAATTTCTGTACCTTGGATCTCGTCTCGAATTTGACATTCTCGCGCTATTCACTCACATCACTTTCTTGTTCATAGCGCGTTATGGACATAATTGAATGATCATTTGAACAGTCGTTATTTCTTGATATTTGATCTTTACAGCATGCACTCCGGTCCAATGAGATGGAATGCTCAATGGAGGGTCCTTCCTTCACCAAGAGGGGGTAAGATCTCCTAAAAGGTGTAGGGAGAGGAGGTCTCCCAAACCAAATGCAAAGATGAATGCAAGCTAATACAGGCAATATCAAGTAGATAATATCAGCATGAACACCACAGAACAAAAAAGATGACCTGGATAAGGTCGCTATATCAACAAGCAACGCCTGAGTGTCAGTCGCTAATCACGGTGAATAGTGCAAGTAGAGAAAAATACCGCCTTAAAGCGAGGCGCTTTCTCTAGAATGGACGCCTATGCACAGGGGCGTCAAATAGCAATAATCAATACCCAAAATGATGAATAAAGCGATGATAGTCAAAATAACGCCTTTTAGTAAGGCGCTGTACAAGTGAAAGGCGCCTCTGACAGGGGCGTTAGAATGTAATAGTCAAAGAAACTGACGTCTTGGTGTGAGGCGTTATATTGGGAAATGACCCCTCTGTGCGGGACGCTAATTATAAAATGATGAAAATCTTGGAAGCGGCGCCTGTTCAAACGGTCGCTATATGGGGAAACAGCGCCCCTGTGAATGGCGCTAATTCCTTCTGTCCCCCCAGAAACACTCCAAGGGCCCGAAAGTGAGAATAGTGATAAAAATACCAATAGGAGGGAATAAAAACACTCACAATCACAAGATAAAAATCATGGCAATCAATAAGAACATGAAATAGGATCTAGCATGCTCGTCATTTTTTTTAAGAGATGGATAAATGGATTTTCTTAAAATCTAACAAACTAACAACCACTTTGGGAGAGTGCTACGTGGAGCACAAAGGCAGGCGCACCGTGGGTGCAAATGGGGAGATGGCACACGTGGGTGCCCAAGGGGAAGGGTAATCAAAATAAAAACAAAAGGTGTCCCACCGTGATCGCCAATTTGTAGATTCTAAGAAATCCACTTAAGGAAAAACTAAAGAATAATTAAAAGGAAAAGAAGAAGGAGAAAAGTAGGAGAAAAGGGGAGCATGCGAGGATGCTAAGGGGAATGTGATCGCCAGAGACGCGAGGGCCTCAAAGATATAACAATAAATAATAGAGGGATCGTGAATATAAATACCTCAAAAGGATGCGGGGGAGATTGTGAGTGCACCTTCTCTTGCTATCGACCGGCCGATGAAGAGAGTTTCTCTTGTTGATTACCCTGGTAAAAGTAACAAACACCAATAAAAAAATATGGATTAGAACCAAGGTGAGTGTAGCATCAAATTCACAATAAAGATGAGCATGAAAATCATGTATAAGAATACACCTTGTTGGGTGTTGCCCTTAAAACCCCATGCAATGGGAAGGGAAATTTATGATGAATGCTAATGTAGATAAATGTGGGTGCAAGTGTTGCACTATGGAAGCTCAACGTGGTCGAGGTAAAGAGATGAACATGTTATATATAATGCATGCATGCGGTCTAAAAAAAAGAGCATGGAATATATAATGGAGAATAATGAAAAGAAGCAGAAGCCTGGGATTACTTCTCTTGTAGCTTTGATGCACGATGGGGAGGGAGTCTCCAAGAGATGAAGCTTTTGGATGTGGGGAGCTCCTCCTTGGGCCAAGAAGCAGCAGCACCTCTCCTTTAAAATTGATAATCGGCCTCCCTTTAGCATGAGCCGCATGGCTCTATTTATAGGGGAGAATGGAGTTTAAGTTTAAGAACAATTAGGATAGTTGATTTTAGCAAGAGATAAACATTGGAAAGAGTCCCTCCAGTCATGGAAAGCCATTAGAGTCCTTTCCAAAGTGAAAATGGGCTCAAAATGAGAAAATAAGGAGGTTCTGCGACAGTTCGGAGTTGAACAAGAATTAACGACCGGATAAACGGTCACTTTTTAAAATGACGCCCGCGGAGGCGTCGTCATTTAAAGAATTGACGACTTTGAGGAGGGCGCTATTTATAATTTAATACGAATTTCGGGCGGATTTAAAATCTCAAAATATAGCAATGGAAATGACGACCTGACGAGAGGCGTCAATTGAAAATGACGACTTGCACAGTGTCGTGAATCAAAATAATAAAAAAACCAAAAGAAAATGACGACCGCCCATTCGGGCGTCAATTGAATTGACGCCCGAGTGAGGGACGTTATTTCAAAACATGCAAAACATAGCCATTTTTTATTTCTCAATATTATTTTTTATTTCCAATTACTATTTTTTTGTATTTTTCTGACATCCGGAAGGCCACTAAATCACCCTTTAAAGAGGGCAAGAAATAATATTAAAATAATACCAAATTGAAATTGACGCCACACACTATGTCATTAATTCCATTTTTTTTATTTTTCATTTAATTTAAATCAAAACAACACCCCTTTACATGTCGTCAATTCATAAAAAAATTTAAAAATTCTTAGAAAATATAGAAAAATAGGAAAAGAGAAAGAACGGACGCCTCCTCAAAGAGGCGTCATTTTCCTTTTTATTTTCTTTAATTTTATTAAAAACAAATGGCGCCCCCTCTCACGTCGTTAATTATTGAAAAGTCCAAAAAAATGGAGAAAAATACCCCAAAAATTCAGAAAAATAGGGAAAAATAAGAAAAGGGAGAAAAAAGGGAGAAATCCAAGAAAAGTGGGACAAACCACTCAAATAAAGTTAATTTGAGGGTCAAATTGGGGCATTGCGAGACAATACGAGATGTACTCACAGTAACGTCAATTTTGACGTGTCTACAGCTGCCCCGCCTTGGCGTCTGCTTTGCAAGGGAGCAGAGCGAACTGAAAAGTAGATGCCAAAGTGTGATGAGACACGCGATCAACATCACCTGATGAGAATTGAATCAAAAGTTCGAGGGGAAGCAATCTCGGGAAATTCAATGAAATCAACGATGTTTGGATAAAAGAGGGAGTGTGCAGGCGGGCACAAAAAGGAATGATCAACTTCCAGCACGGTGGAAGTACCCCAGGTCACAAACCTGTAGGTTTCACCATTGGGGAGCGGTTACCAGCCAATGTGGACGTGCTGCAACCAAGGTGGATCAAAGGAAAATGATTGAAATAAGAGGATAGAAATCCAAATAAAGAGCTTTCGAAAAAATGGCCCAAAATAGCGACAAAACAAACTGAGGATTCCATTCAGCAATGAATATCTCATATCTGGAAAGATTAAGATCAATTTGACTCTCCAAATTAGCTTATCAGAATGACTTTTCAACGTTGATTCATATTCCTATATGAATGCATGCTGGGTTAAAAGTAAAAATTAAAATATAAGATAATCAAGGATAATATTGCTAAACTGCCAAGACTGAGTCAAGAAACTGATTTCACGAGCTGATACTGAGCCGAAGCCCGTTTATCCGCGCACCAACTCGCAAAAGGGAACTATCATCTCCAATCTTAGACGGCTCAACGGCCTATCCGTATGACTAAGATTTCTCTGGAATCATCATCATTTTTGATGAAGGGGAACTCAAATTCCAGATTTACCAAAACCACAAGGTCCTTGATATAATATAGTAGTGTATAAAACATATAGTAAAAATGCATATAGGAAGATGGTGATAACAATGATCATAGAGGGAACTGAGGGATGAGATGCAAGCACCGTGGGACCTAGATGATGATGCCCAGCCGGTAGGACCAAGAGCTTCTTTCCTGCGCTCAAAATTTCATTAGCCAAGATATAAGAAAGATATCAAGCAATGATTAAGACATTTAAGCATAGCAAGTATAGCATGAATCAAAGCATCAATAAGCAATCACAACATAGACATCAAAGCGATCAAAGCTTGGTGTGGATAGTATTCAAGCATGTATTAGCAAGGCGAAGCATGTTTAGCATGAATAGCATGAGTTGAAACATAGCATTGCAATGCATCATTGTTTGTTGTTTGTCATGAGGATGACAATCTTGACATGTGAGATTGAGATTGGATGATCAGGATCAAGTAATGCCCAGTGGCAGAGTGATCAAGTGAAATCAGCAGGAGTAGATTAAAAAGATTTGGAGATGAATAATCAGAGTAATGCCTAGCAAATCATGAAGATGTGATCAATTGTGAACATGGGGAGAATCAAAAGGTAGGTAGCAATGAATGGAGAGGACTCATCCCGTGCTCTTGGTCCTTGCAAAATTGTTATCCCTGCAAAAGCACCATCAATAAAATACAATGTATTTTTTTTAGATTTTGAAATATGTAAATTTTTATGGTTTTTTAAAAAAGGTATTCAAATTTTTATGGAATTTTGAAAATATTCAATTTTTCTGGATTTTGATCGGGAAATATTCAATTTTTTTTAGATTTTGGTTTAGGAAATATTCAACTTTTTTGGATTTTGGCTTAGGAAATATTCAACTTCTTGTTTGGATTTTAGTTTAGACATTGCTAGTGCAGCATCAATGGATGTTTAAACCACTGGCTAAGGGTCCTTGTTCCTTCCCCTTTCGCTAAAAACTGTCCAAAGCCGAGCGTGCATTTAAAGGTGGAGCCCTATAACCGACTACCGGGGGTTAATGATGCCCCTACCAAGGCCATACCCGAGAAACATTCGGTCTTAGAGGGAGAAGAGAAGAACAATTGGAGATAAGCTTTATGCATGATGGGAGATGTCGGGACTCAAATTCCTTCCAAGGTATTTCCCCTCAAAGAGGTGGTCTGTTGCGCCGGGGCTTTATGCCATTGATTTTAAGACCCTTGACATGCATACGACCAGGGTTTTCCCTACGGGGACTTTGCCACTCTTGCATGCCATAATTGAATTTATTAAAATTTTGACTTGATTTTCATAATAGCCCTTTTGGCGAGATGTATATCATGAAAACTCATTTCATTATTTTGGGTCAAGACTGCCCCTATTTGAGACTTCTCTCGTATTGGGGAGTACCTAAGTTGGTCATCTAATCCGTCAACCTCTTACTCCTGCATGCGGCCGAGTAAAGAAGAGAAAAGACTTTCAGATATACTCATGGCATGGCCAAAGTAGCAACGGTGTTTTATCAAGGAGCCGGCTAAAGGGCACCGTGAAGTGTGTGGAATGCCCAGCTAAGGGTTGCTCTTAACAAGCGGGGAGAGAACATCATACTCTCAGCGCGGGGTTCTTATTAACCAAAGGTGCTGTAAAAGCAAGCCTAAATACTTTTTTTTTTGAGAGATTCTGTAAAGATAAAGAACGACCTAGGATAAAGGTCTTGACTACCACTCTTAATCTTGTTAAGAAGCACTTTATTTTGAAAATCATGCGTGAAAAATACATAAGAATGCATACTTACGTCAATGTATTACCTTGTAACCTTTGTTAGAAGCAGCTGTCAGAGGCGAGGTTGATCATCGTGAGATAGTCCTCTTTGGCAGTCAAAAGGATTGGAAACAAATGATTTGAAAGTGGCTTAACAAGAAGGAGTGGTGCCAAGACTAGACTCAGACGAATAAGGAGAAAAGGAAGAGAGGCAAGGGCTAGAACTCCCTCGCTAAGCACGGAGACCATGATCACATGGAACAGTCTACAAAAGAAGCAGAAAATCAAGAAGAGGAGTGAGGACTAAAGCCTCAGAAGCAGTGGGAGAAAGGGCAGATGCCCAAGGTAGTGGACGTGGAAGAAGTTGGGTCGGACCCGTGATTAGGAGGAATTAGAAGAAGAAATTGATAGATGGAAAGAGGCGGATCCGGAGGGTCTGGAAGCAGTGGAGGAAAATCATGAGAGGAAGAAGAGTCCGGAGGTTCCGGAGGGATAAAATATCGAGGGACGCGGTGCCCTCGGAAGAGATATGGAAAAAGATGATGGAAAAGGAAGAAAAGAATGAAGGACGCAACGTCCTTGAGAAGTAGGAAGATGAATCGGAAGAAAGATGGAGGGTCCGGAGGTTCCGGAGGAAGCAAGTAGAGAGGGACGTGATGCCCTGGGAGAATCAGTGGGAAGCCTAGAAGATCCAGATGTGAGGGTGTGCAGGGGCGATCCGGGGGTTCCGGAGGGGGAAGATACCATGGGACGCGATGCCCAAAGAGAATCAGTGGGAAACCTAGAAGATCCGGACGTGAGGGTATGCAGGGGAACGATGCCCAAAGAGCAAGATCCGGAGGTTCCGGAGGGGGAAGATACCATGGGACGCGATGCCCAGGGAGAAGAGAAAGATCCGGAGGTTTCGGAGGAAGAAGACGGAAAGGGGCGCGATGCCCAAGGGATAGAGGGAGGGATGAAGGATCCGGAGGTTCCGGAGGAAGAAGATAAAAAAGGGTGCGATGCCCTGGGAGAAAGTCCGGAGGTTCCGGAGGAGTGGAATCAGAAAGGGCGTCATGCCCTAAAAGGAGGGATAAAACACTTGGAGGTTCTAGGGAAATAGCAGGAAAGGGGACGCGATGCCCCGGGAGAATTAGGGAGGAAAAACTTGGAAGGACGCGATGCCCTGGGGGGAGTGGATTAGAAGAGGATGAAGGATCCGGAGGTTCCAGAGGAATGAGACACCATGGGGCGTGATGCCCCAAGAGGACAAGAGAGAAATTCGGGGAGTCCGGATGCAATAGTTGGAAAGGGGCGCGATGCCCTGAGGGAAGATCGGAGGGTGTACAATGCCTAGGAAGTGTATAGAGACCCGAAGATCCCAAGGATGAAGATGAACAAGATGGGGAATGTGGAAGATCCAGAGGTTCCGGAAGATGGGGAAAATACGGGTCTGGAAACCCCGAAAAAAAGGAATGCAAATGCATGCGAATGCAATAAAATGGATGCGATGAAGACATGGATGCAACAGAATGCATGAGATGCAAAGAATATGAAGGGCGAGAAGATGAGATCCTCCTTCTTACCCCCAGAGTGGCACATGAAGAATCGGTGATAGATGGAAATATGGGTGGAGTTGAATGGAAGGTGGATAGAATAGTGGAAGGCCGCTTAGCACCAAGATAACCGCCCCTCCATGGCCGTGAAAGTGTATAGCCAATTGGCCAAATGGATAAAGTACAAGCCCATGATGAAGCTTCAATGGTAAATGACAACTCCCTCGGAGAGTGAAAAGTAATAGTGTGAGAGAGTTGGAAAGTTGGGATAGGAAGCATCGTGTTGCCCAGGGATTGTAGCGTATGAAGAATATTGATCAAGATGGGCGTTCGCCCCTTATATGGAAGAAAAGGTTCAAGATTTGAAAGTTGGAACAAAGGGTGCCCTGCCCGGCCCTTGGGCGGCATCAACGCTTGGCATTCTCTTCTGGCGAGCAGTGGCGGGGACTCGGCCTCTTCCGCCATGCTCGGCACGACAACACGGATCGGCATCCGGCAGATAAATTCTTGCATCTTGAATAGCATGGCCGTGGCCAAATCCTTCTTGCCCGGCTCTTGATCATCTTCGACACAAGTACTTGCAGAAGCACTCCTATTCTGAGTGGTAGAGGAAGCGGAGGCGGAAGGCTCCATGGATGGTGGAGGTGTAATGGAAGGTGTTGGAGAAAGGGTGAGTGGAAATAGAGGTTCAAACACGTCGAGCTTCTCCCTTTGCTCGAAAGCAGTCGGGGTTGGCTCGAGTGCAAAAAGGGATGGATCCTGCTCAGGATTAGACACGGGTAAGGGTGATGGATTAAGTGGTGGAGTAGGGGTAGTTTTTGGTGTTATAAGCATAGTGGAATGTTGAGGTGGCGGCGATGGAAGGTTAATTAGGGGAGGTTTAGTGGTGGACTCGGCAGAGGCCGATGGCGTGGATGCTAATGGCTTAATGGGTGGAGTTTTAGATGAAAGTTCGGTGGGAGCCGGTGTTGCGGAGGCTAATGGTGTAGCTGATGGAGGTGTAATTGGTGGAGGTTTGGTGCGGAGAAAACGCCGAACGGGGTGAATGGTGTTAGGGAGAGGAGGAGATCAAGATGCACTGGCATAGGTGATTGGAGTATCGACCCATCATCGTAGCACCAAGAGGTCTCATAAATGGGGGTTGGATCGGGAACTATGGCATCGTCCTGAACATAGGGGTCTTCTGGCAGTGGAGGAAGAGGATGACGAAGGAAACTCGGAAGGGGTGCATCTCGAGGAGCTTCAAATTCTTGTACCATCTCCAAATCTTCATCATTAAATAAATCCAACGGACGCCGTGGTGGAGGCGAAATGATAAGTTGTGGAGTATGGTGTTGTGGGGGATTTTGAGGAGGTGAATATGTATATGGAGGTGGAGAGCCATGTAAATGAGTAGCGTAGATGAGTGGAGGGCGGATGGCGTCCACTTGATTATCGAGACGTGTAACATCTTCTCGCTCACATATATCGTTAATGCCATTGTCCCTCCTCGCCTTCCACTCTTTTTCCATCTTTGTAATCTTATTTAGAGCAGCATAGAGGGGATTGACTGGAGTAGGAGGAGCGGGCTGTGGGCTTGTAATCCTCTTTAATTGTTCCTCCAACGAATCGAGTTTATCAATAAGAGTTTGTTGGAGAGGTGTAACTTGAGCAATGGAGGGTTGGCAAGATGGCCTTGAAGGAGGGGCTTGATATAAAGGTCGTGGAGGGGGATTAATGGGCTGACCCATAGAAGGACCCGGATGGGCCGGGTTGCAAGGAATAAATGGGCCTTGGGGCCGTGAAGGATGAGAAACAGAAGGAGGCGGGTGATGGGCCAGCCGAATAGGAGTAGGTGTGGACGAAGGAGGCGGATGATGGGCCACCCGAATGGGAGTATGTGTCGATGAAGGAGGCGGGTGATGGGCCACCCGAATAGGAGTAGGTGTGGATGAAGGAGGTGGGTGATGGGCCACCCGAATAGGAGTATGTGTGGATGAAGGAGGCGGGTGATGAGCCACCGGAATAGGAATAGAAGGAGAATGAGGAGAGGATGTGCCCTCGACAATAGCCTTAAGGGCTTGGATTTCTTGAGGGGTGAGATAATCTAATGCACGAATGAATTGAGAGACCTTCTCGTCGTTGGGAGGATACGGTCCCGAAGGAATAGTGGCTCATGATTGAGGCGAGGGACCAAGGGATTGGACATTGCCCATGGGTTGGGCAATACCATAGGAATGAGGACGTGGTCCCTTGAAAATATGGTGAGAATTATGATGAACATGTTGAGATTGAGGAGTATAGGATGTACTAGGTTGTGCATCCTCATGAACATAATTAAGATTAAACATGTTATTTTGTCTATCACGGTAAGCCATTATGCAATCAAAGTTCAAGCAAAATAATTGCAAAGAAGCACACGAGTTGGAATGATTACCGTTGATTTTTATTTATTTGAACCTTGGTGAATTAATGACTTTTAACAAACTTTCGGAGTGAATCACACAAGGGAGGAACCTAGTTTCAATGTAAGTTTACTTCGATGCCAACTAAGAACACTCTCTCACCATGCATAGGCCAACTAAACCCGGGACTTCAAAGGTACAACCTGCCCGGCGTCCGTGAGGGAATCCACGGGTGCGGGGACTTACGGAGGCGTGATTTAGGAATTTCTGGTCCAATGAGACGGAATGCTCAATGGAGGGTGCTTCCTTCACCAAGAGGGGGTAAGATCTCCTAAAAGGTGTAGGGAGAGGAGTTCTCCCAAACCAAATGCAAAGATGAATGCAAGCTAATGCATGCAATATCAAGCAAATAATATCAGCATGAACACCACAGAACAAAAAGGATGACCTGGATAAGGTCGCTATATCAACAAGCAACGCCTGAGTGTCAGTCGCTAATCACTGTGAATAGTGCAAGCAGAGTAAAATAGCGCCTTAAAGTGAGGCACTTTCTCTAGAATGGACGCCTATGCACAGGGGCGTCAAATAGCAGTAATCAATACCCAAAATGATGAATAAAGCAATGATAGTCAAAATAACGCCTTTTAGTAAGGCGCTGTACAAGTGAAAGGCGCCTCTGACAGGGGCGTTAGAATGTAACAGTCAAAGAAACTGACGTCTTGGTGTGAGGTGTTATATTGAGAAATGACGCCTCTGTGCGGGGCGTTAATTATAAAATGATGAAAATCTTGGAAGTGACGCATGTTCAAACGGTCCCTATATGGGGAAACAGCGCCCCTGTGAAGGGCGCTAATTCCTTCTGTCCCCCCAGAAACACTCCAAGGGCCAGAAAGTGAGAACAGTGATAAAAATACCAATAGGAGGGAATGAAAACACTCACAATCACAAGATAAAAATCATGGCAATCAATAATAACATGAAATAGGATCTAGCATGCTCGTCATTTTTTTTTAAGAGATGGATAAATGGATTTTCTTAAAATCTAACAAACTAACAACCACTTTTGGAGAGTGCTACGTGGAGCACAAAGGGAGGCGCACCGTGGGTGCAAATGGGGAGATGGCACACGTGGGTGCCCAAGGGGAAGGGTAATCAAAAGAAAAATAAAAGGTGTCCCACCGTGATCACCAATTTGTAGATTCTAAGAAATCTACTTAAAGAAAAATTAAAGAATAATTAAAAGGAAAAGAAGAAGGAGAAAAGTAAGAGAAAAGGGGAGCATGCGAGGATGCTAAGGGGAATGTGATCGCCAGAGACGCGAGGGCCTCAAAGATATAATAATAAATAATGGAGGGATCGCGAATATAAATACCTCAAAAGGATGCGGGGGAGATTGTGAGTGCACCTTCTCTTGCTATCGGTCGGCCGATGAAGAGAGTTTCTCTTGTTGATTACCTTTGTAAAATTAACAAACACCAATAAAAGAATATGGATTAGAACCAAGGTGAGTGTAGCATCAAATTCACAATAAAGATGAGCATGGAAATCATGTATAAGAACACACCTTGTTGGGTGTTGCCCTTAAAACCCCATGCAATGGGAAGGGAAATTTATCTAATGTAGATAAATGTGGGTGCAAGTGTTGCACTATGGAAGCTCAACGTGGTTGAGGTAAAGAGATGAACATGTTATATATAATGCATGCATGCGGTCTAAAAAAAGAGCAGGGAATATATAATAGAGAATAATGAAAAGAAGCAGAAGCCTGGGATTGTTTCTCCTATAGCTTTGATGCACGATGGGGAGGGAGTCTCCAAGAGATGAAGCTTTTGGACGTGGGGAGCTCCTCCTTGGGCCAAGAAGCAGTAGCACCTCTCCTTTAAAATTGATAATCGGCCTCCCTTTAGCATGAGCCGCAGGGCTCTATTTATAGGGGAGAATGGAGTTTAAGTCCAAGAACAATTAGGATAGTTGATTTTAGCAAGAGATAAATATTGGAAAGAGTCCCTCCAGTCATGGAAAGCCATGAGAGGCCTTTCCGAAGTGAAAATGGGCTCAAAACGAGGAAAGAAGGAGGTTATGCGAGAGTTCAGAATTGAACAATGTTGGGTCCCGTAGTGCAGGAACACGGATCTAGAGGGGGGTGAATAGATCCTTTTACTAAAAACTATGTCCAATTAAAAACACAACTAGCACACAGTGGAATATACAAGATTGAGTAATTTAATCTAAACAGGTTTACACTAGATTCACTCAATCTCACCGAGCTCACACGATTGCACAAACAGATAGGATAGAGAACACACAATCACAATAATCAAATCACAAGACGCGGGGATTTTTAAGGTGGTTCGGGACCACGACGGGCTCCCTACGTCCACCCCTCACCAAACCGGTGAGGCTTCACTACACGCTACAAAATGTAGCAACACGGGGACGAACCCCAACACACACACGCTGCTTTCGCAGCAAACTACACACACGAGGCCTTGCCTCAACCTGCTGCCACAGTAACACACACACACACACACACACTCACCACTGGGGAACATACCCCGAACAAATTCCTCACATGTAGTCACAACTCCGTCCACACACACGTAGGACAATGCCTACACAACCACACGGGAGTAAACTCCCAACCACACACGGGGAACACTCCCCAAGTTATGCCCAACCACACACGTGGATATACTCCACACAAAACGATGCACATACGACAACACACACACTCGGAGACCCCTTTCTTTGAACACCCACACAAAGCATTATCTCAAATGTATATGAACCAAAAACACATATATGCTATGACCCTCCAAACAATTTATAGAAATGAAAACTAGACGGATGCATCAAGTATAAGGCTCCCCCTTCTTCAGCAAAATCTGATTCTCCTTGCTCTTTGACAGATGATCATAATCTTGACATCATCTTCTCCCTCTCCTCAAGATGCATGTCTTTTCCTTCTTCCAATTTCTTCTTCACCTGAAAGAACAGATAGAAATGATAAGCTCAAACTTTAAGCTAATCTCAAACAAGACAATAGAAATGAACGGCTCAGAGATCCCCCTCTTCATCTTCATCCTATACAAGGATCACATGAGCATTAGGATTGTTGAATCACACAATTCGCAGCTCATATATATGTATGCAAGAGAGAGTGGATATAAGACTTATAAAACCATCCTAAGATGTCTTAAAACAGATATTCAAGCTCAATCAACAATGATTTTGAGAAATCAGAATGAAGAAGATGTTGCAGTGATTAGAGCTCCCCCTTTCTCTCCTTTGAACATATTTGAATGCTTCTGAAGTATGAAACCCATTCTTGAAGAAGAATGATTGATTCTTGCATGGATGATGCTTGTATCTTGATTCTCCACATAGCTTCCAGTAGATGGTAGATTGGAGACTTGAAAACACCTTCTTCCCTTCACATCCAAGCTCACAACAACGTGGAAGAAGCCATGGAGCTGCTACCTTCGACCTGCACACACTAGGGTTAGCAAACACACCCAAAAATCGGATCTCACCTCTCTCCTTAGGGTTTGTGACCCAAAGAGAATTATATAAGTGTTTGGGATGGGCAAGAGACAGCCCTTGGACAAGATCCACAAGTTATGGAGTGATTTGTGGAAGTTGGACTCGGACTGGAAGACTTTTGGAGCAAGAAAACGGTGGTCAACAATGGCGGCTGGAGGTCGGAACTGAAGGGGTCGACCCTTGGGGTCGACCCTCGGGCAAACAGAAGCCAAACAGAACTGATTTTGTGTTCTATTTTATAGGGGTCGACCCCAGGGGTCGACCCTCGGGTTTCCAGAACCCAAACAGAACCAACACTTTGGTTCTGGGTTACAGGGGTCGACCCCAGGGGTCGACCCTTTCAGGCAGCTTTCACAAAAATGGTTCTGTTTTGAACAGAACCTGAGAGGGTCGACCCCATGGGTCGACTCATTCTTGTTTGGGCCTGAAAAACCACTAAAAACACCATCAAATCAATGAGAAATAATTGATTAAATATTACCATAATCCCATGAAGATCCACCATGATTTTTTATCCTGAAAAATATGATAAAGCAAGATGTTAGATCAAGATCAAAATATATGGGTCATGCATTAACATATGAAGCTCGTGTTGAGGCCGAGACCCAAATGACATGAAGTATGAACATGAAAGCACTTGCATGAGACACATAAATGCTTTGATAACATTTTCATCTTAAGATCCTCATATGAGTTCCAAATTCAGTTCAGAGTAACACTTACCTCATTGTTTTATCTGAGTTCACATTTCTTGTTGATTGGTTGAGTCATTCATACACATAGTCATGAAATTCCAAATATCATTCACCATAGCATGATAGTATAGATTTGAAATTCAAAGAGTAAGGAGGCAAGCCACATAAAATAATATTGAGTCACATTCAATTTGATCATCATCCAAACTCTCATCAATCCACACATCATTACCTTGGGGGCTAGCAATGGTATTTGAACCTCAATCAATCATTTAGCATTACCATGCATGATATCAATCATTTAGCATTACCATGCATGATATGAGGCTCAAGATGACATTTACCCAAGTATGTTTTCCACAATGCAATGTGCTAGCATCAAAGCACATATGAGCCTTATAGAGTCACAAATGCATCGACATGATATCCCAATAAAAGTAGTTTGTGATCATTTCCACAACATCATTTCCACAACCATTTCCACACAAGGCCAAGCAACAAAGGCATTTTGTAATCATCAAAATCACATTCACAACAATCTCCCCCATTTTGATGATGACAAAATATTATGTTATAATGCTCTCTCCCCCTTTGACATAATCAGAAATGGGGAGCAGGACGGGGAACCCAGAATGTCAAGAACCTATGTTGGAAATGGTGTATGGCAGGACAATAATGAGCAAGCAAACAAGCACTCAAACATCCATAAGGTATTGACTCATACGAGTCCTGATGACTTAAGCAGATAAGATCACATGCAAAGCTCCCCCTTTGACATGGACACATTAGATGATTGACTTGATTTTCAAAATTTTGATATTTAATTTTCTTATGAAATGCATCAAACAGGATGTATGAAAATGATGAGAGATGGAATGCATACAATGTAATCAAGCAGATATCTATAGATACATGCAACATAACTCCTTCACAAGAAGTGATACCAATTGATTTACAGTGAGGGGATAGGTGTAGAAAAAGTGTAAGTGAGTCATTAAGTTCAGAATGCTCATGATTACACCTAGAGGATTGTGCAGATAAATAGGAGAAGATGTACACCAGGTCAAGCAATTAATCAAATTTTCAAAATACATATCAAATCAAATTACCATGTGTAAGTGAGTAACATGAGTATGAATCTTAGCCATATGGATAACCGGATTTTCAAGTAAACACGATAGTAAGTTCACAAACTACATTTCAATATAGAGAACAGCGTATTGGAGGCTTCGCTCTTCCTCATCAAATTATCATCAGTAATTTTCATACTGACAATCTGAATTTTTTAAAGAAGGATCAGGTTCAAATAATTCCTTTTTACGCGAGGAGACACATGGAGCTCATGCCAGAATCCCCGGTTACTCAGAATACTGAACCTTGTCACCTCATTTGAACAGAGATACTTTAGTCAACATTTTTCAGAAATGAACCACATCACGTCTCAAGTGACATGTGCCCAGTTTACTCAGTGAGACTTAGTATTGCTCTGCCTTTCATTTCAACCATTTTTGTATGTGAAGGTAGGCAGCTTTTTCCTCAACTGTCTCTTATCATCTATGCAGCAAGTTGAATTACTTTAGAGTGTTGAAATGAAATTCTTATATCCTTATGAATAACACTCAATTTCACATTAAAGTGCATGAAGTGTACGAATTTGATTTAACATGTATGAAAAAAATTTAACTTAGAATAGGATAGTGTAGCTCCCCCTATGTAAATGCAATAAGCATGAAATGCTCCCCCTGAAAGTTTGACATGAAGCACACTTGTTAAGACTCAGATGCAACATTAGTTAACAACGGAGTGTTTGATCTTAGAAGTTTCAAAGGAAGGGGTTGAATAGCATATAATAACATACAAGCATACAATAGAGATATGCATCTGCAATGTAAAATGAAAAGATATGCAATTTCAGTTCTTGAATTGTTGGCCCTAAAGATATGAGAACTTTGTTGGAAGAATTCATTTTTGGCATTTATGCAACATGGAATGTTCAAAATGATGCATTTCAAAATATGCACTATATGTATGCTGAAAATTCCAACTATGCAACAAGACACATGATGAGCTTCATCTTCCAAAAATATTATGTAGATGATGTGAAGATAATGATATGTAAATATGCAATGTGATGCAAGATTTTAGATTTCACATGACACTCTATATGCACCTAATGCAACTGATGCATGACATGCATTACCAATTGTTAAAATGTGAGGACACAATTTTATTTTGAAAAGGGAATTCAGAAAATTCATGCAAAGCATCAAAATCATCACATGTGAACTTTTGTTGAAAACAGTTGTACTTTTATCCAAAAAGATGAGTGGCACATTGGTAAAGACCATGAAACATTGATCAACTTCAGTCCTCAAAATGTTTAGCCACAGAACAATATCATCATGCTGAGAGAATGGAAAACATCAATCTCAAAATTTTCAGCTTGCAAGACTCCCCCATAATCAATGCATGATTTCAGAAAATTCATTTAAGTTTAATACCATATGCATAGATGATTTATGGTACCGGGCGAAGACACATTCTCACGCATGGTGATAGCTTTCAGACAAGCTTGACCTGCCCTTCCACATGTCACCATTTTATATACCATGTGATCATTGAAATGATGATCAGAAACAAATGTATTCTCATTTGACATCGGGGGTTTATCAAAAAGTATTCAATGGCTGCACTCTCATATATACTACTCAGATGTTTCAATACCATTCAGCCAACCATTCATCATCCACATTGTCAAAAGTAACCAAAGGGTATTCAAAACTTCAAAATCACTGTCTGTCAAGATATGGCATTAACATTAAGACCAAAGAGCTTCAAACAAACACTTTATTTTCTCACCTTTGTCTTGAGTTACCTTTATTGACATTTTCAGATTCTTTATTTTATTCCCCTTGTTGTCTTCTGCATCAATAAACTCCTTTCTTTCTCTCCTGCAAGAAATAGAATGATATTAGCTAGAAGAAATGGAAGTAGATCAAATCTGGCATTAAAGTCCTCTTGAGCTCCTTTCTTTCTCACCTGCAAGAAATATATCGATATTAGCCAAAGGAGTTCCATTGAGACCCCACATTCGCATTTCATATAGGGTAGTAGATAAAGATATGATAAGATCAAGAACCCCACGCCAAATCCTTTCAAAACCCCTCTAGGATAAGAAGGGAGACCCTAAGGGTAATGGGGTAAAAGTTCAAACCAATCGGTCCTCAAGATGGGCATTTCGACACCAACTGAGGAACAAACAAAGCTGCCTAAGACAGTTAATCTGAGCCCAGAAATGCCAAACATGAATTAAACTCAATCTAGGCACATGGTGATACATTCAAGCGTTTGAATTCTTACCATGATTTCAAGGGTTGATGGTCATAATCAAACATGCACTGTAAAGAGCTCAATTCATGTCAATATTAAGCCAATGCATATTGAAGAAACTAACTTCAAGGCTTTTCATCACATAAGACTCTCTCTCTCTCAACCTGCAATATCAGAAACTCAATTTCATATCAATCTCAATTCAATACAAGTGAGAAGCCCAATTTCAGTGTTTTTCTTCCACAAAACAATATCCTATGAGCTGTAAGTATGTATGATGAATTGCAACTATCAATACAAGTGATTCACTCAAGCTGTCATGAGTTCAAAATTAATTTCAAAAATTTCAGGTTTAGTCCAACATGTGTAAAGAGTCAAGTCTATGCATATAAGGCACATGAAACACATAAGACTGCCTCTACAATCAAATTAGTATCAATTCAAGGACAAACCCATGTTTACCAAGGCATCACACCCGAACTGGCCAAGTCAACTTAAAGCCTTCCTATTGGCCTCAAGGTAATCCTGCAACAAAGTTCTCATTTGATAGTTTTGGGTACACAAACCTTCTTGGGTCCCGGATGGTTAGTTGCACCTCTAGAGGGTGCCTTCCACAGTTTTTGGGCATGCATATCATCAAAATACATTAAGGAGCAATCATACATGGTATGCCCAAACTCACCACAATAATGACAACAACCAAGAGACTTCACAGAATTCTTATAAACATGATAATCAAATTTCTGTGATTTAGCATGAATCTTATCATTATAAGCATGGAAATTTCTCTTCTTCACAACAGGATGAGCATGAAATTTCTGTGGGTTGGCGAAAGTATAATTATTTTTGACTTTGAAATTATTTCTTTCATTTGCTTGCCAACACTGTGACACACGGTGTTCTAGCTTTCCACATTTAAAACAACCAACCTTTTTTCTTTTAGAAACAAGTTCATTTTTGCATGCTTTCAAATCATCCGATTTCATAATGAAACAATCATTCATCAAATGACCATGCTTACCACAATAATGATAATTGACATTTGTTGAGTTTGGAGTATGGTTTTTGTGACTTTTGTGAGCATGAATCCTACTGCTCCTAGGTTGAGCCTGAGCCTTGGGATTTGATTTCTCAACACAAGAAGCATTTGACATATTTGAGGAACATGAAGCATGCACAAAGAATGTTTGAGTCTTTAGCCCAAAGACTTTCTTTTTGGTGGGTTCATACCCAAGACCTTCTCTTTGAAAATTTACCTTGGTCCCCAAAATCTTGTTCAAATTTTCTTCCCCATTCACAAACTTAGACAAAGAAGCATTCAGATCAGAAATTTCATTTTCAAGTGATGAAATATGTAATTCATAGGAAATGATCTCATTGTCATAGGAAATGAATTTTTCATTCAATTGGGCATTGATGATTTTGTAGCTCTCCATCATTTGTTCTAGCACATGCATCTTTTCACAATCATCAATAGCCATACTTTTTCCTTTTTCAAAAACAAGTAATTTTTTAGACATGGTTGTATTTAGATGCTTCAGTTCTTCATTTTTAGATTTTAACAAAACATTTCCTTTTTCAAGAAACTTCAGGCTGCCTTCAAGCAGAGATATCTGAATTAAAATAGCACTATTTCCCTTTTTAATTTCTTCATTTTCATTTGTAAGTTTATCATTCATAATCAATTCATTACAAATATCCTGATCAATTGAGTTTGATTCCATTTTATTTCTTAGATCTTTTTTAATTTTCTCCAATTGATCAATTGTGTTCTTGAGGGCAACATTTTCATTTCTCAAACAAGCAATGGTTTCTTTGTGACATTCAACATCATGCTCTAAAAGTTCATTGAAGTTAACAAGCTCAGAACATTTATCACAAGAACCATTTTCATGGAGCATGTTTTCATATTTCTTTTTCAATTTTCTATTTTCTGACTTGATTTTCTTATATTACTTTTCTAACTCATCATAAGCCTCAACAAGATCATCAAGAGTAAATTCTTCAGAATCTGAATTTACCTCTTCTGCATTTTCATCACTTTGTTGATCAGCATCATCGGCCATGAGACATTTTTGTCTTTCCTTTTCTTGAGCTTTGATCAACCGATCCATAAGCTCCTTTGCCGTCCTACAAGAAGATACAAATGGATACTTGTTAGTATTTACGGAAGCTTTCAATAAACTCAAAGTAGTAACATTATCATGATGCATCATTTTATCATGATTAGATCACTTGGTCTCATCTAGAGGTAATATGTGTGGACCATGACAAATCAATTTCCAGAGACAAGGATTAATAGAATTGATCACCACACACAGTTTACCTAGCCATGAATTAAAATTCAAACCAATGAAGATTGGCAAACAGTTCATTGATATATGTTCAGTAGAAAAATTCATGATTGTGGAATGCACTGGGATCACTCTGTAGATCGCAAGATCTAGGGACAACAGAGCCTCGCTCTGATACCAATTGTTTCAGAAAATCCATTTCGTTCCGATCACGGAGTGATTCTTAGGGCATGGAACAAGGAACCACACTTTGTTCCTTTGGAACTGGTGTAGTTCCTCTTGCATGGCCATGATCCATGACTCATCATTCAAGGCTTCTTCTATGGAGTGAGGTTCAAATTGAGAAAGCAAGGCTATGTAATCCTGATTTTCAACTTCCCTGAAAGAGGCTCGTGTCCGTATTCCTTCTTCTACATTGCCCATCACATTGTCCGGCGGATGGTCCTTTGGAAAGGTCCATTGCATTGGTAGCTGCTGTTCAACTTGAATTTCCTGATTAGCATCATCTTCTTGTTTCTCAGTTTTTCTTTCTTTCTTCCCGATATCTCCAACATCCAACTCATCATCCTGCAAGACAGATTTTTCATTAGTTTTATTTTGAGATGAGTCATCAATAATGACATGGGGGCTTTCCTCAACTACAAGAGTTCTCAAGTTGTACACTCGATATGCTCTTGAGCTAAGTGAGTACCCAAGAAGTATACCTTAGACACTTTTAGGATCAAATTTTGCCAGGTCTATCTTACCATTGTTATGAATGTAACAGGTTGAGTCAAATGGTCTAAGATATGAAATGTTTGGCTTCTTACCTCGGTACAGCTCATAGGGGGTTTATGAGTTCCAAATTCAGTTCAGAGCAACACTTACCTCATTGTTTTATCTGAGTTCACATTTCTTGTTGATTGGTTGAGTCATTCATACACATAGTCATGAAATTCTAAATATCATTCACCATAGCATGATAGTATAGATTTGGAATTCAAAGAGTACGGAGCCAAGCCACATAAAATAATATTGAGTCACATTCAATTTGATCATCATCCAAACTCTCATCAATCCACACATCATTACCTTGGGGGCTAGCAATGGTATTTGCATCTCAATCAATCATTTAGCATTACCATGCATGATATGAGGCTCAAGATGACATTTATCCAAGCATGTTTTCCACAATGCAATGTGCTAGCATCAAAGCACATATGAGCCTTATAGAGTCACAAATGCATCGACATGATATCCCAATAAAAGTAGTTTGTGATCATTTCCACAACATCATTTCCATAACCATTTTCACACAAGGGCAAGCAACAAAGACATTTTGTAATCATCAAAATCACATTCACAACAAATAAGAATTGACGACCGGATAAACAGTGGCTTTTTAAAATGACGCCCGCGGAGGTGTCGTCATTTAAAGAATTGACGACTTTGAGGAGGGCGCTATTTAGAATTTAATACGAATTTCGGGCGGATTTAAAATCTCAAAATATAGCAATGAAAATGACGACCTGACGAGGGACGTCAATTGAAAATGACGACTGGCACAGTGTCGTGAATCAAAATAATAAAAAAGCCAAAAGGAAATGACGACCGCCAGTTCGGGCGTCAATTGAATTGACGCCCGAGTAAGGGACGTTATTTCAAAACATGTAAAATAGGGCCATTTTTCATTTCTCAATATTATTTTTCCATTTTTTAGGTGGACGTGCATCTAACTGTGCTGATTCTAATTACTATTTTTTATATTTTTCTGATATCCGGAAGGCCACCAAATCACCCATGAAAGAGGGTTAGAAATAATATTAAAATAATGCCAAATTGAAATTGACGCAGCACACTATGTTGTTAATTTCATTTTTTTTCATTTTTTATTTAATTTAAATCAAAACAACGCCCCTTTACATGCCGTCAATTCATAAAAAAATCCAAAAAATTCTCAGAAAATCTAGAAAAATAGGAAAAGAGAAAGAACGTACGCCTCCTCAAAGTGGCGTCATTTTCTTTTTATTTTCTTTAATTTTCTTAAAAATAAATGACGCCCCCTCTCACGCCGTTAATTATTGAAAAGTCTAAAAAATGGAGAAAAATACCCAGAAAATTTAGAAAAATAGGGGAAAAGGAGAAAAAGGAGAAAAAAGGGAGAAATCCAAGAAAAGTGGGAAAACTCACTCAAATAAAGTTAATTTGAGGGTCAAATTGGGGCATTGCGAGGCAATACGAGATGTACTCACAGTAACGTCAATTTTGACGTGTCTACAGCTTGTGATAAGTGCTATATTTTACATCATAACTTACATCACATCCATCATCGTTGAGCATTATTTAAGTATATTTGTGCAACATGAGCATTAATTACATTCTCAAACATTATTTGAGTCTTCATATATTTTATCATCTTTTTGAGCTTAAAAGACGACGTCAGAAATATTTAAATATTTGCACAATTATTTTGGATTTAAATAGATTGATATTTTAATTTTCAGGAAACAATGACCTAGATCAAGGCGCTATTTAAATAACGACATCTTCAAGGGCGCGTATTTAGTAAGAAGCGACAGCTCCAAGGGCGTCAATTCATTTGAAAAAAGAAAAAGAAAAAGAATTAGCGCTCAAGATGAAGTCGCTAATTATTGAAAGAACGCCCATATAAACAGTCGTCAATTGTTATTTTACAAAAAATAAGGAAAATAGCAAATACGGAAATAAGGAAACAACGCCCGAATGAAGAGGCGCTACTTCAAGAAATGACGCCCCAGTCTAGGTCGCTATTCAAAGTTGAACCAGAAACGGCAACTGCAGTTTCCCGATCGAAGTCTCCTACCAATTTTCGAGCTTATCCAAGCCATATTCAAGGAAAGGAGGACTCCAAGGATGGAAAGAAGTCTAAATGGATCAAGTTACATTGTTGAAAACTGGTTTTTGGATGAAATTGGGAACCCACGATCGTGGAAGGGTTCTAAACCCTATAAATAGGATGCTGTGTTCGGCCATGGAGAGATAGCTAGTTGGAAGGTCCGCCGTAGGGATTGATTTTGAAGCTTTTCCTTTCATCTTTTGCAGTTAAGTTTTTCTTCAAAGTTTTTCATTTTTAAGTCTCCTACAAATTCTTCTTCTTCACCTTCTTCTAATTCTCCACCGTTTTTAATCTATTCTCAACTTTTCAAGCATCTATCTCTGCGTTTTTACTGTTCATCCGATTTTTATAAACTCTATTCTTTCTCATTTTTCTCCCCCTTATGATCCTCATCTCTTTCTGTGTTCTTCACAAAAGTTGTGCGGTTTTGAAAGTTCTTCAACTTCTTCTACCTCTTCTTCCAAATCCTCCTCGTTTTTAAGTTATTTATTGTTTTCTAAAGTTCAGATTTTTAGGGCTTTCACTATTCATCCGCGCACCACCTCCTGTTCCTCCTAGTTTTCCACCCTCTTCCACTCCTCTTTTTAATATGTGTTCTTCATCAAAGTTCTTTGTTTTTCAAAGATCTACAACTTCTCTTTCTTCACCTTCTTATAATTCTTCCTGGTTTTAAAGATATTCGTAATTTTCTAATGTTCTGTCCTAGATTTTTCTGCACAATTCATCCGCGACCACTCTCTGTTCTATAACATTTTTCTCCATCTTCTTCTCATTTTCTATCTTTGTGTTCTTCATCCATCTTCTTCCTCTCTTCGTCCTCTACAATTTTCTCTTCTTTCACATCATCTAATTCTCTCTAGATTTTAATCTATTCCTCTTCTTCTAACCCTCTATTTTCCAAACTATTTTACTGTGTTTTATATTTTTTTGCTACCGTAGCCCATCCTTCTTCCTTCTATTCACTTCCACTCTCTTACCTCTGTTGTCCTCCTGGTTTTGATGATGACCACCATGATATGACAGGTTGATGTATTATTTGATAATCTGTTATGTGGCAAGTATTTTTGTTGAGAATTACTGCAGGCAATAGTCAACGTCGACGCCACAAGCTCAAAGGGTCGACGCAGCCTTCAGTTCCTCCAAGTTGAAGCACACTTCATCAAGACTGCGTCGACGCCTCAAGCAAGACAGCATCGACGCTGTGACTATATCTCAAGTTGTTTAAGTCACGCGCATACTAACTGCGTCAACGCCACTCGGGTGCAGCGTCGACGCGTCCGCCTCCAGAAGCCCAAGACAGAAATATGTCCTCAAGCTATCTTCATACAGCGTCAACGCATCCAGATGCTGGCGTCGATGCACCCAGTCCTAGACAAGTGCTCGGGCAGAAGAACTGGATAAAGTGGGCCAGCCACGTCTGCAAATGAAGTGCACACTTCCTCCGTTAGTCCAGAAGCTTCTCCACACGTGGGCAAATGATTGGGAATCTCGTGGGGCCCAATCCTACGCGGGAAAACGAAAAATGAGATAGAGAAGTGGATCACTACTCTATCCGATGAGTTGAAGAAAAAGTAGAGAGGAAGGGCGTGAGGTATTCTTCCTCAGGAGAACTAAGAGCAAGGGGATATTCGAAGACTGTCCAGTGCGAAGTTTGCAGTATAGGTTTGTTCTCCTGGTGAAGTAGATCAGACGCTGAAGAACCGTGGAAGCATCAGTCTGATCTAGCCTCAAGTGTAGAGGAGATCATACTCAGATCGTGCTGTTCATCCCTTCAGGCTACACTCTCTTCTGCTGCGCAAGAAGCCTGAAGATGCATTGACCAGCGTCTTCTGAGTTCATTTCTTACTTTGTATTTTTGTTTTTCCTATACATTGTTATATTCGGATTACTGTTCCACTGGGATTTAGTGGACAGGTTTGTTCTGATCCAGAGTGAGTTCTGAGATCAGAGGGTGAACAGACTTCGTGTCTGCAAGCTGTTTGACAGCGGTTCTGTGACAGTGTGTTGCTGTCTTCTGCAGATTGGATCTGCAGGTCAGAGAAGGGTTCTTCTCTGGTTTTAGCATAAGCTGTAAAGCTCAGCGGTGATCCCCACCGGGTTGGTGAGGGGGTGGACGTAGGTCTCAGGATAGAGACCGAACCACCTTAAAACTCCTGTCTCCCGTGGTTTGTGCTTGTGGTTTGATTTCGTGCTTATTGTCTCGGTTAGTGCACTTAGATATTGCGTTTGCCTTCTAGAGTTCACAGAGTGAGGTTATGCCTGTGCTATCACAGAGTGTGCGATCGTCTTATTCTGTTTAAATTTTTAAGTGGTCAATCTATTCACCCCCTCCCCCTCTAGCTTGACGATCCTCTGCTCCCAACAAGTGGTATCAGAGCTCCAGGCTCTCTTGAAGGGTTTAACAGCCTAGAGAGAAGTAATGGAGAGCAAAGGACTCATGCCAGAGGGTTATGCTGTGAATAGACCACCATTTTTCGATGGGACTAACTATTCCTATTGGAAGAATCGCATGCAAGTTTTTCTCAGGGCCCAGGACTATGAAACATGGAAGGTCGTGAGTAAGGGGCCCTATATAATTGAAGGCGACGAAGAATTATGGGTGAAGGAGCAGGTAAGAAAATCAACCGTCAACTGGCTAGCAATGAACATTATGCAATGCTCCCTGCACCCCAAGGAATTCTCGCACGTCTCTTCATGTGCGAGTGCAAAAGAAATGTGGGATCGACTCGAGGTAATATACGAGGGTACCTCGGAGGTAAGGGAGACCAAGGCTAACATGTTAATCTCTGAATATGAGTCGTTCCACATGAAACCTGAAGAAAGTATTTCTGAAATGTATGCTCGTTTAACGTTGCTTGTTAATGGTCTCAAAGGTCTAGGGAAGGCCTATTCAGATTATGAGCTGGTGAGAAAGATTCTTAGATCCTTGACACCCGTGTGGCACACAAAAGCCACAGTAGTCGAAGAATCTAGGAATCTTCCCAAGACCACTCCTGACGAGCTGATAGGTTCCCTTATGGCCTATGAGCTGAATTTGAAAAGATCTGATGAGGAAATAAAGAAGAAGAAATCGCTGGCTCTCAAAGCTGCTCCAAGCTGTAAGGAGAGCTCAGATGAGAGTCTGACCTCTTCATCCGACAGTGATTTTGGTGAGATTGCCATGCTCACCAAGAAATTTCGAAAATTCTTACGAAGGGAAGGTAAAACTGGTCGACTTAGAAGCTATCAAGGTAAAATGAATTCTAAGTTTAAGTCTGAAAAATCTAAGAAATATGACAAAGTGGTTTGTTATCAATGCAGGAAACAAGGACATATCAAGTCAGAGTGTCCAGAAAATTCCAAGAAAGCTCACCCCAAGTTCAAAAATAAAAAGCCCAAGGCCATGATCAGTACATGGAGTGATGAAGAAGAAGAAGAGGAGGATAGCACCTCAGAGGAAGAAAAAGAGGTGAAGCTATGCCTAATGGCCAGGGGAGAGGACTCTGCTGAGGTAAATTCTTCATTTGATGAATTTACTTGTAATGACTGGGAAGAAGCTTTCAATGACCTTATAGATAAATATGATGCTGTGAAGAAAGAAAATAAAATGATTAAAAAGAAGAAAAACCAGGGAAATCAAGAGAACTTGTCAAATGAAAAGGTTAAAGTGCTAGAGGATGAAATTGTTTGTCTGAAGAAAACTCTGAATGAAGAAAATGAATACAAATCTCAATTGATTGAATTGAAAAGAGAAAATGAATTCTTATTAAATACGCACGATGAACTGAAGTTAAGAATGCAGAAACTGGAAAAGGACACCAAAATAGCTGAAGAAAAATACCAAGCCATAAATGGTGTCAACTTGAAACTTCAGGAAGATTTGAAGAAAACTAAAGAAGAAAAATTGGACAAACAAGCTTCCCTGGAAAAAATGACACAAGGTAAACATAATCTTGATGCTTTACTGGGAACAAAATGCAATGTTGGCAAGGAAGGACTTGGATATAATCCAAGCAAAAAGAAAGAAATCAGAATTAAGCTGGTGACCTTCGTGTCAGAAGAGAAGAAAGCTGAGGAGAAACAGATTAAGAAAAATGAAGTGACAAAGGAGAAAGGAAAAGAGAAGATGAATGAAACTCCTAAGGCAAAATCTGCTAAGAATGTAACCAGCTGCAAGTCTATCACTTCATCACCACATAAGGCTTCCAGCTCCAGACCCTCCTCTCACCAGCATCGTAGTAGAAAGACTGAAAGCACCAAGTCTGGCAAGAGCCAGATGCGTCCACGCAAGGGCAGTAATGTGTCGACGTAGACTGGATTCCAGAGAGTCCATAAGAATAGGAACGACCACATGGGTGGACGCATGCAGGGAAATGCGTCGACGCACCCAAACCACCATGGCCAACACTTCAATCAGTCTTGGTGGATGGGCCGACGCACACATCACAATGCGTCCACGCACCCTACATTCTATCATGCACACAGAAGCAACTATGGGTGGGTGAGTCCACGCACTCATTCAGGTAGGTCGACGCATTCCATGTATGCATATCCAATAAGCCAAATGCATTCAGTTAGGGCATTCAACCCACACCACCAAGAAACCTGTTGGAGTCAAAATAAACGATGGTTCAATAAAGCATCTAAAACAACCTTAAAATCAAATCAGAAACCTACTGTCTCCTCAACTAAAATCCATCAAAAACCTCAACAAAGACAAATGTGGATTCCTAAGAACCTGCTGAATTACCTGAAGTCATCCAGTGATTCAATGGGACCCAAGTGTGTTTGGGTTCCAAAATCTCTTGTTTGATGATTCATGCAGGAATGCCTTGCGACCGTGCACAACAGGTGGTATCTTGACAGCGGCTGCTCAAGGCATATGACAGGGGACAAGGCCAAGTTTTGTCTCTTGGTTGAGAAGGATGGAGGCTTTGTCACCTTTGGTGGAAACAATAAAGGTAAAATAGTTGGCAAAGGTAAAGTTGGCAAGAACCCTTCTACCTCCATTGATGATGTTCTTTTAGTAGAGGGTCTAGAGTATAACTTGCTCAGTATAAGCCAGCTGTGTGATAGGAGTAATAAAGTGGTGTTTGATGCAAATACATGCACCATCTTAGAAGAAAAATCAGAAAAAGTTAAATTTGTTGGAAAAAGGATAAATAACATGTACATGGTAGATTTAGACGATCCTGCTCATAATAATCTTTGCCTTGCTCTAAATAAAACTGAACTAGCTTGGTTGTGGCACCGTAGGCTAGGACATGCTAGCTATAGTGTCTTGCATAAGTTAGCCAAACACAGCATGGTAAATGGCCTGCCTGATGCTTCATTCAAGAAAAATGACAAAATCTGTAATGCATGCACCCAAGGCAAACACACTAGGAAGTCATTTAAGTCCAAGGTAGAGAGTCAGTCCACTAAACCTTTTGAACTCATTCATTTGGACTTGTTTGGACCCACTAGAACAGCAAGCATTAGTGGTAATAAATATGGATTTGTTCTAGTGGATGATTTTTCTAGATTTACCTGGGTATTCTTTCTAACTCATAAGAATGAGGAATTTCAGGCATTCTTCAAGAAAATACAGCAGGATGGTAAGTTTGTCATTTCTTCCATTTTGTCAGATCATGGTGGAGAATTTGACAACTCTGAATTTGAGGATTTCTGCAGAGCAACAGGCTAAATCAAAGGTTTTTTTCCCCAAGAACACCTGAACAAAATGGAGTCGTGGAGAGAAGAAACCGAACCCTTGTGGAGATGGCCAGAACCATGCTGATTGAAGGACAACTCCCAAGGAAGTATTGGGCAGAGGCTGTGAACACTGCATGCTACATTGTAAATCGGGCAATGGTAAGACCTCAGTCCAAAAAGACTCCATATGAAATGCTGAAAGGTAAGAAGCCCTCTGTTACTCATTTTAAAGTTTTCAGTTCAAAATGCTTTGTTCAGAATAATGATAAACGGGCCCTAGATAAGTTTGAACCCAAGAGTGAACCTGCCATCTTCTTAGGATACTCTAGTCACTCTAGGGCATATAGGGTCCTAAACTTGAAAACACAAACAGTTGAGGAATCACCTCACATTGTTTTTGATGAGCTAATCGGAAATTCACAAGTTGAATCTTCATGCAGGAACGAGGGTGATGAAGACTTCCTTTACAAGCTGGAGGAGAGAGAAACATTGGAAGGAGATTCAAGGCCAAAAGAAGATGAGCCAGAGTCGAGTAATCAGGGTAATGCAGGTATCAATGGAGGTGACCTTCTAACTAACATTAGGATGTTAAGGGATCACCCCTCATCTAGCATAATTGGCAACTTGCATGAACCTGGTAGGACACGTTCTCAAATTCAAGAATTGGATAGCATGGCACTTGTGTCTCAAACTGAACCCAAAAATGTCATGGAGGCCTTAAAAGATCCCAACTGGATAAATGCCATGCATGAAGAACTCAACCAATTTACAAGAAATGAAGTGTGGCATCTAGTGCCTAGACCCAAGGATCAATCTATAATAGGAACTAAATGGGTCTATAAAAACAAACAAAATGAAAATGGTGTTGTTGTTAGGAATAAAGCTAGACTGGTTGCACAGGGCTACAATCAAGAGTTCGGTATCGACTTCGAAGAGTCCTTTGCACCAGTAGCCAGATTAGAAGCCATTCGGTTGTTGCTTGCATATGCTGTAAGTCATGGAATAAAATTACAACAAATGGATGTAAAAAGTACTTTCTTAAATGGAATAATAAAAGAAGAAGTATATGTGGAACAACCCCCTGGTTTTGAATGTGCAGAAAATCCTTACCACGTATACAGGTTAGACAAAGCACTGTATGGACTCAAGCAGGCACCTCGAGCCTGGTATGACGGGCTCAGCTCCTTCCTCACTAAAAAATGATATTCAAGAGTTAAAGTGGACCAGACATTGTTTACAAAGGTAAGGAATTTAGATATCATTCTGGTTCAAATATATGTTGATGACATTATCTTCGGTTCCACTAAACCCAGTTTGTGTAAGGAGTTTGCTAACTTAATGACAACAGAATTTGAAATGAGCCTCATGGGTGAACTTCAATTTTTCCTAGGTATGCAGATTATTCAAAGCAGGGACGGATGCTTTATTTGTCAGACAAAGTACATCAAGGAGCTACTGAAGAAGTATAAAATGGAAAATTTGAAGGCAATCAGCACTCCCATGTGCACAAACACACCCTTGGATGCAGATTTGAAAGGTACACAAGTTGATGCCAAGACCTATCGAGGTATGATAGGGTCACTTTTATACCTTACTGCATCAAGGCCTGATATTCAATTTTGTGTTTGCATGTGTGCTCGTTTTCAAGCTGATCCTAGAGAATCCCACTTAAGTTCTGTCAAGCGTATTTTTAGATACCTTGCTGGAACTCAAGACTTAGGGATATGATATCCTGCATCCTGCTCCTTTGATCTGGTATCATATTCGGATGCAGACTATGCTGGATGTAAATTGGACAGAAAAAGCACTAGTGGCTACTGCCAATTTTTGGGTGGGTGCTTGGTCTCTTGGGCTTCCAAGAAACAACACTCAGTGGCACTGTCCACTGCAGAGGCAGAATATGTCGCTGCAGGGAGCTGTGGCACTCAAGTGTTGTGGATCAAGCATCAGCTCCAAGATTACCAAACTGATCTTGGATGTGTCCCAATATTGTGTGATAACACAAGTGCCATAAACCTGGCCAAGAACCCCATCCAGCACTCTAGGACCAAGCACATTGAAATCAGACATCATTTCTTAAGAGATGAGGTCAATAAAGGGAGTTTCAAGCTTGTTTTTATAGAATCTGAACTACAACTAGCTGATATTTTTACCAAGCCTCTCAATAATGAGCGTTTTTCATATCTTAGAAGAGAGCTTGGACTCTGTAATTTACATTCTGAAGTTTGAATTGATTGCATGTTCAAATGTCTGAAAGCTCTTTGATTGCCTTTGTCATGATCATTTGATGTCCTGCTATGGTCAAAATGTCCATGTTTGAATAATTCATATACTTAGGGGGAGTATGAATCCTTGTTAGTTTGACTTGTTTTTGTTCATCTAAAATAAAACCTCAGCATGTTCACAATTTCATCCGTTTTTATTCTCTTAAATCATGCTTGAGTTAAGGGGGAGTTAGGTATAAATAGTCCTTGGAATAAATTTGGAAGTCTGTAGATAAGATGTCTGATGCGGTAACGCAGCCTCTAGGATGCGTCCACGCAGCGGTGGACTGCCTCTGATCACTGATAAACTGTCCGAGCAGAATGACTGAGTGCGTCGACGCTGCAGGTGTTCTGCGTCGACGCTCTATTAGAAACAGAGAGCTGTGGTGGTGATTGTGTTCTCTCGTCTAGTCCATAGGGTCGCCTCATCCATTCTCCTTGCTAGACTTGTTCTTCTTCAAGAGTCTCCTTTGCACCCCATCATGCTTATCTTCTATCTTATTCACCTTCTGCTCCCAACAAGTGCCACCAAGATTTCTTGATGTACTCTTCTTCTATTCCAGAATAAGGGAATTGTCTCAAATGTTAGGGTGAAAAGTAAATGCCTTAAATTCATGGGGAGCTAAGGGAATAATTTTAAATGAAAACAAGTTTTTTCTTAGAATAGCTTCACACTACTTACTGATATAAAATGTGTATCCTTCAATGCTTGAACTCAACAGTCCTTGAACCTAAAAGTGATTGAATCTGGAATAAGGACTAAACAAGTTAATATGACTTGGTTCCTATCATCTCTTTATCCCAAATTAATCAAAAGTAGAAGGATCTTTCAATGAATTGGAATTTAATTGGTATTGTTGCTAAAGTTTGTTTAGGTCTAAAAAGGAGCTAAAAGATAAAGTGCAACACACAATGTATCTGTAATTCGCAGAGCACTGGTAGGCTCTCACTGAGAAACTGGCTCTATGCACCAAAGAAGTGCTAAAGAGCAAGTCATGAGGTGGACTACTATCTCTGTCCTTAAATGAAATTAATCCATTTCAGAGCAATGATGACTCTCAACCGAGAAACTACCTTCCTCACCCATGAAGTGTTGAAAGGCATGTCATGAGGTTGATCACTACCTCTGATTCTAGGCAAAATAGTTGGCTATGCTGAGTCACCGGGGACCCTGGTGCCTGATAAGCATGTGTACTTGAGTCACAAGGCTAGCTATACTTGACTGCTAATGGATGTGATAAATAAAATAAAAATTAAAACTCATGTGTGTTTGTATGAAATCAAAAGGCTCAACAGATCTAATGAACTCATCCTCAATGCTCATTAAATTTCTTCCTACAAAGATTTCTTTCGAAATTGAATAATGCAGGATACTGATGTGAGAAGATCCCCAGTATGAAGCTAGTTTAGAAATTATTCCATTTCTACACTGTTAATGTTCATTTCTGTGCTTCAAACTTAGAAGAATATCATTATTTTATGTCACTGAATGGTTCGAAGCTAATCTGAGTAAATTTAGTTTTCATGGGAATTTGAACTGAAGCTATTAAAAATCCCTGAATATGAGTGTATTACCTTATGAACCTTGGACTCTAACGATTTTTCCCAAGTTCTGCTCTTTAAGCTGCTTCTTCTCTCTTTCAAACTCTTTGTCTGGCAGAGTCTATTTACACTATGGCGTCGACGCATCTGGACTTCTCCAATGCACACTTGAGCATAAGTGTTCACGGCGTCGACGCATTGATCTCCTCGCGTCGACGCATCCACTCTATCTAGCTTCCTTAGAATATGGCCTAGATCCATTACCCGGTTACCCGATAACCGGATTGGGGGTTTCTCTTTTCTCTCCTTTAAAACCCCCAACCGAGGAAACAGTCGGCTACCTTCTCGTTCATCCTTCTCAGGCAACTGTTCATCTCCTCCAACTGTTCATCTCCTCCTTCTGAAAAACCTCACGGCCATCCTCTTCTCCTCTATCCGTGATGATGGCGCTCACCTACTCCAGGAAAGGAAAGAAGCCTACTGAGGAACCATCTTTGGCTCCTCCGGCTCCTGAGCTGGCCGCTGAAGCCCAAGCTCCTGAATCACCTGCGGCGGCTCCTCCTCCTAAATCTTCTTCTCCGCAAAAACGCAAGGACAAGGGGAAGCGTCCACGCAGTCCCTCTCCTCCTTCCAAGAAGAAGAAGGCCCGTTCGTCTTCCAAGCCTTCATCTCCTCAGAAGAAAGCTTCCTTCAAAAAAATCCAAGTCTGGGGTCTCTGTGTCCTCTCCTACTTCCGGTACAGACGAACCCCTGAAAGTTTTAATTCCATGGTATATTCTTGAATCGGACGAAGCTTTTCACGCTGCCTTCCCTGAGATTCGGCCTATTTTGGAGTTTCAAGGCTGGTGGGACTTTGCCACCAAGTATTCCATTTATTATCCTACGTTTGTCAGGGAGTTTTACCACAATCTCTGCCATTAACCCAACCTTGGAATACTAACCAGCTCTGTACAGGGTGTTAAGTTTGAGCTCACGGCTCGTCTACTCGCCAGTGTGTGGAAGATTCCTAAGAAGGGGGCCGAACTACACTCGTTTCTTTGAATGAACATGAAGCATTTGCTGTTTTGACCGGCCAGCTAGAGGACCCTTCAGACATTAAGCAGGCCTATTTGTCCAGCTTAAAAGCGAATCAGTTTTCATCTCCTGTTCGTCTACTGCACCATATATGCACATCCATCTTTACCCCACAGAGCAGTGGACGTGAAAGGGTCACTATCATGCAGCGATTTTTACTGTACTGCATGTTGAAAGAAATCAATGTTTCGTTGATTGATGTTATTATTCAGACAATGGGCACTTGTCTTGACAACTCTAGGACTCTACCCTACGCAGCACACCTCACAGCCCTGTTCAGAAAGGTTGGAGTTCCTTTTGGCAATGAGAAGAAATGTGTAGTTCCTAGAGGTAATGTTTACTCCATGTCTTTTGTCCAGAATTTTATGGGAATAAAAATAGTAGATGGAAAGCCAGTCAGAGTGCTGCCTAGTCAACAATCTGATGTAAGGGCAGCTGCCCCTCCTTCTGAGCCTGAACCTGAGTTAGTTAGGACACCTCCTGAGCCAGTTACTTCTCCTCCACAATGGGCAGGACAGGAGAGAGATGTGGACATTGAGTTCCGAGGTGAAGACCAAGCTCCAGCCTCCTTCATATGCTGGTGGTGAGCAGGTTTTTCCTTCATATACGGTGGAGTCTCCCAAAGATGCTGATGAGCCACCCAGAACAGCTGATGAGGAAGAATTTCAGCCTGATGCACCTCCTTTCCAAGATGATGAGCCTGAGTGGCATGACATTAGAAAGGAACCCAAGACTCAGTGGGAACAAGGTGAGTCCAGCTCACATAATACTAATAGAGAACTTGGGTCCAATGGCCAACAGCCTCAGGATGATTATTTCCAGGCCCCTCCTGGTGCCACAGAAAAGGATTTACTGGTTCACCTCATTAGAATGATGCAGCATCAAGGGGACAAAATTAATTCTTTCATTCTGTATACTGACTTTCAGCTGGAACGACTGTACAAGAGAATTGTCATGTCTGAAATTTCTATACTAGTCTCATGGAAAAACTATATGGAGGCCAAGCAGAAAACTGACAAAGCAATGAGGAAAGTCCTGAAGAGTGTTGCAAAGATTGTAAACAAGACTGCAGAGTTAGTGTCCAATTTGCACGCTGCACAGATTTCTACCCTTCAGACCATGGCCCAGCTGCAATCCCTGTGTTATGACATTCAAATTGCGATAGTTACTCTGCAATCTCCAGTAACCTCGATTGCCCCACGGTTTCAAGCTGTTGTTGATAAGCTAACTAGTCTTTCATCTTCCATTGAAACAATTTGCAGTACGCTTGAGACGTTAACACGAGGATCTGAAGATGTCCGTTCAGAGCTGGGAGGTCTTAAAAGTAATCTGATGTTTCAGTTGGGCGAGCTCACTTAGGAAATTCAAGCTCTGCACGCCCAACAGACCTTCTCATCGCATCATCCTCCACCTCCACATTGCCAGTCCTCTAATCAGTCATCTAGGAGATATGGACAGTTTTATCCTAAGTAATGGTCTAGATGTTTTGTTATAATTACTTGACTTGTGGCCTCCCCTTCTTGCTGATGTCAAAGGGGGAGAATGTGTGAGATTGTGATGCACTTCACTTTTTCATCTTTATAATTTGATCATGTGTTGTGTTTAGTTGAATGGTGAATGAATTGAATGTTGATACTTGCTTTTGAATTGCATGATCATTAGAGTGCTAGAATTCCATCATGGTTGCCATCATCAAAAAGGGGGAGATTGTTGTCCTCCTGGTTTTGATGATGACCACCATGATATGACAGGTTGATGTATTATTTGATAATCTGTTATGTGGCAAGTATTTTTGTTGAGAATTACTGCAGACAATAGTGAGCGTCGACGCCACAAGCTCAAAGGGTCGACACAGCCTTCAGTTCCTCCAAGTTGAAGCACACTTCATCAAGATTGCGTCGACGCCTCAAGCAAGACAGCGTCGACGCTGTGACTATATCTCAAGTTGTTTAAGTCACGCGCAAACTAACTGCGTCAACGCCACTCGGGTGCAGCGTCGACGCGTGTGCCTCCAGAAGCCCAAGATAGAAATATGTCCTCAAGCTATCTTCACACAGCGTCGACGCATCCAGATGCTGGCGTCGACGCACCCAGTCCCAGACAAGCGCTCGGGCAGAAGAACTGGATAAAGTGGGCCAGCCACGTCTGCAAATGAAGTGCACACTTCTTCCGTTAGTCCAGAAGATTCTCCACACGTGGGCAAATGATTGGGAATCTCGTGGGGCCCAATCCTACGCGGGAAAATGAAAAAGGAGATAGAGAAGTGGATCACTACTCTATCTGATGAGTTGAAGAAAAAGTAGAGAGGAAGGGCATAAGGTATTCTTCCTCAGGAGAACTAAGAGCAAGGGGATATTCGAAGACTGCCCAGTGCGAAGTTTGCAGTACAGGTTCGTTCTCCTGGTGAAGTAGATCAGACACTGAAGAACCGTGGAAGCATCAGTCTGATCTAGCCTCAAGTGTAGAGGAGATCATACTCAGATCGTGTTGTTCATCCCTTCAGGCTACACTCTCTTCTGCTGCGCAAGAAGCCTGGAGATTCATTGACCAGCGTCTTCTGAGTTCATTCCTTACTTTGTATTTTTGTTTTTCCTATACATTGTTATATTCGGATTACTGTTCCACTGGGATTTAGTGGACAGGTTTGTTCTGATCCAGAGTGAGTTCTGAGATCAGAGGGTGAACAGACTTCGTGTCTACAAGCTGTTTGACAGCGGTTCTGTGATAGTGTGTTGCTGTCTTCTGCAGATTGGATCTGTAGATCAGAGAAGGGTTCTTCTCTAGTTTTAGCATAAGCTGTAAAGCTCAGCGGTGATCCCCACCGGGTTGGTGAGGGGGTGGACGTAGGTCTCGGGATAGAGACCGAACCACCTTAAAACTCCTGTCTCCCGTGGTTTGTGCTTGTGGTTTGATTTCGTGCTTATTGTCTCGGTTAGTGCACTTAGATATTGCGTTTGCCTTCTAGAGTTCACGGAGTGAGGTTATGCCTGTGCTATCACAGAGTGTGCGATCGTCTTATTCTGTTTAAATTTTTAAGTGGTCAATCTATTCACCCCCTCCCCCTCTAGCTTGACGATCCTCTGCTCCCAACAACGTCCACCTTCCAATATTTCTTCACATATCCATATGGTGGATTTTCTCTCTTTGGTCCTCTTGGCGGCGTCTACTTTCATGGCGGGGTGACACACTCAAAGGCTCGGCAAGGAGTTGACGGCGTTCTTCATCCTATTGACTTACAATTTCTTTTCTCTTCGTTTATTTTGCAAGTTGTAATTTTAGTTTTCATATATATTGTACTTGCCACCTCTCATAGCAATAAAGTTGATCTTTGTGAAATTGTGTTTATCTTTCTATCTCTTCCAAATTCTTTTCTTAAGCCCTCTCATATTCTTTAAATAATTTTCATGCAATTTATCTTTCCTTAGATTAATCACACTCAAAAATTCAGTTTTCAAAGTATAAGGTGTTTTTCCAACTTGTTCTATAAAAATTATTCCTCCTCGTGGGATCGACTCCGCTTACCACTATATATTTGGTTTTTTCAATCTTTTAAAGTGAGTGAGTGTGAATATTTTGAAATTGTGGCACAGCTTTCTTAACGACACTAGTCGGTGCACATCAATTTTTGGCGCCGTTGTCGGAGAGGAAATTAATTTTTATGTTGAGAAATTCCTTGTGTTTGATTTGTATATAGTTTTCTTAATTTTTCTGTATTTATTTTACAGAAAAAAATCAAAAAATCAAAAGAAATTCAGACCTGAAATTCTAAGAAATAAAATCTGTCACAGGAAGCGTCGCTAAATCTCAGATCTGTCACAGAAAGTAGAAATTCAGAAAAATCCAGGAAAATCAAGCTTCACTGAAAGGTCATAAACGTAGGTAAAAGTCATGTTTTGCTAATTTCTGAAAAATCTCAAAAAAATCAAATTTTTTTTGAAACATTTGAAAAAAAAATCAGAATTCCAAAAAACATCAAAAACATGCTTTTGGATTTTATTTTGCAGTAGTTTGCATATTGTGTGGTATTTTTAGTTTATAGTCTCTTTCATTCATATCTCTATTTGAAAATTGAAAAAAAAATCTAAAAATCTCTCTGAAAATAAAAAAAAATCATAAAACAGAAAAATAGAAGAAATTCATCATGCTAGCATATCTCCATTTTAGTTGCATTACTTCCATGCATATGTACATTTAGTTGATCTCTTTGTTTATTCATATCATCATTTGAAAAAGAAAAAAAACTTTCTTTTCTCATCTATTTCCCCTTCTTAAGGGCATTAAGGATCTTTACACCCCTCTTGGATTTGGAAGGACACTCCATTGAGCATTCCGTCTCTTTGGACTTGAAATTTCATTTCTAAGACCTCCATAAGTCCCCGCACCCGTGGATTCCCTCACGGACGCGGGCCGGTTGTACCACGAAGTACCTTGGAGTTAGAGTGCCCTTAGAAGGTTTTCCATATTTATACAAAAAAAAAAATTCATCATTCTTGCATTCATATAGTGAATCCTTGCATTTGCATTAGTTTAGTTAACCCGTTGCATTACTCATTTCATTTCATTATCCTTCTTTGGGCCCTCTTGCATTACATGCAAGGTAGGAGATCCCTACATCCAAATTTGTTAGGGCCCATTAGTGAGATAGAGAGGTTAGTGCATTCTAGAAATCATTCGCAACCTAGCCTCATGGAGAATCAAAATCAAAACCAACAAGTGCAACAAGCCCCCAAGCAAATGAAGGATTATTTCATACCGAACCAATATCAACCATCCTTCTATATTCAAGCACCTCAGAACCAGACGGTTCATTATGAAATCAGATCAAGTACCATCCAAATGTTGCCATCCTTCTATGACAATACCAATGAAGATCCATACAAGCATCTATATGAGTTCCTCCAGATCTGTTCAACTGTCAAAATTCAAAACTTCTCAGATGATGCCCTTAAGCTTACTCTCTTCCCATTCTCCCTTAAGGATAAAGCTAAATATTGGTTGGGAGCCTTGGGTAGAACAATAGACACATGGGGAGAGATACAAAAAGAGTTTTTGAAGAAATTCTACCCCATTGGTAGGACTAATACCATGAGAAGGGCCATCACTGGATTTACACAAAACTCTGGGGAACAAATTCATGAGGCATGGGATAGGTTGAAAGATTTATTAAGAAAATGTCTCCATCATGACCTATCTAGATGGCAAATCGTGCAAGCATTTTATGAGGGATTAACGGAAAACTATAGACAAATAGTAGATGCCTCATGTGGGGGTGCTTTCATGAGTAAAAGTGAGGATGAAGCTTATGATTTATTTGAGATGTTAAGTGAAAATTCTATTAGTCATGCTTCACTTTCCTCCTATGAAAGGATGATTGGACCTGCTAAGAAGGGTGGGCTATATGAAGTCAAAAGTCAAGGGGAGTTGGAGAATAGGATGGATATTAATGCGCTTGCTCAAAAGTTGAATAAAGTGGACTTGTTGACGCAAAGGATGGAGAAGGTAGATTTAGTAGCATAAAAGCTAGATCAATTATTATCCATGAATAAACAAGAACCTTCTTTTCCTTCTATCCAACAAAATCAACTTTTCTCAGATTTAAACCTTCAAGAACTTTGTGCTTTATGTTCTAGCCCAAATCATGCTGTCATTGATTGTCCCGCGGCGGCCCAACTTCCCCCATTTATCCAAGAACAAGTCTTTGCTGCTCAGGGAGTCTCCAAGCCTAATTATGATCCATATTCCAATACTTACAATCCGGGCTGGAGAAATCACCTAAATTTTTCTTGGAAATTACAACAAGGACCATCTACTCAAGTCAATCCCTCAATTCCTAAACAATCTTTTCAAGTTCCGAACCAGTCTCACCAACATCTTCAAACCTCTTTTCAACATAATCAACATCAACAACTTCCATTTCAGCAATCATCGTTCCATCATTCTCAGGCCGCATATCAACAAGCTCCATCATTCCAGGGCCAATATAATCAATTTTCATCACATCGTTATCAACCTCAAGCCCCATTTCAAGCTCCTTATCAACCGCCTCCTCAACCCCCTCAGCCTCATCTTGAGGATAAATTTGACCAATTTCAGCAACTTATTCTTTTTCAGCAACAATCAATTGCTAAGTTAGAAGGTCAAATAGGTCAGCTGGCGGCTAGTAATATGAGGAGAGATGTTGGGCAGTTACCTAGTCAACCCATAGCTAATCCCCACAATCCACAACCTCCGGGTTTCCAGCAAAGAGCTACCATTCTACCTCCTCCAAATCAGCCCAATCAACCTCAGCCACACCCTCCTGTCGTTCCTCAATTCGAGAATGCCAAAGCTATCTCTACCCTTAGGAGTGGTAAGGTTCTCAATGATCCATATCAGGCTAAGGATGTGGGTGGTAGTTCGGGCCAAGATGCCCAAGAAGAGGAGAGTGATAATGAGGAGGAAGAGCCAATAATTGTTCAAGAGAAAAAGAAGCCGGCTGGGGGGGGAGAAGATGATGGACAAAGGAAAGGTCAAGGTTGATGAAGGTTTTCAAGGATATGTTCCTAAAGTCCCTTTTCCGGATGCACTAAAGCCAAAAGCTCAAAAGAAGTCGGTCCAACAAGAAGAGATGTTGGAATTGTTTAAGCAAGTCAATATTAATATTCCACTCTTGGATGCCATTAAACATGTTCCGGCGTATGCCAAATTTTTAAAAGAGCTTTGTACACCAAGAAGGGAGCCGAAGGCGGCAACACAGAAGATCCGTCTATCTGAAGATGTTAGTGCCGTTTTAATGAATTCTTTACCAAAGAAGTTGAAGGAACCTAGTGCTCCATTAATTTCATGTGATATAGGTGGGGTGACATTTGATAAAGCTTTGCTAGATCTTGGAGCTAGTGTTAATTTGTTACCCACCTGCATTTATGAGCAATTTGATTTAGGGGAATTGAAGCCCACTTCTATTATCCTTCAACTGGCGGATCGGTCTGTTAAGACACCAAAGAGTTTGTTGGAGGATGTGATAGTGAAAATTCATGAATGCTATTTCCCAGTGGACTTTTTAATCTTTAGATATGGCCTCATCCCAAGAGTTAAAGCATACACCAATCATTTTGGGACGCCCGTTTTTGGCTACGGCGAAGGCCAATATTAATTGTGCCACTGGGATGATGGATATTACCTTTGGAGGAGAGAAGGTCTCATTGAATATTTTTAGAGCTTCCCAATACCCGGATCATGAGGGAGAATGTGATGTCATTGATATTTTTGAGGAAATAATTGAAGAAAATGTGGATATAAATGAGAATGTGATCGAAGAGGGTAGTTTGCTTCAGGATTCACCTCTTTCTTATTCTAGTGTGGAGCCTCTTCCTCCATTAAGATCTTAACCAGTTCTTCCATCTCTTGATCAGCCGCCCGTTTTGGAACTTAAGCCTCTGCCGGATTCATTGAAATATGCTTATCTAGGCCCAGATCATACCTTGCCTGTTATCATTGCTTCTAATCTTACCTCTACTCAGGAATCTCAACTTTTAGAAGTTCTTAAGGAGCATAGGGGGGCGATAGGATGGTCTGTGGCAGATTTGAAGGGTATAAGTCCAGATGTTTGTATGCATTATATCTATTTGGAGGACAATGCCAAGTCGAGTAGAGAGATGCAACGTCGGTTGAATCCAAATATGAAGGAAGTTGTGAAGAAGGAAGTTGTTAAGTGGTTAGACGCTGGGATAATTTATCCCATTTCTGATAGTAAATGGGTCAGCCCGACACAAGTTATTCCTAAGAAGTCGGGGCTGACTGTGGTTGTAAACGAGAAAGGAGAAGAAGTGCCCATGCGATTACAGACGGGATGGAGGGTTTGTATTGATTATAGAAAATTAAATGCAGTTACAAAGAAGGATCATTTCCCGCTCCCATTTGTTGATCAAATTTTGGAAAGGCTGGCTAGACAAAAATATTTTTGCTTTTTGGATGGATATTCCGGATACAATCAAGTTGTTATCTATCCGGAAGATCAAGAAAAGACCACCTTTACGTGCCCCTTTGGCACATTTACTTTCAGAAGGATGCCGTTTGGACTTTGCAATGCCCCTGCTACTTTTCAAAGATATATGATGTCTATATTTTCTGACATGGTGGGGGAGACTTTGGAAGTTTTCATGGATGATTTTTCGGTGTTTGTGATTCATTTGCGGGGTGCTTGAAAATTTGACTCAGGTTTTGAAAAGGTGCATTGAATCTAATTTGGTGTTAAGTTGGGAGAAGAGCCACTTTATGGTGAGGGAAGGCCTAGTTTTAGGCCATGTGATTTCGAAAAGGGGAATAGAGGTCGATAAAGTCAAAGTAGATTTGATTTTCAATCTTCCTCCCCCTACATCTGTCAAGCAAATCAGATCCTTTCTTGGCCACGCTGGATTTTACAGAAGATTCATTCACAACTTCTCTACCATTGCTCGTCCCCTCACACAGTTGCTTGCTAAAGATACTCCATTCCATTTCGATGATTCTTGTCTCAGGGCCTTTAATTCTTTGAAAGCGGCCCTTACTCAAGCTCCGATTCTTCAATCTTCAGATTGGTCGCTTCCTTTTGAGATAATGTGTGATGCCTCGGACTATGCTGTTGGAGCTGTCCTAGGTCAAAGGATAGATAAGAAGCCCGTGGTAATCTATTACGCGAGTCTCACCCTCGCTGATGCTCAGTTGAATTATACCACCACGGAAAAGGAACTGCTAGCTGTTGTTTTTGCCCTAGGAAAATTTTGATCATGTCTTTTAGGGGCTAAGGTTATTATTTACTCCGATCATTCTACCTTAAAATACTTACTTTCCAAGAAGGATGCTAAGCCCTGTCTCATTAGATGGATTCTATTGTTACAAGAGTTTGATCTAGAAATTAGAGACAAGAAGTGGTTAGCCAATGTGGTTGCTGATCATTTATCCAGGATAGTGTTACCAGAAGGTGCTCCAATGTTTGATTCTTTTCTCGATGAGCAGATTCTTTCCCTCTTTCATTCTTCAACTCCTTGGTATGCTAATATTGTTAACTACCTGGCGGTAGGTCAGATCCCGGGAGGGTGGACTAGGCCGGAGAAGGATCACTTCTTTTCTAAGGTAAAACACTATTTCTGGGAGGACCCTGAGCTGTTTCATATGGGTCCTGATCAGATCATTAGAAGATGTGTCCCTGAAGAAGAACAATAATCAGTATTGAATTTTTGTCATACTCTTGCTTGTGGGGGACACTTCTCTGGAAAGAAGACAGCGGCAAAAGTGCTACGAAGTGGATTTTATTGGCCCACGTTGTTTAAGGATGCTTATGAATTTTCTAAATCTTGTTTGAGATGTCAAGCCGTGGGCAATAATTCAAAGAAAGATATGATGCCACTAAATCCAATTTTGGTGGTTGAAATTTTTGATGTTTGGGGAATAGATTTTATGGGACCGTTTCCATCTTCTTTTGGTAATGAATATATCTTGGTGGCGGTCGATTATGTTTCCAAATGGATTGAAGCCATTGCTACTAGGACAAATGACCATAAGGTGGTTATGAAGTTTGTGAAGAAGAATATCTTTTCTAGGTTTGGTTGTCCTAGGGCTCTGATTAGTGATGGGGGTTCTCATTTCACTCATTTTCAATTCTGAGCTTTGCTTCGTAAGTATGGTATCACTCACAAGCTTGCTACCCTCTATCATCCCCAAACTAGTGGTCAGGTTGAAATGTCAAACCGGGAGATTAAAAACATTCTGCATAAAACTGTTAGGCCGGATAGGAAAGACTGGTCTGAGAGACTTGATGATGCATTATGGGCCTATATAACTGCATACAAAACTCCCATTGGCATGTCCCCTTACCGTCTCATTTTTGGAAAAGCCTGCCACTTGCCAGTAGAATTAGAGCACCGAGCATATTGGGCCATAAAACATGTTAATTTTGATTTAACTCAAGCTGGGTCCCAAAGAGCCTTTCAATTGAATGAACTGGAGGAACTAAGGAACGAAGCCTATGAAAATGCGAAGATTTACAAAGCTAAAACCAAAGCATTTCATGATAAGCACATTCACAGAAAGAGTTTTCAAGAAAATCAAAAGGTTTGGCTTTTTAATTCAAGGCTGTATTTTTTCCCTGGTAAATTGAAATCCAGATGAGATGGGCCATTTGTTGTTGTTAAAGTATTCGACCATGGAGCTGTTTAACTTTTAAATCCTCAAAATGGTCACATTTTTACTGTCAATGGCCAAAGGTTAAAACCTTACTTGGAGAATGAATAGTTAACTGCAAAAGAATCAATTGCTTTATGTGATTTGGAGTAATTATTTGTGAGCCTTCATGCGTCTGGCTGAAGACGGAAAACTTAGTGCTTCTGGGAGGCAACCCAAGATTTTTGTTATTTGATACTTTTGTTTAAGTGTGTTTTAGTTGTTAGATTCAAGCCAAGGAGAGGAAATTGTCGGTAAAGGAGGTTATGCCCTGCACACCAGGTTGTCTCTTTCCTACTCATCAAACTTTACTGTTACATTGTTCTTTCATTTCAGCTTTACATGCCATTGAGGACAATGTCATTCAAGTTGGGGGGAGAGGGCAGAAAATTTTTATTGCATATAGTACAATCTGGTAGGGATTTTGCATGAATTCTTGCATATCATTTTTTATAAATTTGCATGAAAGTGAAAAGATGAATCCCCAATTGAGTTTTATGATTCATGCTTAAATTGGAAGTAATTCTAGATTAGAAAAGACTAAAGAGAAGGATGATGGAAAATTTAGTTCGATCTAGCCATGGAAAACTGATGTAAGAATCTCTTTAAAGTTCATGTGCACTTTAGAAAAATGAAATTCACATTACACACTAATGAAACAAGTAGGACAAGCCTTCTGTTATTTTGAGTATGTTGTCTGATGCCATGCACTTCCTTAGAAGAAAGAGATCTTTTTATAAAGCTTTCTGTCAAGTTATCTGTTAAATAGGTGCAAAAGCACTATGAAAAAATAAGAGAAAAGAAAGAAAAGGAGAAAGAAAAGAACACCATGAAAAATGCCTCTATTCTCAGTAACCGGGCCTACTTCACCTGAGACGTGTTCAGGTTCACGTAAAACGGAAAAGAGAACCTAGATCTGCGTAATCGGGCCTACTTCTCCTAAGACAAGAGTCGAGGTTCGTGTGAAATAGAGAAAGGTAGTGCAGCATCATGTGTGTAAAAATGAAAAGATCCCGAAGGGACAAACAATTAAGGCAGACAAAAAGCTAGTATGCTTAATGCTCTGATCTAAGAGGTGCATGGTTGAAAGATACTTGCTTGGAATAGCAAATGGAGGATGCAATTGTCTATGTTGTGGATTTGGTAGTTACACATGCACAAGTGCTATTAAACTTTACGTTGAATTCTTGATCATATACCTAAATTTCCAATATAAGGTTAGTATGGACATTAATGATTCTGGATTCCTAATCTTTGGTTGATTCTATGAAGGGAGATCTGGATATAAGAGTATGATCTTTGTGAACTCTTGTTGGTCCTAAATTTTGATTTAATTACATTGCTAAGGGACTAACAATGAGTAAATTGGGGGGTGTGATAAGTGATATATTTTACATCATAACTTACATCACATTCATCATCTTTGGGTATTATTTGAGTATATTTGTGCAACATGAGCGTTAATTACATTCTCACACATTATTTGAGTCTTCATGTATTTTATCATCTTTTTGAGCTTAAATGACCACGTTAGAAATATTTAAATATTTGCACAATTATTTTGGAATTAAATAGATTGATATTTTAATTTTCAAGAAACAGCGACCTAGATCAAGGCGCTATTTAAATAACGACAGCTTCAAGGGCGCGTATTCAGTAAGAAGCGACAGCTCCAAGGGCGTCAATTTATTTGAAAAAAGAAAAAGAAAAAGAATTAGCACCCAAGATGAAGTCGCTAATTATTGAAAGAACGCCCATATAAACAGTCATCAATTCTTATTTTACAAAAAATAAGGAAAATAGCAAATAAGGAAATAAGGAAACAACGCCCGAATGAAGAGGCGCTACTTCAAGAAATGACGCACCAGTCTAGGTCGCTATTCAAAGTTGAACCAGAAACGACAACTGCAATTTCCCGATCGAAGTCTCCTACCAATTTTCAAACTTATCCAAGCCATATTCAAGGAAAGGAGGACTCTAAGGATGGAAAGAACTCTAAATGGATCAAGTTGTATTGTTGGAAACTGGTTTTTGGATGAAATTGGGAACCCACGATCGTGGAAGGGTTCTAAACCCTATAAATAGGATGTTGTGTTCGGTCATGGAGAGATAGCTAGTTGGAAGGTCCGCCGTAGGGATTGATTTTTAAGCTTTTCCTTTCATCTTTTATAGTTAAGTTCTTCTTTAAAGTTTTTCATTTTTAAGTCTCCTACAAATTCGTCTTCTTCATCTTCTTCTAATTCTCCACCGTTTTTAATATATTCTCAATTTTTCAAGCATCTATCTCTGCATTTTTACTGTTCATCCGATTTTTATAAATTCTGTTCTTTCTCATTTTTCTCCCCCTTCTGATCCTCATCTCTCTCTGTGTTCTTCACAAAAGTTGTGCGGTTTTGAAAGTTCTTCAACTTCTTCTTCTACCTCTTCTTCTAAATCTTCCTCATTCTCAAGTTATTTATTGTTTTCTAAAGTTCAGATTTTTAGGGCTTTCACTATTCATTCGCGCACCACCTCCTGTTCTTCCTAGTTTTTCACCCTCTTCCACTCCTCTTTTTAATCTGTGTTCTTCATCAAAGTTATTCGTTTTTCAAAGATCTACAACTTCTCTTTCTTCACCTTCTTATAATTCTTCTAGGTTTTAAAGATATTCTCAATTTTCTAATGTTCTATCCTAGGTTTTTCTGCACTATTCATCCGCGGCCACTCTCTGTTCTATCATGTTTTTCTCCATCTTCTTCTCATTTTCTGTCTTTGTGTTCTTCATCAATCTTCTTCCTCTCTTCGTCCTATATAATTTTATCTTCTTTCACATCGTCTAATTCTCTCTAGATTTTAATCTATTCCTCTTCTTCTAACCCTCTATTTTCAAAACTGTTTTACTGTGTTTTATATTTTCTTGCTACCGTAGCCCATCCTTCTTCCTTCTATTCACTTCCACTCTCTTACCTCCACCTTCCCATATTTCTTCACATATCCATATGGCGGATTTTCTCTCTTTGGTCATCTTGGCGGCGTCTACTTTCATGGCGGGGTGATACACTCAAAGGCTCGGCAAGGAGTTGACGGTGTTCTTCATCCTATTGGCTTACAATTTCTTTTCTCTTCTTTTATTTTGCAAGTTGTAATTTTAGTTTTCATATACATTGTACTTGCCACCTCTCATAGCAATAAAGTTGATCTTTGTGAAATTATGTTTATCTTTCTATCTCTTCCAAATTCTTTTCTTAAGCCCTCTCATATTCTTTAAATACTTTTCATGCAATTTATCTTTCCTTTGATTAATCACACTCAAAAATTCAGTTTTCAAAGCATAAGGTGTTTTTCCAACTTGTTCTATAAAGATTATTTCTCCTCATGGGATCGACTCCGCTTACCACTATATATTTGATTTTTCCAATCTTTTAAAGTGAGTGAGTGAATATTTTGAAATTGTGACACGGCTTTCTTAACGACACTAGTTGGTGCGCATCAGTGCATAAACTCAACCTCGACCCAACCATGAAGCACGTACAACAACGTAGAAGGAAGCATGCGCCAGAGAAGCAAACGATTATCAAGGAGCAAGTCACCAAGGGGCAGAAGACTGGCCTTTTTAGACTGGTACTGTACCCGACGTGGCTAACTAACGTCGTCCTGGTGCCGAAGGCTTCAAGAAAGTGGCGGATGTGCGTGGACTTCACCGACTTGAACAAGGCTACTCCAAAGGACTGCTATCCCTTGCCGAGCATCGACCAACTGGTTGATTCAACCTCGGGCAATGAGATAGTCAACTTCCTGGATGCCTACTCAGGTTACCACCAGATAAGAATGCACCCCGAAGACATCGAGAAGACCGCCTTTATCACCGACTTCGGCGTACACTGCTACACCCAGATGCCTTTCGGGTTGAAGAATGTCGGAGCCACGTACCAAAGGCTGGTCAACCATATATTCGAGGGACAGCTCGGTCGTAATGTCGAGGCCTATATTGATGACATGCTCGTAAAGATCCCCAAGTCCAAGGGCCACTTCGCCGACCTAGCAAAAACTTTCGACACCCTCCTGAAGTACAACATGAAGCTCAACCCCGCAAGTGCGCCTTCGGAGTAAGGTCCGGGAAATTCTTGGGCTTCTTAGTCACCCAGTGTGGGATTGAGGCCAACCCCGAAAAGGTCCAGGCCATCCTGGACATGCGCCCACCTACCTGCATCAAAGACGTTCAACGCCTTACCGGACGCATCGCTGCGCTCAGCAGATTCCTGTCTCGCGCGGCCGAACGATGCCTACCCTTCTTCAAACTGTTGAGGGGGCCCAAAATGACATCTGCTATGTTCGCGTGGGACGAGGGATGCCAAAGAGCGTTCGCCAAGCATAAGGAGTTCCTGGCTTCACCCCCAGTGCTTGCCAAGCCCATCCCAGGTGAAGCCTTGTATCTCTATCTCTCGGCGACTCCGTCTACGGTTAGCTCGGTCCTAGTCAAAAATGACTCGGGAACCGAGAGACCGATTTACTACACCAGCAAGGTGCTCAATGAGGCTGAGAAAAGGTACCCCGCAATCAAGAAACTCGTGCTAGCATTGGTTACCTCGGCAAAGCGCCTCCGACCCTATTTCCAAGGGCACTCCATCACCGTGCTGACCGACGAACCATTGAAGAGGATCCTCGCTCACCCTGAAGCCTCAGGATGCCTCGTCATGTAGGCCATCATGCTCGGGGCTTATGATATATCGTATCGACCTCGCTCGGCTATCAAAGGCTAGGCGTTTGCAGACTTCATCGTCGAGAGCACCATCCCGACTGAAGAAAGATCTCCGTCCGCACCCGGGCCGACCTGGGAACTATTTGTCGACGGATCTTCCAACTCAGCCGGAAGCGGTGCCGGCATCCTCCTGAAGTCCCCCGAAGGAGAAGAGCTACAGTACGCCCTGAAGTTCAACTTCCAAGCATCCAACAACGCTTCCGAGTATGAGGCCCTCATATCAGGAGCCCGCATGGCCCGGCAGTTAGGGGCTGAGCGAGTCAGGATTCACACCGACTCCCAACTGGTCACTAGCCAGGTCAACGGTGATTATGAAGCTAGGGAGGCACCGATGATCAAATACCTTCAACTGGTCAAGACTGTGGCACAATAGTTCGAGAGTTTTGAGGTAGTCCGAATAGCTCTGGAGGAAAACTCCCGAGCAGACGCCCTCTCTCGGCTGGCCTCCTCTCTTGACCCCGAGGGTACTCGATCGGTCCTTCTCGAAGAACTAGAGCGCCCGAGCATCGTTTCGGAGCTCCTAGCTATTGACTCAGCCTCCCCAAGTGACTGGCGTGTGTGAGCGACGTCACGCGGTTGGGGGAAGCGGAGAAGACGCGGAGCGCGCGGGCTCCTCTTTTGTTTGCTGCAACACAGAAATAAGAGAAAAGAGAAGGGGCCACCACGGGAGATTGCTCCGGCGGGGCGAGCGGGACAAATGTAATATAGCAAGATATGGGGGTTAAACGGCCATAGCGGGAAGTGACTCGCCGTGGCCTCGGGGGGACGGGAATGGTGTAGAAATTAAATAGCAAGAATTGAAACGGCCATTGGGGAAGTGACTCGCCGCGGCCTCGAGAATATGAATAGATAAGAATATAACATATAAGAACGGGAATTTAAACGGCCATTGGGGAAGTGACTCGCCGCGGCCTCGAGAATATGAGCAGAATATAACAGAATATAAAGAGAATATAAGAACGAAAATTTAAACGGCCATTGGGGAAGTGACTCGCCGCGGCCTCGAGAATATGAATAGATAAGAATATAACATATAAGAACGGGAATTTAAACGGCCATTGGGGAAGTGACTCGCCGCGGCCTCGAGAATATGAGCAGAATATAACAGAATATAAAGAGAATATAAGAACGGAAATTTAAACGGCCATTGGGGAAGTGACTCGCCGCGGCCTCGAGAATAAGATGTGATCGCCAAGGGCCAAAAGATCCCAAAATAAAGAAAGTGATCGCGCCTACCTCAAGAGCGGGAGATGGCGGGTTGCTTCTTCCTCCCCCTTCGGCCGGCCGACGGAGAGGGCTTTCCTTGGTTACCCTTGCAAAACAGTAGATAATAAACGAACGAAATTAGAAAATGGCAGTGTAGTAACATTTCCTTGCAATAAAAGTAATGAGATCGTGACCTGACACACACCTGGTTGGTGTGGTTTTAAACCCCTCTCGGACTCGAGTAGGAGGAAAATGCGATGATGAATGCAAGAAGTATGCAAGAGACGGCGCCCTTATGTAGGGAGATAGAGGATGCAGTATGATGAATGTAAAGAACTATGGAGAAAAGGGGGAAGAAAAGGCTTATTGGATGAGCCGAGGGTGAGATTTGGCGGAGCTCCGGTAGCGTAGGGATGACGTGGAAGCGCGGTGGATGAAGGTAGCCTTCCTCTCGTGAGCCTGGACACCCGAGAAGCCGGTAGAACCTCCACCTACAAAAGATCCCACGGGTTAGAAATGACTCCGGTAGCCTCTGGGCTCCGGCAGCCTATCGGATCTCTTAGAAGCTCCTCCAGAACTGAGGGGGTGGGCCTCTATTTATAGGGCTCCGGAGGGTGGAGGCGTCCAGGACCCTGGACACCTCCATCAGGGCAAAAAAGATATTTTATTCTATTTTTATTTATTTTTTTGGAATATTTTTGTGGAGGCGTCCAGGGCCCCGGACGCCTCCAACAGGTCCACCGAACCCCACCGACGGCCGTACGCGGTTTGGCACAACGCGTGGTTTTGTGAGCGGCGCCTTGTGATTCAGAAATGGGCGCGTCCAGCTGGCTGGACGTCTCCATAATTTGGCTTTTTTCACACACGACAAACCGTCGTTCGGTGGGCGGCGCCCGTGAGGGAGTTGATGGAGGCGTCTAGGGGCCTGGACGCCTCCATAAATATATTATTTTTATTTTTGTGTTTTGTTTTTATGCCAAAGCTGGCATTTTAATTTTTTATACTTTTTTTATGGAGGCGTCCAGGGGTCTGGACGCCTCCATTAATATATTATTTTTTTTTATTTTGGGCTTGTAAAAAATAAATTAAATCCTCAGTTCAGGCGTTGGCGACTGCCCGGTAGACACCCTTCTTGGTTTCGGAACCTCCTGATGCGTCTGACTGGTGTTAATGCCGTCCGAATGCCGTGACGAGACGATTCCGGATGCCGAATAGGGCTGAAGAAGACTCAAGAAAAGGAAGCACTCAAGTGATTCAAAATGCGTAAACCGTCGCGGGGCGTTGTATAGTGATATGAGACTTTCTCAGGAGACGTCAAGATAAGCGTGTCTACAGCTACCCCGCCTTGGCGTCTGCTTTGCAAGGGAGCGACACGTAGTGGAATGGTTTCGAAGTGGAGTGAAATGAAGTGGGAGCGGACTGATAAGTTGATGCCAAGGTGTGATGAGACACGCTTTTGACGTTACTGTCTGGAATCTTTCCTGAAGTTTCAATGAGGTGACCTTGAAGGAGGTCTTTCAAGTCTTGACGGTTGCTTGGACGGAGATCAAATAAGGGAGGGTGAAATGTGCACTCAGGCACGAAAATAAAGGAGACCAACTTCTCGGTGTGGAAGTACCTGGGTCATAAACCTGCCGGTTTCACCTTTGGGGAGCGGTTACCAGCTAATGTGGAAGTGCTGCAGCCAAGGTGGGTCAAACAAGGTAAAAAGTACAGAAATATCTGAGAGTCTGTAAACCTGCACAGGCTAGCAAAGGTTAGCAACATCAGAAAGTAGCAGAATCATAACAGAATTGCACCACAATGGAAAGGAGATCTAGCCAAAATCCTGACATTGATCGCTGATGTGACATGTTCCGTCCTGTAGCGCCCTACCCTTCCTATAAGAACTCCCCTTAGGCTAGTTCATTCAAAGGAGAATCTAGAGATTTCAGGATGGAAGGAGAGTCTTCCCGTGTTATGAAGAGGAGCAGGCATAGCGGCGAGATCAGGCGACTCTCTGACCTCAAGGGTCATCTGAGTGGGACGATCATGTCGCATATGGTAAGCTGATTCTTTTTAAATTTCTCCACGTGAGCCTTCTTCTTACTTCCTTCATTTCTTCTTCTTTCTTTTCTCTTCCAGCCATATCCACTCTTCCCAGGCCCGAGGAAGTTTTCCAAACTGCCATGGCTTTCAAAGCTAACTTACAACATCTCCATCGGCATGAGGGCCATACTCTCGAAGTGGCATCTGCAGGGGCTCCTTATTCACGCCAAACACTACGAGAAGATTCGTATGGACTGGGCGGCTATGGGCGCACTAGTGGAGATCTGGCATCCCCAGACCCACACTTTTATCTTCCCGACCTTCGAGGTGACCATCCTCCTCGAGGAGGTGGAACTTCTGCTCGGATTGAAGAAATTCAAGAGTGACGGGAAGGTGAAGGCTATGCGGATGCTGACACGGGGGACTTCCGAAAGCGTCCTTGGAAGCTTCATGCCGCCCGACGCAGCCCGAAAGGTTCGTACTCAAAAGGGAATTGATTTGCAAAAGCTCGCGGAATGGGTCATGGAGGCCTTGAGAGGGTTACCAGATGATGACTATTTGGAGGGAATCATGAAAGGGTTCACCATTTGTCTGGCGGGTGCTATCTTGTTTCCTTATACCAACAACATGGTGGAGGAAGACCAACTGAGTGCTATCTGCAGGATCTGGCGTGGAAAGAGGGTGGGACCCGCTGTCCTTGCCTACCTATATAGTGGCCTTACTGTCTCGAGCATGGGTAAGCCTCCTTTTGGTTGCGCACTTGTCTTGAATTGCTGGCTTGATTTGCACTTCAAATTCGACCACCGCGAGGGAATGCCAACTGCTTCGAAGCTCTTCCAACAAAGCCCTCTTCATCACAGAGCCGACGTGTTAGGCTTCGGTGGTACTGTAGTGAACCGCGTTCCGTGGCTGAAGAAACGTGAAGACTGGCGATCTCACTTCCGCACCGTGACACAAGGCTTCTTCACTTGCGCACCGGCATGTTTGCTTTCGCTTGATCTCCTCATGAGGCCTTCTCCCGAAGTTGATCTTCAATTGATCGGCGCGACCGAGTTTGTCCTTTACAACGCGCATCGGTGCTGTCTCCAGATCGGCATTCCACGTCATTCGTTCCCACTACCGACTGGCATCGTCCCTTTGAAGAAGAGGGAGTTGGGCACGGAGGTGGATGCGAGGGAAGCGAAAGCCATTAAAGCTCCCTGGAAGACAAGTGTTGCGGGAAAGGCCTTAGCGCACGTGGGGGAAGAATGTGAGCTGTGGAGAACTTATGTGACCGAACTGGGGAAGTTAAGGCCTAAGGCGCCTAAACCCCTAATGTAGCGTATTCTGCTTCTCTAATGGAATAAAATCTGGCATGGATGTTTTGGACCCCCGTCCCCTTAATTATTATTATCTTTTTTGGTGGTTTTTCTTTTTCTTTGTGTTTTTTCTTTTGTTTGGATTATATATATACTCTTATCTTTTTTTTATTTTATTATATTTTTTTTAAATTTTTATTATGGGGGCGTCCAGGGGCCTGGACGCCCCTAATTTTTTATTTATAGTTTTTTTTTGTTTTGGGGGCGTCCAGGGTCCTGGACGCCCCTAATTTTTTATTTTTTATTTTTTTTTTGGTTTTTTGTTTTGGGGGCGTTTAGGCGCTTGGACGCCCCTACGTTTTTGAATTTTGAAAAAAATAAAAAAAAGGTGGGGGCGTCCAAGCGCCTGGACGCCCCAAATAAAGTGGATTCTATATATATGGGGGGGCCTCCCCCCTTTGCTCATTTACTGTTCATTCAAACGACCCAGTCAATCCAGACGACCCATTCTTAGTCCCAATGGAGCAAGGAGGCCCAAGCCAGGGTGGAGAGAAGCGCAAACGACGGGCTCGTCATCCGAGGAGGCTGAGGGACGATGCCGAGGAGGCTGCTGCGGCGGAGGAGATTGTCGAGGAGGAGGAGGCTCCTCCTTTGGCCGTGGAGGCTGCAATGGATGCTGGCGACGCGGGAGAGGACGAGCACGATCCGGTAAGCTCTTCGGAACTTCAATCTGTTGGTTTAATAGGCTGGATAGGCGGACGAGAGGCCATGCGGTGAGGACCGGTGAGTGAGGGATGGAGGCGTCCAGGGGCCTGGACGCCTCCACATTTTCTTTTTTCTTTTTATTTATTTATTCATCTACATAAAATAATAAAATAGGATTTAAAAATAAGGAGGCGTCTAGGACGTAGGACGCCTCCAAAATAATATATCTATTTTTTATTTATTTGTTTTTGATTCTGGGTTTTTCTAAAAATAAAATGAAGAAAATAAAAAGGAGGCGTCCAAGGAGTTGGACGCCTCCAAAAAAAACATAAATACTTTTTAAAAAAAAATAAAAATAAAATAACTAAGTAGCATATACAATGTTATTGTTTATTACTATCCATGATGCTGATGTGTTCTTTTGTTGGTTTTGTGGTGTGCAGGGCGTGATGAAGGGCTGGATCAGCTGGTCCCTAGTGGTGGCAGCATACCGTGGGCTGCCAGACTTTCAGAGGGCGCGTGTGGACGGCATGGGCTTCGGAGCTTTCCTTAGGATCGAGCCCTTCCGACTCGACCTTCCTCTTATCCAGGCATTGAGGGAGCGGTGGCACGCGCCGAGCCGGGCGTTTCTGATGCCCTGGGGACACATGGTGCCGACACTAGAGGACGTGGCTCGGATCACCGGGCTACGAGTTGACGGAGAGGCGGTGAGCGGGGTCACCTACCCCGACTACCGAGAGAGTGTCCTGGACCTGCTGTGGTTAGAGACGAGCGTGACGGACAGGGACAGCAGGGTAGTCGGCCGAGTGGAGATCATGGAGGCGCTCGGATTCGTCGACCCGCGCCAGCGGGTTAGCGAGACTGGAGCGGAGTTTCTGGCACGACTGGAGGGAGATGCCCGTGCAGCTTTCACCCAGGACCCGAGCGAGCGGGAGTTGGTGGACCTAGACCTCCGGAGGTTTCTTTTCTTCTTCCTGGGCCACCTTCTGCTGGGGACGAAGGGGGATGGCATCCACTGCTGTTTCCTCGGGATCCTGGCAGATCTGGACAGAGTGGGACACTACGCGTGGGGAGCGGCTCTACTTGCCCATTTGATTGCTGATCTCTCCCAGACTTCGGAGAAGGAGACGACAGTCAGTGGCTTCGCACCTTTTCTCCAGGTAAACATTTTATTTATGCATTCCCATAGTTAAATATGCAATTATTGTACTAATGATGTATGATGGATGCAGGTGTGGAGCTATTACTATTTTCCGATGGGGAGGGCTAGGCATGGGAACAGGAGGGCCGTGCCTCTGGCGCGGCGGTGGAGGCCGGTCGTGGTAGCGGCACCACACAGCTACCAGCTAGCGTCACTTCGTCGGGAGCTGAGCGAGTATCCCGAGGCCATGGTATGATGCGTATGATTTTTTGTGTTTTCTTATGTGACTGAATGGCAACTAATATGATGCATGTATGATGATGTAGGTGGTGTGGAGACCCTACCTGGGCATGGGCGACGCTGGCCAGCCTTGGGTTGTAGCGGGTCTTCCTCGTTTCAGGCGGGACGTGTGGGTCCATTGCCTGAACGAGATCGAGCCGCTTCGGCTGAGGCTGGTTATGAGGACGTTGGGGCTAGCCCAGGAGTCGGTTGATGTAGATGAGCCGGCCCGCATCGGGTGGAAGACCAAGGGGAAGGCGAAGATTGTGGACTGGCGTACGCGCTTCCCAGCACAGTACCAGGACTGGCAGCAGGGCGGGGTCCCAGTGGTGTCCCATGTACAGGACAGTACTGATTACCTGAGACGGTACCGGGCTACGTACGGGGACCGCCTCTTCCTTGGTGGTATGGCAGGGGTAAGTGAAATGAAAATGCTTCACCCTTCTATATGTATATGCTTGTGGCACTAACTTATGTGTAATGCAGGATGCTCGTGACAACATGATTGCTGACCTGCGGGCCCAGCTGGCAGACGACAGGCGGCAGTTAGTGGCCATCCGACAGGAGTTGGGGATCCTGGTGAGTCTATGCAATGCATTTTTTTTGTGACCTGGATTTTTGATGCTTAACCTTTGACCGACGTTTGCCCCGTGTTTCAGCGGGCCCACCAGACAGCGGCAGCCGGGATGGCTGGTGGAGCGGGTTCCAGTTCGCGGGGCCCTCCTCCAGAGATTTCTACTCTTCAGGAGCAGCTGGCCTACGCGGTGGCCCGCGCTGAGGAGGCCGAGCGTGACCGCGAGGCTCGAGTGAGTGTCTGCCTATCCTCGACTCTCCTTCTGGCTGCTCTCCTTCTATCACTGTTCTCTTACGGTGCACGCGTGCTTTGACAGGTGGCCGAGATTCGGGAGGCCCTGGCCCGCGCTGTTCGTGCTGAGTAGGAGCGTGATGCCTGGGTGGCAGAGCGTGACGCCCGGATTGCGGAGCTAGAGGAGGAGCGGCGACGGGAGGCTGAGGAGCTTCCTCGCGACGTAGTGGATCTGCGGATCGCCCTCGAGCTGTCGAGGAGAGAGGCGATGAGGGAGAGAGAGGAGAGGGAGAGGGATAGGGAGAGCGTGGAGAGAGAGAGGGAGAGGGATAGGGAGACCCTAGAGAGAGAGAGGGAGTACAGGATGGCAGAGGGACATCGAGATTGGAACGAGAGGAGAGCTCTGGTGGCCCTGGTGTCGGAGCTCCGGCTGAGTCTTGGCATGGCGGAGGGGAGACTTCGGGAGAGTGAGGAGCGGTATCAGAGGGCGAAGGAGCGCTGGGCGCGACTTCGTCAGTCCGGTTCCTTTTCTGTGGGCAGCTTTCTAGTTTCTTCGGCCGAGGAGCGTCGCCGCACCTTGGAGGCCGACATGGTGCCACCTGGAGAGGCGAGCACGGCCTCTCAGGGTTCGCAGAGGTCGCAGAGGCCCCCTAGGGATCCCCGTCAGAGGAGGGAGGAGAGAGATGACCAGGAGGGTGATGGTGAGAGTTAGAGAGTTGCTTGTACACTCCACCCTCCTTACTTCATGATGTACTTTCAGCTATTATATGAAATGAAAATGACTTTCTTGTGTTGTGTGTACTTTTCTCTCTCCCACACTTTCTTCTTTGCACTGAGTTGTCCTTCGAGGCACGCTCCACGAGACCTTGCCCTGAACAGTGGGGAACTACGCTTTTCACGGGGGGATTCTGTTTCCTTTCTCCCCTTTTTGGGCGCGTCCAGGCGCGAGGACGCGTCTTAATCCTTGAATTCAAATTTAAAGCGTCGGGTGGCCTTTCTTCTCCGTGCCTTACCCACAAACGAGCCCGCCTTCCGCCGAAACTCGCTTGTCCCCCTTTTCGTCTCCTTCCTCTCTTGATCGATGGGGTTCGGTGGTCTAGACCACGGCGAAGGTGGAGAGGGACGCGGGACCCCTCGGCTAAGGAGGGACACGCAAGAGCACGGAACGGCGTCCATGGAGGAGGAAGGGCCGCTTCGGGCCCCCGAGGGACCCGAGGGGCCCGATGGCGCGGAAGGAGGTGAACACGGCTCGGTGAGTGCTTGGTTTTCCCCCTCTTTGATCCATTTTGAGTTTTGAAGCAAGCCGTGCGAGGGGGGAAAGGGTTCGACGAGTGTTGTACTCAAATGATGGACGCGTCCTAGACAGGGGACGCGTTCTTTGTTATGATGCGAAGTCCTTCTTTATTGGTGCAGGACATGGCGAGGACCCTGGGCCTGACCGATGAGTGGGCGACTGCAGACGAGCCGAGCCGCGTCAGGAAGGGGAGTCGCGACAAGGCGAAGCTTGAAGATTGGCGCATACGTCTCCCTGGGTAGCAAGGGAGCGTACTGGTGCAGGATAGTGTCGACTTCCTGTGACGGTAGAGAGAGAGTTATGCGGGGCTTCCCCAAGCCGGGGATACGCGCGACGTCGACGGGTCGCGTGCCCAATTAGCCGAGGTCAGGCGGCAGCTGGCCGCCACTCAACAGGAACTGTCGCTCTTGGTAAGCTAAGTGCTGCATTTTCTATTTTTAAATGTGGAGCTTAGCTGACGGCTGTTGTTTGTTCGTTCCAGCGTGCCCAGCAGACAGCGATGGTGGGAGTGACTGGCGGCGCATCTTCCAGTTCCTCGGCCCCTTTTCTTGAGATTGCCTCCCTTCGGGAGCAACTTGCTGGTGCGGTGGCTCGGGCTGCCCGGGCGGAAGAGGAGCGTGATGCCTAGGTGGTGACTGTAGCAGAGCTGCGACATCGCGGTGAGGAGAGACCTTCTCCAGACATCCTGGAGTTAAGGGTTCTTCTGCAGATGATGAGGAGAGAGGCAGAGAGAGAGAAAGCTGAGAGAAGGTCCGAGTGACAGTGGGATCAGACCGAGAGGAGGGCCTTCGAGGCCCAAGTGAGGGAGCTCCAGCTGGGCCTTCAGGCCGTCGTGCAGAGGCTAGGAGGGATGGAGACGCGCTACGAGAGAGCGCGAGAGTTCGGGGAGCGACTGCGCCAGTCTGGTCGCTTTGCCGCTAGTGGCTTCTTTGCCACGCCAGGGGAGGAGCAGCGAGTCATTGCTGTGGAGCCGGCGCCATGAGACGAGGCGGGTGCTACTGCACGGGGATCCCGGAGGCTTCTGAGGGACCCTCACCTCAGGGGAGAGGAGAGGGACGCCTAGAGGGACGAGCATGAAAATAATGGCAAGAGTTGGTGAGCTAGTGGACCCCCACCTCTCTATGATTGTAGTGTTTATGACAGCTTATGTAGAATTATGAATGGTGTGATTTGATTTTCTGCTGCTTGTTTGTTCTCTTGCGCGTTCCTTCTTCCCTACACTTCTTCTCCTTTGCACTGTTCCCATGTGATAGGTCTGTCGAGACTCCACCTCAAGCGGAGAATCGCATCTTGTTGTGACCATTTTCCATGGGAATCTGCCGTCGAAGTCAATAATGATGGCCCTAGTCCCTTTTCCCGGATGTTGTGTCAAGTTTTGCGGACGTCCTCCAAAACATGAAAGGGTATCCCTAGACAACATAGGGGGCTAGTCGTCATATTCTTCGTCCAATCAATCACCCTGTGCGAGCGGTGAAGTGACACACGGGACCGCATGGTAGGTGCCTCATTGCGAGGGCTATCATTAAAGGTGATGGAGGCAATCTTGGCCTGCACTCCTTCCATTTCTATAAATTCTTGTCCCTTTTATCCTCCCAGGTATATCGAGAGCTAACTCGAGGAGCACAAGTTCTCACGGGAGAGGAGGAGTTTAAAATTCCTAGAGTTGGATGGAGGGCGAATCTTCCCACTCCTCGAAAAGAAGCAGGTCCAGTGGTAGTAATTCCAGGAGACTTTCGGACCTCGAAGGGCACTTCAGCGAAAGGGCCCAATCACAACTCGTAAGCTGAGCTTTCCTGCCCTTTTCTCATTCTTTCTCCTTCCTTTCTTTCTGACCAAACCTCCTCTCCATTTCTTATGCATGCACAGAGTGTGATGAAATCACACATTTCATGGGAGTTAGCAGTGGCCGCATACAGGGGTCTCCCGAATTTTCAGAAGGCCAGGCTAGACGTGATGGGATTTGGCACCTTTCTTCGGATCGAGCTGATCCAGCTCGACCTGGTCCTGATCCAAGCCTTGTGTGAGAGATGAGACCCAGTGAGTCGGGCATTCCTGATGCCTTGGGGGCACATGGTGCCCAGCCTGGAAGATGTGGTCCAAATTACGAGCCTCAAGGTGGATGGCGAGGCAGTGACCGGAGTCACTTACGCGGACTACCGAGAAGGTGCCCAGAAGTTACTGGGTTTGGACCTAGATGGTCGGAAAAACAGGTCGGTAGCTAGGGCGTCCCTCATGGATGCATTAGGGCTCACCAACACTCGTCGGCGGGACGACGAATCCTCAGAAGAGTTCATGGAAAGGATGGAAATAGGATGCCGTGCCGTGTACTGCACAGATTTCGGCAACTGGGAAAGATGCAACATAGATTTGAGGAGATTTCTCCTCTTCCTTTTGGGGAGATTGGTACTGAGCTCGAAAGGGGATGGTATCCAATGTCACTTCCTGGAGCTGCTGTCAGACCTTAAAAGAGTAGGATACTATGCCTGGGGAGCTGCCATACTGGCACACTTGTTTGCAGGCCTGTTCCAAGAAGCGGATCGTGAGATGGCTGTGAGTGGTTTCACACCATTCATCCAGGTATTTTTGGTTTTGCTTGTTTTGTATATATTTTGGTGTGTTTTTGCAAGGTACTGATGACCTGCGCCGAGCAGCTATGGAGCTATTATTACCTCCCCATGGGGAGAGCTCGACATTGGCGACCCGCGATGGTGCCGCTAGCCAGGCGGTGGGAACCCATCATGAGTGCGGCACCCCTAACCTACTAACTGATGGTGCTAAGGCGGGAGCTACAGGAGTTCCCTGCAACGATGGTAAACTGGAGACCCTACTCAGACATGGTCGATGCCGACCAGCCGTGGGTTCTAACAAGTCATGCCCGGTTTGGACGGGAACTGTGGATGCACTGCCTCAATAAAATCGAGAAGCTTCGGCTACGATTAGTTATGAGGACTTTAGGACTGGCTCAGGAATGGGTGGATACGGCTGCGCCACCTCGTGTCGGGAGAAAGACGCGAGGACCGGTGACCTGCATTGACTGGCGCGTGCGGTTCCCTGAACAGTATGAAGACTGGCAACGGGGTGGCACGATTGTAGAATCGCAGGCACGGGATAGCGAGGATTACCTGCGTCTATACAAGACAAGGTACACAGAGCGGTTCCAACCCCGGGATATTTGTGGAGGTAGGTTTCCCTTTTTCTCTTTCTTCTTTCTCCTTTTTTGGTTTTCTGGTGGAAATGCTGACTCGTATGGTTGCAGGATATCCGTGATATGATGATAGCGACTTTACGAACTCGCTTGGCAGAGATGGAGCAACGGTTGGGCGATGCCGGCGGAGCTACGAGCGTCTTGGTAGGTGTACGGTGCGTTCCTAATTAAAACCCCAGATTTCAGATGTTGGCTGCTAATTCACGCGGTCGTAGCATGCCCAGATTGGCGCGGCTTCCCCAGCGATGGGAGTAGGTGGTGCCTCTTCCAGCTTGTGGATTCCCACCTCAGAACTTGACTTGTTTCATGAGCAACTTGCTCATGCCACGCAGCGTGCCGCGGAGGTAGAAGGGATGCTCTCTATACAGGTAAGAGTCTCAGTGTTGAGTTCTCTTTGTTTTACGCCTTATCGCGTATCTGAGATGGTACACTCGGCAGGAAAAGGAGACGGAAGAAGCGCTTGCCCAAGCTGCGTAGAAGGAGGCTAGGATAGCAGAACTGGAGAGGGAACTGCGGCGTCATCCTGATGACGACTCCTCTAGGGATGCCGTGGAACTGAGGATCACTCTCCAGTTGGAGAGGGAAGACCGCGAGAGAGAACGTGTAGAGAAAGAAAGAGACGCAGAGAGAGAAAGAGCCAACAGATTGACTGAAAGGGAGGAACGAAGGGCCATGGAGGCCCAACTATTCGAACTCTGAATCAGCCTTGGTCTTGCTGAACAGTGGCTGAGAGATGGTGAGGAGCGCTATCGAAGAGCACGAGAGCGTGGCTTTCGTGTTGGTAGCTTCTCTGCTGCTTCCGTGGATCAACGCCGGGATGTGGGAATAGGAAGGGGAGTACAGAGCGGTAGGAGTACCGCTTTTCGTAGTTGGGTAGCACCTTTGAGAGCGTTTTGCCCGGAGAGTAGTGGGACGAGTAATGCAGAGAGAGAGGGCGGAACTTGATGTAATTTTTTTTAGTTTTTGGAATAAAATACAATGTTCGGTTTGTTTGGTTTTCACCTTTGCTTCTGTTGCCTGAATCCCTGCACACATCACTGAAACAAACAAATCAGAATTTCTGTTCTGACTTGGCCCCTTGCTCAATAAGCAAATGGTCACTGTGACTGTCCTTGATAACTGGTCAAGGGGCCAAGCCTTTATTTAACGAAGGCAAGGGAAAGATGCGGTGATGATAAATGCGACAGGAAAGCACATGAATACAAGCGGTATTAAAAGTGAGATGCTGCACACAAATGCAATCATGCAAAATTGATTTGTTTTCTTTTTTATATTTGGTATTTTTTGTTTTATCATAAAAAAGATTTTTTGTTTGCAAATATGTACATTTTCTCTTTTTCCCTTTTTTGTTATTTTTATCATTTCAATTTTTTTTGTTGCTAACGCCCGGCAAGCACCCACATGGCACCTAACCTACGTGAGAACAGGGGTTTCTTACTAACCTCCCAGGTATCCTAAGTGCACATCTAGGTTGATTTGGGCCTCTAGACCTCTCGAATGATGATCCCGCCGGCTAAGACTTACCCTGATGACAATACCGTCATGCCATGCTTAGGCTCCCAGTCGCTTCCGACCACAGGGATTCACCCAAAAGGTGTTTGAGGTAAGAGATTTCCCGACCCGGGTCTGTTTCCTCACAACTCTAGATGGTATATGATGGAACACCCTGGAACCCTAACGACCAACCGCGCGACGCTGACCCGGAATCAGACGCCGTCGCACCCATAGGTGACGCGCTTGCATTGGCCTAAGCCCAAGATTAAGCAAGAAGACATCAAGGTGGTAAACAGGGCTCTTGACCAGCCAGAAACACGGAGACTCCTTCGCAGGGATAGCTTTTGCTTTTCAAAGAAGGCAACCAAATGTGTATATTAAAATAAGGTCGCAGACCCTGGGCAGTTTTCACCCTTCAGAAACTCCATCGAACCTTCATCTTTAGAGGGAGAAGGAAGAGCGTGGGGGATAAACCTCCTGAGAGGATCGGCAAAACCGTTAACCCGGTGAGCGAATAAGGGCCCATTAACTCTTTCCTTTCGGACAACTTCGGACCAAATCTCGAGCATTTACATTCCATAGCCCCCGCCCTTTTTGTGGATTCAAACTTTTGCTTTGAGGGGTTCCATTTATCGCATCAGGCACGGTCACGACCAGGCTTTTCTCTTGATTTTGATTTTGTATTTCTTTTTGTGAGGGAGATATAGTCGTTTGACGTTTGTGGGCTCCCTTTTCGTATACCTACGGGGACACTGCCCTCTTCTCGTGCTCTGATCGATGCTCGAGGAAATGGATCCTACTCTTGCCTTTGGGGTTTGAGTTTCGGTTTCTCATGCTCAGCGTTTTAAGGGCGCCGACTGTCTCATTTGGTCGAAGAGAAAAGAATAAAGATTACAGCTTCCGGAGATCTTCTGGGTGGGGCCCCACCGTAGGTGATGCTACCGACTTTTTTTTTTGAATAAAATACATAAGTGAGCACATGTTAGCTTCCTTCGAGCGAGCATAGGCCGACGTGGCCGGACAATGATCTCCACGGTTCTGGCAAACCAAGACCCGGTGCCTACCAAGCCTTAATGGGCCCTATCCTAACATGAAGGTTAGATGCAGGGACTTGACTACATGGTGACCACCAGGCATCGGCATTTTGAATTTTCCATATTTTTAGTGGTTTTTGATATTTCTTTGTTTTTGATGTTTTTTATCTTTTCATCATTTTTTTTGTTTGTTTTGTGCTAAGGGTAGTATTTCTTAAGATTAAGCCCATTCCAAGGGTGGGATAACTCGGTCCCTTCGGCGTTGACTAGCTTGTAGGCGTTGCCAGGGTACACGGCTTGAATTACAAATGGTCCTTCCCAATTGGGTTGGAGCTTAGAACGCGGCCCTCCAGGTTTGACAAAAATTCTTTTTACAACCATCTCACCGACTTTGAATTTTCTCTCAACGACTTTCTTTTGGTAAAAGCGAGCGAGTCTATTTTGATCCACACGTTCGTGTTCGACAGCGGCCAGTCGCTTCTCATCCAAGAGTTCCAACTGGGCGAGGAGTGAATTACGACGATCGTCGAGGGGAAATTCCTCGTCCAATTGTACCCTGAGAGAAGGGATCAGAGTCTCGTACGGGACTACCGCTTCCATACCATAAGTAAGGGCAAATGGAGTCTGCCCGGTGGGGGTACGGATTGAAGTGCGATAGGCCCATAGAGCTTTGATAAGCTTTTCTGGCCAGTCTAAAAACTTACTAGACTCGCAGGTTTTTTTGATGATTTTGAGCAATGTTTTATTGGTGGCCTCCGCTTGGCCGTTACCTTGTGGGTAATAAGGCGATGAATGATGCAATGCAATTGCGTACCTTTTGCAGAGGTCCTGTAGGTCCTGAGAAATGAACTGTGGCCCATTGTCGGTGACGATCGTGCTTGGGACGCCGAATCTGGCGAGGATGTTCTTCGTGATGAACTTGCAGACTGTTGACGCCTTGATTTCTGTGTAAGCTTCGGCTTCGGCCCATTTGGTGAAGTATTCCGTCGCAGTAAGGATGAAAGATTTCTGCTTGATGAGGGAATTGGGATCACCTAGGGGACCAATGATGTCGAATGCCCACATGGAGAAAGGCCACGGGGAGGATATTGGATGAAGTGAGGAAGATGGTGAATGGATTTTATCGGCGTGAAGTTGACACTTGACACACCTACGGACATAGATAGCACAATCCTCTTCCATAGTGGGCCAATAAAAACCTTGGCGAATGATCTTCTTGGCGAGCATCTGACTATTCACGTGGCCACCGCACACACCCGAGTGCGTCTCCTCTACACATTTCCAAACCTCATCGTCACCAAGACATCTTAACAGAATACCAGTAAGGCTCCTCCTATAGAGTAGACCTCCAACCAATGTATATTTCTGAGCCACCCTTCTTATGGCTTTCTTGTCCTCTGTGGTGGCCCCTTCAGGATAAGACTGATCTTGGCAGTATTTGACGATTTCATAGAACCATGGTTTCTCTTCATCAGCCAGTTCTTCTTCGGCCTCTGCCAACATGATTTCCCTCTTCTCAAGGATATCTTCCTGCAGGATCTTCCTTGCCATCCTGTCTTTGATGTTTACGTAGGAAGCATCATCGATTGCAGGGGCGTGAAGTTTGTTGATGGAAATGGACACAAACCATCTTCCTAGAGGGAACCTTATGGATGATGCTAATGAGGCGAGGGCATCGGCGAGAATATTCTGATGACGAGGGACATGAACAAAGATCAGTTTGGTGAACAGTTTGGCAAAGGCAGCAATGAGTTCTTGGTATGGCTTGAGTTTGGGATCGCGAGTGCGATATTTAGTGAGCACCTGGCGAAGAATGAGTTGACTATCACCTACGACTCGCAACTCAGTGATACGAAAAGAATGAGCGAGTTCTAGGCCAGCTAGAAGAGCTTCATATTCGGCTATATTGTTGGTAACTGAAAATTTGAGCTGGTATGCCAATGAGAATGTGAGGCCTTCAGGCGACAGGAGGGCGACGTCGATTCCTCTCCCTTGAGAATTCAGAGCTCCATCAAAATATAGTGTCCACATTGGCTCATCTGATTGGTTGACGGACATTAGTTCCTCATCTGGAAACTCTGATTGGACGGGATTGAACTTGGGAAGAGGATGGTGAGCGAGATGCTCGGCTATGGCATAGCCTTTAATCGCCTTTTGCTGGATGTAGGTGATATCGAACTGAGAGAGAAAACTTTGCCAGTGTGCTAGCCTATCCGTAAGGACGGCTTTCTCCAGAAGGAATTTGATAGGATTCATTCGAGCAATCAAGTGGACCTCATGAGCCAAGAAGTAGTGCTTCAATTTCTGCACTACCCAAACGAGGGCAGCACAGGTTTTCTCCATGACGGTGTACTTTTGCTCACAGGGATTGAGAAGTTTGGATAAGTAATAGGTTGCCCGTTCCTTGCCTTCTTCATCAGCTTGTGCGAGGACGGCTCCCACGGAGTCATCCAAGACTGAGAGGTAAAGGATCAGAGGTTTTTCTGGTTTGGGTGGAATGAGAACGGGTGGACTAGCCAGATATTCCTTCAACCCTTCAAAAGTTTTCTGACATTTAGAATTCCAATGGAATTCTACTCCTGGCTTGGTCAACTCGTAGAGAGGTCTACACCTTTGTGAATGTTGGGACACAAACCGACGAATAAACTGTAACCTCCCGATTAAACCTCGGACTTCCCTCAAATTCTTGGGAGGCGGCATATCCCTGATGGCCTTAGCTTTGTCGGGATCTATCTCGATCCCTCTTTTGCTCACAATGAACCCCAGCAATTTACCTGACGACACACCAAACACACACTTCTTCGGGTTCATTTTCAATTGGAACTCCCTTGACCTCTGCAAGACCTTAGCTAAAACTTCTGGATGCTCCATCCTGGTCCTTGATTTCACCAACAAGTCATCCACATACACTTCCAGGTATATGTGCATCATGTCATGAAATATGGCCATCATAGCTCTTTGGTAAGTAGCTCCAGCATTCTTTAACCCAAACGGCATGACCACGTAACAATATGTTCCCCAAGGGGTAGTGAATGACGTCTTTTCCTGATCTTCTTCTGCCAAACGAATTTGATTGTATCCTGAAAATCCATCCATGAATGAGAGGGTTTCATATCCTGCCGTGTTATCGATCAACACATCAATGTGAGGCAAGGGAAAATCGTCCTTTGGACACGCGCGGTTAAGGTCCCGGAAGTCGATGCAAATCCTGACTTTCCCATCTTTCTTCATGACCGGGACAATGTTCGCCACCCATTGAGGATAAAGGACGACTCTAATGAACCTGGCTTTGTGGAGCTTATCGACCTCTTCTTTAATTTTCAAAGTCATCTGAGGGTGGAAACGCCTTAACCTTTGTTTTACCGAGACGGACTCTGGTTTTAGGGTTAAACGATGTTCGACCAAGGTTGAATCTAGACCCGGCATATCCTCGTAGCTCCATGTAAACATGTCCTTATATTCCTTGAGAACCTCAATTAATGCCTCTTCTTCAGAGGGTGGTAGGTTGTCACTTATGAGGATGATCCTAGGGTCTTCCTCAGTTCCCAAGTTGACTTCTTTGGTGGATTCTTCTACGGCGGTTGACGGCTCTTCGAATCTCCTCATTCCACTTGCGTATGCGCCTGCCGCATCCTCATATTCTTCACCCTCATCTTCAGTGGGGCATTCTTCATCCGTGATCTCGTAAACTCTATATCCTTCATCAAATACACAGTCGCCCTCACATTCTATTTCCGGTAGCTGGATGGGATTTTCTAACAACTGGGGGATGGCAAGAAGGGCCTGACACCTGGCGGCCAAATCCAGAAGGAATCGACGGGGGATCTGCCTACCCTTGGATTTCTTCCTAGGTACTACCCTTGGCCTATCATTCCTAGATTGACTGACAATATTTACAGAAGAAGAGGAAGATGAAGAGGATGGTGTAGAATGTACAGGAGAAGACCCCTCAGAGGAGGGGTACAAAAGTCGCTCATCGGACCTTGGACGGGTGGTCCGCAGGGCGGTACGCACCCGTGGGAGATGTAGGAGGTTTCCTCAACGAAGATGTGTTGTTGGGGAGTTTGAAAATTGACGTTTTTTTTTTCATTTTCATTTTGAATGACAAAGCAGTGAAAAGAGATTGGAGGAGAGAGAAAAGTGGTTATGGCTAGAGGATTGTGAGGCTCATAGAGCAGATCATGGTTGAAGACCTGGCGCGGGTTGAAAAGCCCGCGTAGGTATGTAAGCAAAGAAGGGGACCTGGGAAGATCATCAGACAACTGTCTGACCCAGGAAGAAAATATCAGCAAAGGCTGAGACGAGTGGATGGAGAAGATGGCGGCTAATGAGTCGTCGACGGCAATGTTGAGGACGGATGAAGATCCGTCGATGACAGGGTCCTTCTGGCAAGGACGAGGATAGTTTGGAACATTGGCAAGAGTGGTAATATTCTCTGGTGTTCCGGAGATCAATGGTGGTCCTTCAAGCTGCGGAGATGAGAACATCCTTTCCAGTGCAACAGAAATGTTCCGTATGTCGAACCATTTGATCCACTCGCATTCTGGATCTTTGATCTTGCCTCTTTTAGTGATCCTCGGATATTTTTCAGCCAAATATACAGCATGTGATCCCCCATGTGCTTCTCGTGGGTGATCTCCCATCTGAACAACGGGCCCTCTGTTGAAGTGGTTTGATAGAGTCCATGTGAGGGGCTTCCAATCCGCCTTGAACGGTCCTTTTAAGCCTAGGCCAAACCTGCGGTTCGGCCTAATTTCCTTTGGCGGTTTGAGCCTACCCTGTAACTGTGCGCCCAGACCTTTACCCTGTTGGTAGCCGATGTTCCTCATAATCTCCCACCCTTTGGAGTGAAAAGGGAGATATGATGTTGCGGTTTTCCTGACCGGCTCCTTTGGTGCTAGTGGAACGTGAGATGAATCACGTACGTCCAGTAGTGACAATATGGGTCGATGAGACGGCCAAACAGAGGGCAGAGAGGTGTTGATAGCATCCACTGTGTGAAGGACAGGTGTACTGATCACTTTAATAATTCTCCCATTGTAAGGAAACTTCAGGCACTGATGGTTGGTGGAAGGCACAACGTCCATGGCTTCGATGTAAGGGCGACCCAGTATAGCCTTGAATGTGGGGTCCATGTCGAGGACATGGAATTCTGTGGGAATTGACATGGGGCCTAGTTCTGCCTTCAGAATAATCATCCCCTGCGGCGGCCTTTTGCTATTCTCATAAGCGGTGACTGTGATCGAGGAAGGTCTTATTTGTTCCTCGTCGACCCCACACAACTGAAGAGTGCTCATGGAGATCACATTTATGGACGCACCCGTGTCCACAAGACACGGGTTTATGGATACCCCATTAATTTTTATTGAAATGCACAGTGCATATTTTCGAGCCTCCTTGGGAGTGAGCTCGTAGTTGTGGAACATGATGGCCGGTTGTGTGTCCGTTGGGGTCAGGACGGTCGAAATCTTCTCCACAGGGAGGTCTTCATTAACCATGACTTTTTGAAGATATTCCATCAAGGCCGCCTGGTGGGATGTAGATCTTTGAAGTAGCTCCAAGATGGAGATCCGAGCAGGCGTCTTGTCCAAGTGTTTCAATAGATCATACTATCTTCCAGGGATAGCTCTTTCTGATTGTTCTCCATCATCCTTCTCTGGCTGAGATTGCTCAAGATTCTGACTGTTGTGGGGGAAAATCCTGTGGAAAATCCTTCCACTCCGGAGCACCATTGCCTGCGGCTTTTGTACCTCTGTGGGGGTAGCAGTGGGTTTTAACAGAGGTTTGAGGGGTAGTGGTGGAGGAATGGTTGATGAAGCAGGGGTGATGACGGGAGCAGGGATTCTGATGAGGGGTTTGTTAGGTAGAGGCATGGCGGAGGTAGAGGGGATATCGCGCAGATTATGAAGGATAAGGGGTCTGGAAGGTGGAGGTGGAGACGAAGTAGAAGTGGGTAGGGCTTGAAGCGAGCAATGATTTTGAGGTGGGTGATGGTTAATGAGTGGTTTTGAAGGCATTAGTGGTGATACTGTGGAGAAAGACGGGGTTATGTATGGTTGGCGGATGATAAGGGGTTTAGAAGGCGTAGGGGTAAATGTGGTAGAGGTGTATGATAAAGTGGGGGAGTGGGAGAAGATGAGAGGGTGTGAAGGCGTAGTGGAGAGTGTCGGTTGATAGGGGATCGGGGTACGGATGAGAGGGCGTAATGGTAGTGGAAATGGTGAAGGTGATACTGACGCGGGTTGATGAGAGAGAGGTGCTACCCGGGCAAGGCAAGGGTGTTGCGTGATGATAGGATTGGCGGTAGAAAGAATGGAGGTACTTTCCTGGTGCCACACCTGCTCTCTCCCGACTTCCGGGAAGGAGGAGATGGGGTTAACCTGATGATTGGGCTGTTGGTGCTCCGGTAATGGATTCTGGATTATGCCCATGTCGGGCTGTTGTTGTGGGGCATGCTGAAGCTGTTGTTGTTGTGGTGGTTGCTATTGCTGCTGCTGTGGCCTATGAGGAGGTCTCCTAGCCTTGAGAGCCGCGACGTATCGTCTCATTTCATCCCAATCTATTTGATGTTCAACATTCATATCGTGGATGTAATCTTTAAAATGGAAGCGGTAATCTAATGTGTGTCCTGGCTGCCTGTGGTAGACGTAGTATTTGGAGGTATCAACATTCGGGGGCCACACGGGCCTTTCTCTGGGTAGGGCGAGTTGGTTTGATGCCATGAGGGCATTAAAAATGTCTGCTAAGGTTTCTGGCAATGGTGGATAGTAGGCTCTCTTGGGACCGACCGGCCTCCTTTGTTGCTATTGGGGACCATAGTTCCCCGGGGGTGGAACTTGGTTGTACTGAAGTGGTGGTTGTTGTTGCTGAGGTTGTGGTTGCTGGGGTTGACGTAATGGAGGCATATTATCCTGGGGTGGATTATTTTGGGGTGGAGGACGAAGAGGGAAAGGACCTGGTTGGAGGGGAAGTCGGGGCATTTGTGGAGGCCTTGGGTTGACTGCATAGTTGGCATTGTTGACCGCACCCACTTGCTCATTTGTCACGACCCCTTCTGTGGCTCCGCCCGGGACACCAGCGCCTGTCTTTCTGACCACTTTGGGCTTCGGTGACTCAAACATGTTCATAATGGGGGAGTCTTTTTACTGGGTTTGGATGTACCGGGCCCTTTCATAGAGTTCCTCCATTATAGTAAGTTTATTCAAGGCCGGGACGTGTCTGAACTGTGGGTTTGCATTAGACACAATCATCTTCACTTGTTCGGGCTCGGAGAGGGTATCCCTTATTCTTTTCGCCAGAGACCTCCATCTATCAGCATAGCGGACAAAATCCTCATCGGGCTTCATCTTTTCGGCCACTAGGTCAGTAATGGAGAGTGAGGGACCGACCCTATCCCTATATTTCTGCAAGAACCTTCTCTGGACTATTTCAAAGTTCTCGGCCTCGCGGGGCTCCAAAGAATAGAACCATTCTAGCGCGGGACCATCCAATGATCTCCGAAAGAGGTATGCCAGGGACCTCTGATCGTTCTGCCAATAGGAGGATTCATACATGAAATCCTTGAGGTGAATGAAGGGGTTGCCGGTACCATTGTATCTGCGGTACGTGGGCATTTCGGAGGGAGGAAGATGAATGACGGGAAGGATTGGCAAAGCAACCTCCGGGGTGGCTTTCACGTCTACCATTCTTCTCAGATTTTGAAACTGCTCCTCCATACGATTGAACCTATTGAGGAGCGATTGGGCAAGCTCCTCTGGAGGTGAAGGTGGCACTTGCCACTGGGGGAGAAATTGTCTCCCGGAGACTTGAGGGGGGAACCCTGAATGAGAGGGAGCTGTCGGACCGCCGACAGTTGGCCCTGGCTGAAGCGGTATGTGGGGAACAACGGGAGTTTGAGATTGTGACGGGAACTGGAATGAGGGTGGTTGTTGGCTCGCTTGTCCTTGAAGCGAGGGAGACTGGATGGCTTGCGCCAATGAAGGAGATGGAATGGCCTGCACGGACTCTTGGAGAGGTGCGATGGCCGGAGTTGATTCCTGGGGCGTGGGGAAATAGATTTCCCCTTCAGAATGGCCCGGAAGGCCCGGAGCTGTGCAGAGGTAAGCTCCGTGTTGGCGAGGATGCCCAATAAGGAAGAGATATCCTGTGGTGGGGACGTGTCCCCGGCAATAACCTGCACCTCATGCGAGGGCTCATGAGAAGGACCCGAGTCCATAGCATAGACTCGTGGGTCGGCTGACAAACCACGACTAGGGTGGTTCTCCTCAAAAGACTCGTGAGCCATGCTCACAGTTTTCCCAGAATGCAAAAACATACACTAGCAAGCAGGTAGCAGAGATTATCAAACAAGTGGATGCCTTTACGCCTTTTTTTTGTGTTTTGATTTTGATGATTTTTTGTGTGTTTTTGGCGAGATCCGAAGTTCACACAAAATAGGGACCCTAGTTTATTTTTGTTTCACCACCATGTCAGCTAGGGTCTCTTGTCTCACTACGAATGGGATGACTAACTCTGGGGAACTTCAATGGTACAACCAGCCCAATGAACGAAGAGGAGATTCTTCGATGTCGGGGACTTACGGAGGTCCCAGTGGAGGAGATTCTAGTCCGTTGAGAGGAATTCTCAAACGGAGAGTCCTTCCTTCACCGGGAAAGGGTGATCCTTAGAAAAAATGAAAAAGGATATAAAAAGAGGGATGGATGTATGCAATGGAATGCTGACAGAGATATAGAGTAAGAAAACAACAGAATAACAAACATATAATGAACACCCAATGATGGGGACATCAGCGACAACCAGCTCACTTTGTGTTTGCATTTATGTCCTTTTGTATTTGTATGTACGCCCTTGTGATATATGCGTACACAATAGTAGGTCTTAGTGGGTTTATTTGCAAAAGGCCATTGGGTTTCTTTGCAAATATGCTTGTAGGCCCTGCAGGGGCCCCCTCCCTCCTCCTTATTGGTCCACATGGACTCTTGGGTCCAAGGTGGCTGGTCCATGGTCCAAATTTGGACTTGGACCATGAATTAAATAAAGAAGACAATTCCAAATTGTCCTCTTTAAGGGGGGGGAGGGCGGACCTATTAGTTTATTTGGGTTTAATGTGGTGTTCACACCACATCTCAACCCTCCATTCTTCAACCCTTGATCCAAGGGCTCATATTAGATTAGAACCCTTTCATATAAATACTTGTATTTTCTTATGGAAAGAATTAATGAAGAAGAAATTAGCATTTTGCCTCCTTGAAGTTTGTGCCCCTCTCCCCTCTCTCCCTGGTGTTCTTCCACCTCCAGCCCAGTTATAGAGTGAGATCCCTCCCCTCTTGATCCCCTCCAACTTCTGAAGCAGCTCCGGTGATCGCTGCCGCCGCCGTCTCGCCGTCGACGCGTCTTCACCAACGAATTCGGTTTTCTGTCCACTCTGGACAGACCTCTCTTCTCCGAATTGTCTCTCTCTCTTCCCTCATCTTCTGAAGCTCCAATTTTCAGGGTTGGTTCCCCTCTTGAACCCTTACCTCCACAAAAAATTTCAGGCAAAAATTCGTCCTTTAGATATTTTTAGATTTTCGTCCAAGTTCAAATTTCAGTTCTGTCCAGGTTCTGTCTACTGTTCAACAGTTCTGAGTCTACCTTGTTCGACCCATGTTTTGAATTTTGTTGGGGCTCTAAAAATTACTGAGACTTCTGTCCACATATGTCTACCACCATGAATTTTCTTAATTTTTGATAAGGTCTCTAGGTATTTTTCAAAATTCGTACCAGTTCCTGTGAGCAATTTTTCCACAGTGTCCCAGATCCGACCCAGGTCCACTCAAAAAATCCCATAAAATCCATTTCCTATCCAAATCAAAAACCAAAAATAGTCCCGGTTTTCTATCTCAGAGATCTTCAACTTTTCGGAAGAACTTATCTCCATATTCCAAGGTCCTCCCACCGGTCAACGGTGATTTTCAGAGAAGTCAGAACCTGCCCCTGCAGTTCTGGCCTGTTTACAGCAAGGGTGTAAATTCCATAAGTCAGATATACGTATCTGATTATTTTTTCTGAAGGCCCCTACGTCGAAGTATTTGGAGTCCTCTTTCCAACGGCGCCGAGCTCGTTGCATTCCAACGACGGGGTTGATCACAGCAGCCGATCTCGCCGGACAGCGCGTGAGAAGACAGCAAGTGCAGACTTGTGGCCGGTTTCCCGCGAGCGTCGTCCGAGGGCCGCCCGGCGTCCGGCGGTCGTTCCAGCAACTCGCCATCCTAGGGGAGCGCTTCCCAAGTGTACCCACACCAGAGGAGGCATCAGGTCCCACACGACCCCTCCGGTCCACACGTGGGCCCCACTAGCACGAGTACGCGCGAAGCCGAAGCCGTGCCCGGAAACCGCCCGTCAACCCGGAATTGGTCCTCCCGGGTCCCCTTGTGTCGCCCGTTACCTCCCTGCGTGGAGTGGGCTTACTTGTATTGCTGTAATCTTAATGTATTAAGTTCCCGGGAGTACGAGTTTCGGCCGGGTGCCATCTTCGCCACGCCGAGCGCGTGGAGGTATCGTATTCGCTCCTTGCTTGGCATTCCACTTATTTCTATATATGCTTGTTTATGCCGCTGCTAGAGAGCATGTGTAGGGTTACCTAGCTCGCTTTTAATTTATCATATCACTGCTGCGAGTGAGAGAGTGACCGTCCCGTGACCCGATCCGGGCACAACTGAGAGCCGACCACCCTAGCTCACTGCCGGTTGTTCAACCGCGCACATCCGACGCTTCCCTCGCTAAGGGACGACCGCTAGCTTATCGTGTCCATGGTCCCGTCCCGCATCAATTTGGTATCAGAGCGAGTTTGAGTCTAGGGTGTCAAAAAGTAAAAAAAAAAAAGAGTGTCATTTACGTCTAGTCATTAGTCGGTCTAAGTCATGTTTAGGATCATCATATTTTTAAAACAACAAAAAGAGTCATTTTTGGGTCGCATACATCCCTTTACTCGGTATATAAAAAGGTGTTGTCCGACCGTTAGGTTACGCCTATCGGGAAGGCCGCACACTTGTGCGAGTGACCTTCGGGTCAATTATCTCCGCCGCGTACCGAGTTTTGGTTAAGTCTAGGCGCATCATTTTGCATTAGTGTGTTTTGCTTTAGTCGGTGTCCTCTAGTCGGTGTGTTTGCATGCCCACTCGTCGGGGTACTCAGTACTCACCCCCACCCCCACCTATGGCCAACCCACGGGATACCTCGGGAGACTTCCACTCCCTACAAGAGGCGATGATGGCCATTATGGCTAGGTTGGACCAATCCGATGCTAACTTTCGGACCTTCTCCGAGAATATGGATGGTCGCCTTAGGGCCATGGAGGGACGCATGGAAAACTCCGATAGGTCGGTCCAAGACCTCGTTGGGCGGTTAGATAGGATGTCACACGGGGACCCTCCTGGGGCAGCCCAAGGTCCACCCGCACCTCCTCCCGCGGGGGCCCAAGTCCCACCCGCTCCCATGGCCCAAGTCCAGGCCGCTCCCTCGGCCCAAAACCAGCCACCACTGGTTCCTCCACCCGCCCCTCCTCGGGTTCCCCAACTACCACACCGTGACCTTGGTCTCGAGGACTATGGGTCCGACAATGCCTACGAGGGGTATGGTCAACGCCGTCGTGGTTTTCAGCCACAACGAGATGAGGATGATGATCGGGTCCTTAAGACCGTGCGGGCGGATCCTCCCGCTTTTTACGGGTCTTTGGATCCGAAAGTCTACCTAGATTGGGAGTTTGGCATGGACCGTTATTTTGAATGGTATGATATGTCGGAGCGTCGAAGGGTCCGATTTGCCACCATGAAACTCATGGGGCAGGCACAAACCTATTGGAAGAATGTGGAGAGCCTGCTACTTCAGCGGCTAGAACCCCCGATTGACACATGGGCCGAGATGAAGAATAAACTTCGGCAAAAGTACCTTCCTCCCACATACCGCCAGCGACTCATCGATAGATGGCAAAGTCTTAGCCAGGGAGACCGGTCTGTCTCCGAATACATCGCGGAGTTTGATGAGTACTTTCTACGATGTGGTGTCACGGAGGAGAGTACCATGCCCGTGTCCCGCTTTCAACGTGGTTTGCGGCCACACTACCAGTATGAGCTTTTCCGCCGCAATGCCAAGACGTTGGAAGAGGCATATCAGGTTGCTCTCGAGATGGAGCAATTTGAGGGAGAGTTCGAGTCTAGCCATCGGTTGGGCCCCACCCCTCTCCGTAGTACCGAGCCCCGTCACTCTATAGGCCCACATCAGCGGCCTCCCATGGCTCGACCTCAGGAGCCCACCCGTCAGGAACACTTCGCTCCACGGCCTCGCCCTCCTCCACCCCGGGATCTATTTCCATCCCAACCACCGGCACCCTTTGCCCGTCCCCCAGCTCCTATAGCCCGTCCTCTGGCACCGGCACCCCCGCCACTCTTGTCCAAGGCACCTACACCTCCCCCATTGTTGCCTACACCCCCTACCTGGCGGGATGATAAGGGTAAGGCCCCTCTTATCGGGGAGAGTAGTCGATCGCGAATACAATGTTTCCACTGTCACGAGTACGGCCACATTGCTAGTGAGTGTCCCGCTCGCACCACCCTAGCCTTAGGTGTTGGAGGCTCCGCACCTCCCGAGCTTGAGCATGTCGATTACGAGGCCGACGAGGCACTGGCCGATGAATACTATGCCATGGGGGAAGAGCTGGGCGACCCTTCTGCCGCCCAGGATGTCGCCACCTAGTGGGTTTGATGCTACCACCTTAGTCTAGAGTCGTGCATGAGTCAGTGTGCTTTCTTTGTGTGGTTTGTTTGTGTGGTGATTTTGAGTCGATTGTTTGCATGGTTTGCATTCGTGTGTCAGTGCATGGTGAGTCTGCATGTGTCTTGTGCAAGCTCGTGTCGTTCCCGAATGAGTGTGAAGCGAGTCGATTCACTTGACGAGTATGGGATCGGTTTACTTCTATACCCGGATCAGTCACCTATAGGGACTCAGCAGTGATTCCTAGTGAGTCTTTGAGCTGTTTCCTTCCGTTGAGAGTGCCTCTTCGGAGTGACCACCTTTGGCCATAGCAGTGCGCATATCGAGTATATGTGGAATGAGCAGGTGCCGATCACTTGGAGTGGAGCATACCCGCGCTACTTGGCACGGTGACGGATCCGCCGGAGACCTGAGCAGCCGCACCCTTTACTCGACGGGGTCGAGTTCCTCCCACCCGGGGAGAATTGATGGGGACATCAGCGACAACCAGCTCACTTTGTGTTTGCATTTATGTCCTTTTGTATTTGTATGTACGCCCTTGTGATATATGCGTACACAATAGTAGGTCTTAGTGGGTTTATTTGCAAAAGGCCATTGGGTTTCTTTGCAAATATGCTTGTAGGCCCTGCAGGGGCCCCCTCCCTCCTCCTTATTGGTCCACATGGACTCTTGGGTCCAAGGTGGCTGGTCCATGGTCCAAATTTGGACTTGGACCATGAATTAAATAAAGAAGACAATTCCAAATTGTCCTCTTTAAGGGGGGGGGAGGGCGGACCTATTAGTTTATTTGGGTTTAATGTGGTGTTCACACCACATCTCAACCCTCCATTCTTCAACCCTTGATCTAAGGGCTCATATTAGATTAGAACCCTTTCATATAAATACTTGTATTTTCTTATGGAAAGAATTAATGAAGAAGAAATTAGCATTTTGCCTCCTTGAAGTTTGTGCCCCTCTCCCCTCTCTCCCTGGTGTTCTTCCACCTCCAGCCCAGTTATAGAGTGAGATCCCTCCCCTCTTGATCCCCTCCAACTTCTGAAGCAGCTCCGGTGATCGCTGCCGCCGCCGTCTCGCCGCCGACGCGTCTTCACCAACGAATTCGGTTTTCTGTCTACTCTGGACAGACCTCTCTTCTCCGAATTGTCTCTCTCTCTTCCCTCATCTTCTGAAGCTCCAATTTTCAGGGTTGGTTCCCCTCTTGAACCCTTACCTCCACAAAAACTTTCAGGCAAAAATTCGTCCTTTAGATATTTTTAGATTTTCGTCCAAGTTCAAATTTCAGTTCTGTCCAGGTTCTGTCTACTGTTCAACAGTTCTGAGTCTACCTTGTTCGACCCATGTTTTGAATTTTGTTGGGGCTCTAAAAATTACTGAGACTTCTGTCCACATATGTCTACCACCATGAATTTTCTTAATTTTTGATAAGGTCTCTAGGTATTTTTCAAAATTCGTACCAGTTCCTGTGAGCAATTTTTCCACAGTGTCCCAGATCCGACCCAGGTCCACTCAAAAAATCCCATAAAATCCATTTCCTATCCAAATCAAAAACCAAAAATAGTCCCGGTTTTCTATCTCAGAGATATTCAACTTTTCGGAAGAACTTATCTCCATATTCCAAGGTCCTCCCACCGGTCAACGGTGATTTTCAGAGAAGTCAGAACCTGCCCCTGCAGTTCTGGCCTGTTTACAGCAAGGGTGTAAATTCCATAAGTCAGATATACGTATCTGATTATTTTTTCTGAAGGCCCCTACGTCGAAGTATTTGGAGTCCTCTTTCCAACGGCGCCGAGCTCGTTGCATTCCAACGACGGGGTTGATCACAGCAGCCGATCTCGCCGGACAGCGCGTGAGAAGACAGCAAGTGCAGACTTGTGGCCGGTTTCCCGCGAGCGTCGTCCGAGGGCCGCCCGGCGTCCGGCGGTCGTTCCAGCAACTCGCCATCCTAGGGGAGCGCTTCCCAAGTGTACCCACACCAGAGGAGGCATCAGGTCCCACACGACCCCTCCGGTCCACACGTGGGCCCCACTAGCACGAGTACGCGCGAAGCCGAAGCCGTGCCCGGAAACCGCCCGTCAACCCGGAATTGGTCCTCCTGGGTCCCCTTGTGTCGCCCGTTACCTCCCTGCGTGGAGTGGGCTTACTTGTATTGCTGTAATCTTAATGTATTAAGTTCCCGGGAGTACGAGTTTCGGCCGGGTGCCATCTTCGCCACGCCGAGCGCGTGGAGGTATCGTATTCGCTCCTTGCTTGGCATTCCACTTATTTCTATATATGCTTGTTTATGCCGCTGCTAGAGAGTATGTGTAGGGTTACCTAGCTCGCTTTTAATTTATCATATCACTGCTGCGAGTGAGAGAGTGACCGTCCCGTGACCCGATCCGGGCACAACTGAGAGCCGACCACCCTAGCTCACTGCCGATTGTTCAACCGCGCACATCCGACGCTTCCCTCGCTAAGGGACGACCGCTAGCTTATCGTGTCCGTGGTCCCGTCCCGCATCACCCAACCAATCACAACTGACAGTGCTGCCGTGAGCACAATGGGGGCGCGCGAGGGCGCCAAGGTGGAGAGGCACGGACGGTGCCGAACTTGCAAGGGTAGCCAAAAGGAAGCAGTAGAGGTCCCACCGTGATCGCCAATCTGTGAGCGACGTCACGCGGTTCGGGGAAGCGGAGAAGACGCGGAGCGCGCAGGCTCTTCTTTTGTTTGCTGCAACACAGAAATAAGAGAAAAGAGAAGGGGCCACCATGGGAGATTGCTCCGGCGGGGCGAGCGGGACAAATGTAATATAGCAAGATATGGGGGTTAAACGGCCATAGCGGGAAGTGACTCGCCGCGGCCTCGGGGGGACGGGAATGGTGCAGAAATTAAATAGCAAGAATTGAAACGGCCATTGGGGAAGTGACTCGCCGCGGCCTCGAGAATATGAATAGATAAGAATATAACATATAAGAACGGGAATTTAAACGGCCATTGGGGAAGTGACTCGCCGCGGCCTCGAGAATATGAGCAGAATATAACAGAATATATAGAGAATATAAGAACGAAAATTTAAACGGCCATTGGGGAAGTGACTCGCCGCGGCCTCGAGAATATGAATAGATAAGAATATAACATATAAGAACGGGAATTTAAACGGCCATTGGGGAAGTGACTCGCCGCGGCCTCGAGAATATGAGCAGAATATAACAGAATATAAAGAGAATATAAGAACGAAAATTTAAACGGCCATTGGGGAAGTGACTCGCCGCGGCCTCGAGAACAAGATGTGATTGCCAGGGGCCAAAAGACCCCAAAATAAAGAAAGTGATCGCGCCTACCTCAAGAGCGGGAGATGGCGGGTTGCTTCTTCCTCCCCCTTCGGCCGGCCGACGGAGAGGGCTTTCCTTGGTTACCCTTGCAAAACAGTAGACAATAAACGAACGAAATTAGAAAATGGCAGTGTAGTAACAATTCCTTGCAATAAAAGTAATGAGATCGTGACCAGACACACACCTGGTTGGTGTGGTTTTAAACCCCTCTCGTACTCGAGTAGGAGGAAAATGCGATGATGAATGCAAGAAGTATGCAAGAGACGGCGCCCTTATGTAGGGAGATAGAGGATGCAGTATGATGAATGTAAAGAACTATGGAGAAAAAGGGGAAGAAAAGGCTTATTGGATGAGCCGAGGGTGAGATTCGGCGGAGCTCCGGTAGCGTAGGGACGACGTGGAAGCGCGGTGGATGAAGGTAGCCTTCCTCTCGCGAGCCTGGACACCCGAGAAGCCGGTAGAACCTCCACCTACAAAAGACCCCACGGGTTAGAAATGACTCCGGTAGCCTCTGGGCTCCGGCAGCCTATCGGATCTCTTAGAAGCTCCTCCAGAACTGAGGGGGTGGGCCTCTATTTATAGGGCTCCGGAGGGTGGAGGCGTCCAGGACCCTGGACACCTCCATCAGGGCAAAAAAGATATTTTATTCTATTTTTATTTATTTTTTCAGAATATTTTTGTGGAGGCGTCCAGGGCCCCGGACGCCTCCAACAGGTCCACCGAACCCCACCGACGGTCGCACGCGATTTGGCACAATGCGTGGTTTTGTGAGCGGCGCCTCGTGATTCAGAAATGGGCGCGTCCAGCTGGCTGGACGTCTCCATAATTTGACTTTTTTCACACACGATAAACCGTCGTTCGGTGGGCGGCGCCCGTGAGGGAGTTGATGGAGGCGTCTAGGGGCCTAGACGCCTCCATAAATATATTATTTTTATTTTTGTGTTTTGTTTTTATGCCAAAGCTGTCATTTTAATTTTTTATACTTGTTTTTATGGAGGCGTCCAGGGGTCTGGACGCCTCCATTAATATATTATTTTTTATTTTATTTTAGGCTTGTGAAAAATAAATTAAAAGAATGGGGGCGTCCAGGGGCCTGGACGCCCCCATAAAGACCCACCCGGGTCCTCAGTTCAGGCGTTGGCGGCTGCCCGGCAGACACCCTTCCTGGTTTCGGAACCTCCTGATGCGTCTGACTGGTGTTGATGCCGTCCGAATGCCGTGACGAGACGATTCCGGATGCCGAAAAGGGCGGAAGAAGACTCAAGAAAAGGAAGCACTCAAGTGATTCAAAATGTGTAAGCCGTCGCGGGGCGTTGTATAGTGATATGAGACTTTCTCAGGAGACGTCAAGAATAGCGTGTCTACAGCGTGCCCCCTACCTGTCGTGGCTCGAAGACTCCCAGGAGCCTCCCGACCCTCGGGAAGCGCGAAGATTGAAATACCAAGCTCGGTGATTCGTCACTCTGGATGGCGCACTCTACCGGAGATCCTTCTCCGGCCCTCTTTTGAAGTGCCTCGGTATCGATGAAGCCGACCGAGCGATCGAAGAAGTTCACGAAGGTCTGTGCGGAGCGCATTTGGGGGGAAGGTCGCTCGCCAAGATCTTGCTACGGCAAGGTTATTGGTGGCCCACCCTACAGCGTGACTGGTCGGCCTACACACAACGTTGTGACCGCTGCCAGTGATTCGACCACTTGGTCCATCAGCCAGCAAGGGAGCTTATCACCCTAGCCGAGCCTTATCCTTTTGCTCGCTGGAAAATCGACATCCTCGGGCCATTCCTGGTGCGGACACCCGAGCATTTGAGCGGCGTGATACGCCGAGCCACCGGTACCGCACACGGAGCACGACTCGAGTCACCTCAGCGTCCATCTGGCTCGGAGACAGCATGGAGACTCCGCCTTGAGCCTCCCCATTTATCATATTTAGTTAGACTTTATGTGTGTGTAATTTGTGTTTATTTCGTTGTATTCGGTTTGCTATTTTGATTGTAAGAGGGGCTTATGTGCAATTTGGACCTCGTGGGCACCACGGGCCCCCCAGGCCCCATCCCATTGAGCCACCTCAGCCTAGGGTCCCATGTGGGGTCAGTCAACCTTCCACATGGAGGCTTCTAGAAGGGTGGGCCAAGTGGGGGACAAGTGGCTTGAAAAGTCCACATTTTGGCCACCCACCCCACCTACCATGTCAAGCTTGTTCCCTCTAGTCAATGGTGCGCCCCTCCCCTTGTTTTTTTATTGTAAATTTTGTGTGTTGATCACACTCAATCCCAGCCATCTATTCCCCTCCCCTAGATCCTACGGTTGTGGATGGATGTGAGATGTAACCTATTTAAGCTTGTATTTTCCATTTTGGAAGAATTAATGCCATTTTGAACTTGAAAATTGTTGGACCATGGCCTAGGCCGCCCCCTTCCTCTTTCCATTTCCCCCTTGGATGCTGTGAAGGCTTCCATTCTGAGGTGTGACTCCTCGTGTATCGGTTCCGATGATCGCCGCGGCCGCCACGAGCCGCTACCGCACCGCCATCGCCATCAACAGAGTTCTGCCTGCGTAGGACCACAGCAGCTTGCTCGAAATTCACAGGTCTTCCCCGAGCTCATTTGGCTACCAAATTTGGAGGAGTTGTTCCTGGGATGTTCTTCTCCACCCACAAAAATCAGGCCAGCATTCAGATCACGTTTCCTATTTTTTGATTTTCGTCCACTCTTCCATTTCGGTTCTGCCAGAGTTCTGTCCAGATTCACCTCCGTCCTGAGTTTCATGTCTTAGATCCACTTTTTGATTTTTGTTAGTTCCCCCAATTTTACTGGGGGTTCCATCCATCCACCCCTTCATCCACAATGTTTCTCAATTTTTGATTCGCCCATCTCATATTTTCTAAAAATCGTTCTCAGACCCATCTAATGTTCTGTCCACTTGTTCCCAGATCCGACCATCAGTCACCCCAAAAATTATAACAAATCGCAGACACCTCCAAATCACATTCTAAAAATAGTCCCCGTTCCGTGGTTTGATTACCTACAACTTTTAAGATGAGCTCGAAGTCTGAATCCAATTGTACATAGGCGGTCAAGGGCTATTTATAGGAAACTGATATGCTGATCTGAGATTTCGGGAGCTGTGGAGCAGAGAATTGAAAAATAGTTAATGCCCAGGTCCGCGCAGGTTCAGAAGAGAACACTGACCCTAGATTGAAGGATTTCGAATCCTCTTTCCAACGGCGCTAGTTTCGTCGCATTCTGGCGACGGGGTTGATCGCAGCGGTCATTTTCGCCGGAGCGCACGCTGCTAAAACAGCAACATCAGCTCGTGGACAGCATCCTCTCCACTTGGGAACCGGGGCACCCGGCCTCCGGTGAGTGTCGCCGGCTGACCGCCGTCCAGGGAAGCGTGCTGCCAGGGGTCCCCATTACAGTGGGACCCACCCCGCCAGACCCGGAGGATAGGACAGCGTGTGGGACCCACAGCCCATTGATTGCGCCGTTCGGAAGGCACGAGAACGCGGAGTTCGGCGCGTCGAGACGACATCAAGATGCTGCCCGTCAACCTGATTTGCGTGATCCCCGGGCCCCACATGTGACCTTTTACCTCCCTGCGTGGAGTGGGTCAAATCTCTTTGTACCGCTGTGAATTATGTTAACCGGGGGTCCGTCAGTCAGCCGGGGTGTCTTCGCCACGCCGGGTGCATGGAGGTAAAGGTCTTAACTCCTTGGCGTTACATTTCTTAGCTAGTATATGGTCTTAGGCCGCTGCCGAGCGTGTAGGTACTAGCCCGTGTGTTCATGTCACCACTGTGAGAGTGAGAGTGACCCGTCCCGCCACTCGATCCGAGTCCGGAAGTTGAGTCGGACTACCCTTGACCTCCGCCGGTTCCTTAACCGCGCACGGTCCGCGCTTTCCCTCGCTTGGGACGACGAGTGAGCTTCCACTTCTGTTAGCGACGTTTCGCCAGTAGGAGCTCGTAGTGTCGGGCTTAGTGTCTCCCTGGTGTGTGTTGCTGGTCGTGTCTTCATCTAGAGTCCGAGGGTGGCACCATATAGTGTCGTCTCCTTAGTCCGTCCCGCATCAATTCCCCATGGCCCAGGCCCAGAAGAAGTTCATTATCGTCGCCATCGACTACTTCACTAAGTGGATCGAGACCGAAGCCACTGCAAGGATCACCAAGATAGTCGTCTGGAATTTCATCTGGAAATCGATCAACTGTCGCTACGGCATCTCCCGGGTGATAGTGAGCGATAATGGTCGGTAATTTGATTCTCGGTATTTCCGAGACAGATGCGCCAACCTCAACATTCTCAATCACTTCACTTCGGTCGCCCACCCTCAGGCTAACGGGCTGGTCAAAAATGCTAATAAGACTATCTTAAAAGGCATCAAGACTAGGCTCATCAAAGCCAAGGGCAGCTGGCTCGAGGAATTGCCGAACGTACTTTGGTCGCACAGAACGACTCCCAGAGTGACAATCGGTGAAAGCCCCTTTCAGCTGGTGTACGGTACCGAGGCCGTGATCCCGTTGGAGATTGGCAACCCCTCCCTCCGAGTCATCTGCTTCTCGTCCGAGACAAACGACCAGAGACTGCAATCTCGACTTAGCAGATGAAATCCGGGAGATTGCCAGCATCAGAGAAACGGAATACCGACGCTGCCTCACTCGATACTACAACGCCAAAGTCCGAAACAGACACTTCCAGTCGGGAGACTTCATCCTCAGGAAAGCCGAAGCCTCTCGACCACTTGAGGCGGCGGGCAAGTTATCCCCTAACTGGGAAGTCCCCTACCGAGTGGTCGAGACGCTCGGAAAAGGAGCATACCGTCTATCTACGATGGAAGGAGAGCTCATCCCTCGGACCTGGAACGCAACTACATTACGCAAGTTCTACTTTTGAGTACTGAGTATTGTGCAAACGACCCCTAATTGGGAAGGCCCCTACCAAGTGGTCGAGACGCTCGGAAAAGGAGCATACCGTCTATCTATGATGGAAGGAGAGCTCATCCCTCAGACTTGGAACGTAACTACATTACGCAAGTTCTACTTCTGAGTATTGAGTATTGTGCAAATGACATGAGATAAAACAAAAAGCTCCTTTCTCTTTATTCAAACAACCCGTTTGTACATCAGGAAGGCCGAAGCCAATAGAATACATGTCAAAAAAGCAAAAGATCCATCTGGCGCCGTCGTATGAGCCCATCGCTCGGCTGACTCGGATGACCTTCCTGCGTCCAGCCACTGACTCTGCCTCATGTAGAAACTGGCTCGGATAAAGGATAGTTGACCCCGTTGGCTCGGGCAACTTGAGACAAAGGTGACAGAGGGATTAAGAAAGAGAAGGCTACATTCCAAGTTGAACTTGGAAGAGAAGGGGGAGAGAGAATGCATATGAAAGCATCTTCCCCGCCAAACTGCCAACTCTTTGGAAGAAAGAGAGTGCAGGCACCCTCCGAAGAGTGAAAGAAAGGAGGACCACAATAGAAGAGGGAAAAAGAGGCTGCAAGAAAGAAAAAGAAACCAGCAGAGCTGGATGAGGAGGCAAGGGAAGGCCCAGAAGGGATGGAGCCTAGTTGGCTTCCTCCTCCCATCCGTGAAGCAAGCAGGAAGGGACGGGCAGCAGGGATGTCTGATGCCCCCATCTGTCCTCCATCTCGCCCCCCTACAAGCGTCGCCGGAACTGACAAAGGGAAAATGGCATGCCTCCGCACATCGAACCCTTTTCAAGTCTGCCCGCCGGTCGTCAAATCCTCTTCAATTCTGGAGCAGCAAAAACTCTCTGCCCCCCATCGTCGGCAGCCTCGTCTTTCGGAACTTTCTCCATGCTCCGAATACAACGGCACAACGCTACGTGAAGAAGGATTGAGGAAAGACTGTCAGGGAAAACCCTAAGCGGTGGAGAGGAAGGGACGCCCTTCAGTCCTTTATAGGCAAAGGGAGGCTACTCGCCTTAAATGATTCTCTCCTCGAAAACACGCCAAAGGGATTTCTCCCTACGAACGGTCACCTCAAACTTCTCACCTTCCGCCCCAGCGGGATACACGAAGCGGCCAGGCATTCAAAGCATGAGAAAATAGAAAGACACCCTGTCAGAGGATCACCCAACCATTATGCGAGATTCACGCAGAAAGTATCGGCTCTTTCCAACCGCTGCAGATACGCTGAAAAAAATACGGCAATGGCGATATGGAACAGATAAGTCTTCATCACAATGCTACTGCCTTATTTATCTCTACACAAAAAAGGAAGTCTTTTTCTTTAAAAAGGAAAATGGTATACAAAAAGAATAAGCAAAATAGATACATTAGGCCTCTGGCCCACCTTGAAGACCGAAAGTAGAGGGCTCGAGCGGTCTGCCCCCGACAGCCTCGGCGACGGCCGACCCAGGCACCGACCCCACCGGCGTGGGAACTACCTCGGTTGCATGCCCTCCCGAGGCATCCGGAGTTGGTGACCCCTCGGATGATGAGCCCTCGGGATCCTCTTCATCCTGCGCCGAAACAGAGGAACTGGAGGATGACAAGTCCAAGTCATAACATTGACCAGACGGGAAGTCAACGACTCCGGACGCCTGCTCCACCGGTAGCCCTGCTGGAACCTCTTGCGGATGCCCCGGCAAAGTCCTAGCTCGTAGTAGGGGAGGGCAGCCTCCTTAAGGTCGAACCGGTAAGCCTCTAAGCTCTTGTATTGCTCGAGAGCCTCCGCCCCGGCCGCTCCCACCCTACCGGTGAGCTCGGTCTCCCTCTGCTCTGCCTCGGCTGCCTTCCGCTCGGCCTCAGCAGTCCACCCTTCGGCCACCGCCACCTGCTTCTCCTCCTCAGCTCGATCAGCCTCGGCCTCCCGCCGAAGACGCTCGGCTTCTTCCGCACGGTCTACTAACTCGGCACGCTCGGTCTCCCACCGGCCGTCCAGCTCAACGCGTGCTAAGTGCTCCTCTTCAAGAAGTCGACTCTTCCTCTTGAGCGATTCGCGGGCCTTGGCTAGCTACTCAGCTAGCGCCCGGGTCTCCACTTGGCTCGACCGTACCAGATCCCTGATTGAGGAAAGCTCCTGCCGAAGCCCGTCACGCTCCTCGATGAGCCGAGTCAACCTCCTGTCTGACCCACCGAGGGTCCAGGCCAGGTTCGCTCACTCCCACTCCGATCGAGCGTACACTTCTGCCAGAACCGCCCCCATCTGGGCCAGGGCCAAGCCGCCCTCCATAACCCCGATGAGAGCCATGGACGGGGAGTGCTGCCTACCTCCCCCCCTCACCCTCGCAGATATACCACGACATACCTGGTGCAGGCGGCCCGAGATACCCAGCCTCTCCAAGGCCGCCGGAACGGAGAACCCCCCATCGCTCGGTGCCCCACCGTATGGCCCGAATCGAGCCCCAACCTCGGTCGCCCCTCGCGCCCCAGCCAGATTTTCCTGCGGCCTCTCAACATCGACCGGCTCGACACTGGCATCACCACCTGAAATGCCAGCCTCGGCCGTGATTACAGCATCCCCAACCTCGGCCACGGCCCCCTCGGCTCTGGCCGAGGGGAGAGCCGGGTCGGCCCCGCTGCCAGTTGCAGGGGGGACCCTCGGCCCCCTCGGCCCTGGCCAAAGGAGGAACCGAGCCCGCATCGTCGCCGCCCGCAGGGGCAGCCCCGACCTCCTCGGCCCCCTCTAGCTCGGCTGGTGGGAGAGCCCGCCCGGTAGGGTAGGCCCCACCATGCCCGGCGGAGGGGTGAGCCGCGGTATGGTCACCTTCGATTGCGGGTACGACCCCGGCCTTCTTGGCCCGCTTTCTGGCCCTCGCAGCGGCCCGGATCATACCCTCCACAGGGTCCTTGTTCTTGGGTCCCCGCGGTCTAGAGGATTCGCCCTGGGCCACTCCCTTGCCCTTATCTTTGGTTCGGGAGCGACCCACGGGAGCAGTCGGTTCGTCGGCAGCCGATTCATCTCCAAGCTCGATTACCTCTGCGGCCTCCTTTAGAGGCTCCCGCCTGGTGTCTGCACGAAGAAGAAGACATGTTCAGAAAAAGAAAGATGACCCCCGCATCCAAAGGAAAATCTAAGTTGTGGCACCTGAGCCCGGCGGGTGCAGCCGCGTGAGAAGACACCGCTCGATATTCTCCGGTGTCACCAGTTCCTCGGTGGACTGGCGGTGCTTCAGTAAGATGGCTGCATACTTCTCCACGTTAGGGGGGAACTCGTCCTATCTAGGAGGGATATTAGAATGGAAATTGGGGATTACCAGGCACCTCCAGGTTTCCTCCACTGAACAAATCCCCACCTAGAAGAATTGGGTCTTGCACCCCTTATGCGAAGAATCCTTCACCGCCAAAGAGATACAACTCCTATTCCGCCTCGCCTGGATGAAATAGAAGCCCTTCCTAGCTGAAGGATGTGCTTTCAACTCAAAGAAATAGTGGAAGAGGTCCATGGAAAGAGGAACTCCGCACTGGCGGCAGAGAATACGGAAGGCGGAAAGGAGGAGATAAGAGTTGGCTACCAACTGAATGGGCGCCAACCGAAAAAAATCAAGAAGTTGAAGGACGAAAGGTTCGAAAGGAAGGCGGAATCCACCCTTCCACGACAGAAGAAACATACAGATGTGGCATGTACGAGAGTCCAGGCTCGTCTCGTATGGAGTAGCAGCGGCAAAACTGAACTTGTGGGGCAGGCGATACTGGTGCTCCAGCCTCCTCACATCCGCCTCCCCCAGTTCGCTGCAGTTGGGGACCGACGCCCTCGCCACCGGCTCGTCCTCCCACTCCTCAACACCTGGGCGCTGGCCCGCCATGGAGTCAGAAGAAGACTCTGAGGAAAGGCGGTCCCGAGACCCTGAAGATTCCGGGGGAGGAGGAAGCTACTGGACTGCCTCCGCGGTTATCTCCGCCAACTCCTCAAACACCGCTGCAAGCCTCTGCTCCTCCATCATGTCTTCACGGCGCATCAAAGAGCCCTAAGAACAAAAATGAGGGAGAGCCAAAACCCTAAAGAAGGAGGGAGTCTGGAATGGCAACAAGCGCCCAACGCCTATAAACCCACGCGAGAGGCGGCGCGTCGTTCCGACCTCCGAAGAAAAGGGGGCCCCTTCAGTTCAAATCCGTCAGGATCATCATTAACACGGGCTCAGGTGACCACGACACGTGGCTTCCTAACACCGCCAGATCTCCACCCACCTGAGCCACGCTGGTCTGAAACCCCAAACAGCTACTCGTCCGAGCTTACTAAAGCTCGGGAGTAGGAGGGGGACAAGTGGAGAGGGGTATTTCTATAGCCCAACTAAGAGCAGCCAAACTAGGCCCATCAGGACAGAACGAGGCTCAGCTCATCCAAGTGACAGCCCTCTAGGGCCCACTTCGGCAAAAAAACCCAATAAAGATCACTCGGGATCCTATCCTTCCTCGGCGGCCCTTAGGCTCGGGAGGCCCGAACGTCAGAACGGAGGAAGACCCACGCCCGAGCTATCCCTCCACCGGGATAAGGGCGAGCACTCCACGCCCACTTCGACCTGACAGCATCTGAGCTACGCCTATCACCCGGACATGGTTGGCACCTCTTATGCTCGGATCGACTAACAAGTGTTTATCCATGCAGCCGTTAAAAGCCCTTTATGAGCAGGAGTTTAGGGGGATAAGGGAGCCATGATCCCTCAAGGCCATGAAGAGCCCACGACGAGGATGTAACGATCCAATGATGAGGATGTAACGATCCCATGATGAGGACGTAACTCCCGCCTGAAACTCCTCATCTTATAGGACTCATCAGGGGCTATATAAACCAGGGACTCCCTCCGGCGGCAGGTAAGGCACATACAGGCCGAAAACTCCCTAAGTAGGAACCACTTCACCATCTTGGTGTTGGGGGATCTCGTGCACCTCTTTTTATCTCCCTCAATACCTTCCACCATTGCTCTACTGACTTAAGCATCGGAGGGTTTTCCCCAGGGAACCATCCCTGGGCCTCCTGATTCGTTTCCCTTTCTCTGCAGTTCACTATCCGGTGATCACCCTCCCAGCTCAGGACCAGCGCGAGATCACGCCCCTTCATCCCGAACGTCAAAATGGAGGAAGACCCACGCCCGAGCTATCCCTCCACCGGGATAAGGGCGAGCACTCCGCGCCCACTCCGACCTAACAGCATCCGAGCTACGCCTATCACCCGGACAGGGATGGCACCTCTTATGCTCGGATCGACTGACAAGTGTTTATCCATGCAACCGTTGAAAGCCCTTTATGAGCAGGAGTTTAGGGGGATAAGGGAGCCATGATCCCTCAAGGCCATGAAGAGCCCACGATGAGGACGTAACGATCCCACGATGAGGACGTAACGATCCCATGATGAGGACGTAACTCTCGCCTGAAACTCCTCAGCTTATGGGACTCATCAGGAGAGCTCGCTACATAAACAAGGGACTCCCTCCGGCGGCAGGTAAGGCACATATAGGCCTAAAAATCCCTGAGCAGGAACCACTTCACCATCTTGGTGTTGGGGGATCTCGTGCACCTCTTTTTATCTCCCTCAATACATTCCACCATTGCTCTACTGACTTAAGCATCAGAGGGTTTTCTCCAGGGAACCATCCCTGGGCCTCCTGATTCGTTTCCCTTTCTCTGCAGTTCACTATCCGGTGATCACCCTCCCAGCTCAGGACCAGCGCGAGATCACGCCCCTTCATCTAGCGCCGTCTGTGGGAAAATCGAGGAAGCTGCCGAACTGCCTCCGCGGTTATCTCCGCCAACTCCTCAAACGCCGCTGCAAGCCTCTGCTCCTCCGTCGTGTCCTCACGGCGCATCGAAGAGCACCAAGAACAAAAATGAGGGAGAGCCAAAACCCTAAAAAAAGAGGGAGTCTGGAATGGCAACAAGCGCCCAACGCCTATAAACCCACGCGAGAGGCGGCGCGTCATTCCGACCACCGAAGAAAAGGGGGCCCCTTCAGTTCAAATCTGTCAGGATCATCATTAACACGGGCCCAGGTGACCACGACACGTGGCTTCCTAACACCGCCAGATCTCCACCCATCTGAGCCACTCTGGTCCGAAACCCCAAACAGCTACTCGTCCGAGCTTACTAAAGCTCGGGAGTAGGAGGGGGACAAGTGGAGAGGGAGATTTCTGTAGCCCAACTAAGAGCAGCCAAACTTGGCCCATCAGGATCGAACGAGGCTCAGCTCATCCAAGTGACAGCCCTCTAGGGCCCACTTCGGTAAAAAATCCCAATAAAGATCACTCGAGATCCTATCCTTCCTCGGCGGCCCTTAGGCTCGGGAGGCCCAAACGTCAGAACGGAGGAAGACCCACGCCCGAGCTATCCCTCCACCGGGATAAGGGTGAGTGCTCCGTGCTCACTCCGACCTGACAGCATCTGAGCTACGCCTATCGCCCGGACAGGGTTGGCACCTCTTATGCTCGGATTGACTGACAAGTGTTTATCCATGCAACCGTTGAAAGCCCTTTATGAGCAGGAGTTTAGGGGGATAAGGGAGCCTTGATCCCTCAAGGCCATGAAGAGCCCACGATGAGGACGTAACGATCCCATGATTAGGACGTAACTCCCGCCTTAAACTCCTCAGCTTATGGGACTCACAGGGGAGCTCGATATATAAACCAGGGACTCCCTCCGACGGCAGGTAAGGCACATACAGGCCTAAAACTCCCTGAGCAGGAACCACTACATCATCTTTGTGTTGGGGGATCTCGTGCACCTCTTTTTATCTCCCTCAATACCTTCCACCATTACTCTACTGACTTAAGCATCAGAGGATTTTCTCCAGGGAACCATCCCTGGGCCTCTTCATTCATTTCCCTTTCTCTGTAGTTCACTATCCAGTGATCACCCTCCCAGCTCAGGACCAGCGCGAGATCACGCCCCTTCACAAGTGGAAGAAGAAACCTCACATGGTGGCCTTCACCTTACACCACCCTCTCTAGTTGGGGCCGAGCTTATCTTAGGAGAACCCCTTATTAGTTGGCTAAAGGAGAGCCCAATAAGAGAGATCACGGCCCACGATTTCCCTCTCATGGAGCAAAACCTTCCCATAGTGTCCTTCTTCTCCTATCACACCACCATCCAATCATCTTACCAAGTGGAAACCTTAGGGGATCTTCTTAAAGGCTTAGCTTGGCAAATGGAGTTGACCAGCATGTTGACAACAATGGACAACCAACCAAGGAGTCTTAACCTCCTACACCTATGTGTCGGGTCTATCACCTCAGTTTGCACTATTGGTTGCTACACTAGTGACCTCCTTCTATTTCTCCCCACACCCGATGAGCCCAACCTTCTTCTCAATTTGGAGCTTCTTATATCGGGTAGAAAGCCAAACCCTCCCCTCATGGCCGACCCACCCACCAAGAACTTCGGCCCAATTATTTCATTAGAGGAGGATGACCCACCACCATTTGGGGATCTTGAGGACATAAGGCCCTTGATCCCTTCCAATGGGAACCGTGGAACCCATGTGACCCAACCACCTTACCCACCGCCCCTTTCCTACCTTCACCCACCATGTTGGGCCAAGCTCACCTCATCCATAACCCATGTAACATCAAAGGAGCCATGACCTTAGTCAACACCCACTATCTATGCACATGGAAGTCACCTTTGGATAAGCATGCATGTGTGTAGGCTTACCACACCACTTGGCATGAACACTATGTTGGGTCTATTCATTCACATCACCCACATGTCAAGTAGGAAACAAGAGTGGTCCATATTCGGGTGTAATGATCCTCCTTCATTGATCATGGGTCATAGGCATAATAGGAGATTCATGGATGTCCGGGTCCCCCAGCATTTGTCACCCCCATACATGACCGGATCACTTATGGATGCCCCGGTCCTCCCCATTCCATCAAAGTCTTCTTAGCGTCAAAAAATGATTGGTCTACTTTTGGTTGCCCAGGTCCACCCATCACCCCTAGAATGTCAGCATTCACAAAATTACATGAAAATCTTAGCAAGCACATCAGTAAGGAAAATGAGATTTATAAAAGGTAAGTTGACTCCCAACGGCGTCACCAAAAATTCCATGTGGGTGACTTTGTGATGGTGAGGATGGAGAGGCTCTCCCTGGGAGCCATCTCCAAATTGAGGCCTCGTGGGGCTGGTCCCTTCCAGGTTCTGAGGCGCATTGGCACTAATGTCTATGAGTTAGATCTTCGAGGAGTATGGAGTGAGCCCCACATTCAACGTGGCCGACCTAGTGGATAAGGGTCCAGCGGTGGTACCTAGTGAGGATATTGAGCCCACTCCCATCATTGAGAGAGCACCCACCCGTGAGAAGAGTCCAGTAGCCAGGAGAGCCCAGCGTGAGCGAATTGAGCAAATATTGGATGAACATGTCACTGCCACAAGGAGCAAGGTGTATGAGCGAAATCTCGTCAGGTGGATGGATCGGTCTCGTTCGGAAGACTTGTGGGCGGTACCACTTCTACACCCTCCAAGGAGGGAAGGACTCTTACTCAACGGAGTCGAGTTCTCTGTACCCCGGGAGTATGATGGGGACATCACCTCCCGTGCCCACACTCACGGCTCATCTCCTCGCCCCGGAAGCGTCCGACATGGTCTAGTCATTTATCTTGAGCCATATGTTGTATTTCCTCAATTTTATTTGAGTCATACCATTGTAATTTTTCTTTTATTTGAGTCATGTACCTAGGTTAATGAGTCATCTACCTAAGTTAAGTGTTATAGGGTTGATTAGATTAGTTAATGGGCCCAATTCATTGGGCTAGGCCCAGGGGCGCCCCCTACCTCCTTGGTTATTTGTCACTATAGCAAGAGTCAGAGACTTTTTATAAAATGTGGGTTGCCTATATATAGGACCCCATTCCTCCCATTTGAATTCAATGAAAGAGTATTTGAATTTTCAAGTGTCCAATTTAAATCTTCTTCTTTTGGAGAGAATCCAATTGAGTGGGTGAGAAGCCCTTATCCCCCCTCCCTCTCTCTCCCTCTCTCTCTCTAAGGGATTCGCCCCATTCTCTCTCTCCTCCCCTCCCAACTACTTTCTCTCTTCTTCCCCCTCCATTAAAGATACTCCAACTCCCCACACCCCTCTCTTTACTCCACCCCAACCCCAAGAGACTCCCACCCAATCCTAGCTCCACCAAACAACTCCCAACTACCCACTTTGTAACACCCGGCAATTTTGTAGGCTAAACGGGAATAAGATAATATATATATATTTACGGTTCGAAAAGAAAAATGACCTATAGTGATATTCCTTTGAATAGTTAATAAGGTTGAATAAATAAGAATTTGAGTATATTATTCCTACAATAAATAAAAGGTTAGTTAAAATTTCTATTTTGGAATGGAAGAAAATATTTTACCTAGGATCGAACCTATCTCTGATACCCAAGACAATGATTAAGAAGGAAATAAAAGTGAAGGAAAATTATAAGAAATGAAACCCCTATATGAAGTATTACTAAGACCCTAATATATATTGTGCTTGGCCACAAACGCTAAATGGTAAACCCAATAGTCGTGAGGGCTTTGCATATGAACTTAGCTTAGGGCTAAGCTAATGGGCCATATGGAATGGCAAGAATATGTAATTATAGAATACATGAGCCTTGGCCTACACATATATTTTATGTAAAGGAGCCTTGACAATACAACCCATTTATGCCATCCATATACACATCAAACCTAAATCGTATGACAAATGAGCCAAAAACAAATAGCGCCTCCTATCAGGTCGTCATTTAATTAAAGACCGTTCAAGTGGACGCTAATTTATAAATTGACGTCTCTATATTAGGCGCTAGTTATAGAAATGACGCCCCTTTAAATGGGTGCCATTTTCATACGTTAATAAGGTAAGAGAGGATAATAGTAAATAACGCCCCCTTCGCGGGCGCTATATTATAAATTAAAGACCCCATACAGAGGCGTCATTTTAAAATAACGCCCCAACCTTAGGCGTCATTTTCAAACTGAACCATTGGTGTTTGGTTCGAACAAGGATGTTATCTGGGTAAGTTTTGATTAGGGAAAAGATCAATACGTGGGGTGTCTACGTTTAATAGGATTCTAAATAGGAAATCCTAATTCTAATCAAACTCCTATAACCCATTAGGATTTCTTCTCCTATAAATACCAATTCCTTCCATCGAACTCACGTTAACGCTAATTGCCAAAGGCATCCAGCTACTTCTTTCTCATGCTGTGGTCCAAACCACAAGGAGCGGCCGCGAGTCTTCTTCCTCTGTGTCCCCTTCATCCTGCTGAGGAGTACGTGAAGAACATAGGATGTTCTTCATCGTCTTCCTCTTCTTCTGCTGATTTGGTGTGTTGCCGTGGGAAGCCTCTGCTTCTCTATTTTCTCTCGACGGGGCAGCTACATTGAGGCTCTTGCCATCTTCTTCTTGCTGAAGCATACGTTCTTTCTCTTCTTCATACTGCTGTTGCCATCCTGCCAAAACAGAGTATCGGATATTCCTAAAGTCATCACCGTTCTTCATCGTCTGTCAACCAGGATCACCCAATCAGGTAGGTGTTCTCAAGTAACAAGCCCAAACATGAAAATTTAAGAAATACCATGCATATAGTCCGTAGCCTGATGATTTCTAGGGTTTCTGTTTTGTTTTGCTAAATTTCAGTAAATAGCGACCCAAGCTAGGGGCGCTATTTTATTTGACGACCTTGCAAACAGGCGTCAATTATCTAGTCATTTAATAAATATGAAATGTTCAAAATTTAATAACTGAGAACCCTTATATGTAAACTAATGCATGATCATGTCCATAAATTCCTGTTATTTTTCTCTATCTGTTCATGTCTTTGGAACCTTGATCAGACATACTCCAAAAACCATGTGTCTATGATTGTACCTGTCCGGTGCAAATCTTATGACAAAGAAATAGCGACCTTGATAAGGTCGTCAATTGAATGAACGCCCATGTGAACGGGTGTCAATTTAGTGATAAACGGTGTATTATAGAAGTGTTTATAATATTCCTGGATATTGAAATGACGACATATACCCTGCCCTTAATTTGATATATGACGCCCCTGACTAGGGCGCTGTTTACAGAATTGAAGCCTTCATGAAAGGCGTCATTTTGATGATAATCAAAATTTGAAAATGTTTATAGATATTAATATTTACATAATCTGGATGTAACGACTGAGTGAACAGTCGTCATTTGATAAACTGACGACCCTGACAAGGGCGCCAATTTAGAAAATGAAGACTTAAACTCAGGCGTCAATTTATCGAACTCTTGATTTTTTTGATTTTCGTGTTTCAGCAACCCTTGACCATGGGTTATGTATACCGGCACTATATTCCATTCCGTGAATATAGCCCCATGTTTCACGTTGTTTTATCGATTACCACTATTTCTCGGTGATAGATGAACCCTCCATGGGACATTCCGTTCCTTTGGATTGGTGACTTTATCATAGAGACCTCCGTAAGACTTCGCTAACCTTGGATTCCCTCAAGGCAGCCGAGCAGATTGTACCATCAAAACCCATGACACTACTTGATTTCCATGTCACTCTAAGAAACATGGTATACCGGCCCTCATGACATGCTATGTGGATGTCATGAGAATATTCTTAAAATTATGGAATGGGAAACCATGCCATTAATGTTCTTAAAGAATTATGTGCCATACTTATGGACACTAATTCTATCTACTCTATCATGTACAAAGAACAAGCGACGCTATATAAGTGCTTATTCTTGATGTCATGATCTCCACCCAGTTTATCGACATGTCATGGTTTCTATGCTTCGCGTAGATTTTTATCGCAAGTCTGTCCTTGCTCAAGGGCCTTGCCCTTGAATTCCATGAAAAATCTTACCTTATCATTCTATTAAAGCTTGTTCTTGAAACTCCTTATTGGCTATAAACTATCGTGGATGTCTAGATCTATCTTTAAATGCTGTCCATATATGTCCCTATCTGGTCCTGGGAGGAGCACCCGAAAGTACTAGTGCTCATAGGAGTTTTTATGATCGCGGTGTCTAGCATTGCACCGCAGTACTTGTCTCTCTTGATCTTGGCATTCCACACTCTCTCTTTCTTTCGTGACTCGCGTGCGTGACTTGACTTGCGTGACTTTACTAGCGTGGCCCGAAACGGGCAAAGTACTTGCGTGAAATAGCCAATAATCTATAAATTTTCTCATGAATATCTCTTACTTGCTTGGAAGTTTTGCATACTGTTGTTAATCTTGCTAGTTTTGTTTTACTTGCTCGGTTAAATCTACATGCATAGTCTTACTTGCATTTACATGCGAAAATGTAATTATTTCAACCAATTGCTTGTTCTTGGGATATAATTCCTACTGAGCGTTCGCTCACCCAGTTCTATTCCAACATTTTTCAGGTAATCAAGTGGCTAGCGAGACCGAGACTCACATGGAGAGACAAGTGTGCAAGCGAGCTTTGGAAATTAGCGAACCCGAGTCTTTTATCTTTCTTGAGTGTAGCATGATGTCTCTTATTTAGTTATATTGTCTAAGTCTATTAGTGTGTCATCTCCTTTTCTTTCATAGTGACGTAGTTGAGTCTTCAAGTTCTTGTAAGAGACTTATATTTGAAATAATTTTTTTTATCATTGTTCCAAATTATTTGGTCTCATGCCATTGTTCTTGATCGTTCACGACTATTTAACTGTCACGTTCCGAGCAAACGACACGTTCCGCTGCTATCGGTTCGGGACGTGACAGAGGTGGTATCAGAGCTTCAGCTTTCATATCCTCCAGTTATTAGGTTCCAATGATAGGTCAAGTATCCTTGTCAGTCATATCAGAGCTTCGGCTTTCATATCCTCCAGTTATTAGGTTCCAATGATAGGTCAAGTATCTCTATCAAGCATATCAGAGCATCAGCTTTCATATCCTCCAGTTATTAGGTTCCAATGAAAGGTCAAGCATCCTTGTCAGTCATATCAGAGCTTAGGCTGTCACATCCTCAAGTTATTAGGTTCAAGTGATAGGTTGAGTATTCTTGTCGGTCATCCTATAAGAATTCCGTGAGAGATGGGTAGAACTTGGAGTTAAAGTTATAAAAGAAAAGATATTTGCATTTCATTAACATTAATTCTTGAGTCAATAAATTATCTCCCCACTTATCCTTGCAGGAACCTAGATAAAATAGAAGCAACTAAGCCAAGCTTTGTCCCTGAGGTGGTACTAATAGATGTCTAAGCCTATACGGACCTTGTTAGAAGAGTCCAGGAGCTAGAGAAGGTGGTGGAAGAAAAAGAGAGAGTTGAAAGAAAAGATCAAACAGATAATTCTGGAAAGTTCACCGTTACCAAGAAAAGGGTAAACGAGGGTGGTAGCTCACAAAAGTGTAAGAAGTGTAAGAAATGTAAGAAATGTAATAAGGAGGGAACTTTGACAGATTACTCGCAAGGTAAGTGTAAATCTTGTTGAAGATATGGTCACCAATCAGAAAAGTGTTGGTGGAGTTCAGGAACATGTCTGCGTTGCGGAAGCTTAGACCATAAGATAGCAGAATGCCCTATTTTGACTTAAAAGCTTCCAAGAGAGACTCAAGCTGTGGCCGAACTTGCCAAGAGAGAAGTTGTGGAAGGTACCCCTCGCCCTTAAGCCTAAATTAATTCTTTCTAAAAAGTAGTTCATTTCCACCCCATGTATCTAGACTTTTTCTTCGCATTATAGTTAGTTCCCCATCTTGAGTAAAGGATGATGTGAATTTGGGGACCAAATTCTTTAAGGTGGGGGAGGGTGTAACGCCCGGCAATTTTGTAGGCTAAACGGGAATAAGATAATATATATATATATATATTTCCGGTTCGAAAAGAAAAATGACATATAGTGATATTCCTATGAATAGTTAATAAGGTTGAATAAATAAGAATTTGGGTATATTGTTCCTACAATAAATAAAAGGCTAGTTAAAATTTCTTTTTTGGAATGGAAGAAAATATTTTACCTAGGATCGAACCTGTCTTTGATACCCAAGATAATGATTAAGAAGGAAATAAAAGTGAAGGAAAATTATAAGAAATGAAACCCCTATATGAAGTATTACTAAGACCCTAATATATATTGTGCTTGGCCACAAACGCTAAATGGTAAACCCAATAGTCGTGAGGGCTTTGCATATGAACTTAGCTTAGGGCTAAGCTAATGGGCCATATGGAATGGCAAGAATATGTAATTATAGAATACATGAGCCTTGGCCTACACATATATTTTATGTAAAGGAGCCTTGACAATACAACCCATTTATGCCATCCATATACACATCAAACCTAAATCGTATGACAAATGAGCCAAAAACAAATAGCGCCTCCTATCAGGTCGTCATTTAATTAAAGACCGTTCAAGTGGACGCTAATTTATAAATTGACGCCTCTATATTAGGCGCTAGTTATAGAAATGATGCCCCTTTAAATGGGCGCCATTTTTATACGTTAATAAAGTAAGAGAGGTAATAGTAAATAACGCCCCCTTGGCGGGTGCTATATTATAAATTAAAGACCCCATACACATGCGTCATTTTAAAATAATGCCCCAACCTTAGGCGTCATTTCCAAACCGAACCGTTGGTGTTTGGTTCGAACAGGGATGTTATCTGGGTAATTTTTAATTAGGGAAAAGATCAATACGTGGGGTGTCTACATTTAATAGGATTCTAAATAGGAAATCCTAATTCTAATCAAACTCCTATAAGCCATTAGGATTCCTTCTCTTATAAATACCAACTCCTTCCATCAAACTCACGTTGTATTACCCCGGATCCTTAGTGGATCTTTGTTGGATCTTTATTGGGTCTTTCGGATCAGTTTCGGTGAGTTTCGGATCGCTTTGGTGGCTTCCGAGTTGAGTTTTACGAGCCGTGTGGATTTTTCTCTCGTACTACTTGCGGAACCCTACAGTGAGTTTATTTCTCAATTCATCGACTTGAGAATGCTACAGCTGCGATCTGCGATGTACTCTCCGAGTCGGTCGTTTCGACTATTTTTACGTATTTTTCTGAATTATTACATTTTCGGCTCAATTATCAGATTTTCAGAAATTAGAAAAATTCTTAAGTTCTTTTTCTTATATCCCTCTCTCTCTCCCCCACTCTCGCACGATCTCCCTCTCTCCTCCCTTTCTCACCCTCTTTCCCTCTCTCGTTCTCTCTCGTCTGTGGGCCATTCGGCGCGGGGCGCGCACCGTTGCGGAGCTGGCCAAGGCGGGGACGCGATGGAGTGATCGGGATGCAGTTTAGGGCGACGAATGGAGCGTGGGATGGCGCGATCCCTCGGTGGATTTCGAGATGGCGTCGTTCGTGGTTTAGGAGATTTCGACGTGGTTTAGTCCCCTCGGGGCACGGTTTCTTCGATGGAGGTAGGGTGACGGATCCTCACTTCCTCATGTTCGTTTTCCCTGCCATTGCACGTCATTCGGCGCAAAAACGGCTGAGTTTGGACTCGTTTTGCCTAAACCATGATTTTTGGGTTTAGTAGGGTTCGCCGGAGAACGGCAACCATTTGCGGCGTAGTTAGTATCAAATCGACCGCTGGGATGTTTGGATCCCATTCATGTTAGTTTCGTGTTGATTGGTGGTCATTCGAGGCCGGTAGGAGCCCGGGAACCTCGTTGACTCGTTTAGGGTCGATTCGTTGGAATCGCCCCGATCTCTCGTTTTAGTGCTTGCATGTGGGCATTTTAGCCTCCTAGTGTTGTTTTCCATCGTGTGCCTTTGTTTCCCCTGCGCTTCGGCGTGAATGGGGCGTGGAACGGCCCGATTTGGTGTTTCCACTATTTTCCCGCCGTGACCGGTGTAGCGTTCAATCCAGGGACCGTCACAGTCCCTGACGGCCCTACGACAGACCGTCACAGCGTCTGGGTGTTTTTAGCTTTTCATTGCTGTGGGAGTGTGACGGCCCAAGGGAGGCGCGTCACAGCTCTCTGACGCGTCCGGGTTGATGCGTCACGCTTATTTTGTCATTTTGTGTTTTAGGTAAGTCGGTTCCCCTGACGCGCCTGCCCTTGTGCGTCAGGCCTATGTAACGCGCCTGCCCCAGGCCGTTACGTTCAGTTTGACCGATTTTGACAGTTTGAGTCGGTTCGTCTAACGGTAGTGCCCCCGTGCGTCACAGCGTTGTAACGCGCCTGCTCCAAGCTATGCTATTTTGGTCGAGTTGGGTGGTTGTGTCATTGTCTCTAACGGCCACGCCCCCATGCGTTAGGCTTGTGTAACACGTCCGTGATGGACCGTTATGTGCCTTTTGGCCAGTGGTTTCTTGACTTGAGCTAGTTGGCCCTGACGTGCCTGCTTTGCTGCATTAGGCTGTGTAATGCGCCTGGTCTAGTGCGTTACGTGGTTCAAGTTGTCGTTTTAAGTTCGAGGTCTGTTGGCCCTGACGGCCCGGGTCGGGCGCGTCAGAGCGGTGTAACACGCCTGGTGTAGGCCGTTACGTGCCTTGTGTGTTTTAGATGTTGGTTAGGGCGGTGTGTGTGTGACGGCTCTTTCTCCGACTGTCACGTTGCTGTAGCACGTCTGCATTAGACCGCCACAGTGGTGTGTAACGGCTAGGGTTAGACCGTCACATTCGTGTAACGGTCTAAGGGTGGTGCGTTACAGTCCTTGTGCTCTGATTTCCGTCGTTTCGGTTTCTGCTTGTCTTGGCTTGACCTTGTGGCCTACGCGTTTTCCCGTGGATGTCTCCTGACATCCCATGAGGGCTAAGGCTACGTTGTAAGGTAGCCAGGAGTCTTCTTGCTTGAGGTAGGATTCTTTTCCTACTTTAGAGTTGTTGTTGCCTGGTTCCGGTCAACCCGGTGTGGTCCAGTGGTTGACGGGTAACCATGTGTCCAGTTCGAGACTTTGGTTCTGGATGCCTCGAGGTACTGTGTTACCTTGGTTTATGTGTCCAAGTGTGCTGAGGGTTCTTGATGTTCCCTCAAGTCTCCGTGAGTCATTTTCTGCGGAGTGTCGTTTCCTCTGGCTTAGGATTAGACCGATTGGCGGCTTATCCCGCTGTCTGTGACGATCTTGCCTTTGAGTCGTCCGACTCAAGGATCGTTACGTGGTAGGTCTAGTTGCCTTGTCCTGAGTTTGTCGGCAGTGGTTGTGCTACCATTGGTGCCTCGAAGTATGTGGCGTGGGGCCTTCTTGCCTGCCTGTACTTCAACACTTGTGTTTTGAGTCTCTGTGTCATGTGAGCCTCCGCTTGTTGTAGCCCTCAGGCCTTTGAGTTGCCAATCCGCCTGCGGATGGCGGAGGGGTGTTCCCGTGATACGGTTTGTAAGCTAGTTCCGTGGGCTCCCAGCCAACGGTAGCGTCCTACCGAGGGAGAAAACTAGCTAGAGAACCTGGCTTAGGCTAGAGCCAGTGTGTGCACACGTTGTCAGGGACTGAGGACTTAAGCCGACGGGTGTGACCCCGACTAGTTACTTGTCCTCTTGTTCTGTCGTTGATGTTGTTCCTGTTTGGTTCAACACGTGTCTCCGACTCTGCCGTGGTTTCAGCGGTGCCGTAGGTGAGACACTTGTGGCGCAGCATAAGACGTCAGTGGACGCAGTTGGCTATTCTTTCTGTGAGGAGGTGCTTCTGTCACGTGACACGTGACTCTCGACGTTTCTTGTGCGTCGTGACCTTCCCGAGTTAGCCCTCTCGTGGCCCTACTCGAGGTCAGTGTCCTGTCGCCTGCATGACGTTCTTGTCGTGCGTGGGGCAGTGTGCGCGACGTTCTAGTCGTGTGTGTCGTCGAGTCTCTCCGTCGTCTGTCTAGATCTTTTCTGGACTTTTGTCTGTCCGTGCAGGTCTTTGTCTTAGACCTGGCGTCGTGTCGGAAGATCGATAACTCCTGACTTCGTCAGTTCAGAGTCGTCCTTCCGTCGCTGCCTGGAGTAGTTTTGGGTGTCGAGGTTAGTTCGACAGCCGCTTGTCTGGCGCAGATTCTCCCCCTTTCCTGCTTGTTCCCTACTCCTACTCCCCGTCTGTTCTTGACCGCTTCTAGAGTAATTTTACAGCTTTGTAGTGTAGCTTTTCCTGCTTTGCTACACCTGCTGTTTCTACTGTTGCTTCCTGTTTCCGTGTTCTGCGTGTTTTTCAGTGGGGATTCGTGTGACCCCTACTGAGCCTCTGTTTGGAGACTCACCCCTACTTTTCAGGTAGGAGTCGTCTCTGTTCGTGGTTCCTGGTGTGGCGTGTTCGTAGCTACCAGCAGTACCTGCGTCGAGTTTCCCTCGACCTCAGTGTACGTTCTTTTCCTGTGGCCTGTACTTGTCTTTAATTTTTTGGACTGGACTCTGGTATAATTGTTAAATTGAAACTGTTAATTAAAAAGTAATTTTATTTCTGCTACTTCAGCAAACTGATCTAATGAAATTCAATTGCTTACTGTTCTATCTCTGTGGCTTCAATGTACTCTACACATGCCTTTTTCCCTTCGGAGCTTTACCGCTCTTGGGAGGCCTCGCGGGTTCCATGTGGTATCACGTGTATTCGGTAGTCCTACCGGGTATACCTGGTATCCGGGATCCGGGTCGCCACAGGTTGGTATCAGAGCAGTGTTCTGAGATGTTCGGAGTTCTTTTCTGAGCTATCAGAGCATTGTTGTGTGAAGTACATGGGAATCCGAGATATTGCAGTATCCAGAGTCCTTAAAGTCTAGTACAAGCTTTTGCTGGCTTAGGTGTTGCGATGATTTGTCGCGTTGCTTTCTTCGTGTGTTGTTCAGGTTGCTGTTGACCTTTGGCCTTGGTCTGATGACCGTACACGTTCTCACGTTGTTTTAGTCGTCCCGACTTGAGTCTGTTCAGCTCCTGATGTGTCTCGCTTCTGTTGAAGTGCTCGATTTGATTCCGTGGTTGAGAAGTTGCTCAGGCGAGCTAGGATTTTCCCTTCCTGGTGAGCTTTTGTGGTTGAGCTAATTGCTTCTTGTCCCTTCTGGTGGAATCTTTTCGAGGTTTGCCTTGGAATTGCTATCTTGGTGATGCTTTTGTCCTGTGTCTGCTTAAGTGCGGATAGTGTTTATTCTGAGCCTGATCTGCTCTTTGCTATACGGTTGCTTAGCTTTGGACTCCATTATGGTGTTAAGAGCTGTTGTGCACTGTGTTTGTCGTGCCGTGTCTAGCGGCCGATGTGTTGTGAAGGCTCATTTACCGTTTTCAGGACGTGAAGGTAAGCTGAGACTAGCTTTTTCCTTGTGCCTTGTGCTGAAGCTGGTACTCCTCTTCTTTGCGCTTAGGCTTCTTGTGATCGATTATTCCCCAGATCGGTACTCTTGGCGTGTTACGTTGCAATTTTTAGGAGTTGCGATCGCGCCGAGCGTGTGCTGAGAGGCAGATACCGAGGTCTTTTCTGGTGCCAGCATTGTCGTTTGGGAATATTGGGGAATCTGTCGGCATTCCTTGCTGATTGAGTACCCTCTGTTTCGCATTCCTTCTCTCGGGTGTTGTGCTCTCAAGGTGTGATTATGGTCCTTGAGGTGCTTTCCCAAAGATTGTTGTTTCTCGTTATCGTGGGTCCTTTCTTGGTGAGCAGTCTAATGCGGGACCCGTCCTTTGTGGTCGTGTGTTTAGCTGTTCTTATGCCTTGATGTGATCCTGCTTGCAGTTGTGTTCCATGGTTCTGTGTTCTGTACGGAGCCGAAATCCTGCAAGTATTATTATTGTCATTTGAACGTTGTTTCTCTATGATTTTGTGTCTCTGTCTTGGACTGTGACCTTGTCAGTTAGCTTGATGTACTCCCTTTCTCCGGTAGAGTTAGCTTGCGACTCGATCGGACGTAATATCTGAGTGAGTGCTGACTTGATTGTGTTTGTGGTCCGATGTTGTTGTCGTTGGCGTCCTGTGTGCCAGGTGTTCTTTGTCACCTTTGGCACTGGAGCCGATGATGTGGTCGAGCTGTCAGCTAAGAAGACTGTGTCTCCCCGTGTAAGCTGCTGCTTGTTGTGGCAGTCGTGTCTCCATTTCTGGTGAGACGTAAACGACGTTGCCCTGTTTCGGAGGTGTCAGAATTATGCTCACTTGGGTGCCGTGCTCTTTTGTGGATTGTTGCCTTGAGATCCAGAGCGTGTGCCTGTAATTGTGATCTGACGATGTCCTCTGAGCCGTGTTTTTCGAGATCTGTATTGCCGTGCTTCCGGCATTGTTGTTGGCTGATGCGTGATGTGCATTGCCGATGTTTGGGTTGTTCTTCCCTTGCTTCTCCTTTGCTAGTCCTTAAATTTCGAGGGTGAAATTTATTAAAGGAGGGGAGGATGTAATACCCCGGATCCTTAGTGGATCTTTGTTGGATCTTTATTGGGTCTTTCGGATCAGTTTCGGTGAGTTTCGGATCGCTTTGGTGGCTTCCGAGTTGAGTTTTACGAGCCGTGTGGGTTTTTCTCTCGTACTACTTGCGGAACCTTACGGTGAGTTTATTTCTCAATTCATCGACTCGAGAATGCTACAGCTGCGATGTACTCTCCGAGCCGGTCGTTTCGACTATTTTTGCGTATTTTTTTCAATTATTGCATTTTTGGCTCAATTATCGGATTTTCAGAAATTAGAAAGTTTTCTAATTTCTTTTTCTTATATCCCTCTCTCTCCCCCACTCTTGCACGATCTCCCTCTCTCCTCCCTTTCTCACCCTCTCTTTCCCTCTCTCGTTCTCTCGTCTGTGGGCCATTCGGCGCAGGGCGCGCACCGTTGCGGAGCTGGCCAAGGCGGGGACGCGATGGAGTGATCGGGATGCGGTTTAGGGCGGTGAATGGAGCGTGGGATGGCGCGATCCCTCGGTGGATTCTGAGATGGCGTTGTTCGTGGTTTTGGAGATTTCGGCGTGGTTTAGTCCCCTCGGGGCGTGGTTTCTTTGGTGGAGGTAGGGTGACAGATCCTCACTTCCTCCTGTTCATTTTCCCTGCCATTGCACGTCGTTCGGCGTGAAAACGGCTGAGTTTGGGCTTGTTTTGCCTAAACCGTGATTTTCGGGTTTAGTGGGGTTCGCCGGAGAACGGCAACCATTTGCGGCGTAGTTAGTATCAAATCGACCGATGGGATGTCTGGATCCCATTCATGTTAGTTTCGTGTTGATTGGTGGTCATTCGAGGCCGGTAGGAGCCCGGGAACCTCGTTGACTCGTTTAGGGTCGATTCATTGGAATCGCCCCGATCTCTCGTTTTATTGCTTGCATGTGGGCATTTTAGCCTCCTAGTGTTGTTTTCCATCGTGTGCCTTTGTTTCCCCTGTGCTTCGGCGTGAATGGGGCGTGGAATAGCTCGATTTGGCGTTTCCACTATTTTCTCGCCGTGACCAGTGTAGCGGTCGTTCCAGGGACCGTCACAGTCCCTGACGGCCCTACGACAGACCGTCACAGCGTCTGGGTGTTTTTAGCTTTTAGTGGCTGTGGGAGTGTTACGGCCCAAGGGAGGCGCGTCACAGCTCTCTGACGCGTCCGGGTTGATGCGTCAAGCTTATTTTGTCGTTTTGTGTTTTGGGTAAGTCGGTTCCCCTGACGCGCCTGCCCTTGTGTGTCAGGCCTATGTAACGCGCCTGTCCCAGGCCGTTACGTTCAGTTTGACCGATTTTGACCGTTTGAGTCAGTTCGTCTAACGGTAGTGCCCCCGTGCGTCACAGTGTTGTAACGCGCCTGCTCCAGGCCGTTACATGTTGTTTTGGTCGAGTTGGGTGGTTGTGTCGTTGTCTCTAACGGCCACACCCCCATGCGTTAGGCTTGTGTAACGCGTCCGTGATGGACCGTTATGTGCCTTTCGGCCAGTGGTATCTTGACTTGAGCCAGTTGGCCCTGACGCGCCTGCTTTGCTGCGTTAGGCTGTGTAACGCGCCTGGTCTAGTACGTTACGTGGTTTGAGTTGTCGTTTTAAGTTCGAGGTCTGTTGGCCCTGACGGCCCGGGTCAGGCGCGTCAGAGCGGTGTAACGCGCGTGGTGTAGGCCGTTACGTGCCTTGTGTGTTTTAGATGTTGGTTAGGGCGGTGTGTGTGTGTGATGGCTCTTTCTCCGACCGTCACGTTGCTGTAGCGCGTCTGCATTAGACCGCCACAGTGGAGTGTAACGGCTAGGGTTAGACCGTCACATTCGTGTAACGGTCTAAGGGTGGTGCGTTATAGTCCTTGTGCTCCGATTTCCATCGTTTCGGTTTCTGCTTGTGATGCGACACCACTCCTTGGACGTAGATTTGCAAGCAATCCGGACCGAACGGCGATATCTTACAAGCAGGTTACCCGCAATGCGCGCACCCGGGCCCGTAGGCGGGCCGGCGATGATGGTGAGGGTCCGTGGTTGGACCTCAAGGTTCCAAGGGTATGGCCAGCTAGGGATGGACCCCAATGGGCCAGAGATGCCCAATTCCAAGGGTGGCCGGCACGCCGGGGGCGTGGGTTGTAATGTCACTGTCACAGCTCACCCGCGGTAGTCACGCAATTAAATGATAATTCGGGTTCGGGCACTCTCTTACACCGACGGTACTAAAATGCAATACTAATTAAGCAAAAGACATCCCGCGAAGAGTAGTGTGAGGGGCTCACCTGATCAGTGTGAAGACACCGATCCCGGCCGGAGACGAGGGCGAGCGGGGAAGCGTGGGCTACCCGCACGCTGCGCCGATGAAGCTTCCCCTGTTTAAGTTATACAAGCACTACTCCCCACGCAGGGGGGGTGGACTAGGGGAGGCGAGATGGAGTTACAAACCAAACACTATCTCCACACAGGGAGGGGGGCTAAGCCGGCCACGCGGGGAGGGGAGATTGGCTTGAATCGCGCCGATGAAGCACCCTGCCGAATTTGCCCAGGTCTGGGACAGCAGGACAGAGGGTCGGTGTAGTCATCTCTGTGCACTCCTCCGAACTCAGAATTCGACGAGACTGGCGCTGAAACGATGCTGACGGATCCAGGCACGTCTGTGAATTTTTTTGGGCAGTCCTGAAGTCGTCACTGGCTGGGGTAGGCTCTAGAACAGGGCCCCTGCGCTCAGATTCGTACTGTTCCCAGGGTGCAGCAGCAGATGATGTAGTCACCACGACCGCTCCCAAAGTCCGATTGATGTGAGACCAAGTCAAGGACGACCGTGGATGAGTCTTCTTAGAGCAGCAACCAAGCAGAGCACCAGACGATGTTGGGGTGGTGAGGAGGAGTCCGTTGAGTGACGGGGGGTCAGGGCAGGACCTGAACGATCTGTTCTGCGCGCCCGGGAGAGAAAAATTGGAAAGGGCTCTTCCTGATGCCGAAAGGGACACTGCTTGTTGGTGATGGTAGATGCCTTGTGGTAGCAGCTCGCGGCCAAGTGGCGCCTTAAGAAGTTGAGCGGTGTGGCCGTGGTAGCTTCTGCACTGCAGCTCTGGTCCAGGTTCTCGTCATGGTTGCGCAGTCGGACGAGAATGGGCACCACGATCTGTAGTGAAGTCAGAACAAGACGATTCCACCTCTCCTGCAAAGAAGACTGGAAGACCTTTCCGGCGATGTATGGTGCACCTCCAAATGACGCCAGAAAGTATCGGGGCAGTCTCTGCAAATCGGGCTCCAACTACTGCCTGCGAACTGAGATGGATAGGGTGATGAAAGGTGATGGGAGACGGAGTAGATGGGGTGAGAAATGGGGTGGATGGGTGTGGGGGTGACACCTGACTATGTGGGGGTCTGTTAGGGGGTGATTCAAGGTGTTGGAGGGGCAGAAAGGGGGCTGGGAGGTGGTCTAGCAAGTGGAGGGAGGGGGAGATGCGAATTTGGGTTAGGGAGGAGAGATCTCTCCTTTGTTTTGAATGGTGGGTTAATGGAGGGATTAATGGTGGCCTAGGGAATGGGAAGGGTTGCCTTGGGGAGGGGAAGGGGTTCTTGTGAGAAGGGATTCTCCCTTGGGAAAATGAAAGGTTGTATGGGGAAGGGGAAAGGTTGCTTGGGAGGAGGGAGAGGTGCCTAGGAGAAGGGGATTCCACCTAGGGGTTGGAGGGGACTTAAATGGGAGGTATGGGGAAGGGGGAGGGGTCTTAATTAGAGGTGAATAGGGAGGAGAGAGAGTGAATTTCGAATTTGAGGGTGGGGAGGAGAGAGAATGGGGTTCGCCCCCTTTAGAGAGAGAGAGAAATAGAGAGAGAGAGAGCTAGAGAGAGAGGCATAAATTCTTGTTACAATTTTATCAATACTTCATTAGCCTTCAAATGAGGGATTGGGGTCCTATTTATAGGAATCCCACATTTTCACATAAGTCCATGACTTTTGGACTACTAACACATAACCAAGGGGAATGGGGTGCCCCTGGGCCTACCCCATGTAATTGGGCCCATTAACCAACATAATGACTCTAGACTTAGGTAAATAGCTACCTAACCTAGGTATTGGACTCAAATAAAAGGAAAAGTACATGATAAGAAAATGAAAATTACATCATATGACTCGAAATATAGTGGCGGACAAGATGTAGCATAGCTAGCGAGCATATGGATCCTCGAATAAGGGGAAAGCTGGTGATGTCCTCATCATACCCCCGGGGTGCGGAGAACTCGACTCCGTCGAGTATGGGCCCACCAAGGGAGCGGTCCTCCAAAGCAGCTCAGGGCGACCCTCAACCTCCAAACTCAACCCGCATCTGCGACCAGGGGACGGTCCTTCATCCTCTCAAGGTGGCTTGGGCACACCCTCTTGCTGGCGACGGAACCCTGCTTGCATAGTGTTGCCCCCATGTGCACACGTCGGGCTCTCAAGGCTATTTTATGGTGGTTCTCTGGGGTGTCCCTCTTAAAGGAAGGTATAGGCTCAAAGCACTCACTAGGATCCACCGCGGTGCCCATATAGGGTGCCGGGTCTGCCACGTGAGAAGTGGGGTATATCCCATAACTCATTGGTAAATTCAATCCACAAGCTGTGTTGCCAAAGCCACTAGGAACAGGGAAAGGTCCAAGTCCTCGTGCCCTCGAATGGGAGGTGACCCTAAGGTAGAGCCACTCCGATGCCATCATCACCAAATCGCCTACTGGAAATTCCAAGTGGTGCTTGCGAGCTCTTATCCGCTATTTGTGAACCTCACCGCTCATTGCGAATTGCTTGCGTGTATGCGTATGCCATGCACTATGATGCGGTGTCGGTGTGAAAAGCTTGGTGTGTAAAGGTGGACCAGGGCAACCATAAATTGACCTATCAGACTGTGATGCCATGTGGACCTTGATGAACTTAGGTGGACCGGGGCAGCCACAAGTGGCCCTATCATGCATGGGCTTCATAACAATGGTTGGAGGGCCATGGTATCTATAGGGGATCCTATCACACAAAGTGGTGATGAATGCTGGGGGACCCGGACACCCGTAGATGCTCCTAGCATGCATATGATCAATGATGAATGAGGGAGGACCAGCACATCCAAATGTGAGCCAGTCATGCATTGGGCCTAAAGTGTGTGGGACGTGTATAAGAGGACTGGGCTTACTAGCCCTAACAAATGATGCAAAATGTAGGGGCACATGCATTCCCATCCAAATGGTTTCTTTTATGTGTATGGCTTGGTGTGAGGGTTTCCACTCATAGGGGTCAAAGGGGTCTAGGAAAATGGAGTGGGCTTGGTCCAATAAGGTCGGTTGGGGTAGGAAAAGGTTGGTGGTGAGTAAGGTGGGGGGGCATAGGAAGGGATCGAAGGGGTCATGGTAAGGGTCACCTAAGGAGAGGAACTCTAGGTCCTCATGGTCCTCACAACCATTGGATGGCGGACTCTCCTCCTCAACAAAAATGATCGGGCCAAAATTTTTGGTGGGATGGTCGGCCATGAATGGAGGGCTAGTTGTTCTACCCGAGACAAGCAACTCTAGTTTGTGGATAGCATCGGGCTCGTCGGGTGTAGGGAGGAGTAAAAGAAGGTCGCTAGTGTAGCAACCCACAGTGTAAGTGGAGGAGATGGATCCGACACATAGGTGTAGGAGGTCAAGGCTCCTAGGTCGGTCGGCTACAGTAGTCAACATGCCAGTTAGCTCCATTTGCCAAGCTATACCCTTAAGAAGATCCCGTAATGTTTCCACCTGATAGGATGATTGGATTGTGGTGTGATAGGTGGATAAGGGTACTATGGGGAGGTGTTGTTCCATGGAAGGGTAAGCATGGGGCAGGATAGGGTGAGCCTGATTTTCCACAAGCCATCTAACGAAGGGCCCACTTATGATAAGTTCACTCCAAATTGGGGGTGGCATGAAAGGTGAAATTTCTTCCTCATTTTGGCCATGACTTTCCTCCAAGATGGGGAGTGGTTCTTTGGTGTTCCCTACTAGGGGGTCGGGTGTGGGGATCATGGTTTTCTCTACCAAAGAGGTGAGTAGGTCCTTTGTGGGTGGGGTGATGATGACTGGCATGTGGTGCTCTTTGGGTGGTGGGTAATGGGGGACTTGGGATAGAATGGGGAGAGGTAGTAGTGGAGGCCTAGGTTGGGGATCTTGTAACTTATAGGGGAGGGTGCACCCAATTTGGCCCAGTGGGTTTTCTTTGGGAAGGATTGAGTTCCCTTGATCTAATTGGGCTTCATATTCTTCTTCCCAATCTAGGGGAGCCTCATATACTTCAGTCACCTTCTTAAGTTCCTTTTGGAAAGGGGAGGGAGGAGGATTTGTGGAAGCTTGTGGGGTGTGGATTTGATGGAGAATTTTGGGTTGGGTGGTGACCAATTTGGTTTGAAAGGTGGTGGTGATCGGGATTGGAATCATTTGGGGTGGTGGAGTTTGGGCCCTAAGGGAGGTCTTAGGTTGACTGGGAGGGAAAGGGGGAGTGGGAGTGCTCCTTGGGTTATGGTTCTCAAGGTACGAGTGGGAAGGTCGGGGAGTGAAGATCTTCCAATGAATCTAGGGGTCCTTTGGCTTCCCATCCAAATTCATCCCGAGGTGACCAAGCTCTAGGGCCGTGGTTCCTTTTTGCTTCAATCCGATCACGCCGGGTGGTGAGGATATCTATATAGTTATAAATCTTGTTGGTGACAGTGTCAAATCGGTTCATGGATATTTGGGGCATCTCCCTAGGGTGGTCATGCAATGGAGTGATGGAAAACATGATGCAAAGGAGACTCAAATGATAATGCCCTAGGACTAGACTCGTAGAGACAAGTCTAAAACTTGCTCTGATACCATTTGATGCGACACCACTCCTTGGAAGTAGATTTGCAAGCAATCCGGACCGAACGGCGATATCTTACAAGCAGGTTCACCCGCGATGCGCGCACCCGGGCCCGTAGGCGGGCCGGTGATGATGGTGAGGGTCCGCGGTTGGACCTCAAGGTTCCAAGGGTATGGCCAGCTAGGGATGGACCCCAATAGGCCAGAGATGCCCAATTCCAAGGGCGGACGGCACGCCGGGGGCGTGGGTTTTAATGTCACTGTCACAGCTCACCCGCGGTAGTCACGCAATTAAATGATAATTCGGGTTCGGGCACTCTCTTACACCGACGGTACTAAGATGCAATACTAATTAAGCAAAAGACATCCAGCGAAGAGTAGTGTGAGTGGCTCAGCTGATCGGTGTGAAGACACCGATCCCGGCCGGAGACGAGGGCGAGCGGGGAAGTGTGGGCTACCCGCACGCTGCGCCGATGAAGCTTCCCCTGTTTAAGTTATACAAGCACTACTCCGCACGCAGGGGGGGTGTACTAGGGGAGGGGAGATGGAGTTACAAACCAAACACTACCTCCACACAGGGAGGGGCGCTAAGCCGGCCAGGCGGGGAGGGGAGATTGGCTTGAATCTCGCCGATGAAGCACCCCGCCGAATCTGCCCAGGTCTGGGACAGCAGGATAGGGGGTCGGTGTAGTCATCACTGTGCACTCCTCCAAACTCAGAATTCTACGAGACCGGCGCTGAAACGACGCTGACAGATCCAGGCACATCTGTGAATTTTTGTGGGCAGTCCTTAAGTCGTCACCGGCTGGGGCAGGCTCTGGAACAGGGCCCCTGCGCTCAGATTCGTACTGTTCCCAGGGTGCGGCAACAGATGGATGTAGTCACCACGACCGCTCCCGAAGTCCGATTGATGAGAGACCAAGTCGAGGAAGACCGTGGACGAGTCGTCTTCGAGCAGCAACCAAGAAGAGCACCAGAAGATGTCGGGGTGGCGAGGAGGAGTCCGTTGAGTGAGGGGGGATCAGGGCAGGACCTGAATGATCTGTTCTGCGCGCCCGGGAGAGAAAAATTGGAAAAGGCTCTTCTGATGCCGAAAGGGACGCTGCTTGTTCGTGATGGTACATGCCTTGTGGTAGCCACTCTAGGCCAAGTGGCGCCTTCAGAAGTTGAGGGGTGTGGCCGTGGTAGCTTCTGCACTGCAGCTCTGGTCCAGGTTCTGGTCACGGTTGCGCAGTCGGACAAGAATGGGCACCACGATCTGTAGTGAAGTCAGAACGAGACAATTCCACCTCTCCTGCAAAGAAGACTAGAAGACCTTTCCGGAGATATATGGTGCACCTCCAAATGACGCCGGAATGTACCAGGGCAGTCTCTGCAAATCGGGCTCCAACAGCAGCCTACGAATTGAGATGGATAGGGTGATGAAAGGTGATGGGAGACGGAGTAGATGGGGTGGGAAATGGGGTGGATGGGTGTGGGGCTGACACCTGACTATGTGGGGGTCTGTTAGGGGGTGATTCAAGGTGTTGGAGGGGTAGAAAGGGAGCTGGGAGGTGGTCTAGCAAGTGGAGGGAGGGGGAGATGCGAATTTGGGTTAGGGAGGAGAGATCTCTCCTTTGTTTTGAATGGTGGGTTAATGGAGGGGTTAATGGTGGCCTAGGGAATGGGAAGGGTTGCCTTGGGGAGGGGAAGGGGTTCTTGTGAGAAGGGATTCTCCCTTGGGAAAATGAAAGGTTGTATGGGGAAGGGGAAAGGTTGCTTGGGAGGAGGGAGAGGTGCCTAGGAGAAGGGGATTCCACCTAGGGGTTGGAGGGGGGGACTTAAATGGGAGGTATGGGGAAGGGGGAGGGGTCTTAATTAGAGGTGAATAGGGAGGAGAGAGAGTGAATTTTGAATTTGGGGGTGGGGAGGAGAGAGAATGGGGTTTGCCCCCTTTAGAGAGAGAGAGAGAAATAGAGAGAGAGAGAGAGAGCTAGAGAGAGAGGCATAAATTCTTGTGGCAATTTTATCAATACTTCATTAGCCTTCAAATGAGGGATTGGGGTCCTATTTATAGGAATCCCACATTTTCACATAAGTCCCTGACTTTTGGACTACTAACACATAACCAAGGGGAAGGGGGCGCCCCTGGGCCTAGCCCATATAATTGGGCCCATTAACAAACATAATGACTCTAGACTTAGGTAAATAGCTACCTAACCTAGGTATTGGACTCAAATAAATGGAAAAGTACATGATAGGAAAATGAAAATTACATCATATGACTCGAAATATAGTGGCGGACAAGATGTAGCATAGCTGACGAGCATATGGATCCTCGAACAAGGGGAAAGCTGGTGATGTCCTCATCAGCTTGTCTTGGCTTGACCTTGTGGCCTGCCCGTTTTCCCGTGGATGTCTCCTGACATCCTATGAGGGCTAAGGCTACGTTGTAAGGTAGCCAGGAGTTTTATTGCTTGAGGTAGGATTCTTTTCCTACTTTAGAGTTGTTGTTGTCTGGTTCCGGTGAACCCGGTGTGGTCCAGTGGTTGACTGGTAACCATGTGTGTGTCTCGACGGTTCTGTCCAGTTCGAGACTTTGGTTCTGGATGCCTCGAGGTACTGTGTTACATTGGTTTGTGTGCCCAGGGGTGCTGAGGGTTCTTGATGTTCCCTCAGGTCTCCGTGAGTCATTTTCTACGGAGTGTCATTTCCTCTGGCTTAGGATTAGACCGATTGGTGGCTTATCCTGCTGTCTGTGACGATCTTGCCTTTGAGTCATCCGACTCAAGGATCATTACGTGGTATGTCTAGTTGCCTTGTCCTGAGTTTGTCGACAGTGGTTGTGCTGCCATTGGTGCCTCGAAGTACGTGGCGTGGGGCATTCTTGCCTGCATGTACTTCAGCACATGTGTTTTGAGTCTCTGTGTCATGTGAGCCTCCGCTTGTTGTAGCCCTCAGGCCTTTGAGTTGCCGATCCGCCTGCGGATGACGGAGGGGTGTTCCCATGATACGGTTTGTAACCTAGTTCCGTGGGCTCCCTGCCAACGGTAGCATCCTACCGAGGGAGAAAACTAGCTAGAGAACCTGGCTTAGGCTAGAGCCAGTGTGTGCACACATTGTCAGGGATTGAGGACTTATGCCGACGGGTGTGACCCTGACTAGTTACTTATCCTCTTGTTCTGTCGTTGCTGTTGTTCCTATTTGGTTCAGCGCGTGTCTGCGACTCTGCGTTGGTTTTAGCGGTACCGTAGGCGAGACACTTGTGGCGCAGCATAAGACGTCAGTGGACGTAGCTGGCTGTTCTTTCTGTGAGGAGGTGCTTCCGTCACGTGACACGTGACTCTCGGTGTTTCTTGTGCATCGTGACCTTCTCGAGTTAGCCCTCTCGTGGCCCTACTCGAGGTCAGTGTCCTGTCGCCTGCGTGACGTTCTTATCGTGCGTGGGGCAGTGTGTGCGACGTTCTAGTCGTGTGTGTCATCGAGTCTGTCCGTCGTCTGTCTAGATCTTTTCTGGACTTTTGTTTGTCTGTGGAGGTCTTTGTCTTAGACCTGGTGTCGTGTCGGTAGATCGGCAACTCCTGACTTCGTCAGTTCAGAGTCGCCCTTCCGTCGCTGCCTGGAGTAGTTTTGGGTGTCGAGGTTAGTTCGACAGCCGCTTGTCTGGCGCGGATTCTCCCCCTTTCCTGCTTGTTCCCTACTCCTACTCCCCGTCTGTTCTTGACCGCTTCTAGAGTGGTTTTACAGCTTTATAGTGTAGCTTTTCCTGCTTTGCTACACCTGCAGTTTCTACTGTTGCTTCTTGTTTCCGTGTTCTGCATGTTTTTCAGTGGGGATTCGCGTGACCCCTACTGAGCCTCTGTTTGGAGACTCACCCCTACTTTTCAGGTGGGCATCGTCTCTGTTCGTGGTTCCTGGCGTGGTGTGTTCGTAGCTGCCAGCAGTACCTACGTCAGGTTTCCCCCGACCTCAGTGTAAGTTCTTTTCCTGTGGCCTGTACTTGTCTTTAATTTTCTGGACTGAACTCTAGTATAATTGTTAAATTGAAACTGTTAATTAAAATGTAATTTTATTTCTGCTACTTTAGCAAACCGATCTAATGAAATTTAATTGCTTACTATTCTATCTCTGTGGCTTCAATGTACTCTACACATGCCTTTTTCCCTTCGGAGCTTTACCGCTCTTGGGAGGCCTCGCGGGTTCCATGTGGTATCACGTGTATTCGGTAGTCCTACCGGGTATACCTGGTATCCGGGATCCGGGTCGCTACACACGTTAACGCTAATTGCAAAGGCATCCAGCTACTTCTTTCTCCTACTGCGGTCCAAACCACAAGGAGCGTCCGCGACTCTTCTTCCTCTGCGTCCCCTTCTTCCTGCTGAGGAGTACGTGAAGAACATAGGACGTTCTTCATCGTCTTCCTCTTCTTCTGCTGATTTGGTGTGTTGCCGTGGGAAGCCTCTGCTTCTCTATTTTCTATCGACGGGGCAGCTGCATTGAGGCTCTTGCCATCTTCTTCTTGCTAAAGCATACATTCTTTCTCTTCTTCATACTGCTGTTGCCATCCTGCCAAAATAGAGTATCTGATATTCCTAAAGTCATCATCGGTCTTCATCGTCTGTCAACCAGGATCACCCAATCAGGTAGGTGTTCTCAAGTAATGAAGCCTAAACATGAAAATTTAATAAATACCATGCATATAGTCCGTAGCCTGATGATTTCTTGGGTTTCTGTTTTGTTTTGCTAAATTTCAGTAAATAGCGACCCAAGCTAGGGCGCTATTTTATTTGACGACCTTGCAGACAGGCGTCAATTGTCTAGTCATTTAATAAATACGAAATGTTCAAAATTTAATAACTGAGAACCCTTATATGTAAACTAATGCATGATCATGTCCATAAATTCATGCTATTTTTCTTTATCTGTTCATGTCTTTGGAATCTTGATCAGACATACTCCAAAAACCATGTGTCTATGATTGTACCTGTCCGGTGCAAAACTTATGACAACGAAATAGTGACCTTGATTAGGTCGTCAATTGAATGAACGCCGATGTGAACGGGCGTCAATTTAGTGATAAACGGTGCATTATAGAAATGTTTATAATATTCCTGGATATTAAAATGACGACATATACCTTGCCCTTTAATTTGATATATGACGCCCCTGACTAGGGCGCTGTTTACAGAATTGAAGCCTTCATGAAAACCGTCATTTTGATGATAATCAAAATTTGAAAATGTTTATAGATATTAATATTTACATAATCTGGATGTAACGACTGAGTAGACAGTCGTCATTTGATAAACTGACGACCCTGACAAGGGCGCCAATTTAGAAAATGAAGACTTAAACTCAGGCGTCAATTTATCGAACTCTTGATTTTTTTGATTTTCGTGTTTCAGCAACCCTTGACCATGGGTTGTGTATACCGGCACTATATTCCATTCCGTGAATATAGCCCGATGTTTCACGTTGTTTTGTCGATTACCACTATTTCTCGGTGATAGATGAACCCTCCATGGGACATTCCGTTCCTTTGGATTGGTGACTTTATCATAGAGACCTCCGTAAGACTTCGCTAGCATTGGATTTCCTCAAGGCAGCTGAGCAGATTGTACCATCAAAACCCATGACACTACTTGATTTCCATGTCACTCTAAAGAAACATGGTATATCGGCCCTCATGACATGCTATGTGGATGTCATGAGAATATTCTTAAAATTATGGAATGGGAAACCATGCCATTAATGTTCTTAAAGAATTATGTGCCATACTTATGGACACTAATTCTATCTACCTTATCATGTACAAAGAACAAGCGACGCTATATAAGTGCTTATTCTTGATGTCATGATCTCCACCCAGTTTATCGACATGTCATGGTTTCTATGCTTCGCGTAGATTTTTATCGCAAGTCTGTCCTTGCTCAAGGACCTTGCCCTTGAATTCCATGAAAAATCTTACCTTATCCTTCTATTAAAGCTTGTTCTTGAAACTCCTTATTGGCTATAAAGTATCGTGGTTGTTTAGATCTATCTTTAAATGCTGTGCATATAGGGCTCGATCTGGTCCTGGGAGGAGCACCCGAAAGTACTAGTGCCCATGGGAGTTTTAATTATCGCAGTGTCTAGCATTGCACCACAGTACTTGTCTCTCTTGATCTTTGGCATTCCACACTCTCTCTTTCTTTCGTGACTAGCGTGCTTGACTTGACTTGCGTGACTTTACTAGCGTGGCCCGAAACGGGCAAAGTACTTGCGTGAAATAGCCATTAATCTATAAATTTTCTCATGAATATCTCTTACTTGCTTGGAAGTTTTGCATACTGTTGTTAATCTTGCTAGTTTTGTTTTACTTGCTCGGTTAAATCTACATGCATAGTCTTACTTGCATTTACATGCGAAAATGTAATTATTTCAACCAATTGCTTGTTCTTGAGATATAATTCCTACTGAGCATTCGCTCACCTAGTTCTATTCCAACATTTTTCAGGTAATTAGGTGGCTAGCGAGACCGAGACTCACACGGGAGGGGCAGGTGTGCAAGCGAGCTTTGGAAATTAGTGAACCCGAGTCTTTTATCTTTCTTGAGTCTAGCATGATGTCTCTTATTTAGTTATATTGTCAAAGTCTATTAGTGCATCATCTCCTTTTCTTTCATAGTGACGTAGTTGAGTCTTCAAGTTCTTGTAAGAGACTTATATTTGAAATAAAAATTTTATTATTGTTCCAAATTATTTGGTCTCATGCCATTGCTCTTGATCGTTCACGACTGTTTAACTGCCACGTTCCGAGCAAACGACACGTTCCACTACTGTCGGTTCGGGGCGTGACACACTTTCCCTTCCCAAGCAAGCCTCCACCTTCCCAAGGCTGAACCCACCCCTCCCTAGGCCAAATTTGAATTTCCCACCTCCCTCTCCTTCTTCCCCAGCCCGTTTGGGTCACCCCTCTCTAGCCCTCCCACCCTAGGGTCGCCCCCCCCCATCCTCCCCCTCCATTCCTCAAAGAGCATCCCCCATCTCCCCTCCCTCTCCACCTTGCAGAGAACCAGCGTCTTGCAGAGCTGGCCAAGACTTCATCCCGGCGTCCCTGGAAGCACAAGTGGTATCGTCGGAAGCGTCTCCATGTCCTCCTCGCGACGGTGGTGGTGGCTGCCTGGGCGAGCCGTCATCACTGGACTACGCATCTGCTTCCTGATAGTCAACCTGAAGCAAGTTGCAGAGCCTCACACGGCCAACCCATTGAAGATCTGGAGGCGACGCTTGGCTGAGATCATCTACAACGAGTCTACTTCCAGTATCAGGAAGCGGAACCCCGTTCGGCATCCAGAGCTAAGATTTATTATTTTTCTCTCCCAGGTGCGCCGTTCTGTTCCCTCTGGGACTGAACAGACACCCAGGCACTGTATGGGATCTATCTGTCTACTCTGACATCCTCTAGCCCCCCCGTGGGTCTCCGTTTGAAGAGGGCTCGACAACGAATCCAGCAACTCCAGGCCCGCCTGAATCAGAGATCTGGAGCATCCGTGGTGACCTCGTCTTCCTGCTGAAGCGGTACCATAGCAGTCCGATTCAGAGAACAGAGGCCCTGCTCTCGACTCTGCCCCGTCTAGCGCCGGTAACTAGAAATTCTCCAAAAAATCAGGCGACCTCCTGGGCCAACTCAAAAGAGTTTGCTACTGGTTTCGGTGCAATCGGAGTTCGGGACCGATCACAGTGGCATCGACACCGATCCCCTATCTGCTGCTCCAGAGCGTGGGTGATGCGAGACGGACATGCGACCTAGGACTCTAGCTCGCGATCGTCCCTAAGCGAGGGAAGACGTGGGACCGGGCGCGGTTGAGAAATCGGCCGTGAGTCTCTGGTATCGGCCTTTCTGCATTAACTCAGATCAAGTCACGGGACGGTACACTCACTCACTCTCGCAGCGGTGATAACAATATATCAAGCTAAGAACCTACACTCGCAGCGGCATTCAAATATATACGAATTGAGCAAAATGCGATAAGAGAGAGGGGGCGAGTTTACCTCCATGCTCCGGGCGTGGGGAAGATGATCCCGGCCAAGATAGTAACTCCCGGTTAAACAATTATTACAATAATTACAGAAATGGCTTCTACTGCCCACTCCACGCAGGGAGGTAACATGCTACAAATGGGGCCCGGGAGGACCGAACTTGGGTTGACGGGCAGTGTTTTGATGTAGCTTCAGCGGCATGCGTATTCACGAACGTGGGGCCCACATGCTCATCGGAGGTTCGGATGGGCCCAGAGTGGGACCGCTGTGACGTTGGCTCCTGGGGATGTGCTCTCTGGGACGGCGGCACGCTGGTTATCCTCGTGGGAGGTGAGTCGGCTCCGGCCTTACTTGTTGACCGTGCTGCCCACGGATTTGAAGTTACTTTTTTACAGCACGCGACCCGGCGAGATCTTCTGCTGCGATCACTCCCGACGTCGGATCGATGCACAAGAGGTATCGTTGGAAAGCTATTTCAAAATTCTTCGATCTATGGCTAGAGAAATAGTTTTGAATTTCTTGGATCTGGCCTTAATCGATTTCACAAGTTGCAGTTGAACATGACCCGAAATCTCAAGACAGAACTAAATTTTCCTGAGAGTTGGCATTGACCATGCCTCAAACCTCAGATCTGGAACTTGGTCTCTTCACAAAAGTTGTAGAGATGGAAACAAGGAAGACGGGGATAAGTTTTAGTTGACTTTTGGTGGAGGTTTCGATTTTTTGTGGATTTTATACTGACTGGGGCTCGGATCTGGATTACACAGGACAGAACAGATTTTGGAAAAGATAGCAACTTTTAAAAATACAAAACGAACTTTAGAAATTACAAGAAAATTCTTGGATGATGGGGGTGGTGGATAGAACTCCCAATAAATTTAGAGATTCAAACAAATAAGAAGAAGTGGGTCAAAGAGGGGAAACTCAGGGTTGCTGTGACAGGATCTGAACAGAAGACAGAACTGGAAGGTGGGAAATACATGAAAATGGAAAAATAGCAAATGAAAGGTAAATGACGGGATTTTTTTTGAAGGCTGGGGTGGACGTGGATGACTCACCCTCTATGTTTGGACTCGATCTGAGCTCCTGATAAAGAGCTAAAATTTGAGCTTTGAGGATCTATCCTGATGTAAATAGAACTCCGATGTTGATGACGACGGCGCGATGGCGGTGCGATGGCGGCGGCGGCGGCCAGAAGTCGCATCTAGCAGAGGTTGGAGATCTTGGAGTCACACCAAGATGAGGGCTTCACACCCTAGAATGGGTAGCAATCACAGTTGCAAGGGGGAAAGGAGAGACACAAGGGGTGCCCTTGGGCTTGCTCTTGGCAAAAACACTTAATTCTTCATTAAAATCTCTAATGACACTATACATAGGCTTATATAGAGAATGACAAGGGGTGGGGGGCTGAGAATTTCGTGAGAGAGGGAATTTTCTTTCCCATGTGGTCAAATGACCAAATTAAATAAAAAATACATGGGATAAACTATATTATAAGGGGGAAGCATCTTGGACTTTAAGGGTTGGAATATTGGACTTTTTAATCCAATTGTCCACTTGAATGGTCAAGTCATCTAGAAGCCCAGCTTGGACCTTTGACTGGCCCCACATGGGCCCTAAGGCTTACGTGGACCAATAGGAAAGGAGATGGGGCCCCCTTGCTGGTCCTACTAGACTTTTGTACAAAAACCCAGAGATTCTTAGGGAATGACACATTGGCTTATAAAGCCTTACAATTGCATATATATTTTCCCAAGGATATAAATGTAAATAAAAGGACTCAAATGTAAATAAAATATTAGTGCTCTTGCTCTGATGTCCCCATCAATTCTCCCCGGGTGGGAAGAACTCGACCCCATCGAGTAAGGGGTGCGGCTGCTCGAGTAGCTCCGGCGGATGCGTCATCGAACCTGGAAGCGCGGAGTACGCTCCACTCCAAGTAATCGACATCTACTCATCCCGTATAGATTCGATATGCACACGCTGCTGGACAATGAGGCTAGAGGTGGACACTCCGGGGTGGGGTCACTCACAAATGAAGGAAGGCGGCTCGAAGACTCACTAGGAATCACCGCTTGTCCCTTATGTGACTAGATCCGATATGTGAAGTAGACCCGATCCCAAAGTCCGACAAGTATCACACTCGAAAGGGACTGACAACGCGAGCATACAATGACCGACTCGACTCGATGTATGCAGACTCACTATGCACTCCTAATATGCTGGACACATGCATGTACAGACATACGAGACCCTAGACAAACCTATTGTTAGTCCGACCCATACACATGTAAGGGTGGACCAGGACACCCGAATGTGTCCCATGCATACACTAGATGCAACTGGTGGTTGGCAGAATGGGGAAGGCATCCTAAAGGGATCCATTCATGCACGGATGGCCTTTTAGATTTGGGAGGTTTGGGTGGGCCATCTTCTACATCATCCCGATATGTAGGTGTATCATGAACGGGCTTGGAGGGTGCAGATGGACCGGCCCGTGGAGAAGGGGTATGATAGTGGACTCCCTCGAAAAGGTGGAGTAAAGGTGGTGGGTCAAGGGGTCCACAAGAGAATGGATCGAAGGGATCAAAGAAAGTATGACCCCTCGAACTGGGCACCCACAAATCACAGTCCCACATTTGAAAATCTAGAAGGTGTAGGTGGTCACCTTCATGTATGGGGGTATAGGGGACGGTGATCTCATATAGGAGGTAGGGTTCCTCCCTCGGGGTAAATGGTATGAAGTTAGGCTCGACCGGTAATGGGAGGAGTAGGAGAACCTCCGTGGTAACATGACCCACGGTGTACACGGAGGTGATGGACCCTAAAGCGGGATGAGTGAAGCCACGACCTGTGGGTCGGTCGAAGCCTGGAGCCAACAAGTGCGTAAAAGTCAATTGCCGGTCTAACCCTTTAAGAATGTCATCCAATGTATCCACATAGTGACTAGACCGAAAAGTGGTGTGAAATGAATTGATTGGCACTAGAGGTAGGATAGGGTCCATGGATGGGAAGGGAGGTGGGGCCAAGCCATTATTGAGCCAGCTAAGTAGTGGCTCGGTGATGAAAGCGTGCCCGTTAGAAAAGCGGGTGGCTCGGGCTTTGGTGGCTCCAAAGAAGACGATTCCGAATAAAGTTCGGAAGTAGAGGGTGGCGGCACTGGATCTCTCGTGGGTGGTGAAGGTGGGGCCTTCATGATGGGGAGAGGGCCTTGGGGTGGCACCTTAGATGGCATCGGGTTGGGACTACCGGTTGCTACCTCCTTAGGCTCGTGCTTGGTTCCATTCTATCTAGGAGGTAGGCAAGGGGAAAACAGGGACTCAATATAAGCACACCTCCTATCCACTCTATCCGAAATGATTTGGAAGAGTTCGGCAATGGTGGGGTTTGGAGTAGGAGCGATGTGATGGACTCTCCCATATGAACTCAGCTTAGTCGTGGACCTAGGCCCTTCTACATGCGCGACGCTTTGCCTCCGATTATGGCCCACTTGGGTGGAGGTGGTTGGGTGGGGTCGGTTGGAGGTGACTGGGCCGGATAGGTAGACCTTCCTAAGTTCGCCCTTCATCTCATGCCACGACTCGATGGGCCTTTGCCTGCTAACCTCTCTCATGCGCTCAATGCTCTCCCATTTCCAGGCGGCTTTGTGGACAAGCCTCTCTTGGGAAAAACTGACTTGCATGGCATCGGACATGGTGTAACATTCAATATATTTGTCCATGGCGGCCTCCCACTTGAGGTAGTCTCCCGGGTCATTGGAGCCATAAAAATCCATGGCTTCGGGTCTACAGAAGTGGAGAGGGTGGTTGCCAAGCCCATGGGTGGACCAACGGCCATATTGCTCGGGTGATGGGGAATCCATGGGAATTTGGGGGAACTACATGCTAGACATGCCAACACTTGGACAAGACACTAGACCGACTATGCAAGGTTGGAATGCATGCACACTAAGGACCCTAGACTTAAACCAAGACTCGGTACGTGGCGGAGATAATCGATCCGAAGATCACTCGCGCAAGTGTGCGGCCTTCCTGATAGGCGTAGCCTAACATTCGGACAACACCTTTTGATATACCGATTAATGGTATGCGATGCAACCTCGGACCGACTTAAACTTAGACTCGACTTAAACAACGACTAGACTTAAACGACTCTTTTTTTGTTTGGAGTTTTACAAATGACTACCCTAGACTCAACTGGCTCTGATACCAAATTGATGCGGGATGGACACGCAACGTGGGACTCTAGCACGCGATCGTCCCTAAGCGAGGGAAGACGTGGGATCGGGCGCGGTTGAGAAACCGGCCGTGAGTCTCGGGTATCGGCCTTTCCGCGTTAACTCGGATCGAGTCACGGGACGGTATACTCACTCACTCTCGCAGCGGTGATAACAATATATCAAGCTAGAAACCTACACTCGCAGCGGCATTCAAATATATACGAATTGAGCAAAATGCGATAAGAGAGAGGGGGCGAGTTTACCTCCACGCTCCGGGCATGGGGAAGACGATCCCGGCCAAGACAGTAACTCCCAGTTAAACAATTATTACAATAATTACAGAAATGGTTTCTACTGCCCACTCCACGCAGGGAGGTAACGGGCTACAAATGGGGCCCGGGAGGACCGAACTTGGGTTGACGGGCAGCGTTTTGATGTAGCTTCAGTGGCACGCGTATTCACGAATGTAGGGCCCACGTGCTCATCGGCGGGTCCGAGTGAGCCCGGAGTGGTACCGCTGTGACGTTGGCTCCTGGAGATGCGCTCTCTGGGACGGCGGCACGCTGGTTTGCCTCGTGGGAGGCGAGTCGGCTTCGGCCTCACTTGTTGACCGTGCTGCCTACGGATCTAAAGTTGCTGTTTTACAGCGCGCGACCCGGCGAGATCTTCTGCTGCGATCACTCCCGATGTCGGATCGACGCACAAGAGGTATCGTTGGAAAGCTATTTCAAAATGCCTCGATCTATGGCCATAGAAATAATTTTGAATTTCTCGGATCTGGCCTTAATCAATTTTACAAGTTGCTGTTGAACAGGATCCGAAATCTCAAGACAGAATAAGATTTCCTGAGAGTTGGCATTGACCATGCCTCAAACCTCAGATCTGGAACTTGTCTCTTCACGAAAGTTGTAGAGGTGGAAACAAGGAAGACGGGGATAATTTTTAGTTGACTTTTGGTGGAGGCTTCGATTCTTTGTGGATTTTATACTGACTGGGGGTCGGATCTGGACTGCATAGGACATAACAGATTTGGGAAAAGGCAATAATTTTTAAAAATACAAACAGACTTTAGAAATTACAAGAAAATTCGTGGATGATGTGAGTGGTGGATAGAACTCTCAATAAATTTGGGGATTCAAAAAAATAAGAATAAGTGGGTCAAAGAGAGGAAACTTAGGGTTGCTATGATAGGATCTGAACAGAAGATAGAACTAGAAGGTGGGAAATACACGAAAATGGAAAAATAGCAAACGAAAGTTAAATGACGTGATTTTTTTTGTGGAGGCTGAGGTGGACGTGGATGACTCACTCTCCAAGTTTGGACTTGATCTGAGCTCCTGATGGAGAGCTAAAATTTAAGCTTTGAGGATCTATCCAGATGTAGATAGAACTCCGATGTTGATGACGGCGGTGCGATGGCGGCGGCGGCGGCGGCGGCGGCCGGAAGTCACATCCAGCAGAGGTTGGATATCTTGAAGTCACACCAAGATGAGGGCTTCACACCCTAGAATGGACAGCAATCACGGCTGCAAGGGGGAGAGGAGAGACACAAGGGGTGCCCTTGGGCTTGCTCTTGGTAAAAATACTTAATTCTTCATTAAAATCTCTAATGACACTATACATAGGCTTATATAGAGAATGACAAGGGGTGGGTGTTGACACCCGTTTTATACCGATAATTCGAGCCGTTTCTCTTACTCCCATTAGTTGATGCCTCGAGTTGTTCATCGTTCATTGGGCCATTTTTGTGGCATGTCTTGGGCTCGTTTTATGGGTCGTCTCCCTCCTTGGTGCAATCTGTGGTGATTCGGGACTTAATGGGCCTTGGCTTTGGTCAATTGAACTATTTTACAAGAATCAAGTACCTAAAGGGCATGAACGGCTTAACCTCAGCCGTTCAAAATATGGGTGGTTTAATATTGACCGTTCATAAATTTTGGCTAATTTCTGAGGGTTTTTCTGAATATTCACCGACAGGCTTTTGTGCGGTGTGATTAGGACCGTTCAAGCTCATGGACGGGCCTATTCCAACCGCCTATATCTCAAAGTCCTACGCGCGCCCATTTTCTCAGATAATTATCCAAATGATTCGAATTATCACCGACAGGGTAAAACGGTCGGTTTAGTGCCGCCCTAAATGAAAACGGTCTCAATACAACCGTTCATATGTTCAGAGTCCAACGGCGAACATTTCGGCCAGTTCGAGAGATAGTTGGGATAATTTTCTGATTATTCGAGTTTCCACCGACAGGATGGACGGTCCGAGTAAGACCGCCCATACCTTGAGCGGTCTATCGTAAGACCGTGCAAGACGTCGGCTGTTGATTTTCAACTGATTTTATCCCTTTTATTCCATGGTTTTATCCCCAACTTATTTTGATGATTTCTTCACGGATAATCAACCATTTTTGATGCCGTTTCATCTGGATGGAAGATTATGATATTATCTACTAATTATCTTTTGTGAGTTCGACCTGAAAAGGTCTCTAAACCCTAATTTCGAGGTTGGCCTTCTAGGCTCTATAAATAGACCCTATGGCCGGACGTCAAAAGGGGGGGAGATTTTGGTCGACGGCGAAGCTCTGCCGCATTTTCGAACGACCTAGCACCAAGGAGGGAGGCTCTCTACGTCCTTACGAGCCTCCGGTTCAGGGAGTAGCCCAGTTTTCATAGTTCTTTCATTTCGTAGCTTTCGCCGCCTTCCTTCATTGCATGCATCGTTTCTTCCCCACGTACCCTCTCCTTCTCATTATCATGCATACACCCACCCACGTTCTTGTCACCCTAGGGGTTTAAAACCCCCCAGGTATCCCCCTTTCCATTTGATTATGTTTCATTCTTCTCACATGAACGCATACTACGTCATTTAGTTCTAATCTGGGTGTTCCTTCTGTGTCTTCACATTGTTTTGCAGGTCAGCACTTCATCAGCACGAGGCCCATCCCCTCTGGCCGGCCGGAGAGGGTGGAGGTCGAACCCTTTTTAATTTGCTGCGTGAAGGTATTGGGCGGTTGCACTCCGGCCGCTCAACTTACGTGCGGTTCATCAACGGCCGCTCTTCCTCGGAGTGCGATCCCCATAGTGCCGTCCATTCCACTGCAACAGTTCCTCCCGCGTTCTCGCAGCGTCCTAGGGCGGTCTATCGTGAGACCGCTCAATGTCTGACGGTCCTAAGGGAACCGTTCATCCCTCAGCGCTGCACTAAGGCGAGTGTCTCCCCACTTTCCAAGGTACGGCGTGTCTATCACGTACGGCATCTTGGTGGCGATCACGATATTCTTCGTTGTTCCCTGTCTTCTCTTCTTCCTCTCACTTTCGTGGTTTGCCCGTCTCACGTTGTTCCACGCACCTGATGCACTTTGACCCTTAGTGAAGGGAGAGAGAAGGAAAACATATGTCTACATCCCTTTTGTGGTGATCACGGTGGGACGCCTAATGCCCATCGTGCTTTTGAGTTGCTGACCCTTCTTAGTTGTTGTCTAGGTTTTCTTCTTGGAGTGATTTACAGGTTGGATGCGGTTTCTGTCCTCTGGCGTATACACGGTTCCTCCAGAGCCGCCTACCACACGTACGGTTGATACTCCACCGTCCATCCACTGCCATCAGAGCCAGCTACCTGACCTTTCCTGTCACAGACGGCGCCCTAGACACCGTCCATTTGTTTTAGCGGCTTTCACATAGCCGTCCTGCTCCCAGGCATAGGTACGCTGTACTTTTTCTGGGTGGCAGATACGCGGCTGTGACGCGGCGGTTCAAGTACGTGAGCGGTTGACTATCGGCCGTCTGTCTGGTATTTCCCTTGCTTTCTTCCCGTCAACTACGGCTGGATATTAACCGTCTGTGTACTAGAGCGGTCAGAATAGGACCGCACATCTCCTGTCACAGTGCATTTATTTTATCTTGGTTAGTTTTTGCATGATATATATTGCTCCTGGTGCTGTTCATTGACTCCCCCTTGCTCTCTTATTATCACTGCATCACCATGCTCTTTATTACTCATGTGTATACTTGCTCGTTGATTGATAGCTGCTAGGCTAGTTTGTGCATGCACTCCGGTGCGCATAGGAGCATCGACATCTTCCCATATTAGTTGCATTCCTACCGAGGTAGGGTTTCCTCTCGTCTCCATATTCCTTGGAGCCGACTAGGGACCTTGCTGAGGACCTTCGTAAGCCCCCGTGAGCCGTGGATTCCCACACGGACATCGGGCAGGTTGTACCGTATCCACCCTAGGCTAGGGTTGCATCCGCGAGTGAGAAGTCCCGATAGAGTCACACAGTTCCTCCTTTCGCATCCCAATCAGGCACCTAGTGGTCGAGAGAATTTATAATTTCATTAATCCACTAAAGCTCAGACCTAAAGATATAAGAAACTGACGAGCATCATTTTAAGAACTTGATTGTATTATTGAGTGATTCTGCTCTCATCTCGCTCCATTGTACGCTTGTTACTTGCCTGGTAGATCCGATTGATTAGTGTTGCTTGTTCTAGTCGTAGGGGTCTTGGTGTATGTGGGGTTGCCTTCTGTCCCTACGATCACCTCCTAGGGTTGATTCTTATCTCCATTTCTACTCCAACCCCTTGTTCGATTCTTCTTCTTACATGTCGTCGTACGACTTCTCTTCGGCCCACGAGGATTCCCTTCCTCGTGGTCTCCTTGAGGACCCAACTAGGGTCACCCATTTGCAGGGAGGAGAGGGGACGGCCCCTTCGCTCCCGACCACTCTTGGCGAGGGTCCCCGACCCTCTTTTCCAAACCCGGCCAATCAGAATTCAGCCAGTATGATCCTCGATATGATGGCCCAGTTGGACCCCACCCAACTCCATCTCATCAGACAAGCTCTGCAAGGGGGCGATGCCCCGGCCTCAATTCCGGCTCATGCCACGGCCAGTGTCGCCACTTCATCTCCTGTGGTCGGGACCACCTCTGTGGCTCCCATTGACCTTACTCATGTCCGCCCTCAGACCCTTCGCTATCCCAATATAGAAATGGGCCAGGCTTCCACATCGGTCCATCAACAACTTGATAAAGGAAAATCCTCGATCCCCTCTGTTCCTTATCTCGAGCCGTACCCTACAATTTCTCCATCACCTCAGGCCCTCATAGCCCCGGCGGACTTCGCTAGGTTACAGTCAGGGGCGGCCCAGTTGGCTCATACGGATATGGGCCCTTCCTCAGCCCATTATCCCTCTTACGGGCCGCCTCCTTCGTCAGCTTATCCTTTGGTCGCCTATCCAAGTACTGCTCCTCTTGCTCCTTCCCCTCCTTCCCGGGAACGGGAAATTCTTGACAAATGGGCTACTATGCAGCAACAAATTGATCTCCTCCATAAGCGGGTCGGCCCGCAATCTCTTGCCGATGTCTCTATCCCTAACTTTAGGGACATTCATTTTCCTTCTCAGTCTGAACTCCCCGTGTACCGCAAATACGATGGGAATGGCAACCCGTTCATCCACGTCCGGGAGTTCTTGTACGAATCGACACAGTTCCAGCATGACGATCGCTTGATGGCCTATTTGTTCCGTCGGTCTCTAGAGGGGATCGCTCTTGGTTCTACGCCTTGCCAATGGAGGAGGCCGAGAATTTCAAGACAGTCAAGGAGAGGTTTATACAGAGATTTCAAGATCGGGTTGGACCCGAGTACTCTTTCACTGACCTAGTGGTAGAGAAAATGAAGCCGGAGGAAGACTTCGCAACCTATGCAGACCGCTGGAGGCAGATGGCCTCACGTGTGCCCGGGCAGATTCCGGAAGAGGAAAAAGTGAAGTTGTTAATTTCCAATGCTACGCCAACTTTCAGAAACATTCTGGCAATGAATGATATCTCAAACATGCACCAGCTATACATCAGAGCTAGGTTTATTCAAACCCAATTTAAGGACTCCCCCATCCATTCTTTATTCGAGGCCCAGAAACCCAAAGCCACCAAGAAAACCCAAGGCCCCGTCACTGAGGGAGTACAAATTAATGAGCAAGTCCAGGCCGTTCAATTCCCCCAATAAGCCGCGCCACCCCGCTTCCCACCGCCTCAGCGCAACCCCCAATATGCCGCTCCGCAAGTTCCCCAGCCCACTTTCCAAGTCCCGCAATACCCTCAACAAGCACCTCCGCCACCCCAACAGCCTCAGCGGCCCCCACAGTATAATAATGTTCCCCCACCCCCCACCTATGGCTCTACTCGACCAGCTCCAAGAAGGGCTCATTACCCCCCTCTTCCGGAGACCTTGCCAGATATCTTCTCTGCTCTAATGTATACTGGTGACCTTCAGTTGCCTCCTGAACGCCCGAACTGGAATCCGGCTGCCGACCAATCCCGATATTGTATATTCCATTGGCAACCCGGGCACACGATAGAGCGATGCTACCAGTTCAGAGACCTGGTGTATGATTTGCATGAGGGCCAGAGGATTGATTGGGCCCAGATGCACCAGCTGATTGAGGATATCAAGCAGAGGCAGAGACAGGCCAGGCCGCAGCAGGCGGCGCCCCAGTAGCAGCAGCAGCAACAACCCCAGCAGCAACAGCAAACTCAACCGCAGCAGCAAGACCTCGGGATCCATCAAAATCCCATGCTAGTACATCAGCCTGCTCCTCAACAACAACAGCCACCGCCGGCACCGGCCCCAGCACAAGTGAATATGGTCCAGCGCCCAGCCCCCAACGCTGGGTGGACGTTTGATGATGAAACCCCCGCCCATCACTTGGCCTTACACCACCACTACTCTCCCATGCCTGCCATCCCCTCCATTCTTAGACCCGCCGTTCTGGCCACCACACCACTTGTCACATCCTCCGCGTCGCCTCTTAGGCCCGCTACATTCCCCTCCGCTCCATCCGTCCTTTCACCACCACCCGCCAGACCTCCCATCATTTCCCCTAAGCTTAACCCTTCACCCATTTCCCCGCCGCCAGGGCCTGTTAAACCCACGTCAGTTATCCTCACCTCCATCTCCACGCCATTCACCTACCCCACCAGGCTAAGCCGGGGTTCAGTCCAGGCCGTGCCAGCATCACAATGCGCCCTTCGGAGCGGGCGTCCCTTCCAAAGAATTTTTCCTTCTTCAGGTGCGTCTGCACCAAATCCTACAGTTTCCTCCCCTACAGTTGAGCCAGAAGAGATAGACCCCGTGCCGGGCACAAGATATGACTTGTTGCAGCACTTAGACCGGCTGCCGGCTAAAATCTCGGTGTTAGAACTAATCAAGAGGTCGCCACTCCACCAAGATGCCTTGAAGATCTTCCTACAGAAAGTTATGGTAAGCGAAGATGTGGCAGTGGATAGCCTGCCCTCGGTCTTGGCCACGATCACAAAGGGGCCCTCTATTTCATTTGCTGAGTCAGAGCTAGCTCCTCTCGAGGCACGGCAGATGCCGTTATGTATTACCATCTCTCTGAACAAAACAGCCGTGGAATCCGCCCTTGTAGACATGGGGGCGTCAATAAATGTCTGCCCATTGAGTACCCTTCGTGCTTGGAATATATCAGAGGACATGCTCAAGCCGACGCCGACTACCATAGCAGCCTATGATAACTCCAGACGTGCTTGTCACGGAGTGGTGACTGTGCAGGCCGACCTAGGGCCCTTAGTTATGGATGTGGAATTTTATGTGCTGGATATAGACCCGATGTTCAAAGCCATTCTGGGCCGTCCGTGGTTGAATAGTCTGAATGTCATCCCCTCGACGGCCCATCAATGTCTAAAGTTCCCATTCCAAGGACGAGTGGTCAAGGTGAAGAGTGTCTCCGCAGTACAAAATGTTGACGCCATAGCCACCAAGATTCTGCCCACACTGTGGCTGAGTAACAGGCCTGTTCTATCTGTCATTGACTTAAACTATTCATGGGCATATGCGTCACGCAAGCCCACCACTGCACCAATCAATGTGAAGGTCAAGCCCAAGATGAGAGACTCCAAAGGGTGGCACCTAATTCTAAAATTGGGCTATCAGCCAGGCCGAGGACTCGACGCACAATTGCAGGGCCGAACCAACCCCGTTCCCAAAGGAAGGAAGATGGGCCGCCGGGGCCTCGGCTACCATGAATCCTCCATGTCGATGCTTGGGGACTCCGGGCCATTGACCTGGGATTACAGGCAACATTTTATGAAGGGTCCGTTGCAGCCCGGCACCTTGAAGTCCCCGCCATCCAGCCTTGAAGAAAAGATAGACGAAGCTTGTGCTGTTGCCGATCCGCCGCCATCACCGCAAGGGCTAGCCGGTGACTTGGAAGACCTTTCTGACTGCTTTACAAGGATGTTTTATGGAAAAGAGGGTGACCCAAAGAAGAAGGAGACGCAGCTGGTAAAGCGCCCTCCGATGCCATTGGCCCGCCAGGGGCCACGGAAGACGGGAAGCTCCGTCATCACCCATCCTATGTCCCCGTCCCGTCTCGCTTCCTGGTTTCAACGGTTGGATTCTGTTCCCCGTTCCCCTCCACTCCTGGTCAACCCGTGTTTTGCGGAGAGACCCAAAATTCTATTCGTTCCATGTGCTTGCGGGCGATGCCCACCCATTGATCTATCAACTCTGTTCACTCCTCCTCCCCCAGGAGCTCAGCTCCATGAAATGTGGTTTAAGTCTTCTGATCCTTTCTTTGACTGCATCTTCCCAGAATTGTTCCCTCTGCAGCTTCCTCCTCCTCCGTCTTCTTCCTCCTGCTGCGTGATCACCTCCGGCCTCCAAAAAAAAATGCCAATTTCAAAACGGAGGTCTCCATGGAAGATTACGCTATGTTCTACCCAGATTCCCAAGGGTACGAGACCCATGTTTCTTTTCCGATAGATTTCTTCCCCCCTAGGTTGGATATACAGTGTACAGAGTCTTCTAGGTTGGTCGAGTCGGTCAAGGTAGAGTCTAGTTCGAGTTCTGTCAGCCCATCCACGTCAGTGGCACCCGCCGTAGTGCGCCCTCCTAAAACCGTTCCCGATAGGTTTCTACGAGATTTGGCTGGGAGATGTCATGCTCTGTTGAAGTGTCCGGAATTTGTGGAGACCGCGATTGTCCTGGAAGATGATGAGGGAATTGAGGAGGTATGGGTCAATGATGGATTAGGAGTATATGAAATTGTGAATGAGAAAGACCCAGCTGACGATGAGGAAGATGAAATAGATGACACTGCCGACCTATATGCCCAAGGCTTGAAGAAGTTCGACGAGCCTTCCGTAGCAGTGGATGAATCCACTAAGGAAATTAACCTCGGAACAGAAAAGGACCCCAGGCCCATACTTATTTCCGCCAATCTCCCTCCTCAAGTCGAAGAGGAACTTGTCAAAGTCTTGAGGGAGTACAACGATTCTTTCGCCTGGTCCTACGAAGACATGTCGGGCCTTGACCCCACCTTGGTCGAACACAGGCTGATTCTCAAACCAGGGGCAACGCCCGTTAAACAGAAAGCAAGGAGATTCCACCCACAAATGGCCTTGAGGATTAAGGAAGAAGTCGATAAATTACATAAGGCCAGGTTCATTAGAGTTGTGCTGTACCCACAGTGGGTGGCAAACACAGTCCCGGTAATGAAGAAGGATGGTAAAATTCGAATTTGTATTGACTTCAGGGACTTAAACAAGGCATGTCCGAAAGATGATTTTTCGCTTCCTCACATCGATGTCTTGGTCGATAATATAGCTGGGTACGAAGCCCTCTCCTTCATGGATGGTTACTCGGGGTATAACCAAATCCTTCTGTCTCCGGAGGATCAAGAAAAGACCTCGTTCACCACACCTTGGGGCACATACTGCTACGTCGTTATGCCATTTGGGTTGAAAAATGCAGGTGCCACCTACCAAAGAGCGATGATGGCTATCTTCTACGATATGATGCACGTTTATTTAGAAGCTTATGTGGATGATATTTTAGTCAAATCGAGGTCACAAGAAGAGCACCCCACCATTCTAGCCAAGGTGTTGCAAAGGGCTAGGGAATACAAGTTAAAGATGAATCCAAAGAAATGTGTGTTCGGAGTTGCATCAGGGAAATTGCTCGGGTTTATAGTTAGTAAGAGGGGGATTCAGATAGATCCAAACAAGGCAAAGGCCGTCATGGAAATGCCACTGCCGAAGAACATCACTGAGCTTCGAGGTTTGGTCGGGCGTTTGCAATTTTTCAGAAGATTCATATCTCAGCATTCGCAAAGATGCCGCCCGTTTTATGAACTACTAAAGGCAGGCGCGAAATTTGAATGGAATGAACAATGTCAGAAGGCCTATGAAGAACTCAAGGTTTACCTCTCTAATCCCCCGGTTCTACAACCACCCGTCCCCGGGAAACCCCTGATCTTGTACATTTCTGTAATTGAGGACTCCCTAGGAGCTGTTTTGGCATAGGTAGACGATGAAGGAAGGGAAAGGGCGGCGTACTATCTCTCGAGGTTATTTAATCCCACTGAATCCAAGTACACTACTATGGAGAAAACCTGTGCAGCACTAGTGTGGGTAGCGCAGAAGCTTAAACACTATTTTCTTGCCCACGAGGTTAGGCTCATCTCTAGAATGGACCCCATTCGTTATCTGTTGGAAAAGCCGGTCCTTTCTAATCGGCTAGCTCGCTGGCAAAGCTTTCTTTCCCAGTTCGACATCACCTTCATCGTGCAGAAAGCAATCAAGGGATATGCTATTGCCAAGCACCTGGCTCATTCTCCTATCCCTCGCACTGATTCCATCCAGGACGAATTCCCCGATGAGCACCTGGCGGTGATCACTCATCTTCCTTTCTGGTCTCTTCATTTCGACGGTGCCCTTAATTCCCAGGGCAGTGGAGTCGGCGCCGTTCTCCTTACTCCAGAAGGGGTAACCATCCCCGTGGCATATCAACTCTCATTTCCCGCCACCAACAATATAGCCGAGTATGAGGCTCTCCTTGCAGGTCTGAAGCACGCCTACATCTTGGGCGCGCGATACCTTAATATCATAGGAGACTCTCAGCTGGTGCTGCGGCAAGTTTTGGCGACTTACCGCACCCGCGACCCTAAGCTCAAACCCTACCAGGATTTGGTCACGCTCTTGGCCAGGCAATTCAGGAAACTCGTCTATATTCACACCTCATTCTCAGAATATCTTGGCCGATGCCCTTGCGTCGCTCGCCTCTTCCCTATCACTTCCCCTGAGTCGCGCCACTGAGACCATTGTTGTCCAAAGGCTAGATGTCCCTTCTCTTCAGGATCCCTGGTTCAACAATCTTAGAATGTCCGTAGAGAAGAAAATAGAAAGGGAAGAGACAAAAGAAGTTTCATTGACTGAGCTCGAGGAGATCATTGAAGAAGAAGAGTTGCCGTGGTTTTATGAGATAGAGCAATATTGCAAGGACGGTACATTTCTGAAAACGGCCAATGCTGAGCAGCGAAGAGCCATTAGAAGAGTCGCCGCAAGATACACGATCATCGCAGGTGAATTGTATAGGCGGGCTCTGAATGGAGTTCTAATGAGGTGCCTAGATGATGAAGAAGCTTGGAAAGTCATGGAAGCAGCCCACTCCAGCGAGTGTGGAGGGCATGTGAACGGACAGGCCTTGGCAAAGAAGATTCTTAGGCAGGGCTATTACTGGCCAACCCTAGAAGAAGATTGCTCCACCTATGTCCGTAGGTGTCTTCAGTGCCAAATCCATGCCGACAAAATCCACGCTCCGGCCTCTTCTCTTCATCCTATTACGGCCCCCTGGCCATTTGCTATGTGGGCATTTGATATCATCGGACCCCTCGGTGATCCGAATTCTGCTGTTAAACAGAAATCCTTCATTCTGACGGCTACGGAGTACTTTACCAAGTGGGCTGAAGCTGAAGCTTATGCAGAAATCAAAGCCACCACAGTATGCCGCTTCATCATGAAGAACATTATCTCGCGGTTCGGGGTGCCAAGCGACATCGTCACCGACAACGGGCCTCAGTTCATCTCACAAGAACTCCAGGACCTCTGTAAGAAATTCAATATAGTTTTGCATCATTCATCACCATACTACCCCCAAGGTAATGGCCAGGCTGAGGCCACAAATAAAACCCTTCTTAAAATTATCAAGAAAACATGTGAATCCCATAAATTTGCTGATTGGGCCGACAAATTGATAGAAGCTCTATGGGCTTACCGCACCTCCGTCCGCACTCCCACAGGGCAGACTCCCTTTGCCCTCACCTATGGAATGGAAGCGGTGCTCCCGTATGAAATTCTGATCCCTTCCCTAAGGGTGCAGCTGGATAAGGAACTTAATCTTGACGAACGTCGAGAGGCGTTGCTAGTCCAACTGGAACTCTTAGACGAGAAGAGGTTGAATGCGGCCAATCATGTTTCAGTATATCAAAAGCGTGTCTCGCGATATTTTCAAAAGAAGGTCATTGAAAGGAAATTTCAAGTGGGTAATATGGTTTTGAAACGCAAATTCATCAGGTCAGCAGGCCACAACCCAACTGGGAAGGGCCCTTCGTAATCAAAGAAGCTTATCCGGGCAATGCGTATCGTCTAATTAACGCGGAAGGGGAGGAAATGCCAAACCCGTGGAATGGGCTGTATTTAAAGCGTTTTTATCCATAAAAATCAAAAACCAGTGAACGGCTCGATGGCAGGGCATGCCCCACCAAATTACGAAAGGAGGACCTAGGTCCAGCATCTCACACACTACACGACCCCGTGATTCGGCATTCTCTCATGCTACCCGACACCGTTTCTCCTTTGGCCATGCTCGGGGAAGGTGGAGATCCTTGTATTTCCTCTCTCTCGGTTGAAGATAGGAGCAAGTGGTGAATAAGGAGGCGAGAACCGACCTAGATCCCCCATTAAAAGAGGTCTCAAATAGGGGCAATCCGTTAAGACCTCACTCCGCAAAAAGAAGGAAAAGGAAAGCAAGAAAAAAAAAAGGAAAGAAAGGGGGCGAAATCAAAAGATAAGGCCGAAAGCACATAAGGCTCGAAGCTCTCAAAACCCCCGAAAGGATACAACTAGGCATGGCAAGAGTGGCAGTATAGTTTCCCCGCGGGACGTTATGAGCCCGGTCGCATGCGTGCCTAGAGTAGATGAAGGTTCGATGACGGATACAAAGCCCCGGCGCAACAGACCGGATTCTTTGAAAAAAGGGGTCCTGGGAAAGAACTCAAGCCCTAAAAAACCTCTACACCTATCGTCAGCTTCACTACTCAATCTTTTTTACTTTCCCAAGGAATGAATCCCACCCCGGATATGGCTTCACCAGAAGCACCGTCGAGCAAAGTTGACTCCGACCACGGGCGGTCCCCCCTTTCTGCACGCGCTGAGCCCTGGAAGTCCATAGCAAGACGAGAAGGTCCCTGCTATTGAGACCCGAGCTGATTTCAAAACCCCAAAAAAAATCAAATATTTGAAAACCCAAAAATCAAATATTTTAAAACCCAAAAAAAATCAAATATTTCAAAACCCAAAAAAAATCAAATATTTCAAAACCCAAAAATCAAATATTTCAAAACCCAAAAATCAAATATTTCAAAACCCAAAAAAATCAAATATTTCAAAACCCAAAGAATCAAATATTTCAAAACCCAAAAAAAATCAAATATTTCAAAACCCAAAAAGATCGAATATTTTCAAAATCCAACAAAAAATCAATTATTCCAAAAGGAAAACGCACATTCGTATGCATTTCTCGCATTTTGGTATTTGCCTATTTAAATAAGGCTCAACCCCTTGACCAAAAATCAAGGAAGGGACATCCCCTAACTTGCTATAGGCAAGGGGCTAAGCCTAAAATAGATTTAATCTGTTTCATGATTGCATATGTACAGGGGCAGGTTGGAAGGACAGTTGGCTCGAGACCACATGAATATTCAATCCTCGTGTTGGCCTATGCAATCACATCACATCATAATCGAATCACAAAGCTCAAACTCAATCTCATCAAATCTTATTCATATGTCAAGCTGTCTGGATACAAAGTCTCATGCCATATCATCATAAAAACAAAAGGAAAATCACTCAGTCCGCCGCTAGGCATCCCCGCGAGGACGTATCTCTCTCAACTCCCTAAAGTAAGCCTGTCGCATCTCTGGAGCCTCCTCAACCTCTGCTGGTAGGGTACGCACCCTACTCACCTCCCACATAATCAGCGCACTCCTGACCACCTGCTCGTCCTCCTCTGTCCCGATCCTCCGTGCCTGTAGCATGGGAAGGTGGGGTAGCATAGGTAGCACCGTCCGGGGTAGTCCAATCTGCAGGTAGCATCTGTGTGGGCTGTACAACGCTAAGGCAGTGTCGCTCACGAGCCTCAAGTCCAAGCCGGCTCTCCTCGGTAGCATGATGGTGGTGTCGTGGAGGAAGTCCGGGCGCATCACAAACCTATCCAAAGGTATCCTATTGATGTACGGGCGCCACTCGTCCCTGGTCTTCAGCTCAGCCGTCCTGCACTCAACCTGTGGAGAAAACCTGAAAGCGCCTCCTATGAAGTAAAGGGGATGGCTCCCAAAGATCCGGCTGACTGAAGTGATATCCTCCCTCGGGGTGAACTTCATCCTAACTCCCATCCAGCACTCCAATAGGATCATCGAACCAAAGAGAGGACCTCCTAAGGCTGCTGAAGTAAGACCCTCGTACAAATAAGCTAAGACGGCCTGAGAAATGGAAAGTCCCCGCCAAAGGCCACTAATGGTGCTGAGTAAGGGGATCTCCAGGACGTGGTCGGCTGAAGGGAAAAGGATGGCCCCGCAGAGACAGATGGATGCAGCTTTGGCTATGGCCTCAACCCACCCACACTTATTCTTGCAATGCTCCACTACCCACTGGCTCAGAGGAAGGAGGTGAATGTGGCGAGGGCCTACAAAGGTGCGAACATCCCCGCTATTAGGTATGAATCCTCCTAGGATGAGTTTTGGATCTATAGGGGCAACGGTGTGGCATATCAAGTCTTCCTCCCCCACCTTGGACCTAGGAAGCCCGAAATACGTCTCCACCTCTCTAACAGGATAGTGGCCTCAAAAGATGGGAAGAAGAAAGTATGGGTCTGAGGGTGCCAAGTCTCCATCAGAGCAGAAATACCATGCCAATCTAAAGAAAGCTTAGGGTAGTTCTGACCTAGAACTAAGAGGGAGTGAAGGTGCCAGGATTTGAGAAGGTAAGTCACCCCGAGGGGCAATGCACGAACCATGGGAGCCACCCACTTTAAACTAGAAAAGCGTCTCGGACCGGGGAGAAGCTGAGAAGAAGGAGAAGGCAAAGGGTGTAAGGGGATATAAGAGGAAGTTGAGAGATGAAAATCTGAACATAATCTGATCAAACTCACCTCTCTCATAGGGGTGGCGCTGAGATGTCGAGGAATCAAGCTTAGCCGTTGAATCGCTTCTCGCTCCTTTCTAGCCGGCTGCGGTCCTTCAAGCAACGCACCCTCCGCAGGACTTCCATCAAAGGCCCTCTTCATGATGAGGTGACAAGAATCAAAGGTTTTAGGCCTCGGGAAAGGGAGGATGTGTGAGTTGAGGGTTCAGACCTCCCTACTACGTATAGGATTCATTAGGGAGCCTAAACCTCTTAGGATTAGGCCCAGATAAGTCTAGGACGGGTTTAGATAGGGTTGTGATAAGTGCAAGCGCCTTACCCTCGGGCTGGGGACTCTCCAGGGAGTCCCCTTTCGAGCAAATAGGATCTTATCTTGGACGGTCTTACGATAGACCGTCCATCTCTTATACGGCCCATAATCAACCGTTCTTCTCCCTAAGGAAGCCCGAGCCCAGTGACTTGTGCGGCCCAAAATATGCCGTTCAAATATTCTTACGGTTCATCTTGAACTATTCCAACTCCATTTAAGCGGTCTGTGGAAAACCGCTCTTCTCTACGGACGGCTTTGGGAGAACCGCCCATTTACTCTGCCCCCAATCAGCCTACTGCCTCAAGTCGGCGTGTGCGTCACTCACCTCACTCAAGTCGGCGTGTGCGTCACTCATCTCACTCAAGTCGGCGTGTGCGTCACTCACCTCACTCAAGTCGGCGTGTGCGTCACTCATCTCACTCAAGTCGGCGTGTGCGTCACTCACCTCACTCAGGTTGACGTGTGCGTCACTCATCTCACTCAAGTCGGCGTGTGCGTCACTCATCTCTCTCGGGCTAGGCACTCCTCAAACTCATTGCATCCACTCATGCATACATACATACATTCATCCACAAAGCAAGCAAAAAGAATAGACACATCACTATCATGTCACACCATGTACAAAAGACGGGCCCAGTACAACAAGTCAAGCAGCTCCCTCTCCCTGGCCCCCGTCACTGTCCCCCTCACCCTCATGCCTCTTTGGAGGAGGCATCGCTGAGGTCACCTCATCACGCTGACGTCGTCGGCGCCGCTCATCCTCCTCGTTCCTCCACTGGTCAGAGGAACCTGTCAAAAAACTCCTCACAGAGCCGTGGGTGCCGTGGCTGCCGCTCGGAGTCCCGCTGCGCGATCGCCGGCTCATCTCTCTAAAAACCCGCAACTCTCCGTTCAGCCCGGACATCTCAATCAGAGCACGATCCCGCTCCGCTCGAACTCGCACCAACTCCGCCGCATCCGCCCGGAGTCGCTCTAGCTCATGCCGAAGGAGTGCCATCTCCACCGTGCCCACTGGCTGGCTCAGTGCCACCTCCTCCCGCACACGGGCTGCCTCCTCCCTAGCCGCTACTCGGCTCTGCTCCAACTCTGCCCGTAGGCGGGACAGCTCGGACGTCTGCATTCACACATCATTGTCAGTTGGTCACATTTCATACATTTCCTAAGGCATAAATAAGCAAAGGGGAAGTTTAGAGTTGCGTACCCTCTCCACAAGTGCCACCTCGGCCGCCTTGGCCCGCTCTACCATCCGAGTGAAGTCCGCATCCCGCTCGGCTCGGTCTGCTGGAGTCTGGACAGAGGAGGAAGAAGGAGCGTCTGGTCTCGCCCTCTGAGCACCCTCGGCGTGCTGCATCCAAATACTCCAGGTCAGTCATAGGCATAATCATAATCATATAGAACTGCATAATTTAAAGAGTCTAAGGTTTTGAAAAACTCACCAGTAGGGCCAGGGCCTGCCGGGCCTCGTCTCTCTCTCGGATGGTAGAGTGCAGGAGTCCCTGCAACTCTGCCACTCGTCCTGCAGGGTCAACCTACATTTAAAAGATTCATGTGTCAGTGCGTCATCCATAAGCATAATAGACAAAGTTTAAGTTTAGAAGTCGTACCGGTCGGTGGGTGCCACGGAACACCTGGTCCCGGTAGTGCCGAGCGTACGCAGTGTAGTACGCGCTGTCGCTCTCTGCCCGGGCAGTCACCACTCGCCCTCGCGTAGTCCAGTCGGCAACCTGCTCGGCATTCCTCGCTGTCCAATCGTATGCCTCGCGGAGTCCCCGGGTCGTCCTCGTCACTCGTTGCCCCGCCTTCTCAGGCGCAGGGAACTCTACGGTCGGCTGATGGACCCCAATGGTCCTCATCACTAACCTAAAGTATAGTGGCTCCACCACATTCATGCAGTGTAGCCACACGTCCCGGCCAGAGAAGGCCAAGGCCTCGGTCACCTACGGCTGGTCTTCCAGGCTCTCCTCCATGTAAGGAGTCCACCGTACCTGTAAGGAATAGGAAACTGCATCAGCATCATTATCATCATATAAGAATAGCACGTAATTAAGAGTCTAAGTCTAGAAGCACACCAAGGTGTACGGTAGGGTGTCCAAGTCGTCCTGTAGCTCCCGGACCTGCCGCCTCAAGGCCATCATTTCCCGAGGTGCTGTCCACCTCCGTGCAATCAGCAGGAGCCCAGGCCGGGTCTCCTCGCCCCTGCCTAGCCCACGTAGGCGCACGTAGGCCCATACCTGCATCACATGTCGTGTCAGCATTATAGCAAGCATATAGGGTTGCATGATTGAATTATAATTAAATCTAGAGTAGAGAGTAGTACCTGGAGTAACGGGGAGAAGCCCCCAAGCATCATCCGACGCGCCGTCGAACTGAGAGTGTCAAAGAGGAAGGCGAGGACTGCCGCTCCCCAAGCGTAGTCGCCTACGTGCTCGAGCTCCTGGAGGAAAGGGAGGAAGCGACAGCTCATCACGTCCGCCCGAGTGGAGAAGAGAAGCCGCCCGAACATCAGCATCAGGAACCGTCTCAGCACTCTGTCCGCCTCAGGTCCCGGTCCCGCAGCAACCCTCGGTCTCGCCAGCCTCACGAGCCGCTCCAAGTGCTCCTCCGGTCGCTCCCTGACCGCAACTCCCGCTCGTCGTAGACCCAGGCTGTCCTGGAGAGCAGCCCGGGGAAGAAGGGTCGACTGCCTCTCGGGGCGCCGCAGCTGTAGGCCGAGCAGCTCCCGAGCCATCCCCCGGTAGTCGAGAAAAGTAGTCCCACTGACCGGTGACCCGTGCACACGTAGGCCAGTAAGCCGGGCTACGTCCTCCAATGTAGGGACCATGTGCCCCCACGGGAAAAGGAACGTCCGACTCACTAGATCCCAGCGGTCGTGCAGGGCATAGAGCAGAGCTGCGTCAAAGAGACACACCTCAATACTCAGGAAGGGGGCGAACCCCATGGCAGTCAACCGCTCCCTCTGGAAGTCCGGAAGTGCCAGGTACACTGCACGGACCGGTAGCCAGGAGGTACGGGTCCTACGCTTCCCCTGCATTCATCCATCTCATTTATGTTAGTCATTTAGTGTCATATTTTGTTTCAGTTAAATAAATTCTCAAAGGTCCAAATCTTGATTCGAAGAACGGCTGATCGCGGACCGCTCAACAGTTGAGCGGCCTCTATCGAACCGTTCTATTTCTCAGGTTCCCCGTTTTGAACGGCCTATCATTAACCGTTCCCATCTTAGACGGATTACCATGCGCCGTCTATCGTCCCGTCTTCCTAAGGAGCGACGGCCCACCTTTGGCCGTATGAATTGTTGACGGTCCTGTGAGGACCGTATTGTTTTGCCTTGGATGCATGTTTGAACGGGCCTATATGGTCCGTCTACATTTTGAACGGTGATAACTTCACCGTATTGAGGTTTTGGTGGCCTGTTGGCTGTGTGAGTTTGAACGGCGCTCCCTACGCCGTGTTTATGTGGGGCGGTCCTATGTGGACCGCATTGTTTTTCCGTGCGGTTTCTGTTGGACCGTTCTACCGTCGTCGTCCCCGACGACGGTGAACGCCCCCAGCCGACCGGGAAGGCCACCATGGCCCCCCTAACTGACTCCTAAGCACCTAGAACCCCCCTAAAAGGATTTCTAAACTAACATGCATTAATAAAAATTAAAAGAAAATGAGGTTTAAGGTGGAGAGGCCTACCTCGGGATCACGGGGCTTCTTGGCCGCCCCCGTGGGTGGTGGTCCTCCGGCGACCTCCTCCTCGCCGGCTGTAGCCTCTTCGTCGGCGGCAACGATGGCGAGTTCTTCCATCGTCACCCCGGGCGTCTCCCCCTCCTCCGGCGGTGGTGGCAGTTGCTCCGGCGGCCGACGGCCTGGCCGCCTGGTGTTTCGTCCGGGTCATCAAGAGAGTTTGGGATAGATTGAGAGAGAGAGGGGAATGGAGAAGAGAGAGCGAGGGAATGGGTGAATGAGGGCTTTTGCCCCTTCGTCCCTTCCACCGTCGGTTACGGTGGAGGGAGACGAGGGGGTTTCTTTTTATCGAGGTTGCAGAGAAGAACGGTCTATCGTTAGACCGTTCATCGGGTGAACGGTCCATCTATAACCGTATGACTCTCTTGACCGTTAATTTCAAGACGGTTGAAATTCCAGGCTTCGCGGCCCTGAAAGAGCCGTTCTTGCTATAAACGGTGCGGTCCCGACCGTGCATCCCCGGTATCTGGCTCTAAAAACAAAATGTTCGAAGGACAGGTAAGCGCGGTTAACATATAGACGTTTGGAATATTGCACGGTTGAGATACAACCGTTTGTCTGGATGGTATATTTATATCATGAATATTGATATTTTCTTTGGAAATACATCTCTTAACCATCTTATGCAGCATCACTTCAGCCTGTCTCGCCATTTCGCCTGCACAGGTAAGTCAGGTATGGCCTTCTAGCCCTAAATCCCTTATTGCATTAATTATATGGTATTACATTATACTATTTCGGGAGCCGGCAGGTTACCTACGTGTCCGAGGATCTGATGTTCCCCTTCAACAAAAACGATGATGATACAGGCTCATATACCTAACCTTCGGATAGGCCGTTAAGTTGCGATGTCACGAGGAGGATGGTTCTATCCGCACGTTGTGGTTGCGGAGGGTATCTTGACTCTGATGTTCCCAGCTCAGCAATACTACTCTCGAATATTTTATATTTTAATCTTTCTTCGCATTCATTTTAATGATTTCTTTTATTTTAGCCCAGCATGCATCATACGCATCCTTTTGAGCTTTCACGCCCCGTAGTGTGCTTAAGAAGTGTCCCGTCGAGCGATGGTCGGCTGTGTGTTCAAATGTTCGAGTAAGATGAACTAATCCCACTCTGAATTTGAAGGTTTTCTTTGGTCGATTTGTTGGGGTCGGTTGACTGAAAGGTCCCCGTCTGGAGCTTTAGCATTCTTTCTTTTGTGGCCCCCTCATTGGACCGCGGGATTGTGTCCCCCATGAGGCTGGTCTTGTCGGTTTGTTTCATTTAGTTTAGTCTCTCCAGATTGGCGTCGTCTTTTGATCAAATACTCCTGACGCTCGGTTCAAGGTTTTTCGAAAGATTCCCGCCGCTTGTTGGTAGAAATGGGTGTCGTTTTACCTTAACGCCCGCTTTTCTGGTCCACTCCGCTGCATTTCCACTCCACCTCCATGTTCCATGTCACCTCCGCTTCACCTCCACTCGCTCCCCTGCAAAGAGGGCGTTAAGGAGGGGCATCTGTTGACACCCGTTTTATACCGATAATTCGAGCCTTTTCTCTTACTCCCATTAGTTGATGCCTCGAGTTGTTCATCGTTCATTGGGCCATTTTTGTGGCATGTCTTGGGCTCGTTTTATGGGTCGTCTCCCTCCTTGGTGCAATCTGTGGTGATTCGGGATTTAATGGGCCTTGGCTTTGGTCAATTGAACTATTTTACAAGAATCAAGTACCTAAAGGGCATGAACGGCTTAACCTCAGCCGTTCAAAATATGGGCGTTTTAATATTGACCATTCATAAATTTTGGCTAATTTCTGAGGGTTTTTCTGAATATTCACCGACAGGCTTTTGTGCGGTGTGATTAGGACCGTTCAAGCTCATGGACGGGCCTATTCCAACCGCCTATATCTCAGAGTCCTACGCGCGCCCATTTTCTCAGATAATTATCCAAATGATTCGAATTATCACCGACAGGGTAAAACGGTCAGTTTAGTGCCGCCCTAAACGAAAACGGTCTCAATACAACCGTTCATATGTTCAGAGTCCAACGGCGAACATTTCGGCCAGTTCGAGAGATAGTTGGGATAATTGTCTGATTATTCGAGTTTCCACCGACAGGATGGACGGTCCGAGTAAGACCGCCCATACCTTGAGCGGTCTATCGTAAGACCGTGCAAGACGTCGGCTGTTGATTTTCAACTGATTTTATCCCTTTTTTTCCATGGTTTTATCCCCAACTTATTTTGATGATTTCTCCGCGGATAATCAACCATTTTTGATGCCGTTTCATCTGGATGGAAGATTATGATATTATCTACGAATTATCTTTTGTGAGTTCGACCTGAAAAGGTCTCTAAACCCTAATTTCGAGGCTGGCCTTCTAGGCTCTATAAATAGACCCTATGGCCGGACGTCAAAAGGGGGGGAGATTTTGGTCGACGGCGAAGCTCTGCCGCATTTTCGAACGACCTAGCACCAAGGAGGGAGGCTCTCTACGTCCTTACGAGCCTCCGGTTCAGGGAGTAGCCCAGTTTTCATAGTTCTTTCGTTTCGTAGCTTTCGCCGCCTTCCTTCATTGCATGCATCGTTTCTTCCCCACGTACCCTCTCCTTCTCATTATCATGCATACACCCACCCACGTTCTTGTCACCCTAGGGGTTTAAAACCCCCCAGGTATCCCCCTTTCCATTTGATTATGTTTCATTCTTCTCACATGAATGCATACTACGTCATTTAGTTCTAATCTGGGTGTTCCTTCTGTGTCTTCACATTGTTTTGCAGGTCAGCACTTCATCAGCACGAGGCCCATCCCCTCTGGCCGGCCGGAGAGGGTGGAGGTCGAACCCTTTTCAATTTGCTGCGTGAAGGTATTGAGCGGTTGCACTCTGGCCGCTCAACTTAAGTGCGGTTCATCAACGGCCGTTCTTCCTCGGAGTGCGATCCCCATAGTGCCGTCCATTCCACTGCAGCAGTTCCTCCCGCATTCTCGCAGCGTCCTAGGGCGGTCTATCGTGAGACCGCTCAATGTCTGGCGGTCCTAAGGGAACCGTTCATCCCTCAGCGCTGCACTAAGGCAAGTGTCTCCCCACTTTCCAAGGTACGGCGTGTCTATCACGTACGGCATCTTGGTGGCGATCACGGTATTCTTCGTTGTTCCCTGTCTTCTCTTCTTCCTCTCACTTTCGTGGTTTGCCCGTCTCACGTTGTTCCACGCACCTGATGCACTTTGACCCTTAGTGAAGGGGGAGAGAAGGAAAACATATGTCTACAGTGGGAGGGTGAGAATTTCGTGGGAGAGAGGGGATTTTCTTCCCCATGTGGTCAAATGACCGAATTAAATAAAAAATATAACATGGGATAAACTATATTATAAGGGGGAAGCATCTTGGACTTTAAGGGTTGGAATATTTGACTTTTCAATCCAATTGTCCCCTTGAATGGTCAAGCCATCTAGAAGCCCACCTTGGACCTTTGACTGGCCCTACATGGGCCCTAAGGCTTAGGTGGACCAATAGGAAAGGAGATGGGGCCCCCTTGCTGGTCCTACTGGACTTTTGCACAAAAACCCAGAGATCCTTAGGGAATGACACATTGGCTTATAAAGCCTTACAATTGCATACATATTTTCCCAAAGATATTAATGTAAATAAAAGGACTCAAATGTAAATAAAATAATAGTGCTCTTGCTCTGATGTCCCCATCAGTGGGCAGAACCGACTTCATCCTTCAATTAGTCCCTAGTTCCCCTTTCCCCTCCCCGCCCGACCGGCTTACAGGCCCTCCCTATGGGAGGTACTGTTTGAATGTATGTGTGACTCCCCTCTCCCTTTGTTTAACCCCCTTGCATGGGGAGTAGTGATGTAAATCTTTAAAATAGGTTCAAGCTACTCTGGCGCAGCGTGTGGGGAACCCACACTTCCCCGCTCGCCCACGTCTCCGACCGAGACCGATTTCTTCAAGCCGGTCGAGTAAGTGCTCTATCCCTTGCTCATATTTGGTGCCTTGTTCTTTCAATATTAGTTCATAGATCCGCTAGCCCGTGAGAGTGAGTGCCTGATCCGCAAGCTCCTTTGCTTCAAGAGATCACCATGGGAGAAAGTGTGTAACTCGTGCCCTTGGCACAACGTCAACTCCATTGAATTTGGCCTCCATACCCTTGGGAGAACCCTTGACCTTGTTGGCCCTCTACCAGCAAGGGTCCACCCCTCACAACTTCCACTCGGTATCACCGAGTTACCCCGGGACTTGGGTGAGTGTCGAGTGAGTGACCGCCGATATCCGTCCGTTTCAATTGCGAATTGTGCTTGCTTATTATGGTCCAAGGTGCATTGGTCTTATGACTCTCACCCTCAAGGTGGTGTCACATCAAATTGGTATCAGAGCAAGTTCTAGACTTGTCTCTACTATGTCTTGTCCTAGGACCATTGCATTTATCCCCTCGTTCATCATGGCCATTTCCTACTTACCCTACTCGCCACCCATGGACTTCATTCTAGATAGGGATCTTATCTTTGACGGATCATGTTCTAGTGATTACCTTAGGTGGGAGGCTACCATAGAAAGGTACTTTGAAGATACTTGGGTATATGGACCCGCGAGAGTCCTCAAGGCCAAGGGACGACTTCGGGGTGAAGCCAAGGAAAAGTGGCAGAGAATAGAGGGCTTAAGGAGGGTTGACAGACAAGAACCTATTCACTCATGGGAAGAGATGAAGGTAGAACTTAGGAAGATCTACATCCCCAAATATTCCCACCCCTCCTACTCAAACACCCCTAGCCCGAGGAGCACTACCACTCCTCCATCCCCACCCGGCCAACTTGAGACCACCCTTAGGCCTCCACCCCCACCACTCCCAACAAATTTCCTCTCAACCATCATCACTACACTTCGCCACCAAATCCTCTCCCTTAAGACCCAAATGATCCAAGCATCCACCTCCCCACCTAACCCCAACCAAAACCCCCTTCTACAAACCTCACTATCCAAGCCCCCTTGGTCCCCACCACTACCCCTCCATCTTCCCCTATAAGGGACACTCCCCCCAAGATCGACCAACCCAAGCCACCCCAACCAACTCATCTCCCACTCTCTCCCCCAAAACTCCCATGTCTTAGGCCTCCACTACTTCCCCTCCCTATCCCAAACCAAGTTTCCCTTTACCCTCCACCCCGGGTTCACCATACACCAACCATCACCACCCCACCCCCAAAAAACCCTCTCACCTCCTTGGAGGAGGAACCCATACCCGACCCCATATTGATGAACACTCCGGACCCTATCCCCATCACGGAGGCCACCCATATCTAAGTGGAAGAAGAAACCTCACATGGTGGCCTTCACATTACACCACCCTCTCTAGTTGGGGCCGAGCTTATCTTAGGAGAACCCCTTATTAGTTGGCTAAAGGAGAGCCCAATAAGAGAGATCACGGCCCATGATTTCCCTCCCATGGAGCAAAACCTTTCCATAGTGCCCTTCTTCTCCTATCACACCACCATCCAATCATCTTCCCAAGTGAAAACCTTAGGGGATCTTCTTAAAGGCTTAGCTTGGCAAATGGAGTTGACCGGCATGTTGACCACAATGGACAACCAACCAAGGAGTCTTAACCTCCTACACCTATGTGTCGGGTCTATCACCTCAGTTTGCACCATTGGTTGCTACACTAGTGACCTCCTTCTATTCCTCCCCACACCCGATGAGCACAACCTTCTCCTCAATTTGGAGCTTCTTATATCGGGTAGAAAGCCAAACCCTCCCCTCATGGCCGACCCACCCACCAAGAACTTCGGCCCAATTGTTTCATTAGAGGAGGATGACCCACCACCATTTGGGGATCTTGAGGACATAAGGCCCCTCCCCCTGGGTAACCCTTTTCATGATCCCTTCCAATGGGAAACGAGGAACCCATGTGACCCAACCACCTTACCCACCGCCCCTTTCCTACCTTCACCCTCCATGTTGGGCCAAGCTCACCTCATCCATAACCCATGTAACATCAAAGGAGCCATGACCTTAGGCAACACCCACCTAGAGATCGAGGAATTGCCCCACCCCATATCCACCTTCCTAGATCCCTTCTACCCTTTCACATGGAAGTTCAAAGGTCGTCCCACATCTATGCACATGGAAGTCATCTTTGGGATAAGCATGCATGTGTCTAGGCTTACCACACCACTTGGCATTAACACAATGTTGGGTCCATTCATTCACATCACCCAGATGTCAAGTAGGAAACAAGAGTGGTCCATATTCAGGTGTAATGGTCCTCCTTCATTCATCATGGGTTATAGGCATAATAGGAGTATTCATGGATGTCCGGGTCCCCCGGTATTTGTCACCCCCATACATGACCGGATCACTTATGGATGCCACGGCCCTCCCCATTCCATCAAAGTCTTCTTAGCGTCAAAACATGATTGGTCTACTTTTGGTTGCCCAGGTCCACCCATCACCCCTAGAATGTCAGCATTCACAAAATTACATGGAAACCTTAGGAAGCACATCAGCAAGGAAAATGAGATTTATAAAAGGCAGGCTGACTCCCAACGGGGTCACCAAAAATTCCACGTGGGTGACTTTGTGATGGTGAGGATGGAGAGGCTCTCCCCGGGAGCCATCTCCAAATTGAGGCCTCGTGGGGCTGGTCCCTTCCAGGTTCTGAGGCGCATTGGCACTAATGCCTATGAGTTATATCTTCCCGAGGAGTAAGGAGTGAGCCCCACATTCAACGTGGCCGACCTAGTGTGTAATACCCCGATTATTTATTAAGTTTTATTGAGCTTTTATTAATTAAAAATTGAATTAAAATGAATTAATGTTTGAATTTCAAAATATTAATATTTAATTCATTAGAAAATAGAACCTATAAAATTCGACTACCTTAGAAAAATCTGTAAAAATAGTAATTGGGTAAAAGATCATTTTTATAGCAATTTTGTCTTCTGGACTTGACCCAAATTAATTACGTAACCTTGTCTATTTAGAGGATTAATCCCGAATTTGACTTTCACCTAACATTTACCTAATCGTAACTTAAAACGTGAAATTCGACCTTATTACTCAACCAAATGATCTGAAATCAAGGGCAAATGGTAGGCCACGAGGTAAGGAACATTTACCCTCAATCAATTTGAGGTGAACCTAGCCCTAAAACGTGCTGCCGACATAGCTTTGGTCGAGTCAAGGATTCCGGCGCCGTTTCTAAACACGTAACTTGCAGCGCCAAATACTCCCAACTTCGAAGGCTCCAGAAGCCCCATGACCTATATAAATGTAGCTCTTCGACTCTAGTTTCATTTGGTAGCTGGGTCAGCCGACGAGGAGTCCAGATCTGGGAGCATTCGTCGTTTTGGTGGAGGGTGTTGGTAGTTCGTCGTTCTTCATCTCCAGCCCTTTAATCCGTCGATTACGGTAGGTACCCTTAACCAAATGAGACTTGTAAATATAGTATCTTGATCAGCTCGACGAGATCTATCCAATGGGACTGAAAGCCCCAAATTTCATTAGGTATCCGTGGAGATATCAAGCTTTTTGTGAGCTACTGTCAAGCTTGTTCTTCATTCTAGGGTTTCGAATTCTTTCTCCGATTTGAGGTAGGTTATAACAGCCCAACTTCTAATTAATATACATGAATGTAATCAGTAGCTTGTTAGCTTTCTTTTGACACCAAAATCCCCAAATTCCGTTGTGTATGTTGGGAGAATTTTTAGATTTAGTGGAAGTATGTCAAGAATTAGGTCTTCTTGTGTTCTTCATAGAATAGGTTGTGATTAAGTAGGTTTCTGATGAAATTCGTGCTTTAAAACTCATGTATTATGACCCTCATATGTTTAGTAAGATTCCTATAGTATGGGGTTTTGATTTCAACTCAATTGGACCTCAAATGGGTAAGTTTACATATTTTCCGGAGGCCCCGGCCTTTTCTGGGCTTGCAGGGGCCGACCCCAGGGGTCGACCCATGCCCCAGCAGGAAAGGCCAGCCCGAGGGTCGACCCCTGGGGTCGACCCATTCGGCCCAGCGTGAGGGTCGACCCAATGGGTCGACCCATGCTGCTGGATTTGAGGGGGTTGACCCCAAGGGTCGACCCATCCAGCAGACAGACCCCAATTTTTCAGGGGTCGACCCCAGGGGTCGACCCATGTACTAGAAGCTCAGTTTTCATCGTTTTACGACCCGTGGATTGATCCGGATCATTAGGGGATCGACCCATTGAACTTGGACCAATTAAAAACTATACTTTTGAAGAACCAGTGACCTGTTCTGGAAACCTTATGATTTCAATTTACATTGGTTCCTACTTGCAAATATAGTGTAAAAAGCCGTTTACCATCTTCATTTCGACTCATACATTGGTTAAATAGAAACCCACATAATTAGTGGTTAATGGTGTAATTAAATCTCTGTTAATGCATTCTTTTTCCTTCATGTACAAGCTTGTTCCTTTACCTTATCATCTTGAATCAGCTTTTGGCAATTGTCTTAATGCAAATGATAATGGATAATCTTTGACATATTAACTTGATAATTAGGATTAATATGTTGATTAGCTTGTTGGATAGCTGCTGTACTACAGTAGCGCAGCATGATTAACTCTTATCGTGACTTGGTTTTCAATCTTCTTGATGATTGTGCTTACTTTGAAATTCTGAAATGAATCTCCTTCCTACTTGAAATTGTTATTACTACATGGTTCAAACCTTGGAATTCTGGCCATAAATTGTGGAAGTCTAGATTCGTGGGATCTTTGATCCAAAGAAATCAATGCCTGGCAAATAATTAAGGGCTCGGTCTAGTCCTGGGAGGAGCCCGAACACTATGTGTACCCCCGGGGAGGTGATTGACTAGGTGTGGCATTTGGCACCAATACTATGACATGGGTTAAATCTAAGACTGGCCACTACTCTCTACTGCTCTCTACTCTCTCCACTACTCTCTACTACTTTTCACTTTCCACTCTTCACTGTTCTATACCCTACTTGTTGATACTTACTTGCTGTTACTTGGACGTGGAAATGAAACTACACACGTGCTTGACATGACTTGAATTATCTTGATATGGCCAACTCTTTATCGTTATCTCCTGTAGTAAATTCTTGTCTTTGTTATTCCTCTTAAGTATTACCATTCTGTTCCTTTATATTTCGTGACCTTGCATTATCCTTTGTAGCATGATATTTTGAAAATGTAATTAAACTGCTAATCACTTATACCTATCTGTTATTTCCTACTGAGCGTTAGCTCATAGTTGTTGTTTCCCCCCTTTCCAGGCTTTTCAGGTGACGCGCATACCGATGGGGAAGGGCAGGACTGATGTTTTGAGTGTATCAGTTAGTTGTGTTTAGAGTGTGTTGTGCTTCAGTTATATTATTGTGGTTTAGAGTTGTTATCCCAGTTGTATTGAGTTGATTTGAGGATTGTGTACCAGTTATGTTTTGTTCAATGGTCAATAAGTTATTTCCATTTCTTAGCATTTGTATATATTTAGATTAGTTCTCTCTCTTTCCAGCTCGTTTCTAACTGTACGTCCCGATATTCCGCGTCGGGACGTGACATAGTGGATAAGGGTCCCACGGTGGTACCTAGTGAGGATATTGAGCCCACTCCCCTCATTGAGAGAGCACCCACCCGTGAGAAGAGTCCACTAGTCAGGAGAGCCCAGCGTGAGCGAATTGAGCAAATATTGGATGAACATGTCACTGCCACTAGGAGCAAGGTGTCTGAGGAAAATCTCGTCAGGTGGATGGATCAGTCTCGTTCGAAAGACTTGTGGGTGGTACCACTTCTACACCCTCCGAGGAGGGAAGGACTCTTACTCGACGGAGTCGAGTTCTCCGCACCCCGGGAGTATGATGGGGACATCACCTCCCGTGCCCACACTCACGGCTCGTCTCCTTACCCCGGAAGCGTCCGACATGATCTAGTCATTTATCTTGAGTCATATGTTGTATTTCCTCATTTTTATTTGAGTCATACCATTGTAATTTTTATTTTATTTGAGTTATGTACCTAGGTTAATGAGTCATCTACCTAAGTTAAGTGTCATAGGGTTGATTAGATTAGTTAATGGGCCCAATTCATTGGGCTAGGCCCAGGGGCGCCCCCTACCTCCTTAGTTATTTGTCATTGTAGCAAGAGCCAGGGACTTTTTGTAAAATGTGGGTTGCCTATATATATGACCCCATTCCCCCCATTTGAAGTCAATGAAAGAGTATTTGAATTTTCAAGTGTCCAATTTAAATCTTCTTCTTTTGGAGAGAATCCAATTGAGTGGGTGAGAAGCCCTTATCCCCCCTCCCTCTCTCTCTCCCTCTCTCTCTCTAAGGGGTTCGCCCCATTCTCTCTCTCTCCTCCCCTCCCAATTACTTTCTCTCTCCTTCCCCCTCCATTAAAGATACTCCAACTCCCCACACCCCTCTCTTTACTCCACCCCAACCCCAAGAGACCCCCACCCAATCCTAGCGCCACCAAACAACTCCCAACTACCCACTTTCCCTTCCCAAGCAAGCCTCCACCTTCCCAAGACTGAACCCACCCCTCCCTAGGCCAAATTTGAATTTCCCACCTCCCTCCCCTTCTTCCCCAGCCCCTTTGGGTCGCCCCTCTTCAGCCCTCCCACCCTAGGCCCCCCCCCCATCCTCCCCCTCCATTCCTCAAAGAGCATCCCCCATCTCCCCTCCCTCTCCACCTTACAGAGAACCAGCGTCTTGCAGAGTCGGCCACGACTTCATCCCGGAGTCCATGGAAGCACAAGTGGTATCGTCGGAAGCGTCTCCATGTCCTCTTCGTGACGGTGGTGGTCTCGTCCCGTTCTAAGTTCGTGGCTGCTCGGGCGAGCCGTCATAGCCGGACTGCGCATCTGCTTCCTGATAGTCAACCTGAAGCGAGTTGCAGAGCCTCACACGGCCAACCCCTTGATGATCTGGAGGCGGCGCTTGGCTGAGATCTTCTACAATGAGTCTACTTACAGTATCAAGAAGCGGAACCCCGTTCGGCATCCGGAGCTAAAAGTTATCATTTTTCTCCCCCAGGTGCGCTGTTTTGTTCCCTCTGGGACTGAACTGATACCCAGTCACTGTATGGGATCTATCTATCTACTCCGACCTCTTCTGGCACCCCCGTGGGTCTCCGTTCGAAGAGGGCTCAACAATGAATCCAGCAACTCTAGCCCTGCCTGAATCAGAGATCAGGAGCATCCGTGGTGACCTCATCTTCCTACTGAAGTGGTACTGTAGCAGTCAGATTCAGAGAATAGAGGCCCTGCTCTCGACCCTGCCCCGTCCAACGCCGGTAACTAGAAATTCTCCAAAAAATCAGGAGACCTTCTGGGCCAACTCAGAAGAGTTTGCCACTGGTTTCGGTGCAATTGAAGTTCAGGACCGATCGCAGTGGCGTCGACACCGACCCCTGTTTGCTATTCCAGAGCGTGGGCAGAACCGACTTCATCCTTCAATTAGTCCCTAGTTCCCCTTTCCCCTCCCCGCCCGGCCGACTTACAGCCCCTCCCTGTGGGAGGTAGTGTTTGAATGCATGTGTGACTCCCCTCTCCCCTTGTTCCACCCCTTGCATGGGGAGTAGTGTTGTAAATCTTTAAAACAGGTTCAAGCTACTCCGACGTAGCGTGTGGGGAACCCACGCTTCCCCGCTCGCCCACATCTCCGAGCGAAACCGGTTTCTTCAAGCCGGTCGAGTAAGTGCTCTATGCCTTGCTCATATTTGGTGCCTTGTTCTTGCAATATTAGTTCATAGCTCCGCTGGCCCATGAGAGTGAGTGCCCGATCCGCAAGCTCCTTTGCTTCAAGAGATCACCGTGGGAGAGAGTGTGCAACCCGTGCCCTTGGCACAACGTCGGCTCCATTGAATTTGGCCTCCATACCCTTAGGAGAACCCTTGGCCTTGCTGGCCCTCTACCAGCAAGGGTCCAGCCCTCACAACTTCCACTCGGTATCACCGAGATACCCCGGGACTTTGTTGAGTGTTGAGTGAGTGACCGCCGATATCGGTCCGTTTCAATTGCAAATTGTGCTTGCTTATTAAGGTCCAAGGTGCATCAGTCTTGTGACTATTCTTGAAGTAAGATGGAAGGCTCTATCACCACAGGATGTGGATCTAGAGGGGGGGTGAATAGATCAACTGGCTATTTAAAAAATTAGGCCTAGAATCAAATGCGGAATTAGAAGAACACTAAATGAACACAGCCAATGCACCGAATGAAACACACAAGATCTGCTAAACAAGCAATCAAACACACGAGAGGCACAAAGACTTTTAGGTGGTTCGGTCAATCCGACCTACGTCCACCCCACATTCAACTCGAATGTGGATTACTACTGATACACAGCTTCAATCTGCTGGGCACTACAGCTTGCCAACAACGGCTGGGGCTTACAGCTTATCCCGACCAGAGGAACACCCTCTGCAACAGCTGAGCTTCACAGCTTGCTCTGCTGGGCACTACAGCTTAGCCGACTAGAGGAACACCTCTGCAACACCGCTGCCTCATAGCTTGACACCGCTGACTAACAACTTTATACAACATGAGTTTTCAAAGAGAAAATAGCAAGACTGAAAACAAACAAAACACACAATCGAATGGAAGAAAACCAAAACGACTGTAGCTCAAAGTTGAGCAATATCAGCTCTGGTAACTGGACCAAGAGACTAATTCACAAGCTCTCATATAACTCTCTCAACTCATCTCTTCTCACTTTCTTCTTCTCTCCTTTTCTTCTTCTCTGCTTTTCTTCCTCTCACAATGGATCTCGGTGGCTGCTGCTTCAGACTGGATGTATATACTTCGCCAACTTCGATCAGCCTTTACAGAAGATGAAGACTGCTATATATAACAGCAGCAGGTGGATAAGGGCGCGTGGCTTCCACATTTCCCGCCCAAGTGAATTCGCCAGATCCGAGGCAATTCCATCCACGTGTCAGCATCTGCACACCTCGTCCTCCTTGGATCACGAGCCATGTCAGCAATCTCAGTAAAGAATCCCTGTCAGACAGAGTATCAAATGATCAGATTAAATAACAACTCTGTATAGACTTATCAGAAGAACTGCGTTGTATAGACTTCATATAAGTGAAAGCTATGTACAGACTTGCTGTATGAAGCAACCGCTATACAGACTTAGGTGATATGAAGACTGTCAATGTATAGACTAAGTGAAGATCAATGCAATGTACAGACTTCGCAAATGAAGATGCAATGTGTAGACTTCATGAATGAAGATGCAATGTGTAGACTTCAGTAAGAAGATGCAATGTGTAGACTTCAGTGAGACTCAAATGAAGACAGACGATGTATAGACTTCAAAACTGATGCACGATGTACATACTTCATGAGACTCGAATGAAGACAAGCGATGTATAGACTTCACGATTGATGAATGCAATGTACAGACTTTGCAAGATGTGAAGGAGTTGAGTGTATAGACTTCACGATGTGAAGACTTGTCAACAAATGACTGTACAGACTTGACGTGAAGACCTATGTATAGACTTTCTAAAGGAACGGCTGTATAGACTTGAAGCAATGGAAAACATCGACTGTATAGACTTTGAATTGCAACGTAGGTAAAGGCATCGATGTATAGACTTTGAAGCTGAACGTAGGTAAATAACCCAATGTGCAGACTTTGAATCGCAACGACGGAACAGATGCCAATGTACAAACTTTGGCAAACAGTGATGTACAGACTTGGCCAACCAGTCCAATGTGTAGACTTGAGGCATGGAGGCCAATGTACAGACTTTACCTCGTGCAAGCTACAGTGAATGAATGTATAGACTTCGAACTCTTGAGCTCTGCATAGACTTTACAGTCAACAGGTGATGTATAGACTTTGGAGTCTAAGACCAATGTACAGACTTTGTAAAACAGAAGCCTGCATAGACTTGGAAGATCAAGACTCTAAGGAAGACGCTCATTGTACAGACCTAGATGCCATTGACAAATGCATGCTACAGTCCAATGTGTGGACTTACATGAGACGCTCATTGAGACGCTCAATGTACAGACTTAGATGCCATTGACAAATGCATGCTACAGTCCAATGTGTGGACTTACATGAGACGCTCATTGAGATGCTCAATGTAAAGACTTAGATGCTATTGACAAATGCATGCTATAGTCCAATGTGTGGACTTACATAAGACGCTCATTGAGACGCTCAATGTACAGACTTCGCCTGACACCGTCCAATGTACATACTTTGCCTTAGACTCTAAATGAGACGGACAATGCATAGACTTAGCCAATGCAATGAGTTGACGCAGTCCAATGTACAGACTTTCAAGCCTGAAGGCCAATGTGTGGACTTGCATGAGACGCTCATTGAGACGCTCAATGTACAGACTTCGCCTTAGACTCTAAATGAGACGGACAGTGTATAGACTGTGCAATGCACTGTGGATGTATGGACTTTGAACAATGCAGTGTATAGACATGTGAACTGCAAAGAACACTCAGGCAAATTGATAACACACATTCATCAATCACAGACAATCTGATAACATAAATACATCAAAACATAAACAGTGTTGTCAATCAATCAAAACAATGTGTTGCCATATGAAGTAAAGTTACATGTCAACACCATCAACACAGAGGAGTCACAACAATCTCCCCCTTTTTGATGATGGCAACCCCCTATCATATAGAGTAGCAACATTCTGTCATACAGATGCATTTTTGATGAAGGACATGATTTGTTATTCAGATTGTTATGCAGATGCATGTAGATGCTATGAATGACATGCTGCATGCTACAAAATGTAAGCAACTCCCTGCTAACAAAATTTCCCCCCCTTTGTCATACCATGATGCAGATGCATATACTCCCCCTTAATGCAGAATTCTCAATTCAGAATTCTCCCCCTGAACAGAAGGAATGAATTCAGACAATATTCTCCCCCTTTGCCATCAACAAATAGGAGGGAAAGTGAGTGCAAGGGAAGGAAAAAGAAAGTTCAGCTGACTGGCATTCTTAGAAAGTAGTTCAGAAATTAAGCAACTAAAGCACAGAACCTTCAGTCATATGAACTGAGAAACGGCTTAGAAATTGAAATTCTGGTTTAAAGGTTATAAAAATGAGAGTTCATGCACTACATTCATTGGATAAGGTAGATGTGCATGATAAAACAGTAAACCAGAGTCATATTTACATGAGAGATTCAGTTTCAGAATATCTTACTTTCATAGACTCAGTAAAATGTGTTAAGAGAAACCAGGTCATGTATTGAAATTAAACAATTGACATCCATGAAATTTCTTTGAAGGAACAGCATTTTCAATGTTATTTCATTTAGGGCATTCAGGTACCAAAAGTCTTTTTACGTAAGGGTATACGTTTATCAGACGCCAATACCCCTAGATACTCAACATGATGGACCATCTTGCCTATGATCAAACTCAATGGAATTGATTGACACCTTTTTGTGTGAGGGTACACGTTTATTAGACGTCAGTTACCCCCAGGTACTCAGTGAAAATAACCTACTATTTTGATCATTTTATACAGAGATAGCTGATACACCTCATGACATGAGTGGTGTCCACTTCTTTGATGGATCACTTAGTTTCTCAATGATTTACCAGTCATTGCTCTGTCAATGCTATTTTTCAAATAATTTTTAATGTTTTTCAATATCTTTCTTAGCTGCCCTTTATTTGTTTCAGAATGACTTGTTTAAGGACAATACACATACTTAGCTTCTCTAACATGATGTCAGATGAGTTTTCAGATTTCAGATATAATTCGCTTTGTCTGACATGAAATAAGATAAGGGTTAAGAGGTTTATCAATTTTCAGCATCCTTATTTACGGATTGTAGTCTTTCAACTCTAAAGATTATAAATTTAAACCATTAAGTCAGTCTTTAAGCAATTAAAGTTCTTATAAGAGAAGAAGTCTATTTTCTATTGCTTAATATTAGAACTGACTAAAAGATTGCCATACTGTCAGACTTAACTGTGAATTATATGCAATACTCCCCCTGTCTATGTGCATGTGATCTTGCAGATGTGGACTGAACAAATGATTTTGAAAATCATGCTTACTCAGACTATCTTATCGTGCAGTATGACCCATAGTACTAGGCGGAGAACCTGGTCATAAGGACAATCTCATACATAGTAAGAACCTCCAGACAGATTTCCCTGCCCTTTGGTAGCTTACCATTGGATATACCAGGGTAATGCAAGAAGATGCAGTGCAATACAATCATGCAGAAATATAGACATATCATGCATCTAGACATATATATGCAATGATGATCATGAGTGCAATAAAAATATGAGAGTCATGCATTATCATAAGTCTGTTGCACAATGTTTATTCAATCTATCAATAGCAAGTCCAAATCAGAAGTTTATTCAAAGCAGCTCAAAAGTTTTATTCAAGTCAACAAAGAGTTAATCCATTATGCTAAAATTTACACAAGCCAAGTTATCTTCTAAAAAATTTAAAATTTTCATTTCCAAGTGGCTTAGTAAAGATATCAGCAACTTGTTTGTCTGTTTCAATGAAGTCCAGTTCAATTTCCTTTTTGTTCACAGCATCTCTTAGAAAATGATGTTTTATTTCTATGTGCTTAGTCCTAGAATGATGAACAGGATTTTTAGCAAGGCATATGTCACTAGTATTATCACATAGAATTGGAATACATTCCAGTTTTATCTGATAATCATCTAATTGGTGCTTAATCCAAAGTACTTGGACAGCACAATTACCTGCTGCAACATATTCAACTTCAGCTGTAGACAATGCTACAGTGTGTTGCTTCTTAGATGCCCAAGATACTAGACAGCCACCAAGGAATTGACAATAGCCACTAGTGTTTTTTCTATCTACTCGACACCCAGCATAATCAGCATCAGTGTAAGCTAGAAGCTCTAACTCACACCTAGCAGGATACCATAATCCTAGCTCTTGGGTGCCTAGCAGATATCTAAAAATCCTTTTCACTGCTTTAAAATGATTTTCTTTAGGACTGGCCTGAAACCTAGCACTTAATCCTACAGCGAATTGAATATCAGGCCTAGATGCTGTTAAGTAGATAAGTGATCCGATCATACCTCTGTATAACTTCTGGTCAAATGGGTTACCTTTAGTGTCTTCATCCAAGCTTGTAGAGGTACCCATTGGAGAAGCTATCTCTTTAAGGTTATCCATCTTGTATTTCTTGAGTAGATCCCTTGTGTACTTGGACTGAGCTATAAATATTCCATCCTTTGTTTGTGTAACCTGCAGTCCAAGAAACAATTTGAGCTCACCCATTGAGCTCATTTTAAACTCATTAGTCATTGTTTTAAAAAATTCCTCACACAATTTGGGGTTAGTTGACCCAAAAATGATATCATCCACATAAATCTGTACAATAAGAATTTCAGAATGACTCACCTTTGTAAACAATGTCTGATCAACTACTCCTCTAGTGAAATTTTGATCAGTGAGAAACTTGCTCAACCTGTCGTACCAAGCTCTGGGAGCTTGCTTAAGACCATAGAGAGCTTTATTTAATTTGTAAACATGATTAGGGAAATCTAGACATTCAAACCCAGGGGGCTGTCTAACATAGACATCCTCATTAATTTCCCCATTCAAGAATACAGATTTTACATCCATCTGCTATAGGATTATACCTAGGGAACATGCATAAGCTAATAAAATTCTAACAGCTTCTAATCTGGCTACAGGGGCAAATGACTCTTCAAAGTCAATACCAAACTCCTGGTTGTACCCCTGAGCAACAAGTCTGGCTTTATTTTTAACAATATTCCCTAATTCATCAGATTTATTCTTGAAAACCCACCTAGTCCCTATGACTGTTCCATGATCAGGAGGTGGGACCAAGTGCCACACCTTGTTCCTGTCGAACTGATTAAGCTCCTCATGCATGGCATTAATCCAATGCATATCCTTGAGGGCACAGTCAATGGACTTGGGTTCAATTTGAGAGACAAGAGCATATGCATTTAATTCATCCTGAATTCTAAAGTGACCTCTAGTTCTAGGGGGATCATTCAGATTGCCAATGACATTATTCACAGGGTGATCTTTAAGATATATAATATTAACAATCTGAGTTTCAGGAATTTCACTTATCTCCCCCTGAACTTCAGGTTCTTCTTCATTTTACTCTTCTTTATCTTCCTCACCATCAGACTGGTCTGTAGAGTTTTCATCTTTCAAAATGTTCCCATCTTTGTTCCTGCAATAACCATGGTTAGTTTCCATCAAGGTTTCATCAAAGATAATGTGTGGAGATTCTTCAACAATTTTTGAGTTTAAATTGAACACTCTATAAGCCCGGGTGTTTTCAGAATAACTGAGGAAGATTCCTGGTTCACCTTTTGGCTCAAATTTATCAAGGTCCCTCTTGTCATTTATATGTATAAAACATTTACAACCAAAGACCTTGAAGTGGGCGATTGAAGGTTTCTTACCTCTCAAAATCTCATAAGGAGTTTTCTGGGTGGAAGGTCTTACCATTGCCCTGTTAATTACATAACAGGCTGTGTTGACTACTTCAGCCCAGAATTTTCTTGGCAGTTGACCCTCAACTAAGAGAGTTCGGCCCATTTCTACTAGAGTTCTGTTCCTCCTTTCGATAACACCATTCTGCTCAGGTGTCCTGGGTGAGGAGAACTTATGATGAATCCCACTTGACCTACAAAATTCTTCAAAGTGTGAGTTTTCATACTCACCTCCATGATCAGTCAAAATATTTTTAATTTTTTGATTTATTCTTATACAGAACTCCTGAAATTCTGAGAATGCATCACTCTTATTAGATAAGAAATAAACCCAAGTATACCTAGAAAAGTCATCTACCATAACAAACCCATACCTCCTCCCTGATAAGCTGACAGATCTGGTTGGCCCAAAAAGGTCCATGTGTATCAGCTCATAGGGTTTGGAAGACAGATTTTCAGTTCTAGACTTAAATGACTTTCTAGTTATCTTTGATTGAGTGCATGCATCACAGATTTTATTTTCTTCCTTGAAGGAAACTTCAGGAAGTCCTCTAACCATGCTATACTTGTTTAGTTTATGCAAAATGGTATAACTAGCATGGCCTAACCTACGATGCCATAAAAATGCTAAATCTTCTCTATTGGCAGTAAGACATAGGTTAGAATGTTGAATATCATTTAGATCTATCATGTATGTGTTATTTATTCTTTTTCTAGAGAATTTTACAATTTCTGAATCAGGTTCAAAAACCTTGCAGTATTGAGAATCAAATAAAACCTCATGACCCTTATTACACAACTGGCTGATACTAAGTAAATTGTAAGCTAACCCTTCAACCAGCATAACATCATCAATGCAGCAGGTAGAACACTTACCTACCTTACCTGATCCAATGATCCTACCCTTTGTGTTGCTTCCAAAGGTGACAAGGCCTCCTAGCTTTTCAGTTAGCATGCAGAACTTGGCCTTATCTCCTGTCATATGCCTGGAGCAGCCACTGTCCAAGTACCACAAGTTGCTCTTGGCTGCCAGGCATACCTGCATACACAATTAGGGCAAAGAGTTTGGAACCCAAGTCTGATTGGGCTCCAATGCAGATGAAGTGCAAGTAAAGAAAGAGAGCATGGTTTTGGGAATCCACATTTGTTTGAAGTAGTTCTGTTCAGTGGATTTTCCCGATTTCTTTTTGTTTTGTTTTTTCTTGTTGACTTTCTTCTTATTTGCACCAACAGAGTTATTCAGAGAATTGTTGTTGTTGTGTCAATGCTTCGGCCAGGTTGCATTCATAAAGTTTTGGCCATAGTAGTTCCTGGGCTGGCTATGGAAATGTTGGTAATTCCTAGGCATCCGACTACCATACCCATTTTCCCAATTTCTGACATAGGGTCTGTAAAAGTGTGTAGGTTGATGAACATACCATGTATGCATCCCTTGAGTTCTAGTCCACCCACACCCATTAGGATAGATTGGCTGTGTGGGGTAGTAGGACTGAACTCTAGGTGGATTGAATTTGTTGGGCTGACGTCTGAAAATATTTTGTCTTCCCTGCACCCTTGACCCTGTTGACCTATTCATAGGTTTTGGTTGGGTCCTTTTCTGTGATGATGGTGGTGAAGACTTTTTGGCATTGACATGGGGTTTGTTTACCTGAGCAGGCTGACCCCTAACCTTGGGTTGAGCACTAGAGCTAGGTTTGGAAGTCCCAATTCTACTAGGCTCACATACTTTCTGTTTGCCCTTCTCCTCTGCATTTAGCCTTTTCAGATTCAAATTTATCTTTACAGCATTATTAGAATTCATGTTGATCAGAGGTCCTTTCTCCTTTTGTGCAACAAAGGAAATAGTTTTCATTCCAAAGCTTTTAGTTGCACTAGAGTTGAATCCTAGGTCCTCTCTTCTGAAGTTTACCTTTGACCCCAATAATGCATCTAAATTTTCAGATCCTTGGGTCATTTTCTCAATTGTTTTTAGCTTATCCTCATTATCTTTCTGAACTTCATCAATATATTTTTTCAACTCATTATTCACATTGAGGACAGCTTCATATTTTTCAGAAATAATTTTTATCTCATTTTCATAATTCTGAATTTTCAATTTCCATGCATCAATTTCATTGTCTAATCTCACATTTTCTTCCTTAGAAATTTTCAGTTCTTTATTGATTTCTTCAAATTCAGAACATGTGAGTTTCAGCTTATTGTTCTCAGTTTCTAAGCAGGCAATTTTATCAGACAATGAAGTATCATTTTGCATGATTTTAATTTTTCTTCGTAGATGCCTGTTTTCTTTTCTGACCTCATCTACTCTATCAGTAAGTTCATCATAAGCAACCATCCAATCAGTAATAGTAAAATTTTCATAGCGAGAGGATACCTCATCAGATTCTTCCTCTCTATCTTCTGAGCTGGTTGCCATGAGACAGATTGGCTTCTCAGCTTCAACTTCACGGTCCGAAGTGACGCTCAAAGATCCCTCGTCCTCATCACTCTAGGTACTCACCATAGCTTTCCCTTTTGTGTTCTTCTTCTTGGACTTATCCTTGAGGTTCTGATTTTTCGGACATTCAGCTTTAAAGTGACCCGCCTTCCTGCATTTATAGCAAACATTAGTTTCAGCTTTCTTTACCGGGTTTGATTTATACCTTGTGTTTCGGCGGCCACTGTTGGAATTTCTTCGGCTGAATCTTCTTCCTTCCTTCTTGAGAAATCTCCGGAATTCCCTAGTAATCATGGCAATATCAGCATTTGCCACTTCTTCTTTAGACAAGCTCTCTTTAGTTGATGATCCGTTGGGGCTGGATCGACTAGATCTGCTAGCACCAGCCTTCAGAGCTATAGGCTTCCTCTTTCTGTCAGCCTCCTCAATCTTCGGCATATTCATCTCATAAGCCATTAGAGATCCGATCAACTCATCTGCCTTAGTATTGTGCAGATCTCTTGACTCTTCCATAACTGTGGCCTTGGTGTGCCAAATTGGAGTCAAGGATCGCAAGATCTTCCTGACTACATCATACTCAGAATACTTTTTCCCGAAGCCTCTGAGACCATTTGTGATAATAGTCAGCCGATCATACATTTCTTTGATCGTCTCATTAGGCTTCATCTTGAAAGCTTCGTATTCTGAAACCAGTAGATTAGTCTTAGTCTCTCTGACTTGTGAAGTCCCCTCATAGATGACTTCAAGTGCATCCCACATTTCCTTCGCTGAGGAGCAGGCAGATATTCGTGAGAACTCGGTGGGATGCAGAGAGCACTGGATTGCATTGATTGCACTCCAGTTGAGCGTGGACCTTCTAATTTCCTCCTTGGTCCATACATCTTCATTTGGGGACAGCTCGAAAGGTCCCTTGCTAACCACCTTCCAAATTTCATAATCTTTAGCTCTCAAGAATACCTGCATACGGTGCTTCCAGTATGCGTAGTTGGTTCCATCGAAGTACGGGGGCTTGGATGTGGAGTGTCCTTCAGCTATCATCCCTCTTCCGTCCATCTGTGCTTATCCTCTTCGGGCTGTAAGTCCCTGTAGAAGAGTCTAGCTCTGATACCAAGTGTTGAAGTTAGATGGAAGGCTCTATCACCACAGGATGTGGATCTAGAGGGGAGGTGCATAGATCAACTGGCTATTTAAAAAATTAGGCCTAGAATCAAATGCGGAATTAGAAGAACACTAAATGAACACAGCCAATGCACCGAATGAAACACACAAGATCTGCTGAACAAGCAATCAAACACACGAGAGGCACAAAGACTTTTAGGTGGTTCGGTCAATCCAACCTACGTCCACCCCACATTCAACTCGAATGTGGATTACTGCTGATACACAGCTTCAATCTGCTGGGCACTACAGCTTGCCAACAATGGCTGGGGCTTACAGCTTATCCCGACCAGAGGAACACCCTCTGTAACAGCTGAGCTTCACAGCTTGCCCTGCTGGGCACTACAGCTTAGCCGACCAGAGGAACACCTCTGCAACACCGCTGCCTCACAGCTTGACACCGCTGACTAACAGCTTGATAGAACAAGAGTTTTCAAAGAGAAAATAGCAAGACTGAAAACAAACAAAACACACAATCGAATGGAAGAAAACCAAAACGACTGTAGCTCAAAGTTGAGCAATATCAGCTCTGGTAACTGGACCAAGAGACTGGTTCACAAGCTCTCATATAACTCTCTCAACTCATCTCTTCTCACTTTCTTCTTCTCTCCTTTTCTTCTTCTCTGCTTTTCTTCCTCTCACAATGGATCTCGGTGGCTACTGCTTCAGACTGGATGTATATACTTCGCCAACTTCGATCAGCCTTTACAGAAGATGAAGACTGCTATATATAATAGCAGCAGGTGGATAAGGGCGCGTGGCTTCCACATTTCCCACCCAAGTGAATTCACCAGATCCGAGGTAATTCCATCAACGTGTCAGCATCTGCACACCTCGTCCTCCTGGGATCACAAGCCATGTCAGCAATCTCAGTAGAGAATCCCTATCAGACAAAGTATCAGATGATCAGATTAAATAACAACTCTGTATAGACTTATCAGAAGAACTGCGTTGTATAGACTTCATATAAGTGAAAGCTATGTACAGACTTGCTGTATGAAGCAACCGCTGTACAGACTTAGGTGATATGAAGACTGTCAATGTATAGACTAAGTGAAGATCAATGCAATGTACAGATTTCGCAAATGAAGATGCAATGTGTAGACTTCATGAATGAAGATGCAATGTGTAGACTTCAGTAAGAAGATGCAATGTGTAGACTTCAGTGAGACTCAAATGAAGACAGACGATGTATAGACTTCAAAACTGATGCACGATGTACATACTTTATGAGATTCGAATGAAGACAAGCGATGTATAGACTTCACGACTGATGAATGTAATGTATAGACTTTGCAATATGTGAAGGAGTTGAGTGTATAGACTTCACGATGTGAAGACTTGTCAACAAATGACTGTACAGACTTGAGGTGAAGACCTATGTATAGACTTTCTAAAGGAACGGCTGTATAGACTTGAAGCAATGGAAAACATCGACTGTATAGACTTTGAATTGCAACATAGGTAAAGGCATCGATGTATAGACTTCGAAGCTGAACGTAGGTAAATAACCCAATGTGCAGACTTTGAATCGCAACGACGGAACAGATGCCAATGTACAGACTTTGGCAAACAGCGATGTACAGACTTGGCCAACCAGTCCAATGTGTAGACTTGAGGCATGGAGGCCAATGCACAGACTTTACCTCGTGCAAGCTACAGTGAATGAATGTATAGACTTCGAACTCTTGAGCTCTGCATAGACTTTGTAGTCAACAGGCGATGTATAGACTTTGGAGTCTGAGACCAATGTACAGACTTTGTAAAACAGAAGCCTGTATAGACTTGGAAGATCAAGACTCTAAGGAAGACGCTCATTGTGCAGACTTAGATGCCATTGACAAATGCATGCTACAGTCCAATGTGTGGACTTACATGAGACGCTCATTGAGACGCTCAATGTATAGACTTAGATGCCATTGACAAATGCATGCTACAGTCCAATGTGTGGACTTACATGAGACGTTCATTGAGACGCTCAATGTACAGACTTAGATGCTATTGACAAATGCATGCTATAGTCCAATGTGTGGACTTACATGAGACGCTCATTGAGACACTCAATGTACAGACTTCGCCTGACACCGTCCAATGTACATACTTTGCCTTAGACTCTAAATGAGACGGACAGTGTATAGACTTAGCCAATTCAATGAGTTGACACAGTCCAATGTACAGACTTTCAAGCCTGAAGGCCAATGTGTGGACTTGCATGAGACGCTCATTGAGACGCTCAATGTACAGACTTCGCCTTAGACTCTAAATGAGACGGACAATGTATAGACTGTGCAATGCACTGTGGATGTATGGACTTTGAACAATGCAGTGTATAGACATGTGAACTGCAAAGAACACTCAGGCAAATTGATAACACACATTCATCAATCATAGACAATCTGATAACATAAATACATCAAAACATAAACAGTGTTGCCAATCAATCAAAACAATGTGTTGCCATATGAAGTAAAGTTACATGGCAACACCATCAACACAGAGGAGTCACAACAACTATCACCCTCAAGGTGGTGTCACATCAGAGGCATTAGACAATTCGGTGTTAAGGGTAAGCTTACACCAAGGTTTATAGGTCCGTTCGAAGTGCTGGAAAGAGTTGGCGAGGTAGCCTATCGCATTGCCTTGCCTCCACAACTATCTGAAGTACACAATGTGTTCCATGTTTTGATGTTGAAGAAATATGTACATGATCCTTTCCACATCATCGATCATGATAACTTGGTGATATAAAAGGACCTTACCTATGAGCAAAAGCCAATGAAGATCCTCGATTGAGAAGTCCAAGTTTTGAGGAACAAGACGATCACTATGGTGAATGTCCAATGGACTTGATGCTTAGAACAAGAAGTTACATGGGAAACCAAGGAGTCCATGAGAAGGAGATTTTCGGATATGTTTTAGACTATAAGTACCTTGCACCCTCCATATCTCCATACACGCAATTGAATTTGGGGACCAAATTCTTTTATGTGGGGGAGGGTGTAGCACCCTGGATAAAATATTAGGAAATAATTTTTTTGGAATTGATTAAACCCTTACTTATACCAACCCATATATATATACATAAGAAGGAACCCATTAACTATTTTATTTTCATAAATAAATACATACAAGCCTTAGCCCATTGAGCAACCCAAACCCAATTTCCTTGGGGCCTCTTTCCATCGGAACCAAACCCACGTACCCTTGTTCGAATCATGCACGAGGTTAGCCTTAGGGTTTTCACGAGGCAAATAGGGGCAAGCGGTTGTATTCTAGGCAGGGTAATCGACGCTCGGGAAGGGTTTTAGAACCTTCACATTGAAAACGTTCGACCCCCTTACGGTTTCAATCCCTATAAATAATCCTCTTCGTCGATCGGGTAGAAGCTACTGCCGCTGCTGCATGCGATAGTGCCGTTCAACGTCCCCTACCTCCATCCTACTGCTGCTGTTCTCATCTTCACCTGCAGATGAGAAAACCTTTCTGTCTTCATCCTGCTGCTGCTGTTCTCCTCTTCACTTGCAGACAAGAAGACCTTCCTGTTTCTCCATCCTGCTATTTTGCCTGCAACGAGGAGAAGTGGAGCTTCTTCCTACTCTGCCTCCTACAGTGCTGAAGAGGGGTTGGCTTCTTCCTTTCCATTTTTCATCCTCCTACTACGTGAAGAAGTTGCAGTTGTCTTTTTCCTTCTCATCTCAGATCGTCATTTTTCACTCCACAAGGTAGGTGTTCTCAAGTAAACGAAGCCCAACATGTTAATCAAGTAAAAATACATGCATATAGGTCATACAGTAATGTTTTCCATGAGTTTTAGCAGTGTTTTCGTGAGCTTTGTAAAATAGCGACCAGCCTCTGGGCGTCAATTGATGAACGACCGTGCATAGAGTCGCGAATTGAAAATTCTGCGACAGACCCTTGGTCGTCCATTAATCTGCAACCCTAGCCATGTCGCCATATCTTTTAACATATTTTAATAATTATACATGCTTAGAAATTGAATAACTATGTAACCTGATGTTAAAATCAATGCATGACCATGCTTTAGGAACATATATAATTTCCTCTATCTATTTATGTCTTTAGTTTCTAATTTTGATAAATTGAAAATTTTATGTATCTATGATTGTACATGCCCGATGCGTAGCATCACAACGAAAAAGAGCGACAGTCATGTAGTCACGATTTAAAATGAACGCCCCTTTTTAGAGGTGTTAATTGTAAAGATATTAGTAAAAAGCAAAATATATGGTAATTTAATATTCTACGACCTGATAGTAGACGTCAATTAAAGATTGAGCGCCCGTGTAATCAGACGTAAATTATAATTAATTATATTGTTATACTGAAAATAATTAGAATTAACGCCGCGTGATGTGTCGTTAATTCTTATTATTTCATGAAAATTTTAGTTATAAATAAGATTGAGCGACAGCTCATAAAGTCACTATGAAAAAACGTGATGTTTGGCCCTCAAAGAGCATTGTTCTGGCCTCTTTTGAGAAGTGTGCTATCTGTTCTGAATCTGCGACCTGGACTTGGACGCCAGAAGGAATTGGTGCCCAGTCAGGGGGTGTAGTTTACTGTTATAGCGACCGTGACATGGACGCTATTTATGAATGAGCGACTGACTGATAAGTCGCTAATTCTTTGTGTCTGTACTGTTCACAGGAATGAGCGACCATACGGTGGACGCTATTTCTATAAATGGTGGCGACTGAGTGGGCACCAATTATCCAGTTTCATGACATTATCTTGGTTTTCTTGTGGTTTAACGCAGAATCATACTTGTTCAAAGTTCAGCCCTTAAACTCCTTCATTCGTGAAATCTACCTTATCATCTTACAATGGCTATTCCTTTGGAACTCTATATTGGCTATAACTATAGTGGATGTCTAAAATATACATGACTCAATGCTTGTGCATATAGGGCCCGATCTGGTATTGGGAGGAGCACCCAAAAGTACTTCCCATGGGAACTATATTGATCACGGTGTGGCATTACACCAGAGTGCTTGTCATTCTAGATATAAGGCATTCCACTCACTCTCTTGTGATAATACTTGCTATTACTCGCGTGCTTGACTTGACTTGTGTGCTTGCTTTAAATAGCCAAATTTCATGACAAGACTTGTTATTTACATGCCTGAAATACTTGATACTATCTCCCCTTGAAATTTTCTTGCAAACTCTTGATGGTTCCTTATTGTTACCTTGACATCATGAGTGATTCATCTTTAAAGTTCTTGACATCATGATCGTTCATCATGCATAGCTTTACCTGCATTGCACGTAACATGTAACTACTTAAAGCATTGCTAGTTCTTGAGATATAAATCCTATTGAGCGTTCACTCACCAAGTTTTCCCCCACTTTTCAAGTAACTCGGATAGCGACAACCAATCGGAGGGGAATGAGACCAAGTGAAGATTGTAGAGCTTCTGAACGCCGAGCAGGCACCTAGTCGTGTCTTGATCTTTTCTTTGGAGCCCCTTGTCATAGTACTTCCTTTCAGTTATGTAAGTCGTCATGGAAACATGTTAAGGCTTGTAGCCACATGGATGATTATGGATCATCATCTTTATGGTTTTGGAGTATCGCTATTATGATTATGTGGTTAAATTGTGGAGTTGGATTATGGTTGTTATTATTAATATCTTGTTAATTGCGTACTCTATCTCTGTGTCGAATTTACTCGTGCTCTAATTGACATGATCGATATAAACTCATCACGCGTACCGGGTTCCTTCCGCGCTCGGGGTGTGACAACTCCAGTATGTTGCGAACATTTGGCCATGTCTGTTCACCTTCCAAACGGGGTTTCTCCAAGGGCCATGCCATGAGGGAGCAAGTCCTGGGGGCCCGGGGTGATCTTCATAAGAAAACGAACAACAACACCTTGGCGTACGAAGGAGAAATATAATTTCTAACAAGTTTGGGACAGATATCAGAGTCCCCACATCTCATGGGTGTGAGTGAGAGGGCAACGATCGTCTCCACAAAAGGCATACCATACATCCATTAGGCATAGTGGTATGTGTTTATAGAAACGGGGAAGGACAACTTGAGCTAGAAGAAGGAGATAAAGATCAAGCCCATAACACTCGAAATAGCTGGGGTTCTTTTCATTCTCTGTGAAAATGACAGAGTACAAGGGGAGGTATGCATAGTGATAAAAGGGAGAACATAAGTAAAAAAATGAAGAAATACAATGGTGGGGAGGGGGAGATGGAGCATTTGCTCCTCTCTCCTAAACCTCACCTCTCTTCTCTTTCACTTCTTTCCCTCTCTTCTTCTCTTCGCTCTACAGACAGAGGTGCACAGACGGGCTCTCAGCTCCCCTTCTTTTCTTCTTGGCGTAGCCTCTCTTCCTATTTTTTTTGCAGCCTACCGGGGAAGAGCCAGCCAACCTCTTCAGCCTCCCCACTTTCCTTTGAATTCTCTAACCCCTTTAGTAGCGTAGCCTACCTCCCTTTTATAGGAATAGAGGTGTGGGCCTTCGAACCCCACTCCTTCTTCTTCTTCTTCTTCTCTTCTACCCTTTTCCCACTCGAAGCCATCATGAGCCTACATGTATGGGGCACAGAGGAAGGTGGGTTGCCCTCCTGGGATTGGCTGAGGCCGACGTCAACGTTGAGGGGTCCTCCACGCTCGTCCCTCCTCTCGAAGATTACCGTTTATGGGCGTTCGAGGCGATGGGAAGCTTTGTCCAGTTGGTCTGCGGGTGAAGCTTCGCTTTAACTGTTGGTTGATGGAGGAGTTACCCCCCCCCCCTTTAGGCATGGGTCTTTTGCTAGCCACCAGTTAGGGACGGGCCTCCCGTTGGATGGGGCGCTGGATGGGGACCTGAACCCCTCTCTCTTCCTACCCCTTCTCGTTTTCCTTCTTCCCATGTTCTTCTTGCAGTGGACCGGCGTGGAAACAGAGTCCCGTGTCGAGGAAGGGATGTTTCTCATGTCGGATCACTTGTGTGGTTGGAAGGCTCCGATTCAAGGCTTAAGAGAGGGCTGTGCTAGTTCAAGCTCAAATGGGGGCGTCGATTCATGAGGGCATGGGCCCTTGGCGCGCCGGTTCAAGAGGACCATGGGCTTGATGCCGATTTAAGTGGCCAAGAGGCCTTCTTGGCTGATTCACATGCCCAAAGGGGTTTGCACCGAATCAAGTTATAAGAGAGGGGGTAGCTGGTTGCGCGTCAGTTCAAGTACCCATGGGGGCTTGGCCGGTTCATGGCCACTCATGTACTTCTTTTTGTTTTCTTCATTTTCCCCTTTTTTGTTGTTTTCTTCATCATCCTTTTGTTCTCCCATGTGTCGGTATACATGCTTGGACGTACTCCTTTTCTTTCTCCGTTTCTCTTGTTCGGCCCGGAGTTCTTGTTGGCAAATTTCTAGTGTCCACAAATGTCCCCCACCCGTGGGTGGTGCAAGCGAGGGACGAGTACGCGAGGCCCGTGGGTGTAGAGTTTTCGTCCTTTCACTTTATTCTCCGAGCTGGTGTAAATTTGTTGGAAAGCGCTCACTCCTTCTGTGAATGGATGAGGGGTTCGCTTCACCATGGTGAGCACACAAGCCGAGAAGTTTGGCCTGAGAGAGGTTTAGTCATCAGCATGGGGTCGATGCCAAAGCAAAGAGACGGGATTTCATACGCCGACCTAGATGGAAGGTCTAAGCCGACGGGGTAAGGCCAATCCCGAGGGGGACTGGCAACACGTGTTGAGTTAAAGAGGTTTGTTTGTTCATCGACTCGGACGGGAGATGTAAGTCGAAGGCTTTGTAATGAGCCCGATGGGACAGGAGAAGTTTGTGTGTTCGTTGGTTCGGGCGGAAGGTTCGAGCCAAGGGTTTATTCGCTAGTGTCGACAAGGTGCCAGGAGCTGACGTGGTTTATTCGTTGACTGAGTGCCAAAGCAAAGGGGTCTTTTTATTCATCGACTCCAGACAGAAGGTCTAGGCCGAAGGAGAGAGGTCTTTTTATTCGTGACTTGGACTGAAGGTCCAAGCCAAAGCAAGGGGTCTTTTTATTCATCGACTCCAGACGGAGGGTCTGGGCCAAAGGAAAGAGGTCTTTTTATTCTCTGGGCAGGACATGAAGTCCGATTCAGAGTGATAGGGGTCTTTTTGTTCTCTTGCCAGGATGGGAAATCTGACTCCAAGTGAAATGGGTCATTTTATTCTCTAGCCAGACGGAAGGTACAATCCATAGTGGAAGGGTCTTTATGTTATGTAGCCGTGCGGAAGGTCTGATCTAGAGCGGAAGGGTTTTTTTGTTCGTTGGCCGGATGTAAAGTCCGAACCAAAGTGAAAGGGGTCTTTTTGTTCTCTAGCCAGGCGGAAGGTCCGATCCAGAGTGGAAGAGTGTTTTTGTTTGTGGCTTTAGACGGAAGGTCCGGGCCACAGGTTTATTCGTCGGTGGGACAAGAGGTTGTAATGTTGAGGTGGTTTATTCGTTGACATGGGGCTAGTGTCAAAGCAAGGGGGGTCTTTTGTTTGTCCACTCCAGATGGAGGATCTGGGCAGAAGGAAGGAGGTCTTTTCATTCATTGACCGGGACGGAAGGTCCGAATCAAAGCAAGGATCTTTTATTTGCCGACTCAGACGTAAGGTCCAAGTTAGAGGTTTATGCATCGGTGGGACAGGATAAAGTAGTGCTCTTGAGTCTTTTGCTACTATATAGAGTACACTAGTTTGGTCATTCGGCCCAGTCGAAATGGTTTGAGCTGGAGGAGGGAGTTTTGAATTCTGGTGGGACTTGATGAATCGACATCCCCCGGTGTCTTTGATGAATTTTTATTCTCTTTTCTTTTTTCTTTTCTCTTCTTTTTTTTCTCTTCTCTTTCCTTTTTTAATTTTTTCTCTTTTTTCTCTTTTTCTCTTTTCTTTTATTTTTTCTCTTCTTTCTTTCTTTCTTCTTTTTGTTGAGTGGATATTGCATAGTCTCATGGGAGATCTAAGAAACATGCTTGCTCCGGGTGAGGCGCGGGGTTCAATTGTTCATCGAACTTGGGAAGTGATACATGATATAGTTTCAAGTGCTTTCCATTAAGGGGTGGGAATTGAGTCTCCCCCCTATGGTTGACAACTACATACGCACCTCCTTCGTAAACTTTTTGGACAACATAGGGCCCAAGCCAGTTTTCATTCAGCTTGCCTTTAAGGTTGGTAGCCATGACCTCTCTTCTTTTTACCATCCCGAGGTCGCCTTTCTTGAATTCACGCCCTTTGACAAGTTTGTCGAAGGCGCGGGATATGCGGGCCTGATAGACCTATATGTTTTATTGAGCCTGGAGTCGCTTCCCTTCTAAGTCAGAGAGCTCTTCCAATCATTCTGCATTTGTTCGGTCATCTTTGACCAATTCATGTTGGATTGCGACCCGAAGTGAGGGTACCTCTAGTCAATGGGGACAACTGCTTCTGAGCCGTACACCAAAGAGAAGGGCGAACAGCCCATTAAGATTTTATAGACAGTACGGTACGCCCACAACCCCTCGTGCATCTTATCTTTTCAGTCCTTTTTGCTAGAACTGACATTCTTCGCCAAGAGGGTGTAGAGGGTTTTATTGAATGCTTCTGCCAGTCTGTTTGCCTGTGGGTTGTATGGAGTGGACGTTCTCCAGTCAATCTTGTACTTTTCGGCCAATAGACCTTTTGATTCCGGAAGTGGCTTCCATTGTCTGAGACGATCTGGTTGGGGATGCTGAATCAGAATATTATATTTAATTGGATAAATCGGGCCACAATTTCTCCTATCACTTCTTCTAGGGATACAGCCTCCACCTAGCGGGAGAAATAGTCTGTTACTTCCAGGATGTATTTGCATCCCGAAGAGGTTGGGGGCAATGGGCCCACAACATCTGTTCCCCATTGGGCAAATGGCCAGCTGGGTGCTGTCGAATATAGCTGGGTTGGAGGTCGCCTGGGGACCGTTGCATGCTCTTGGCACTTTTTACATGACTTAGCATACTTGCAGTAGTCGTTGAACCTTGTTGGCCAATAATAGCCCAGCTTCTTAATTTTGATCTTCATCTTCGGCCCGGCTTGGTGTACTCCAACTGACCCAACATGAATTTCCTTCATGACTCTCCGGGCCTCCTCCATAGAAAGGCACCCGAGCAGTATTTTCTTTTTGGCATCTGCCGCCATTCGGAATAGAATTCCAATTCTGATTTCGTAGGAGTCTTTCATTCGGATCAACCAGATCTTTTCTTCCCTTTGCTTGGGCAGCTGCTGGTGTTTAAACCACAGTATGAGGGGCTACTGCCAGTCGGGTGAGCGTCCACTTCTGCGATTGCTATTTCAGGTTCTTCTTCACTTGGCTCTTCTTCTATCATGCTGGGGACCTACCGTCGGTTGATCACCCATATGTTGAGTTATTCATTCGGCGGGATTGCCTGTGAGCTTGCCAGCTTCGCTAATGCATCGGCCTGTGCATTCTGAACTTGGGCGACGTGGTTTATTTCAATAAAGTAGAATTGCCCATAAGTTGCTTCACCTTAGCGTGTTAGGGGACCACAATGACTTAGTGATACAGAAGGACCTTACCTACGAGCAAAAGCCGATGAAGATCCTCGATCGAGAAGTCCGAGTTCTAAGGAACAAGATTATCCCTATGGTGAAAATCTAATGGAATCGATGTTTAGAGCAAGATACTACATGGGTGACTGAGAAGTCTATGAAAAGAAGATTTTCGGAGCTATTATAGTCTGTAAGTTCTTACCCTCTCCATCCCTCCACATATATAGTTGAATTTGGGGACCAAATTCTTTTAAGTGGGGGAGAGTGTAGCACCCCGATATAACAATAGAGAAGTTGGTCTTCTTGGATAAACAATCCTACATGAAGGCCTTTTGAAAAGAACCATACCTTATGAGGGCTACTATATAAATATACAATGCCAACTCATTTATAGTACGTAGTGGGGTTTCACTTTTTCCAACCCAAGAGGAATGGGCGCCCCTTACCAAGGCGCCATTCACCAAATAGGAGCCCCCATGCAATGGCGCCATTTCCCTTAGGCCACCATCCCACAATATATATTAATATATATATTGATGCGGGACGGACCACGGACACGACTCCGAATGGATATGCGATCCTCGGACTCTAGGTGAGCTCGTGATTGTCCCTTAACGAGGGAAGCGTCGGACGTGCGCGGTTGAGAAACCGGCAGTGAGCTAGGGTGGTCGGCTCTCTCTTGTGCCCGGATAGGGTCACGGGACGGTAACGCTCTCTCTCTCGCAGCAGTGGTGATATAAATATAAAGTGAGCTAATTACCCTATCATGCTCTCTAGCAGCGGCATATAAAGCATATATGAAATAAAGCAAAATGCCAAGTGTAGGAGCGAATATGATACCTCCACGCGCTCGGCGTGGGGAAGACGGACCCGGCCGAAACTCGTACTCCCGGAACAATAATACACGATTGTTACAGCAATGAATCACTGCTCACTCCACGCAGGGAGGTAAAGGGCCACACAAGTGGGTCCGGGAGGACCGATTTCGGGTTGACGGGCGGCTTCTCCCGTAGCTTCGGCAGCACACGTACTCGCGACCGTGGGGCCCATGTGCTGGTCGGAGGGGCCGTGTGGGATCGGGTGACACCGCTGTAGTGGGGACGCTTGGGAAAGCTCTCCCTGGGATGGCGGCACGCTGGTTCACCGACCGGAGACCGGGCGGCTCCGATCGGCACTGGTCGGAAAAGCTTCCCACGGATCTGCACTTGCTGTTTTCAGACGCGCGACCCGGCGAGATCGGCCGCTGCGACCAATCCTGATGTCGGATCGCGGCACAGGAGATATCGTTGGAAAGCTCTCTTGAAATCCTTCAATCTAGGCCCAGAGGGATCGACTGGATCTGCTCGGATCTGGACTTTGCTGAATTTTGAAGTTTCTGTTGTACAGTACCCGAACTCTCAGATCAGCAGGTGAGTTGTCTGAGAACTACTGTTGACCGTGAGGTAGACGTCCGATTCAGCTCCTGAGCTCTTCACCAAAGTTGTATAGGTTTGAACAAGGAAAACGGAAATAATTCTTGTGGAAGTATTAGTGGAGGCTACGATTTATTATGGATTTTGGACTGACTGGTGGTCGGATCTGGAAATAGGATAACAGAACTGTAGATGGTTCGAAAAGGAAATTTCTAAAAATATGAAAGGAGCTTTAAAAATTCTACGAAAAATTGGAGGTAGAGAGGAAGGTGGACAGAACGCTCAATAAAATTGGGGGCTCCAATAAAAATTAAAACAAGGTCCGGATATGGGAAACTCAGGGTTGCTATCACTATAGATAGAATCCTGGCAGATCTGGGATGACCTGAAGACTGAAAATGGAAAAATAGTAAAAGGAGGAATTTTAGCTTGAAGTTTTTTGTGAAGATAGGGGTTCGAGAGGGGAACCACTCCTAAAACTTTTAGCTCCAGAGGAGGTGGGAGGTGGGAGCAGGAATTCGGGAAGATGCTTCTATCTTGGTTGGACAGAATACCGAAGACGATGGCGGTGGAGCGACGGTGGCACGACGGCGGCGGCGGCGATCACCGGAGATGAACCAGAAGGTAGAGGGGAGGGGATAGAAGGTAGATCCACTCTAGAATTGGGGTTGAGAAGGAAGAACACCAGGGGGAGAGGTAGGGGGCGCACCAAGCACTCTTGCTCCAAATAGATTTTTTTCTTTCATTAATTCCACAAAATGCTAAATACATGCTATATATATGAAATAGAAAAAGACCTCTAATGCCCCTAGATCTAGAATTTGGAAGGGCATATTAGGGAGTTCACAAGTTTTTCTCCCATGTGGTCAAAACACTTAATACATATTTTAATCTATCTTAGACCATTCTATTCAAACTCCACCTAAACTCACCAACCAAGCCTAATAAGGCCAAAGAAGAGGGCACCCCCTACTTGGGCCTTTCTTGGGTGCTGGTCCAAGGCCAACCACTCAAGTCCAATAACCCATGTCTAGACTTGGGCCTTCCAAGTCTTGGTGGTCCATGAGAGGAGAAAGCCCACTTGGGCCTTAAGTGGTTATTAAGGTCCAATATGAACTAGGCTCCTAATGGACTCTACTAATGGAAACCTAGCCATGGACTCTACATTACAAGTGGCCCAATGGCTTGTTATAAGCCTTACAAGGAGCCCAAATGAAAGAAATACACAATTACAATCCCATATAAGCCATAACACACAAATACGTTCCACATGTGTAAGGAAACAACCTTTGATGCCCCATCAATTCTCCCCGGGTGGGAGGAACTCGACCCCGTCGAGTAGGGGTATGGATGCTCGAGTACTCCGGCGGATCCGTCACCGTGCCAAGTAACGCGGGTATGCTCCACTCTAAGTGACCGTCACCTGCTCATTCCATATATACTCGATATGCACAAGCTGCTGTGGGCTAGAGGTGGACACTCTGGGTGGGGCACTCTCAAAATGGGAGGAGGCGGCTTGAAGACTCACTAGGAATCACCGCTGAGTCCCTATAGGTGACTGATCCCGGTATAGATGTAGAACCGATCCCATACTCATCGAGCGAGTCCACTCGCCTCTCACTCATAAGAGACTGACATCGATGAGCTTGCACAAGACACATGCAGACAAACAAACGACACACAAACCATGCAAACAAACCACACAAAACAAACCACACAAAGAAAAGCACATTGACTCAACTATGACCTTAGACAAACCTAATGTTAGTCCGACCCATACATGGATGACGGCGGACCAAGACACCCGAACGTGTGCCATGCATGCATGTTATGTAACCGGAGATGGGTGGCATGGAGAACACCTAAATGGCCAAGTATGACCCAGTCATGCATGGACGCCCCTTTGGATTTGGGAGACTTGAGAGGGCTAGGGAAGCCGGGTGTGGAAGGGCCGGATGTAGGTGGGTCGGAGAAACCAAAATCTCCGTTACCCCCAAATGATGGTTCGGACCTATGGTTATGTAGAGGTTGCTTGGCCCGAGTGGAAAATGCATGATAGTGAACTCCGCGGAGGAAGTGGAGTGAAGATAGAGGCTCGGGAGACTCACTAGTGAGGGGGTCAAAAGGGTCAAATAAGGTATGACCCCGTGAGATGGGTTCCAACATGACACAGTCCCAATCATGAAATTCTTGAAGGTACGTGTGGTCACCTTCATCCGTTATGGTGAATGGAACAGTGGTCATGTAAAAAAATAGGATTTCTCCCTTGGGCAAAAGAGTATGGAGTCAGACTCGGCCAGCATTGGGAGGAGTAGAAGAATCTCCGTGGTGACACAACCCACGGTGCACTCGGAGGTAATGGACCCTAAGGCCGGATGGGTGAAGCTAAGACTAGCGGGTTGGTCAAAGCCTCGGGCCAGCAGGTGCGTCAACTTCCATTGTGAATCTAATCCCATGACAAGATCGTCCAACGTGTCAACATGGTGACTAGATCGAAATGTGGTATGGAATGAGTTGACAGGCACTAAAGGTAAGGTGGGGTCCATGGATGGGAAGGGATGTGGGACCAAGCCATCCTTGAGCCAACTAAGAAGTGGTTCAGCTATGTATAGCGTCTCGGTAAGGAACACGGGTAGCTCGGGGTGAAGTGGCTCCAAGCATGATGGTTCCGAATGAGGATCGAAAGGTAAGGGTGGTAACGGAGCACTCACAGGTGGTGAAGGAGCACGTGTCCTTTTCAACATATCCAAAATCATTTTCTCGAATTCCTCAAGGTGCGGGTTGGAGTAGGGACCTTGGGGTGGACTAGCTCCTTGACTCTCGGCTCGGGTGTGGGCCTAGGCCCAACTAGGAGCGGGGCTTCCACTTGACTGGAGGTGCTTGGATGGGAGTGGATGGAGGTGCCAAGGGACAGTTGGTTGGAGGTGACTGGGCGGACCACTAGATTGGGGTTGCTTTGGTGGAGTGGGCGAGTGGTATGACCCCCGTGATTGGAGGTAGGTCGGCGGGGAAGGTAGGCCCTTCTAAGCGCTCTCTTCATCTCCCACCATGACTCAATGGGCCTTAGACTCCTATCCTCCCTCCAATATTTGATGTCCCTCCATGTTTCGGCGGCTTCACCAAAAAGTCACCTTTTGGCAACATCGACTTGCATGGGCCCGGACATATTGTACACCTCGAAGTAATCGTCCATGATGGCTTCCCACTCTAGGTAATCACTCGGGTTATCGGAGCCGAAGAAGTCCCGGGTTTCAGGCCTCTTGGAGTGGTTCGGGTGGTCCTTCCATTTTAAATAGTATCGATACCAAGGATAAGATCCGGGTGTTCGATAATCCATGGGACACGGGGAAGCTAGTGGATGGCCATGCCGACACTCGGACAAAACACTAAACACGACCCTAAGTAATGAAAAGGTGGAATGCCGACTCGACTACCAACCTAGACACGACCAAGACTCGGTACGCGACGGAGTTAATCGATCCGAAGATCACTCGCGCAAGTGTGCGGCCTTTCCGATAGGTGTAGCCTAACATTCGGACAACACCTTTTGATATACCGAACAATGGTATGCAAATGCACAGACACACTTTTTTTTTGATTTTAGACACCCTAGACTCAAACTCGCTCTGATACCAAATTGATGCGGGACGGACCACGGACACGACTCCGAATGGAAATGCGATCCTCGGACTCTAGGTGAGCTCATGATTGTCCCTTAACGAGGGAAGCGTCGGACGTGCGCGATTGAGAAACTGGCAGTGAGCTAGTGTGGTCGGCTCTCTCTTATGCCCGGATCGGGTCACGGGACGGTAACGCTCTCTCTCGCAGCAGCGGTGATATAAATATAAAGCGAGCTAATTACCCTATCATGCTCTCTAGCAGCGGCATATAAAATATATATGAAATAAAGCAAAATGCCAAGTGTAGGAGCGAATACGATACCTCCACGCGCTCGGGGTGGGGAAGACGGACCTGGCCGAAACTCGTACTCCCGAAACAATAATACACGATTGTTACAGCAATGAATCACTGCCCACTCCACGTAGGGAGGTAAAGGGCCACACAAGTGGGTCCGGGAGGACCGATTTCGGGTTGACGGGCGACTTCTCGCGTAGCTTTGGCAGCACACGTACTCGCGACCGTGGGGCCCACGTGCTGGTCGGAGGGGCCGTGTGGGACCGGGCGACGCCTCTATAGTGGGGACGCTTGGGGAAGCGCTCCCCGGGATGGTGGCACGTTGGTTCGCCGACCGGAGACCGGGCGACTCTGATCGGCACCGGTCGAAAAAGCTTCCCACGGATCTGCACTTGCTGTTTTCAGACGCGCGACCCGGCGAGATCAGCCGCTGCGAGCAATCCCGATGTCGGATCGGGGCATAGGAGCTATCGTTGGATAGCTCTCTTGAAATCCTTCAATCTAGGCCCAGAGGATTCTACTGGATCTTGAATTTTGAAGTTTCTGTTGTACAATACCGGAACTCTCAGATCAGCAGGTGAGTTGTCTGAGAACTGCCGTTGACCGCGAGATAGACGTCCGATTCAGCTCCTGAGCTCTTCACCAAAGTTGTAGAGGTTTGAACAAGAAAAACAGACATAATTCTTGTGGAAGGATTGGTGGAGGCTACGATTTATTATGGATTTTAGACTGACTAGTGGTCGGATCTGGAAACAGGCTGACAAAACTGTAGATGGTTTGAAAAGGGAATTTCTAAAAATATGAAATGAGCTTTCAAAATTCCACGAAAAATTTGAGGTAGAGAGGAAGGTGGACAGAACTCCCAATAAAATTGGGGGCTCCAAGAAAAATCAAAACAAGGTCCGGATATGGGAAACTCAGGGTTGCTGTCACTGTAGACAGAATCCTAGCAGATCTGGGATGACCTGAAGACCGAAAATGGAAAAATAGAAAAAGGAGGAATTTTGGCTTGAATGTTTTTGTGAAGATAGAGGTTCGAGAGGGGAACCACTCCTAAAAATTTCCGCTCCATAGGAGGTGGGAGGTTGGAGCAGGAATTCGGGGAAGATGCTTCTGTCCTGGTTGGACAGAATACCGAAGACGATGGCGGTGGAGCGACGGCGGCGGCGATCACCGGAGATGAACCAGAAGGTAGATGGGAGGGGATAGAAGGTAGATCCACTCTAGAATTGGGGTTGAGAAGGAAGAACACCAGGGGGAGAGGTAGGGGGCACACCAAGCACTCTTGCTCCAAATGGATTTTTTTCTTTCATTAATTCCACAAAATGCTAAATACATGCTATATATATGAAATGGAAAAAGACCTCTAATGCCCCTAGATCTAGAATTTGGAAGGGCATATTAGGGAGTTCACAAGTTTTTCTCCCATGTGGTCAAAACACTTAATACATATTTTAATCTATCTTAGACCATTTCTATTCAAACTCCACCTAAACTCACCAACCAAGCCTAATAAGGCCAAAGAAGAGGGCGCCCCCTACTTGGGCCTTTCTTGGGCCAAGGCTGGTCCAAGGCCAACCACTCAAGTCCAATAACCCATGTCTAGACTTGGGCCTTCCAAGTCTTGGTGGTCCATGAGAGGAGAAAGCCCACTTGGGCCTTAAGTGGTTATTAAGGTCCAATATGAACTAGGCTCCTAATGGACTCTACTAATGGCAACCTAGCCATGGACTCTACATTACACGTGGCCCAATGGCTTGTTATAAGCCTTAAAAGGAGCCCAAATGAAAGAAATACACAATTACAATCCCATACAAGCCATAACACACAAATACGTTCCACCCGTGTAAGGAAACAGCCTTTGATGCCCCATCATATATACACCATGAAGACCAACATGTGAAGGTTGCAGTGTTATCTAAAGCCATGGAGAATGGACGCCCTCATGCCAAAGCGTCATTTACATGAATAGGATTGAAGAGAGGTGATCTCGCGCTGGTCCTAAGCTGGAGAAGATGATCACCGAATAGTGAACTGCAACGAAGGGAAACGGATCAGGGGGCCCAGGGATGGTTCCCTGGGGAAAACCCTCCGATGCCTAAGTCAGCAGAGCAGTGGTGGAAGCTATGAAGGGAGGAGGAAGGAGATGCATGAGATCTCTCTCCACCAAGGTGGTGAAGTGGTTCCTACTCAGGGAGTTTTTGGCGTGTGTTGGCCTTACCTTTCGTTGGAGGGAGTCCCAGGTTTAAATAGTGTGCCAGCCTCATGAGTCCTGTAAGCTGAGGAGTTTCAGGCGAGAGTTACGTCCTCGTCGTGGGCTCTTTACGTCCTCATCATGGGATCTTTATAGCCCTGTAAACTCTTGCTCATAAAGGGCTCTCAACGGCAGCGTGGATAAGCAATCGTCGGTCGACCCAAGCATGAAGAGTGCCAGCCCTGTCTGGGCTAGGGGCATAGCTCGTGTGAGGCTCAGTCAGAGTGGGCGCAGGGCGCCAGCCCTTATCGCGGCTAGGGGGATGAGTCGGGCGTGGGTCTTCCTCCGATCGAACCGACGCTCGGGCCTTCTGAGCCTAATGGCCGCCGAGGAAGTGCTTGATCCCGAGTGAAATTATTGGGCTTTTATGCTAAGTCGACCCTACGGGGCGGTCACTTAGATGAGCTGGACCTCGTTTGGTCTTACTGGACCTGGTTCGGCCGCTCTTAGATGGGCTACAGAAATCTCCCTCTCCACCTGTCCCCCTCCTACTCCCGAGCCTTGGCAGGCTCGGAAGAGTAGCCGTTAGGGTTTCGGACCAACGTGGCTCAGGTGCGTGGAGATCTGGCGGTGTTATGAAGCCACGTGTCGTGGTCACCTGTGCCCGTAATGATGATAATCCTGGCGGATTTGAACTGAAGGGGCTCCCCTTTCTCGGAGGTCGGAATGACGCACCGCCTTTCGCGTGGGGATATAGTCGTTGTGTGCTTGTTGTCATTCCAGACTCCCTCCGTTTTAGGGTTTTGCTCTCCTTTGTGCTTGCTTTCGGGGCTCTCTGATGCACCGCGGAGATACGGCGGAAGAACAGAGGCTTGCATCGGCGTTCACAGAGTTGGCAGAGATAATCACGGAGGCGGTCCGACAGCTTCCCCTTCCTCTAGAGTCTTCAGAATCAGAGGCGCCTTCTTCTGCAAGTTTCCCTTCGGATTTCATGGCGGACCTTCATTCGGAGATCGAAGAGTTTGAGGGTGATCCTGAGATGAGGGCGATGGTGATACCACTGGCTCCGAACTACAACGGACTGGGGGAGATGGATGTGAAGCGGCTGGAGCACCAGTTTCGCCTGCCCTATCAGTATTACTTTTCCACGGCCACCCCGAACGAGACGAGCTTGGATTCTCGTACGGGTCATTTCTGTTCTTTCCTTCTGTCGTGGAAGGGAGGGTTCCGCCTTCCCTTCGACTCTTTTGTTATTAAGCTTCTTGATTTTTTCCAGTTGGCTCCCATACAGTTGGTGGCCAACTCTTATCTTCTTCTCTCTGCCTTCCGCATCCTCTACCTTCAGTGCGGGGTCCATCCTTCCTTGGGCTCTTCCATTACTTTTTCGAGTTGAAGGCGCATTCTTTGGCCGGGAAGGGCTTATATTTCATCTAGGCGAGGCGGAACAGGAGGTGCGTCTCCTTCGCTGTGAAGGACTCTTCCCACAAGGGGTGGAAGACTCAGTTCTTCTGGGTGGGGATTTTTTCGGTGGAGGAGTCTTGGAGGTGCCCCGTAATCCCCAATTTTCACCCGTAGTCTTGGAGGAATCTCAGATGTGAAAGAGTATGCGGCCATTCTTCTGAAGCGTCGCCAGCCTACGGAGGAGCTGGTGACCCCAGATAACATCGAGCAGTGGCTTCTCCAGCGGCTACGGCCGACAGGTACGGGCACCATGAATCAGCCTTCTCGCCGGTTGATGAAGCCACATTTTTCCTTTTCTTGACCATGTCATCTTTCGTGCAGACGCCAGGTGGCCGGCTGTGGAGGAGGAGCTTGCAATTGAGCGGGAGGTGATCGATCTGGGCGACGATTCGGTTGCCGATGAGTCGCGAGCTCTCGAGGGTCATTCTCAAGCCCGAGATAAGGGCAAGGGGGTAAACCGGGGAGGGTCTTCCAGGCCGCAGGGGCCCAAGCGCAAAGACCCTTGGAGGGCCTGATACAGGACGCCGTGGAGGGCCTGATACGGGACGTCGTGAAGGCCAGGAAGCGGGCCAAGAAGGCCGGGGCCGACCCCGCGGTCGAAGGTGACTCTGGCTCGGCTCTCCCCTCTTCCGAGGGTGATAGGGCCGACCCTTTCGGGCCGACTCTCCCATCCACCGAGCAAGAGGGGGCCGAGGAGGCCAGGGCCATTTCTGCGGTTGGCGGCGGCGCTGGCCCGACTCTCCCCTCAGCAGGAGCCAAAAGGGCTGGGGACGAAGCGGGTGACTCCAGGGCCACAGTCGAGATTGGAGCGTCGATCGAGGCAGGCCGCTCTCCGGGTGGCGATGTCGGGGCCGAGCGTGTCAAGGCCTGGGGGTCGCTAGGAGCAGCGACGCAGCCCCAACCGACCGAGGCAAGAGGGGCGGATGAAGTAGCGGCTCGATCCTGGCCGGCCGGCAGGGCTCCCGAGGGGGTGCCGCTCGGAGGGGAGGCCCCTATTCCGGTGGCTCTAGAGAGACTGGGCATCCAGGGCACTCTGTACCGGAGATGTAATAACATGGCTACGAAGGTGGTGAAGGGAGGAGATAGGTAGCGCTCCCTGCCCATGGCCCTCGAGCTGGTGATGGAGGGCGGCTTGGTCCTGGCTCAGATGGGGGCCTCTCTGGCTGAGGCTTACGCTCGGTCGGAGTCAAAATGGGCGGACCTTGCTTGGGTCCTGGGTGCATCCGATAGGAAGGTAGCTCGGCTTACCGAGGAGCGTGGTGAGCTTTGACAGGAGCTCTCCTCGGCTAGAGAGCTGGCGAGGGCGAGCCAGGTGGAGGCCCGGACGCTGTCCGAACAACTTGCTCGGGCCCGCGAGTCGCTTAAGATGAAGAGCAAGCTTCTGGAGGAGGAGCGCTTGGCCCGTGTCGAGCTAGATGGCCGGTGGGAGGCTGAGCGCGCCGAGCTGGTGGACCAGGCGGAGGAAGCCGCGCCTCTTTGAATGGAGGCCAATGCTGATCGGGCCGAGGCTGATTGGGCCGAGGTGGAGAAGCAGATGGCTAAGGCCGAGCGGAGGTTAGCTGAGGCGGAGCGGGAGAAGTCCGAGCTCACAGGTAGGGTGGGATCGGCCGGTGCAGAGGCACTCGAACAATACAAATGCTCATAGGCCTACCGGGTCGACCTTAAGGAGGCTGCCCTCCCCTACTACGAGTCAGCACTTCGCCGGGGCATCCGCAAGGGATTCAAGCAAGGCTACGACCGAGCCATCTCCTACGCAGAGGAGCAGGCATCCGAGACCATCAATTTCCCGTCCGGGTAATGCTATGACTCGGATTTGTCGTCCTCCACTTCCTCTGGTTCGGCGTCGTCGGAAGAAGGAGATGAGGGGGACTCTTCGTCCGAGGGGTCGCCAGCTCCGGATGCCTCGGGAGGGCGCACAACCGAGGTAGTTCCTACGCCGGTGGGGTTAGTGCCAGGGTCGGCCGTCGTCGAGGGCGCCGGGGGCTGACCGTCCGAGCCTTCCTCTTCTGAGCCTCAGGATGGGCTGGAGGTCTGATGTATCTTTTTTGCTTTTTGTCCTTGTATGTTTTTCCTTTTTTGAAGAAGAAACTTCTCTTTTGTGTAAAGGAAGGTTGAAAACGTAAGGCAGTAGCGTTATGATGAAGACTTAACTATTTCGTACTGTCGTTGTCGTGGTTTGACCAGTGTATCGCAGTAGTTGGAAAGTGTCGATACTTTCTGCAAGGATCTCGCATGATGGATGGGCGGGCGTCTGACATGGCGTCTTTCCATTTTCTCATGCTTTGAATGCTTGGCCGCTTCGTGTGCCCCGCTGTGGCGAAGTCGAGGAGTCTGAGGTGACCGTTCGTAGGGAGAGGTCCCTTTAGCATGTTTACGAGGGGAGAATCATTTAAGGCAAATAGCCTCCCTTCACCTATAAGAGGTTTGAAGGGCGTCTCTTCCTCTCCATCACTTAGGGTTTTCCCTGACAGTCTTTCCTCCCTCCTTCTTCACGAAGTGTTGTGCCGTCACATTTGAAGCATGGAAGACACTCTAGAAGATGAAGCTGCAGACGATGGAGGGTAGAGAGTAACTTGCTGCTTCAGGTCTGAAGGGGGTTCGACGGTCGTCGGATAGGTTAGAAGGAGGTTCGACGTGTGGAAGCACGTCGCCTTCTTTTATCAATTCCGGCGGCGCTTGCGGGGAGGTTACTCGGGTAGAAGGTTCGACATGGTGGGGCATGTCGAACTCCTATCCCTGACCCGCCGACTCCATCCCGAGGGGAGGAAGAAGCCAATTAAGCTCCCTCCTTTCTGGGTTTTCCCCGCCTCCTCGTCCAGCTCTGCTGGTTTCTTTTTCGTTTCACTCTTTGGGGGGTGCCTACACTCTCTACCTTCCAAATAGTTGACAGAGAGGAGGCCGTCTCTTGTATCCCTTCCTCTTCTTCTTGTTGTTTCCCCTCTTTTCTTTTTTCTTCCGAGCTTTCTTAAACCAACGAAGCTGGTGGTCCCTTATTCGAGCCAGTTTCTGCACGAGGCAGAGTCAGTGGCTGAACGTGGGAGTGCCAACTGGGTCGGCCGAGCATTCTACTCGCATCAAGGGATGTGATTTTTTTTTTTGTACATGCATACTGTATCGACTACGGCCTACTTGATATACATCACAGTTTAATAAGAAGATAAGAATGGCATTTATTCTATTTTGCTTACATGTGTATGCTTGCCAAATGTTCAAAAATAGAACTTGCGTAGTGTAGTCACATTCCACGTCCGAGGGATGAGTTCTCCTTCCATAGTAGATAGCCGGTATGCTCCTTTTCTGAGCGTCTCGACCACTCGGTAGGGGCCTTCCCAACTAGGGGATAGCTTGCCCGCCGCCTCAAGTGGTCGAGAGGCTTCGGCTTTTCTGATGACGAAGTCTCTCGGCTGGAAGTGTCTATTTCAGACTTTGGCGTTGTAGTATCAACTGAGGCGGCGTTGATATTCCGTTGCACGGATGTTGGCAATCTCTCGGACTTTATCTGCTAGGTCGAGGTTTTCGAGCAGTTTCTGGTCATTTGCCTCGGGCGAGAAGCAGATGACTCGGAGGGAGGGATTGTCGATCTCCAACGAGATCATGGCCTCGGTGCCGTACACTAGCTGAAAGGGACTCTCACCGGTTGCCGTTCTGGGAGTCGTTATGTGCGACCAAAGTACGTTCGGCAATTCCTCAAGCCAGCTGCCCTTGGCTTTGCTGAGCCTAGTCTTAATGCCTTTTAAGATAGTCTTATTGGCATTTTCGACCAGCCCGTTAGCCTGAGGGTGGGAGACTGAGGTGAAGTGATTGTGAATGTTCAGGTCGGCACATCTGTGTCAGAAATAACGAGAATCAAATTGCTGACCATTATCGCTCACTATCACCCGGGCGATGCCATAGCGACAAATGATCGACTTCCAGATGAAACTCCACACAACTGTCTCGGTGATCCTAGCTGTAGCTTCGGCCTCGATCCACTTGATGAAGTAGTCGATGGCGACGATGATGAACTTCTTCTGGGCCTGAGCCGTAGAGAACGGCCCAAGGATGTCGATCCCCCACCGAGCGAAGGGATAAGGCTCGGCTAGGGTGACGAGCTCCGTTGCCGGCTGATGAACCAAGTGGTCAAGTCACTGGCAGCGGTCACATTATTGCACGTAGGTCGAGAAGTCGTGTTGCAGAGTGGGCCACCAGTAACCTTGCCGAAGCAAGATCCTGGCGAGCGACCTTCCTTCTTGATGCGCTCTGCATAGGCCTTCGTGAACTTCTTGAATCGCTCGGCTAGCTTTATCAGTACTGATGCACTTCAGGAGGGGATCGGAGAAGGATCTGCGGTATAAAGTGGCGTCCAGAACGACGAATCACCAAGCTTGGTACTTCAATCTCCAGGCTTCCTGAGGGTCGGGAGGCTCCTGGGAGTCTTGGAGCCACGACAGATAGGGGGTACGCCAGTCGCTGGGGGGGCCGAGTCAACAGCCATGAGCTCTGAATCAATGCTCGATCGCTCTAGCTCTTCGAGGAGGACTGATCGAGTACCCTCTGGGTCAAGAGAGGAGGCCAGTCGAGAGAGGGCGTCCGCCCGGGAGTTTTACTCCCGAGCAATTCGGACTACCTCAAAACTCTCAAACTGTTGTGCCACGGTCTTGACCAATTGGAGGTATTTGACCATCGATTCTTCTCGAGCTTCATAATTGCCGTTGATCTGGCTAGCTACCAGTTGGGAGTAAGTGTGAATTTTGACTCGCTTGGCCCCCAATCACCGGGCCATGCGGGCTCCTGAGATAAGGGCTTCGTACTCGGAGGCATTGTAGGATGCTTGGAAGTTGAACTTCAAGGCGTATTGCAGCTCTATTCCTTCGGGGGACTTCAGGAGGATCCCGACGCCGCTCCCGGTCGAGTTGGAGGATTCGTCGATGAACAATTCCCAGGTTGGCCCGGGTGCGGACGGAGATTTTTCTTCGGTCGGGATGGTGCTCTCGACGATGAAGTCGGCGAGCGCCTATCCTTTGATGGCCGAGCGAGGCCGGTATGATATATCGTAGGCCCCGAGCATAATGGCCCACTTGACGAGGCATCCCGAGGCTTCAGGGTGAGCAAGGATCCTCTTCAGTGGTTCGCCGGTCAGCACGATGATGGAGTGCCCTTGGAAGTGTGGTCTAAGGTGCTTGGCCGAGGTAACCAACGCTAGCACGAGTTTCTCGGTTGTTGGGTACCATTTTTCAACCTCGTTGACCACCTTGCTGGTGTAGTAGACCGGTCTCTCGACTCCCGAGTCATTTCTGACCAGGACCGAGCTAATTGTGGATGGAGTCGCCGAAAGGTAGAGATGTAAGGCTTCACCTGGAACGGGCTTGGACAGCACTGGAGGCGAAGCCAGGAACTCCTTAAGCTCAGCAAATGCCTTTTGGCATTCCTTGTCCCATGCGAACGTAGCAGATGCCATTTTGGGCCCCCTCAACAGTTTGAAGAAGGGTAAGCGTCGTTCGGCCGCACGGGACAGAAATCGGCTGAGCGCAGCAATGCGCCCTATAAGGCGTTGAACGTCCTTAGTGCAGGTGGGCGGCCGCATGTCCAAGATGGCCTGGACCTTGTCGGGGTTGGCCTCGATCCCACGCTGGTCACCAAGAAGCCCAGGAATTTCTCGGACCTTACTCCGAAGGCATACTTGGCGGGGTTGAGCTTCATATTGTACCTGAGGAGAGTGTCAAAGGTTTCGGCTAGGTCGGCGAAGTGGTCTTCGGTCTTGGGGGTCTTGATGAGCATATCGTCAATGTAGGCCTCGATGTTCCGGCCGAGCTGTCCCTCGAACATATGGTTGACCAGCCTCTGGTACGTGGCTCCAGCGTTCTCCAACCCGAAAGGCATCCGGGTGTAGTAGTGTATGCTGAATTCAGTGATGAAGGCGGTCTTCTCGATGTCTTCTGAATCCATCCTGATCTGGTGGTAACCTGAGTAGGCGTCCAGGAAGCTGAGTATCTCGTTGCCCGAGGTTGAGTTAACCAGTTGGTCGATGCTCGGCAACGGATAGTAATGTTTTGGTGTAGCTTTGTTCAAGTCGGTGAAGTCCACGCACATTCGCCACTTTCTCAAAGCTTTTGGCACCAGGACGACGTTAGCCAGCCACGTCGGGTACAGGACCGATCTAAAAAGACCAGTCTTTTGCCCCTTGGTGACTTGCACCTTGATGACCGTCTGCTTCTCTGGCGCGTGCTTCCTTCTACGTTGTTGCACGGGCTTCATGGTTAGGTCGAGGTTGAATTTATGCATTACTATCTCTCTCGGTATCCTGGGGAGTTGATCATCAGACCATGCAAACGCTCGGATGTACCCAGAAAGAAATTCTTTGTATTACTGTTGAACCTCGGATGGTAGCTCAGCTCCAATCTTTACTCCTATGGTCGGGTCATCGTTCAGGAAAATCGTTAGCAACTTGCCTCCGGGCTCGGATGTTGCGGGTTTTTCCTCGACTTCCCGGGGGCCCTTGTTTTTCCCGTCCGACCTTGTGGCTTCGATCGAGATATTATAGCACTTTCTGGCCAACGCCTGGTTGCCCCGGACTTCCCCCACCCCATGTTTGGTGGGGAACTTTATTTTTTGGTGATAGGTAGAGGGCACTAGTTTCGTTCGGCTAAGGATTCCCCGGCTGAAGATTGCGTTGTATGCCATCATACCTTTGATCACGATGAAGTCTACCATAACCGTAATGGTTTTGGGTGGGGTGCCGAGAGTAACCGGTAGGCTCAGTGCTCCCTCGGGATAAGTGGCCTGGCCATTGAACCCGCAAAGGGGGGTTCAGATCGGGCGGAGTCTAGACGGATTCTCCCCCATCTTAAGAAAGCACTCATAAGATAATACATCAGGGGCACTTCCATTGTCAACTAGAATTCTATCTATGTTACAATGGTTTATCGTAGCTGATATAACTAGGGCGTCGTCATGTGGGGTGGTCAGCCCTTCCAGGTCTTGGTCGGAGAAGACTATGACCTGGGGCTCACTTGGCGGGGCCTTGGGAGGCTCGATGGCTCGGCTCGTCCGCTCAGCATCACGCTTCCTTCCTCGGCTACTATCTCCTCCTGATGCAGCTCCTCCAGCGATGACGTTGATGTGGACCCCGCGAGGGGTGTTGTCGATCTCCTCTGGGGCGCCTCGGTCTTCCTTATCCCCAGCCACGAACCGGGATAGGTGTCCCTGGCGGACGAGGCACTCGATCTCATCCTAGAGCTGGCGACAATCGTCGGTATGATGCCCGTGGTCGCTGTGGAACTGGCAGTGCCTACTGTGATTGCGGCTCTTCGACTTCATTGGCTCGGGTTGGCGGAGGAGGCCCCTATTTTCAAGACGATTCTTTGTGGTCCGCGTCTCGGTTCCGCCTTTTTCCTTGGCCCGAGCTTGGATCGGGTGCTCGCTTCTTATCCCCCTCCCGACCCGAGCCGATTGCACCTCGGCATGCGCTGAGTACTTCTTCGCACTCAGCATGGCGCAAAGCCAGAGTCATTAGCTCGGCAAGGGTCGAGGGAGGGTGGAGGACAAGTTCACGGCGGAGGTTCTCGTCACGGGTGCCTCCGGTCAGCGCAGTTATGGTCGAGGAAACATCCAGGCGGGGGATTCTCAGGGCTTCCGACTTTAATCGGTTGATATAAGCCATGAGTCTCTCTCCCTGTTACTCTTTGAGAGCCAATAGCCCCGCTACCGACCTTGGGGGGCCGCTGCCGGTGAAACTCTCCTTAAATACTCGCCCGAATTACTTGAAGTCCTGGATGGATCTGGAAGCGATGGCCCGGAACCATGCTTGGGTGCCTTGGACCAGGGTGGTCATGAAGGCTCGACACTTGATGCCGTCGGATGCTCCGTGAAGGGTCATCAGGGCGTCGCAGCTGTCGAAGTGGTCGGCCGGGTCGCCCTGGCCGTCGTAAGGCTTGAAGGCCAGAAAGGGGATTCTAGGAGAAATCTCCACCTTCAAGATGTAATCAGAGAACAGGGATTTCTCCTCGTCCTCCGCAGGGGAGGCCTTCTGCAGGGCGCGGAAGGCGCGCTCCTGCTCTGCGAAGCGCCTCTCGAACTCTCGTAGCCAGAGAGATAGCTCCGGCTCTTGCTGCGCCGTGGGGCTGGGGGGGCTGTCTTGGCGTTCCCCAGGGACTTCGGTCTCTGGGTGTGCAGATGGCGTGCCCCAGGTTTTCCCATTTTTGGCGTGGAGGATGCCTCTTGCACCGGAGGAGGGGCTTGTGAAGGTCCTCCTAACCTGTTGCGAATGAGCCGCCGCCCTCGAAGGGTGAAGCGGCCTCCGACAGTGTATTGGGATGCATTCTCATGGGGGGGGGGGGGCTCTCCAAAGGGGCGCATTACCTTCCTTCCCTGGCAGCCTGGGTCCTCATTAGTTCTACGAGGACGTCCAATTTTGCGTTGAGGGCTTGGAAAGCGTCAGCACCCCCGTTGGATGGTGGCTCCACTTCCACGGGCGGAGGCGGATCGTCAGCTGGGGTGTTGGCGTTGGAGGGGGGGTTCTGTGTGGCCTGAGAATGCAGAGGGGCGATCTCGCACTGGTCCTGAGCTGGAGAAGATGATCACCGAATAGTGAACTGCAAGGAAGGGAAACAGATCAGGGGGCCCAGGGATGGTTCCCTGGGAAAAAACCTCCGATGTCTAAGTCAGCAGAGCAGTGGTGGAAGCTATGAAGGGAGGAGGAAGGAGATGCACGAGATCCCTCTCCACTAAGGTGGTGAAGTGGTTCCTGCTCAGGGAGTTTTAGGCGTGTGTTGGTCTTACCTTTCATTGGAGGGAGTCCCAGGTTTAAAGAGTGCACCGGCCTGATGAGTCCCTTAAGCTGAGGAGTTTCAGGCTAGAGTTACGTCCTCGTTGTGGGCTCTTTACGTCTTCATCATGGGATCTTTATAGCCTTGTAAACTCCTGCTCATAAAGGGCTCTCAACGTCAGCGTGGATAAGCAATCATCGATGGACCCAAGCATGAAGAGTGCCAGCCCTGTCCGGGCGAGGGGCGTAGCTCGGGTGAGGCTCGGTCGGAGTGGGCGCGGGGCGCCTGCCCTTATCCCGGCGAGGGGGATGAGTCGAGTGTGGGTCTTCCTCCGATCGGACCGACGCTCGGGCCTTCCGAGCCTAATGGCTGCCCCGAGTGAACTTATTGGGCTTTTATGCTAAGTGGGCCCTACGGGACGGTCACTTAGATGATCTGGACCTTGTTTGGTCTTGTTGGACCTAGTTCGGTCGGTCTTAGATGGGCTACAGAAATCCCCCTCTCCAAGGATCACCCATTTAAAGGGCGCCCCTATACCAGGGCGCCAATTCCAAGGTGCTTCTAGGATACTTGAGACACGAACAACCTCATTTAGCTGGCAAAGCACCATCTGACCATGGACACCAATGATCTAGGATCTTGTTCTCCAACCGGACCTGCAAGGCAATAAACCAATACTTTGCATTGGCAACTAGATTTCCTATAACTATTTCCCTCCGTAGCACAGGCAGAGGCTACTGCCATTATCAGTGCTGCTTACAGAAGGGAATATTTCCCTTCTTTCCCTCGGAAGACGTGAAGGAGCTTCTTTCCTACACTCTACGTCTTGCTGTTGGAGCTTTACGGCGGCGGAGAATGTGTGGCTTCTTACTTGGATTTCTTATTCTTTCATCTGTACCACGTAAAGCACTCCAAAAAGGTAGGTGTTCTCAAGATCTAGCCCAACCCGTAGCTAAAATAGGGTAACATAACATGCTAGTATATCCATCTGTCATGCCATGCAGCCTGTTACTATAGCATGTTACACGAGTTTTAAGTAGAACGTACTCTATAGCATGTTACACGAGTTTTAAGTAGAACAACTATAGACTGTTACACCAATTTTTACATAGTCTGTTACATAGTCTGTTATACTGATTTCACGGGATTCAAATATATCTCATTACACCAGTTTTTACAGCATTAAAATATCATGTTTAGCCCTAGTATATAACCTGTTTTACAATATATACACATATGTTTTAAAAATCCATAAAGTCCAGCCCTCAAGTGAAGGTGTCACGCCCCGAGCGCGGAAGATACTCGGATGTGTGCGACGAGTTTATATCAATCATGTCAATTAGAGTAGTAGTGTATTCGACACCAAAGCAGAGATGCGCAAAATAGAAAGATAACCCAATCCTTTATTTCATAATGGATAGACTATTACAAATCCAATACTCTATTCAATTAAAAAGAAAAAGTACATAGTTGACTCAAGAAAATAGGAAAAAGACTAGATGACACTTGGAAAAGTTCTATCACTTTCACTCTTGACCATTCCCATCCGATTGACTTCCCTCATCGTCGGAATTACCTGAAAAGTAAGGAACACACGGAGTGAGCGAACGCTCAATAGGAAATTGTATCTCAAGCGCTTAGTAAGGGGTTTAAGTAATTACATTTTTCATGAATGTACTATAGCTATGCATGCTCGCATAAACGATAAGATAGAGAGAGAATTTATCAATAAGACAGCAAGATGAACTAGTCATGAGCTTTCAAGAACAGATAACAGATATTCAAGCAAGTACTTTTTAGCAAGTCATGTCAAGAACTTTGGCTATCATGTATCAAGCAAGCAAGTAATTACCCTTTCTCGGGTCACGCAATTCATGTCATGTCAAGCACGAGTCGAGTACAAGATTTGTGTGGAATGTCCAATCAAGCTAGTCATGCACTCGGTATAATGCCAGATACCTTATCATTCAACTCCCATGGGCACAAGTACTTTCGGGTGCTCCTCCCAGGACCAGATCGGGCCCTATATGCGCAGGTATTTATCATGTATTTTTGACATCCACTCTTGTATATATATATATATAGCCAATATGGAATTTCAACAATTTAAGCTTGTAGACACGTAGGATAACTTTGAGAGAATGGAGTCAAAAAATATAACATTGGACATAGATAGATGATAACAACGGTACAATCATGATGAACGATGAAACTAGGTGGAATTAGGTTCCCTTAACTCGGGTACCATGACAAGTATGGACATTCTTTATATAGAATTGAGGTCCACATGAACAGTGTATCAAAGGCAAGATACCCTCATTCTTATTATAGAATTGAGGTCCACAAGAACATCAACAAATGGCATGATATCATCATCCCATTAAGAATTCTCATGATATGCTCTTTGCATATCATAAGGGCCGGTATACCATGTTTCTTTAGAGTGACATGGCATTCAATAGTGTAATGGGTTTTTAGGGTACAACCAGCTCAGTCGGCCTTGAGGGAATCCAAGGCTCGAGGAGTCTTACGGAGGTCTCTATGACTAACTCGCTAGTCCAAAGGAACGGAATGTCTAATGGAGAGCTTGTATGTCAATGAGAATTGAGGGTGATCGATAAAACATCATGAAACGTGGGACTATACTCACGGAGTGGAGATATAGTGCCGATATACATATATATAGATATACTGAAACCATCGGTTGTCAGAAACAGGTAAAAACATTTTTACAGAAAAATAACGACTTAAGTAAAGTCACTACTCAAGTAATTAACGCCTTCAGTAAGGGCGTTTATCTATTTTACATTTTTACAAAATTTCAATATTTCAGTATTTTACCAAAAACGCGCCTTGGTAAGGGGCGTTTATTTACAAGTTGACGACGTATACAGTGGGCGTTCATTCTTTACTTCTATTTTTGCAATATATATATATTCAGAAATTTATCAAAAACACGCCCTGGACAGGGGCGTTACTTTTCAATTCACGCCCTGAACAGGGGCGTTAGTCAAGTGAGAGACGACCTATACAGGGTCGTGAATTCAAGAATTTTCAGATTTCATGTATATAATTTCCAGAAACAAGAGACATGGTCATGACAGGAAATTTATCGGGATTCAAGTAAATATGATGGTGCACTGATTTAGAATCATGTTTAAGTGAATATTGGATAATTAACATGGGTAATTAACAATTGAGAAAATTGACGTCTGTGTACCGGGCGTCAAATCTGGAATTGACGACCTGGTCATGCTCGTTTCTTTCAAGGTAGCGCCCTTGTCTGGGTCGCGTATACAATTAGCGCCCTTGGAAAGGGTGTTTCTTTCCAACAATAGAAACTTTTAAAACTCGTGAAAACTATATGCATGAACTCATATATATGGTTTAACATAGTTATTATGGTGATTTGGGCTACAGTGCTTGAGAAAACCTACCTTATGAGAATTATCTGATGAACAGACGAAGGCTTGGTTAGAAACTGATGCTCTGAAGCTTCTAACAGTCAGCAGCAAGACAGAAGATGGTAATACAGAAGACGTTTGATGAGGATGATGAAGATGATGATCTTCGATCAACCTGTAGGGGAATAAAAAGGAAGGATGATGAGAATATATCCGAAGTTAGGGAAAAGATTGAAGAACATTACCTTGTTCTTTACGTACGCAATTGATCGCTTAACCTGTATTAGAGGAAGAAGATGAAAGATTAATATCCTTCATGAAATCAAAAAGACAGAGGGAAAGATACAAGAAGAACTCACTGTTCTTCACATACCGTAACAGCAGTAGGTCGTCCAAATAGATCTTTTAGGGTTCGACGGGGGTTACTTATAGGGACTTTGGAAATCCTAACAAAGGTAGTGTTTGATTGGAAGTAATACTTCCAAGATAGAATTATTACTACATTCGAACTCTTTCTCATAGTTATCAACTTACCCTGGATAGACTCCTGGGTCGAACGGAACTTAAACTGAATTAGTGTCCTAAGTAAGGGCGTCGAATTTAAATTGACGCCTTGTCAAGCGTCGTTACTTGTTGAAACGCGTCCACTCAAAGGGCGTTACGCTATCTTGCCCTTTTTATTTTATTTGTATTTTGGTCGTTTGAAATTTTGACGCCTTATTATTTGGGCGTCCTTTCTTTAATTCACGCCTTAGGTGAGGGCGTTTCTTGTAAAGTAGCGCCTTTATCTGAGGCGTTATTTTCATCAGGGTTTAATTCTTTTTCTTCCAAGCTCTTTCATTTATTTTATTAAATCTTCTAATCTATTTTGATTTATTTATTCTTTTTTATTTTATCAGGGTTGCTACACCCTCCCCCACTTAAAAAAAAATTGGTCCCCAAATTCCTAGCATATATTTACATATGGAGAGTGTAGAGTTCATACCTTCTAAAATAACTCTGGAAATCGCTTCCTCATAGATTCCTCGGTCTCCCATGTAGCTTCATGTTCTGAATTCTTATTCCATTGTACTTTTAGCATGGGAATAGCCTTATTCCTTAGGGTTCGTACTTCTCGATCTAGTATTCGTATGGGCTTCTGCTCATATGTGAGATCTTTCTGGATCACTAGATCTCCATGCTCAATAATATGTGATGGATCATGCACATACTTCTTCAACATAGATATGTGGAATACATCATGTACTTCAGACAGTTGAGGTGGCAATGCGATGCGATAAGCAACCTCGCCAACTCTTTCTAGTATCTCAAAAGGTCCGATAAATCTTGGTGTAAGCTTGCCCTTAACACCAAATCTTCGTATTCCACGTCCAGGCGATATCTTGAGAAATACATGATCTCCAACTTGGAATTCAAGATCTCTCCTTCTTGTGTCAGCATAAGCCTTTTGTCTAGACTGAGCAACTTGCAGTCTTTCTTTGATCAATTGTATCTTCTCGGTAGTGTCCCTTACCATTTCTGGACCTAACAGTTGTTTCTCTACAACTTCGTCCCAGCATAAGGGTGATCGACAACTCCTTCCGTATAAGGCCTCAAAAGGTGCCAGTTGTATACTTGCCTGGTAGCTATTATTGTATGCAAATTTGACCAGAGGCAAGTGATCATGCCAGTTTCCATCAAAATCAGTAATGCATGCTCTTAGCATATCTTCGACTACTTGATTGGTTCTCTCGGTCTGACCATCCGTTTGAGGATGAAAGGCTGTGCTAAAGTTAAGTCTCGTCCCCAACGAATGTTGTAGTCCTTTCCAAAAATGAGAAGTAAAACGGGGATCTCTGTCAGACACGATTGAAATAGGAATACCATGTAATCTGACTATTTCCTTGATGTATAGTGCAGCTAAGACATCAACTGACCATCGACTCTTGATTGGCAAGAAATGCGCTGATTTAGTCAATCGGTCAATGATAACCCATATTCCATCATGTCCTCTTTTTGATTTAGATAAACCCATGATGAAATCCATACCAATATCCTCCCACTTCCATTTAGGGATATCTAGAGGATGTAGTTTTCCCGCAGGCTTTTGGTGTTCCGCCTTGACTTGTTGGCACGTGAGACAGCGTGATACGTAGTCCGCTATTTCTCTTTTCATGTTGGGCCACCAAAAATTTCTTTTTACATCTTGGTACATTTTGGTAGATCCAGGATGAATCGTATACCTTGACCTATGAGCTTCATCTAAGACCTTCTTCTTCAATTCTGGGCAGTCCGGTATACAAGTTCTATTCTTGAACATTAATCTTCCATCAGAAGCTAATTGGAAATCCGATTGTCCTTCTAATCTGCCCTTGATTTCTACTAATGCAGGATCATCATTTTGAAGTGCTTGTATTCCAGACAATAAATCTGACTGTATGCTTACATGAGATAATGTGACACATCTAGGGTCCGTGTCCATGCTTATATTGAGTTCAGAGAATTGTTCCAGCAATTTCCATTCTTGAATCAGACAATTGGCTAACAGTGCTCTCGGCTTTCGACTAAGGGCATCTGCTACATGATTACCCTTTCCGGGATGATATTGTATATTGAAGTCAAAGTCCTTGAGATATTCTAGCCATCGTCTTTGCCTCATATTTAACTCCTTCTGTGAGAAAAGATATTTGAGACTCTTGTGATTGGAGTATACAGTAAACTGTACTCCATAAAGATAATGTCTCCATATCTTAAGTGCAAATACTACCGCGGCCAATTCTAAGTCATGGACGGGGTAGTTCTCTTCATGCTTCTTCAATTGACTAGAAGAGTAGGCTATAACCTTCCCTTGTTGCATTAGAACACACCCGAGGCCAATGCCAGAAGCATCAGTGTATACCTCGAACTTTTCTCCTTCAATTGGCAATGCTAAGATAAGAGCTGTAGTAAGATGATCCTTGAGAGTTTGGAAGCTTCTTTCACATTCCTCATCCCATTCATAACGGATCTCCTTGCGAGTTAACCTCGTAAGCGGCATGGCGATTTTTGAGAAATCCTTGATGAATCGCCTGTAATAGTCGGTAAGACCTAAGAAACTTCGGATCTCGCTAGCATTGGTCGGCCTTTCCCAGTTCCTTACAGCTTCAACCTTTGATGGGTCTACAGACAAGCCATCCTTTGATATAACATGTTCGAGAAAAGTCACTTCTTCAAGCCAGAATTCACACTTGCTAAGTTTTGCATATAATTGGTTTGTCCTCAATATATGTAATGCAATCCTCAAATGTTCCTCATGCTCTTCCTTGGTCTTGGAATAAATCAATATATCATCAATAAAGACCACCACGAATTGATCCAAATAAGGCCTGAATATACTATTCATTAACTGCATAAAGGCAGCAGGGGCATTCGTTAGTCCGAAAGGCATAACAACAAATTCATAATGGCCATACCTGCTTCTGAATGCGATTTTATGAATATCCTCGTCCTTGATTCTTAGTTGGTGATATCCGGACCTAAGATCAATTTTGGAAAAGTACATCGATCCTGAAATTTGATCAAACAATTCATCGATTCTCGGCAGTGGATACTTATTCTTGATAGTGAGATGATTCAACTGTCGATAGTCGATGCATAACCTCATGGATCCGTCTTTCTTCTTTACAAATAATACAGGCGCTCCCCACGGGGAAGTACTTGGTCTAATGAATCCTTTCTTAATGAGTTCCATCAATTGCTCCTTTAACTCCTTGAGTTCAGCAGGTGACATCCTATAAGGTGCCTTTGAAATCGGACCAGCACCAGGGACTAAGTCAATGGTGAAGGCCACTTCTCTTTGCGGGGGTAATCCCGGCAAATCTTCCGGAAACACGTCCGGAAATTCTTGTACCACTGGAATGTCTTCTAGCTTAGCTTCCTTAGCTTCTTCAACTGTGACAAGGCAAGGAAAGATGCACATCCTTTCCTGATGAGCTTGCTAGCTCGGAGAGCTGAAATAAGAGGGGATCTGCTCCGACCCTTGGGGTTAGTCAAGATTAGTTCTAAAAATTCCTTGAATGTAACCTTACTATTGCGGCAATCAACTGTTGCCTGATACTTGGATAACCAATCTGCCCCTAGTATAACATCATACTCTTTCAGATCTAAACATATGAGATCAATAGGGAGATTTCTACCCTGAACCAATACTTCGCAGTTTTGGTAATGATGTGTAATATCAGTCTCATCATCTAGAGGAGTAGATAAAACTAACTTTATCCATTCCGGTTCTAGGGGTAATGGGTCAGCAAACTTCTTAGAAACAATAGAATGCGATGCACCAGTATCAATTAAGACATATGCATTCCTGGAATAAACTTTCAATGTACCTTCCACTAAGCCGCCTTCTTCTTCTTGCTCGGTCTCCTTGATTGCATGAAGACGAGCATTCTTGGTTACTGGGCGCTTTTCGTCAACGGCTTGCTCGTTAAGTAATGGGCAATCAGGAATCCGATGCTCACGACTCCCACAACGGAGACATGCTCCTAGTGTCCTCCAGCATTCTTCTGCTCTATGACCCGCTTTATCACAATGTTTGCACACTGTATTTGGAGAGGTAGTGGTGATAGAGAAGGGCTTGGTCTTCTTGAACTTTTGGTCTTGTGAGGATGCTCCTCCATTGCTAGGCCTTTTCTTGAAGTTGGGTTTAAAGGAACCCGATCCTGTAACTTGTTCCTTCTTATCCTTTCCACGAATCCTATCAGACAGTTCCGTGGCATCTTCTAATAGTTGAGCTCGGCGTATTATCTCCGAGTAGACTTGAATGTCCATCGGCGCCAGTTGAGTAATAGCTTGGGGCCTGAGCCCATTAAGAAACCTCCTAGCTTTCATTTTCTCAGTGCTAACTAGATGCTTGGCATACCGAGACAATCTAGAGAATTGGGCCTCATACTCGGCCACTGACAAAGATCGTTGCTTTAATGCAGCAAATTCTGCAGCCTTCTTTTCCTGAACTCGGTCCGAGAAATATTTTGCGTTGAAGTGTTCAACGAATTCCTCCCACGAAACCTGATCTTGATTTATAGTAGCCTCTATTGATTCCCACCAGCATCTAGCATCCCTTTCTAACTGAAAAGTAGCTAATAAGACCTTATCTTGATCCGTGCATTGCATAACACGGAATATTCGTTCTGTTTCCCTAATCCAGTGTTCAGCGTCATCTGGATTAGTAGAACCCGTGAACTTGGGCGGGTTCATGTTCTTGAAAGTCTGGTGGAGACTTCCTGCTCGTTGTCCACCTCCTTGTGTTACTTGTTGCAGCACTTGAGTCATGCCTTGCAGTGTACGCTGCATGTTGCGCCATTGAGCACGTTCGGCAGCCATTATCCTACAATTATAATAACTAGATTAATACGTGATTTGTATCTTAAAGACTAGCATTCTATGTTAACTTTAACCCTTGGTTCTACCCAATCTCACTGGTTAAAGGTTTGAACATATCATTGGACTTGGGTTTTCCTAGGAATTGAATACCCTAGGCTCTGATACCACAAAAATTGTCACGCCCCAAGCGCGGAAGATACTCGGATGTGCGCGATGAGTTTATATCAATCATGTCAATCAGAGTAGTAGTGTATTCGACACCAAAGTAGAGATACGCAAAATAGAAAGATAACTCAATCCTTTATTTCATAATGGATAGACTATTACAAATCCAATACTCTATTCAATTAAAAAGGAAAAGTACATAGTTGACTCAAGAAAATAGAAAAAAGGCTAGATGACACTTGATAAAGTTCTATCACTTTCACTCTTGACCATTCCCATCCGATTGACTTCCCTCGTCGTCGGAATTACCTGAAAAGTAGGGAACACGCGGAGTGAGCGAACGCTCAGTAGGAAATTGTATCTCAAGCGCTTAGCAAGGGGTTTAAGTAATTACATTTTTCATGAATGTACTATAGCTATGCATGCTCGCATAAACGACAAGATAGAGAGAGAATTTATCAATAAGACAGCAAGATGAACTAGTCATGAGCTTTCAAGAAAAGATAACAGATATTCAAGCAAGTACTTTTTAGCAAGTCATGTCAAGAACTTTGGCTATCATGTATCAAGCAAGCAAGTAATTACCCTTTCTCGGGTCACGCAATTCATGTCATGTCAAGCACGAGTCGAGTACAAGATTTGTGTGGAATGTCTAATCAAGCTAGTCATGCACTCGGTATAATGCCAGATACCTTATCATTCAACTCTCATGGGCACAAGTACTTTCGGGTGCTCCTCCCAGGACCAGATCGGGCCCTATATGCGCAGGCATTTATCATGTATTTTTGACATCCACTCTTGTATATATATATATAGCCAATATGGAATTTCAACAATTTAAGCTTGTAGACACGTAGGATAACTTTGAGAGAATGGAGTCAAAAAATATAACATTGGACATAGATAGATGATAACAACGGTACAATCACGATGAACGATGAAACTAGGTGGAATTAGGTTCCCTTAACTCGGGTACCATGACAAGTATGGACATTCTTTATATAGAATTGAGGTCCACATGAACAGTGTATCAAAGGCAAGATACCATCATTCTTATTATAGAATTGAGGTCCACAAGAACATCAACAAATGGCATGATATCATCATCCCATTAAGAATTCTCATGATATGCTCTTTGCATATCATAAGGGCCGGTATACCATGTTTCTTTAGAGTGACATGGCATTCAATAGTGTAATGGGTTTTTAGGGTACAACCAGCTCAGTCGGCCTTGAGGGAATCCAAGGCTCGAGGAGTCTTACGGAGGTCTCTATGACTAACTCGCTAGTCCAAAGGAATGGAATGTCCAATGGAGAGCTTGTATGTCAATGAGAATTGAGGGTGATCGATAAAACATCATGAAACGTGGGACTATACTCACGGAGTGGAGATATAGTGCCGATATACATATATATAGATATACTGAAACCATCGGTTGTCAGAAACAGGTAAAAACATTTTTACAGAAAAATAATGACTTAAGTAAAGTCACTACTCAAGTAATTAACGCCTTCAGTAAGGGCGTTTATCTATTTTATATTTTTGTAAAATTTCAATATTTCAGTATTTTACCAAAAACGCGCCCTGGTAAGGGGCGTTTATTTACAAGTTGACGACGTATACAGTGGGCGTTCATTCTTTACTTCTATTTTTGCAATATATATATATTCAGAAATTTATCAAAAACACACCCTGGACAGGGGCGTTACTTTTCAATTCACGCCCTGAACAGGGACGTTAGTCAAGTGAGAGACGACCTATACAGGGTCGTGAATTCAAGAATTTTCAGATTTCAAGTATATAATTTCCAGAAACAAGAGACATGGTCATGACAGGAAATTTATCAAGATTCAAGTAAATATGATGGTGCACTGATTTAGAATCATGTTTAAGTGAATATTGGATAATTAACATGGGTAATTAACAATTGAGAAAATTGACGTCCGTGTACCGGGCGTCAAATCTGGAATTGACGACCTGGTCATGGTCGTTTCTTTCAAGGTAGCGCCCTTGTCTGGGTCGCGTATACAATTAGCGCCCTTGGAAAGGGCGTTTCTTTCCAACAATAGAAACTTTTAAAACTCGTGAAAACTATATGCATGAACTCATATATATGGTTTAACATAGTTATTATGGTGATTTGGGCTACAGTGCTTGAGAAAACCTACCTTATGAGAATTATCTGATGAACGGACGAAGGCTTGGTTAGAAACTGATGCTCTGAAGCTTCTAACAGTCAGCAGCAAGACAGAAGATGGTAATACAGAAGACGTTTGATGAGGATGATGAAGATGATGATCTTCGATCAACCTATAGGGGAAGAAAAAGGAAGGATGATGAGAATATATCCGAAGTTAGGGAAAAGATTGAAGAACATTACCTTGTTCTTTACGTACACAATTGATCGCTTAACCTGTATTAGTGGAAGAAGATGAAAGATTAATATCCTTCATGAAATCAAAAATACAGAGGGAAAGATACAAGAAGAACTCACTGTTCTTCACATACCGTAACAGCAGTAGGTCGTCCAAATAGATCTTTTAGGGTTCGACGGGGGTTACTTATAGGGACTTTGGAAATCCTAACAAAGGTAGTGTTTGATTGGAAGTAATACTTCCAAGATAGAATTATTACTACATTCGAACTCTTTCTCATAGTTATCAACTTACCCTGGATAGACTCCTGGGTCGAACGGAACTTAAACTGAATTAGCGTCCTAAGTAAGGGCGTCGAATTTAAATTGACGCCTTGTCAAGCGTCGTTACTTGTTGAAACGCGTCCACTCAAAGGGCGTTACGCTATCTTGCCCTTTTTATTTTTATTTTGGTCGTTTGAAATTTTGATGCCTTATTATTTGGGCGTCCTTTCTTTAACTCACGCCTTAGGTGAGGGCGTTTCTTGTAAAGTAGCGCCTTTATCTGAGGCGTTATTTTCATCAGGGTTTAATTCTTTTTCTTCCAAGCTCTTTCATTTATTTTATTAAATCTTCTAATCTATTTTGATTTATTTATTCCTTTTTATTTTATCAGGGTTGCTACAGAAGGGCGCCCCTGACCAGGGTGCCATTTCTTGATGGGGCGCCCCTGACCAGGGCGCCATTTCCTGATAGGGCGCCCCAAGCCTGGGCGCCATTTAAATAATGATTGTTCACAGTCTCGTCAATTCATTTCTTGCAAATAATAATCAACGCATTCAAAAATCTATATCTTTTGGACTAAACCATAAAATTTTTGCATGAATATGTTTCTGTGATCCTGATATTTTTCTCTACCTGTCCATATCCTTATTTCTTGATTCCGAGAACTTTAGAATTCATGAATAGTGACTTGTGTCTCAAAACATACCTGCCCGGTGCGTATATGAGCCCAAAGAAAAGGGTGCCCCTGTCTAGGGCGCCATTTCCAAAATTGAAGACCCCCTGAGGGGGCGCCATTTCCTGAAAAGCCAGTAAATTGATCCATGTTCAAAAATTAATATCTATGAAACTGAAACCCAACAAATCTGCATGAACATAATTCTGAAATCCCTATAATTTTCTCTTTCTATCCATATCCCTGGTTCCTGATTACGTGAAACATTGAATTTATGAATAGTGTTTTGAGTCTAAAGATGTATCTACCCAGTGTAAATAGAAGCCAAATGAATTGGCGCCCTAGCCAGGGGCACCAATTTTCTGAACAGTGACCCTCCAGAGAGTCATCCTTTTAATGGAGACCCTCTGTAGGGGCACCATTTTCCATATATATATATATATGTAATTTCTAAAAGACAGTCTAACCCCCAGGCGCCAATTTCATGAAAGGGTACCTGACCCCCAAGCGCCATTTAATTGAAAGACCGGTTGTTCCCCTGGCGCCAATTTCATGAAAGATAGCCTGACCCCCATGCGCCAATTACCTGAGAGATTGCCTGACCCCCAGGCGCCATTTCCTGAAAGCCTGAAAGCACGGGTAACCCCTTGGCGCTAATTCAGTGAGGCAACCTGTTAGTTGCCAATTTCGTTCGGATTCCTGATTTGTCTCGTGGTTTATACCGACATAACCCTACTTCATCTCCTGCATGATATATGCCTTTGAACTCTATTCATGGAATCTACCTTATGTTCTTACAATGGTCAATCCTAGAAATTCCATTTGGCTATAAATGAGAGTGGATGTCAAAAGAAATACATGAAAATACTGTACATATAGGGCCCGGTCTGGTCCTGGGAGGAGCGCCCGAAGGTATTTGTGCCCATGGGAGTTTATTGACCACGGTGTTTAAGCATTACACCGAAGTACTTGCTTGACTTGCTTAACTTGAGACACTCCACACGTACTCTCTCTACTTGCTTGACTTGACTCACGTGACCCAGAATGGGCAATACTTGACTTGCGTGGCCCAAAAAAGGGCATCGTACTTGCTTGATTAAAATAGCCAATTCTATTGACACGTACTTGATATTACTTGCTTGAATGGCATGGCTAAAAACATTAAAAGACTGTTGGCATTTATAAAAGATTATGAGGAATCATCTGAACAGAAAGTGAATGAAAGAAAAAGCAGCTTTATTGTCTCACATAAAGCAGCACCTGCTGTCATAAGAAGGCTTTCCGAATGCACTGGTTTTCATCATAAAATTGGGCTACAATCTTATCTTGGTGTTCCTCTTTTTGAAGGCAAGAAGAGAGTTTCTCATTATAAATACTTGCTGGAGAAAATCTGCAACAGTCTAAATAGCTGGCAGTCCAAATATCTTTCCCAAGCTGGTCGAAGATGCCTTATCAACTCTGTGCTTCAATCCATTCCGGTCTACACAGCCAGTGCCTCTTGTTTACCAGCTACTATTATTGGGACTATAAATAAGTTGTCTGCCAATTTCTTCTGGACTGGCAAAGGGGGACTAAAGCATCATTGGGTTTCATGGTCCAACATTACTAAACCAATAGAGGAGGGTGGTCTTGGCATTAAAAGCCTGCACCACATTCAAGTCTCGATGGTGGCCAAGTAGATCTGGAGAATTCTTAATGGCAACTCTCTATGGTCCCAGTTTGCAACATCAAAATATATAAAGGGCCATCTCAGCACCATTCAGAAACCTTTCCCTGCTGGTGTTCGAAGGGATGTCTTTAGTCAAGCCAGGAAGATTGTGCTCTCTAACACCCGGTGGATTCCTATGGATGGGATTACTATTGATATGTTGAAAGATAATTGGTGTGGAGCTGTACTGGGCCCCAATAATAGTAATCCTAAGGTAACACTAAGTGAAGTTATTATAAATCCAAACCACCAGGTATGGTCTCATATCCCTCATTATGTTGCTCAAGCCATTGGTAACCTACAACTCTAACATGCGCCGGATAAATGTGTTTGGGCTGCTAACATTGATGGCACCTTCACTAGTAAATCTGCATACAATGCTGTGGGAGTTCAGCGGACTCGTAGAATGCAACTGAAAAAAATTTGGGGATCTCATATCCCTCCAAGAGCCTCCTTGTTTTGTTGGCAGATCATGCACCTTGTTGTTCCTGTTGACTGTGCCATAAAGAAATATGGTATAAGCCTTCCTTTCAAAAGTGTTTGCTACAAAGACAACAATCAGGAAGAGTGTTTGAATCATCTTCTAATGGAGAGTCAACTGGCTAAACCATTGTGGAGGTTCTTAAGGATCCTTTTTGACTCAAGGTGCAGAATCACTATGATGTGACACCACCTTGGGGGTGATAGTCACGAGACCAAAAATCCCTTGGACCTAGCAAGCAAGCAATGCACGGACCGGTGACTTTACTCGAGCGGACTCGCCCGCTAAGCGCACTCTCGTGCCCGTAGGCAATCCGGTGACGGTGGTGAGGGTCCAGGACGGGACCTCGCTGCTCCGGGGGTTGGATAGCCAAAGGTTGAACCCCTAAGGGCCCTGGGATGCCCACCTTTGGGGGCGGCCTGCACGGCAAGGTCGTGGGATGTAATGGCTCACTCACAACTTGCCGGCGGTAGTCACTCACACATAAGTAATTCGGGATCGGGCACTCCTTACCATCCGACGGCACTAGCAGCAATACTAAACCAGCAAAGGAATAAAACCAGCAAGGGGTAACTAAAGCTCACCTGACCGGTGTGAAGACACCGATCCCGGTCGGAGACAAGGGCGAGCGAGGAAGCGTGGGCTCACCCGCACGCCGCGCCGATGAAGCTTCAACCTGAAAATTCAAGTTACATCCACTACGCCCCTTGCAAGGGGGTTGAACTAGGAGTGGGGAATTGGATTACAACCAAAGTGTACCTCCACACAGGGAGGGGCGCTCAGCCGGCCAAGCGGGGAGGGGGAAAAATTAACTAGGAGCTAAATGATAGAAAGTTGTCGATTCAGCCCGCCCTCTGGAACAGAGGACAGATGGTTGATTTTGCTGTCGCAGCGGCCACTCCAGAGCTCCGATGTCGATGAAACCATATGGAAAATCTTTGTAGGTGACCCAGGAAGTCGTCCAAATTTTTTCGATTTATCAGGTTGCCGGTGCTGGTCGGAGCAGAGGCACGAATAGGGACGCAGGGTTCTGGCTCTGTCTACTTCTGGACCACAATAGCGGGAAGACGAAGTCACTCCGGGTGCTCCCGAGCTCTGAATCGGGCTTAGCCGGAGTCGATGGCTTCGTTGTCGGGTCCTCTTCGAGTAGAGACCCATGGGGATGCTAGATGATGTCGGGGTAGACCTAAGCAGCCCAAACAGTGATCAGATGTCGGACCAGTCTAGGAGTGGACAGACCAGCACACCTGAGGGAGAAAAATGAGAAAAGGCTGCTTCGGAGGTCGATCGAGGAGCAACTTCTTGGAGATGGAAGGTGACTTGTTGAGGGAGATCTCGGCCAAGTCCTGACTCCAGATCTTCAGGCTACTGGTCGTGGGAGCCTCTGCTAGCAGTCTCTGGTCTGCAGTCTGGAGGTGGACGCGCAGTCTGGGGAGAACTACTCCTCCGGGCAGCAGCAAGATCCGAATGGGACGGGACAGCTGCCGTTGCGAAGAATACCAGTAGACGCTTCCAACGATACCACTTGGACCTTCAGGGATGTCGGGATGAAGTCGTGGTCAGCTCTGCAAGTTGCTGGTGCTCTGCTGCCTATGAACTGGGAAGTGCAGGCTGAAGATGGGAGGTGGGAAATGGGGTAAATGGGAGGGGAAAGGGGGTGGACGGGTGTGGAGGTAACCCTTGGCTGTTAGGGGGTCTGGAAGGGGGCAAACCAAGGTGAGGGAGGGGGAGAATGGGGGCAGGAAGGTGGTCTAGCAGGTGGTGAGAGAGTGAGTTATGAATTTGGGACTAGGAGGGAGGGGAAGAGGGATGATGGTTTCCCTATTTGGGGTGGTCTAGGGCTTGTGGGAGGAGAGAGTGGAGGGAATATTTCAAATTTGGCCTAGGGAGCTGTAAGATTGTGTGGGGACTAGGGTGGATTGTGTTGGGAAGGGAAGAGATTGTGTTGGGGAGTGGGAGATTGTGTTGGAATGGCCAAAGATCTCCTAGGGAGGGGCAAGATTTGGTGGGTGTTGGGGTGGGTGTAATGAATGCACCTAGGGAAGTGAAAAGGTGGTGAGGTGGCACAAGGGGAGGGGTTGAGGTGGCCAACTAGGGTTGAGGTGGAGGGTGAGATGGAGGAGAGAGAAGAAATTTGAAATTGGGGTGGAAGGAGAGAGAAAGGGGTGCCCCCTAGAGAGAGAGAGAAGGAAGAGAGAGAGAGGGAGTTGGAGCTTCTCACTCCACTCTATTGGATTCTCTCCAAGAAAAAAAGATAATTTCTGGAACTCAAACATTAGATTTTTATTCTTCATTAACTGAAAATGGAGAGAGTGGGGTCCTATTTATAGGGATCCCACAATTTACAATAAGTCCCTGGATTTTGGGACAATGACAATAAACCAAGGGAAGGGGGATGCCCTTGGGCCTAGCCCAATGAATTGGGCTCAATATGCAACTTAATCAACCTAATGACACTTAACCTAGGTAGATGACTCATTAACCTTGGTACATGACTCAAATAAAAGGAAAATTACAATGACATGACTCAAATAAAATATGAAAATTACATGACTCGACTCAGAAAAATATGACGGACAAAATGGAGCTATGCTGGCGAGCAATCGAAGCTGTGAAAAAATGTGAAGGGCGAGAGATGCCCCCATCATACCCCCCAGGGTGCGAAGAACTCGACTCCGTCGAGTATGGGTCCGCCAGGGGAGAGGTCCTCTAATGCAGCTCCGGGCAAGCCACAACCTCCAAACTCAACCTCGCATCCTTAGCCGGGCGATGGCTCTTCATCCTCTCAAGGTGGCTCGGGCACACCCTCTTGCTGGCGATGGTACCCTGCTTGCCTAGTATTGCCTCGTGTGCACACGTCGGACTCTCAAGCTGATATGTGGTGGCTCTCCGAGGGTGTCACTCATAAAGGTGGGGGTAGGATCAAGATGCTCACTGGGTTCCACCGCAGTGCCCTTAGAGGGTGCTAGGTCCGCCACGTGAAAAGTGGGGTATATCCCAAAACCCATTAGAAAGCCCAACCCATAAGCTGGGTTGCCAAGGCCACTCAGAACTAGGCAAGGTCCAAGTCCACATGCCCTCAAGTTGGAGGTGACCCTAGGGTAGCGCCACTCCAGAGTCCCCATCACCAAGTTGCCATCATGGAATTCAAAGTGGCGTTCGCGAGGTTTTGCCCGCTTCTTGTAATTCTCACCGCTCGTTGTTTGTTGCTTGCTTAAATGCTCATGCCAAGTACTATGATGCGGTGTGAGTGGGAGATGCATGAATGATATGCAAAGGGGGCCAGGACAACCTTACTTAGACCAATCATGCAGTGATGCCATGGAGACTTTGAAGGGTGTGGGAGGGCCGGGGCATCCATAGGTATCCCTCTCATGCGTGGGTGTGATGAGTGCCGGAGGACCCGGACATCCATGAATGCTCCTAACATGCTTAAGACTCATGATGAATGAAGGCGGACCATTACATCCGAATATGGATCACTCATGTTTCTGACTTGACATGTGGGTGATATGAATGAATGTACCCGACTTATGAATCATGCCAAGTGGTTCGAGTGTCAAGTCACATGTTTTCCTAACCCGAAAATGACTTTGATGTGTTGGGGTATGGTTTGGCATTGGAGTTTCCATTCAAAAGGGTCGAAGGGGTCAAGGAAGGTGGACATCTTGGGGAGAGGCACCTCCTTGTTCCTTAAGTGTAGATCTTCCTTGGTCATAGCTACCCTTGTGTCGCCCGGGACTTGGGAGAGGTGGGCTTGGCCCAACATGGTGGGTGAGGGTAGGAAGGAGTAGGTGATAAGTGATGTGGGTGGATCACATGGGTTCCCGGGTTCCCATTGGGAGGGGTCAAAAGGATCAACATAAGTGTACCCGGGGGAAAGGAGCTCTAAGTTCATCTTAACATCCTCAAGGTCCTCACAATATGGTGTTGGATCATCCTCCTCTAATGAAATGATTGGGCCGAAGTTCTTAGTGGGTGGGTTGGCCATGAGAGGAGGGTTTGACTTTTTGCCCCATATGAGGGACTCCAATTTGATGATAAGGTCGGGCTCATCGGGTGTGGGGAGGAATAGAAGGAGATTGCTAGTGTAGTAACCAATGGTGCACATTGAGGTGATAGACCCGACACAAAGGTGTAGGAGGTCAAGGCTCCTAGGTTGTTCTGCCATCGGGGTCAACATGTTAGTGAACTCGATTTGCCATGCTAGGCCCTTAAGAAGATCCCCTAAAGTTTCCACTTGGTAGGATGATTGGATGGTGGTGTCATAGGTGGAGAAGGGTACTATGGGGAGGTTTAGCTCTATGAGAGGGTAGACATAGGACGTGATGGGGTGAATTGGTTTCTCCTTTAGCCATCTAGCTAGGGGCCCATCTATGATTATGGTGCCATTTGTGAAGGTTTGTGGCACTTGAAGACTCAGACAATTTGAAGTGGTAAAGGGTTGAAGCTCTTCGTCACCATTGGTGTGAACTTGGGTTTCCTCATGGGTGGGGAGAGGGTCCAGACTAGAAACTACTTCTATGTGAGTGGGTGTGACCTCCTTTCTCAAGGGAATGGGAAGGTCTTTTGGGGATGGGGTGATGATGGTTGGGGCATGGTGCACCTGGGGTGGTGAGCGAGGTCAAACTTGGGTTGGGTTTGGGAGTGGAAGTAGCGGAGGCCTAGGTTGGGGTAGGATTGGGGTTGGGAGTGGAAGGTGGGTTGGGTGATGAGAGTTGGGTTGATTGGTTTTGGGGGGGGCATCCCTTTTAGGGGACGATGGAGGGGTAGTGGTGGGGACCAAGGGGGCTTGTAGGGTATGGGTTTGGTGAGGGATTGTGGGTTGGGGGGTGGTGGCCGTCATTGGGGAAATCGGGTCGGTTAGGGGTCTCTTCCCCTTGGGATCGGCCGATTGTGGAGGGGTGGGAGTGGGGGCCAATTTGGTTTGGATTTTGAGGGTTGTGGAAGGGGGTTTTGGTTGGGGTTCGGGGACCCTCATGGGGTTAGGCGGAGACGTAGAGGCTAGGCTTGTTTGGGTCTTAAGGGAGAGGGCTTGATGGAGAAGTGTAGTGATGATGGTTGAGAGGTGATTTATTGGGAGTGGTGGTGGAGACCTAAGGGTGGTCTCAAGTTGGCCGGGTGGGGATGGAGGAGTGGTAGTGCTCCTCGGATAGGAAGGAGAATGTCGGGGAGTGAAGATCTTTCTAAGTTCCTTCTTCATATCATCCCATGAGGAAATGGGATCTTGCCTCCTAACCCTTCTTAATCCCTCTATGTGTTCCCACTTACTCTTGGCTTGACCCCGAAGTCGTCCCTTGACCTTGCGGACTCTCGCGGGTCCATATACCCAAGTCTTTTCAAAGTATCTTTCTATGGTAGCCTCTCACCTAAGGTAATCACTAGAACGAGATCCGTCAAAGGTAATATCCTTGTCTAGAATGAAGTCCATGGGTGGCGAGTAGGCTAAGTAGGAAATGGCCATGATGAACGGGGGGACAAATGCAATGGCCCTAGGACAAGACTTAGTAGAGACAAGTCTAGAACTTGCTCTGATACCAATTGATGTGACACCACCTTGGGGGTGATAGTCACGAAACCAAAAATCCCTTGGACCTAGCAAGCAATCAATGCACGGACCGGTGACTTTACTCGAGCAGACTCGCCCGCTAAGCGCACTCTCGTGCCCGTAGGCAATCCGGTGATGGTGGTGAGGGTCCAGGATGGGACCTCACTGTTCCGGGGGTTGGCTAGCCTAAGGTTGAACCCCTAAGGGCCCTGGGATGCCCACCTTTGGGGGCGGCCAGCATGCCAATGGCGTGGGATGTAATGGCTCACTCACAACTTGCCGGTGGTAGTCACTCACACATAAGTAATTCGGGATCGGGCACTCCTTACCATCCGACGGCACTAGCAGCAATACTAAACCAGCAAAGGAATAAAACCAGCAAGGGGTAACTGAAGCTCACCTGACCACTGTGAAGACACCGATCCCGATCGGAGACGAGGGTGAGCGAGGAAGCGTGGGCTCACCCGCACGCCGCGCCGATGAAGCTTCAACCTGAAAATTCAAGTTACATCCACTACGCCCCTTGCAAGGGGGTTGAACTAGGAGTGGGGAATTGGATTACAACCAAAGTGTACCTCCACACAGGGAGGGGCGCTCAGCCGGCCAAGCGGGGAGGGGGAAAAATTAACTAGGAGCTAAATGATAGAAAGTTGTCGATTCAGCCCGCCCTCTGGAACAGAGGACAGACGGTTGATGTTGCTATCTCAAAGGCCACTCCAGAGCTTCGATGTCGACGAAACCAGCTGGAAAATCTTTGTAGTTGACCCAGGAAGTCATCCAAATTTTGCCGATTTATCAGGTTGCCGGTGCTGGTCGGAGCAGAGGCACGAACAGGGAAGCAGGGTTCTGGCTCTGTCTGCTTCTGGACCACAACATCAGGAAGACGAAGTTACTTCGGGTGCTCCCGAGCTCTGAATGGGGCTTGGAAAAAGTTGATGGCTTCTTTGTCGGGTCCTCTTCGAGCAGAGACCCACGGGGATGCCAGATTATGTCAGGGTAGACCTGAGCAGCCCAAACAGTGCTCAGGTGTTGGACCAGTCTAGGAGTGGACAGACCAGCACACCTGAGGGAGAAAAATGTGAAAAGGCTGCTTCGGAGGTCGATCGAGAGCCGCTTCTTGGAGATGGAAGGAGACTTGTTGAGGGAGATCTCGGCCAAGTCCCGCCTCCAGATCTTCAGGCTACTGGTCATGGGAGCCTCTGCTAGTAGTCTCTGGTCTGCAGTCTGGAGGTGGACGCGCAGTCTGGGGAGAACTACTCCTCTGGACAGCAGCAAGCTCCGAATGGGACGGGACAGCTGCCGTTGCGAAGAAGACCGGTAGACGCTTCCAACGATACCACTTGGACCTTCAGGGACTTCGGGATGAAGTCATGGTTGGCTCTGTAAGTCGCTGGTGCTCTACTGCCTGTGAACTGGGAAGTGCAGGCTGAAGATGGGAGGTGGGAAATGGGGTAAATGGGAGGGGAAAGGGGGTGGACGGGTGTGGAGGTTACCTTGGCTGTTAGGGGGTCTGGAAGGGGGCAATCCAAGGTGAGGGAGGGGGAGAATGGGGGCTGGAAGGTGGTCTAGCAGGTGGTGAGAGAGTGAGTTACGAATTTGGGACTAGGAGGGAGGGGAAGAGGGATGATGGTTTCCCAATTTGGGGAGGAGAGAGTGGAGGGAATATTTCAAATTTGACCCAGGGAGCTGTAAGATTGTGTGGGGACTAGGGTGGATTGTGTTGGGGAGAGGGATATTATGTTGGGAAGGGAAGAGATTATGTTGGGGAGTGGGAGATTGTGTTGGAATGGCCAAAGATCTCCTAGGGAGGGGCAAGATTTGGTGGGTGTTGGGGTGGGTGTAATGAATGCACCTAGGGAAGTGAAAAGGTTGGTGAGGTGGCACAAGGGGAGGGGTTGAGGTGGCCAACTAGGGCTGAGGTGGAGGGTGAGGTGGAGGAGAGAGAAGAAATTTGAAATTGGGGGGAAGGAGAGAGAAAGGGGCGCCCCCTAGAGAGAGAGAGAGAGGGAGTTGGAGCTTCTCACTCCACTCTATTGGATTCTCTCCAAGAAAAAAAGATAATTTCTGGAACTCAAACATTAGATTTTTATTCTTCATTAACTGAAAATGGAGAGAGTGGGGTCCTATTTATAGGGATCCCACAATTTACAATAAGTCCCTGGATTTTGGGACAATGACAATAAACCAAGGGAAGGGGGGATGCCCTTGGGCCTAGCCCAATGAATTGGGCTCAATATGCAACTTAATCAACCTAATGACACTTAACCTAGGTAGATGACTCATTAACCTAGGTACATGACTCAAATAAAAGGAAAATTACAATGACATGACTCAAATAAAATATGAAAATTACATGACTCGACTCAGAAAAATATGATGGACACAATGGAGCTATACCGGTGAGCAATCGAAGCTGTGAAAAAATGTGAAGGGCGAGAGATGCCCCCATCACACTAGTTCTATTACTGGCTTTTGCTGGGATGTTCTTTGTACAGCCGATGTAAATATCCACATGGCTTGTGCACACTTACTCGGCGTAAGTTTTGCCTTGGTGCATAACTGTGTCGGTGCATGTTTTGTCTTGCGCCACTTCTCCAAGTCGGTGCAAGATCTGATAGGTGAGCTAGGCCCGGATTCAAAGGGGGGGGGGTGAATGAATCCCTCTTATAAAAAATTCAATCAAGTAAAACTACTAATTACGCCCAGTTAAAACTTGTGGAAAGGCAAAGACAAAGAAGCAATATGGGCAGGTAATTAGCACGAACTGGATGCTCTCTACGAAGGACGAGAAGATGACAGACAAACAAAATTTCAGAACTCTGCTGAATAGACTGATAATAAGAACAGACTTCACGAAACTCACACGAGACCTATATCAAATGTGTGGTATGCAAATGGAACACTCGCTAGATTGGAAGAACAAATTAATCGGCCTAAATATACATCTAGCGAGAGCAGATGAGACAATCAAACCACAGTGCACAAGGCAATTTTAAGGTGGTTCAGTCTGCAACCCGCAGACCTACGTCCACCCCACACTCCAACTAGAGTGTGGCTTCCGCTGATACACAGCTTAACGGTTGGGCATCACAGCTTGCCTACATCCGCTGACGAACAGCTTGAATAGCTGGGCATTACAGCTTCGCCAACCGCTGACTCACAGCTTGACCCGCTGGGCGTTACAGCTTAGCCGACCAGAGGATAACACACCTCTGCAATCGTTGGGGCTTACAGCTTAACCCGTCCTGAGGAATCCTCCTCTGCCCACTGAGCATCACAACTTGCTCTGTTGATAAATAGCTTGAAAGAAAAGTAAAATTGAAACATAAGACAAGAAGCAACAGCGACTGAAAGCTGTAAACTATGAAGTGCAGATGTGGCTCTCAAGGAGCTGACTGGCCTAAATTTGATCCACGGTCCAGTAGAGCAAATCTTCACTGAGCTGCTTCTTCTCTTCGATCTCTCTCTCTCTTTCTTTCTTTCTTTCTTCTTCTTCTTCACTCCTTTTCTTCTCTGCTACTCTCTCTATCTTTTTCTTTTTTGAACTCTCTCTTCTTCTCTCTCCGATAATTCTTCTTGATCTTGTTGGGGAGAGACATTCTTGACTTGCAGAAGGGTGGCTTATATACTTCCTCAGATTGAAGATGCGCACTCATGCCCTAGGCGTGTGGAGATAACACTCCCGCCTGGAAGCTTCAGGAGACTCTTTCCACTTGTCAGAATCTGGATGAATAAGGATCCACGTGGCAACATCTATGAATGAGGATCATCATTGGATCACGTGCCCTTCTTAAGGAACACGAGATGTTGACCTGATGCATAGGTGACTTTTAGTTAAGTATAAAAGATGCACAGGCCTTACCATAGCACCATGTATAGACCTGGGATGCATTAGGCTAAGCATGCATATACTTGAACAGAAACAAGTATAAACTTAGGCTGGCTAGCAGGGACAAACAGGCATCGACTCTAGTATGCATGCAACGCAACTAGCATTGACCTTAATGCAGTCAAACACACGATAGCACAGACATTGTATTTGATAAGCAGGAATCTACATCGAGAATGAATGTCCAAACAGAGCAATGCACTGACTTTGATGAATCATGCACGGACTTGATATGAGTGCAGAGCTAAGAGATGCACAGACTATGTGTGTGCATAAGCAATGAATGCACCGACTTGGTGTGTGTAAAGTGCAGACACTTCACGGACGTAAAATGCCAAAACCTATCTTGCACAGACTTTATGCAATCATGCACTGACATCATTTTGCATATTTAAGATGTGCACGAACTTTAGGTATGCACGGTACAAAAAGACGCACAGACATGCCACCGAAGAATGTACCGACTTTGTGTGCATGGTACAAAAGTTGCACCGACTTGATGTGGAATATATGTAAAGTATGCACAGACTTATATGTTCACAGCAACTAAAGTTGCACAGACCTTGTTAGTACAAGGTAAACTTGAACTGACTATGAGATTGCATGATATGCAAGTTGCACCGAGTTCAATTTCACACTGGACAAATGTGCACCGACTTTTCTCTTTGCATGTGATAGAAAACATGCAATGACTTTGTTCATGCAAGAAAACATGCACCGAGTATGTATGCTTATGTAAAACCTGCACCGACTATGTATGTTCGTAGCGCAGCCCAAAAACATGCACCGAGTATGGTTTGGCTTAAACAAAGTATGCACCGAGTATGTATGCCTTAGACACAAACAAGACACTAAGTGAAATGCAGACTTGCACCGACTTGGCATGAGCGAAAGGAAGAACATGCACCGACTAATGGCCACCATGAACCACAATTATGATATGCATAGGCCTACATAATTAACCCTACACTAACTTAAGGTTCATGCAGCAAACATATGCACGGACTTAGCTTGTTCAGAATGAGAGTATGCACCAGGAAGACATGCAGTCTAAGTAAAACCCTGTACTGACCTTTTATATCATAAGGCAATACACATCATGCAACAAGACACGGTTTGCACTGAGTATATGTAAGCATGCAGTATCAAGATTATGCACTGACCTATGCGGGATGAAAATGTGCACTCCCGAGAGCATATGCAGAACAAGCACTAGATCACTCATGCATTCGTATGTGGTGACTCATTATGTTGCTATCATCAAAACATCACACCATCATTAGAGCACAAGGGACACAACAATCTCCCCCTTTTTGATGATGACAACACAATCACAAAATGAGTCACACTGATGAGTCACACTGACTCGTCAAACTATTCTCCCCCTTTGACATAATCAAAAAGGAGATGGTTTACGAGAGAAAAGATAAGCAACAAGAGCATGAATACATAGACTAGTCTCCCCCATAAATTCAGCATACAGAGAATGAAGCAATGCCTATTGTAATAAAGTTCCCCCTTTCAGCAAGAATACAATTCTCCCCCCTTTATCAACATGCATGCAGAGGTACTCTCCCCTTAAGACATATAATAACCAGAGCTCCCCCTGAGAACATCAGGGAAAAACAAGGATGCTCGCACTACAGGAATTAACTCTGGTTATCTGATGAATCAATCGGGAAACCACCACCACAAGAATTCTCAAGCAAGATTGGTTGTGGCACCTCACATTAGGATGGACAGAATAATGCAGGTGAAAGGCCCACAGAACCAGAACCGTTACATGAGTCATTCGTCAGGGTTACAGAAACAAGATGGAAGATTCCAATAGTGTAGAGAGTGAAACTGATGATGTAAATGAAGTAGATGTAGTCAAGGGCAGGGGTAAGTAACAACAAACAAGGCAAATGATCTCCAACAGGTGAGTAAGCATAATGATTAAGTTATCAGAGGTGAACCTGATCAAAAGAAATTGTGAGGCAGTTACCACAGTCATAAGTCCTCACAAGGAAAGACTCTACTATCATAGGGGGTCATGAATTAATCTACGTGACCCAGCTGGTTTAAATCATATGTATACCAAATTTGACAAGTAAACTCAATGCTCATATCTGAATCTTTGTTTTAATAAACCTGAACCAGTGAATCATGCCAAACACAAGATCAACCACCTTCCATCTTACACAAATGAACTCAATGACCCCTTTGAGAGTTACATAGTATAGTATCGAAATTAAACACACTTACAAGAATGTGAGTTGACAGCTTTTGCAAGAAAATTTCTTTCAATTAGCACAATATTCCCTGAGCAATTTAAGTTGATCAACATCTTTTTACATGATCCACAACACGTCTTAGGTGAAGTGACCCAGTTACTCAATGTGATGACTATCATTGCCTCTCAACTTTGAGAACAGAGTTAGCAATAGGAGTGTCTTTTTACATGAGGAGACACCTTGATCAGAGGTCGGACTCCCCAGTTACTCAACACTAACATGTCATTGCTCTGTCAGATTTTCAATACATTTTTACCAGATATAACTATGGAATTTCATTACATAGGTTTACTATATTTCATTGATAGAGAACCCAGTTTCTCAGTTACCAAGTCATTGCTCCGAATACAATTTTTCCTTTTAGTCAACATTTTTCAAGTTAATGTTTAAAAACAATGCTATCTCTATGTATCTCTACCAAAGAAGCCTTGATGACAAATTTTTAGGTTTCAGATTAGTGAATCTAGAGTTTTCATGACACAGGTGGTTAAAATTTATTAAAACTTAACATTCAGATATTTTCAAATCATTCAAGAGCAAATCTGAGAATACATTAAACTTATAGAAGTCTGAATCAATGGTCATTCTTAAACTTGTATGCTAGGAATTTCTTTTTCCTTTTCAGACTAATAACATGGTACACAACTTGAATATCTTAAACCAGTTCAATCAAAGTAGCTGAACAACTTATTATCACTACAGCAAAAATGGATCAGTCATACCAGCTAAAGAGAATGTGAGGGATGATGGTAAGCTGGCAGTGCAACAAATAATAAGAGAAGAGTATCAAAGTTGTGCTGGATTAAATTCAGTAGCTGAGTCTGGAATGTAGACAGATCAGCTTGTCTAGAGGAGAATAGCAGAAAATTCAGGTTATCCACTAGAGAGCAGTAGAGTGATTCAAATAACTAAACAGGATTTGTGTGTCTGGGCGTGCCAGAGGGTTCTCGGTGTTCCCTCTGGTCTCCGTGAGTCATTTTCTGCAAAGTGTCGTTTCCCGTGGCCTAGGATTAGACCGTTTGGCAGCTTGTTCGGCTGTCAGTGACGATCTTGCGTTTGAGTCGTCTGACTCAAGGATCGTTACGTTGTGGGTCTAGTTACCTAGTTCTGAGTCTGTTGGCAGTCGTCTTGCTGCCTTGGTGCTTCGTAGTACGTGCGATAGTGCTTCCTTGCTTGTCTGTACTAAGGCACTCTTGTTTTAGAATTTCTGTGTCTAGTGAGCCTCCACTAGTTGTAGCCTTACGACACGTTACGACGTGTCAACCCACCTGGGAGTTGGTGGCAAGGGCAGTTCCCGATATACGGTTTTTAAGCTAGCTTCCGTGGGCCCCCGCTGTACAGTGGCGTCCTGTTGGGTGGGGGAAAACTAGCTAGAGGCCTGGCTCTCCAGCAAGAGTCGGTGTGTGCACACGTGGTCAGGGGCTTTGGACTGACGCCGATGGGTGTGACCCTGACTAGTACTTGAACTGTGGTTCCGCATGGGTCTGCAACTCGGCCGAGTCCGAGTAGGCCGCGCTTGGTGAGTAGTCGAGACACTCGCGGGATGTGTTTCTCAGAGCGTACCTTAGACTCCACCCTTCTAGGTGCGATAGGCTAGGTGCTGGTGGCGCAGTATAAGATGTCAGTGGACGCATCTGGCCATTCTTCTAGTGAGGAGTTCCTTTGTTGCGTGACACGTCGCTCTTCGCTATCTCTTCACGTGACTCTTCGTGTTTCTTGTGCATCGTGACCTTTCAAGGTTAGCCCTCTCGTGGCTCTACTCGAGGTTAGTGTGGTGTTATGTGCACGACATTCTGGTCGCGTGTGTCGCCTAGTCCGTCTGTCTTTGCAGGTCTTTGCCTTAGGCCTGGTGTCGTGTCGATAGATCGGTGACTCCTGACTTCGTCAGATCAGAGTCGCCCTTCTGTCGTTGTTTGGAGTAGTTTGGGGTGCCGAGGTTAGTTCGGTAGCCGCTTGTCTGTTGCGAATTCTCCCCCTTTCCTACTTGTTCCCTACTCCTACTCCCCATCTGTTCCTTACTGCTTCTAGAGTAGTTTTACAGCTTTGTAGTGTAGTTTTCCCGCTTTAATACACCTGTTGTTCCTCCTTTCGTTTTTGTTGTTCCGTGTTACTGCGTGTTTTTGAGTGGGGATCCGCATGACCCCTACTGAGACAGTGACACAAGGCTCACCCCTGCTTTTCAGGTGGGCTATCGTTCGTTCTGCTTCCGTGGTTCTTGGAGCGCGTGCTCGTAGCGTGTCGTTGTGGCCAGCTGGTACCTGCGTCGGGCTTTCCCCGACTCCGCGGTACGTCTTTCTGTTCTGTTGACTGTACTTGCTAGACTTGCTGTCTTTAGCTTTGGACTTGACTCTGGTATATAATTGTTAAATTGAAACTATTAATTAAAAAGTAATTTTATTTCTGCTACTTTAGCAAACCGATCTAATGAAATTTAATTGCTTACTGTTATATCTCTGTGGCTTCAATGTACTCTACACATGCCTTTTATCCCTTCAGAGCTTTACCGCTCTTGGGAGGCCTCGCGGGTTCCAAGTGGTATCAAGTATATTCGAATGTCCTATCGGGTATATCTGGTATCCGGGATCCGGGTCGTCACAGATGGTATCAGAGCAGTGTTCTGAGATGTTCGGAGTTCTTTTCTGAGCTATCAGAGCATTGTTGTGTGAAGTACATGGGAATCCGAGATATTGCAGTATCCAGAGTCCTGAAAGTCCAGTACAGTCTTTCGCTGGCTTAGGTTTGCGATTCTTTATCACTTTTTTTTCCGTATGTGGTCTTGTGCATGCTATCTTGGCACTGTACGAGATGGTCCTGCTCTCGTCAGGATGTGACGAGGTGTTTCTTTTTCGTCGTTGTGTTTGTCTCGATCATGTTGTACTTGGCAGAGTTCGCTGGAAGGCTTGAACCTGCGGTACATTGTTCGAGATCTTTTTTCATGATTTGTTCAGGTGGCTGGTGACTTTTCGCGTTGTTGTGATGACCGTACACGTTCTCACATTGTTTTGGTCATCCCAGCTTGAGTCTGTTCAGCTCCTGATGTGGTTCGCTTCTGTTGAAGTACTCAATTAGATTCTGTGTTCGAGAAGTTGCTCAGGCAAGCTAGGATTTTCCCTTCCTGGTGAGCTTTCGTGGTTGAGCTTATTACTTCTCGTCCCTTGTGGTGGAATCTCTTCGAGGTTTGTTCTTTCTTGATGCGACTTTGTCTTGGCTTCCTGTGCCTTGACGTTGATGTTGCCTGTTGCCGTGCTATTGCTGGAGTTATTCTGGTGTTGGCATTGGCATTTGCGAATGTTGGGGAATTTGTCGGCATTCCTTGCTGATTGAGTACCCTCTGTTATGCATTCCTTCTCTTGGGTGTTGTACTCTCAGGGCGTGTTCGTAGTCCTTGAGTTGCGTCCCCCGAGATTGTTGTCGTTTCTCTTTGTCGTGGGTCTTTTCTTGGTGAGCAGTCTGATGCGTGACCCGTCCCTTGAGGTCGTGTGTTCAGTTGTTCTTGTGCCTTGATGTGACCCTGCTTGCAGTCGTGTTCCGTGGTTCTGTGTTCTATACGGAACTGAAATTCTGCAAGTGCTGCTGCTGTTGTTGTTTTGGCGCTGTTTCTCTATGATTTTGTCTGTCAATTTTGGCACTATGTGGACCAGGTCTTGTCAGTTAGCTCGTTGTACTCTTTTTCCCTAGAGTTAGCTTGCGACTCGATCAGACGTAATATCTGAGTGAGTGCTGACTTGATTGTGTTTGTGGTCCGGTGCTGTTGTCGTTGGCGTCCTTTGTGCCAGGTGTTCTCTGTTACCTTTGGCATTGGAGTCGATGATGTGGTCGAGCTGTCAGCTGAGAGGACTGTGTTTCCTTGTGTAACCTGCTGCTTGCCGTGCCGTCGTTGTGTTCTTCGGTATCGGTTGTCTGTTGTTGTGGCATGTGTCGTGTCTCCATTTCTGGTGAGACGTAAGCGACGTTGCCTTGTTTCGGAGGTGTCTGACTTGTGTTCATTTGTGTCATGCTCGATCCAGAGCGTGTGCTCGTGATTATAGTCTGACAATATTCTTCTGAGCTATGTTTCACAAGATTTGTGTCGCTTCCGTAGTTATGTTGTCAGGTTGTTCTTCCCTGCTTACCTTTGCTAGTCCTTAAATCTCGAGGATGAAATTTCTTAAAGGAGGGGAGGATGTAATGCCATGGATCCTTAGCAGGTCTTGTTGGATCTTTATTAGATCTCTCGGATCTATTTCGGTGAGTTTCGGTTCGCTTTTGTGGCTCCCGAGTTGAGTTTTACGATCTGTGTGGATTTTTCTCTCGTACTAGTTACGGAACCCTACGGTGAGTTTATTTGTCAGTTCATCGATATGTGGACGATACAGTTGCGATGTACTCTCCGAGCCAGTCGTTTCGACTATTTTTGCGTATTTTTCGGAGATAGGGCCAAAAATCAGATTTTCAAAAATTAGGAAAATTCCTAATTTCCTTTCCTTTTTCTTTTCCTTCCTCTCTCCTCCCTTGTCATTTTCGCCATCGCCTCTCTCTCCCGTTTTATCTCCTCTCGAGCTTCCTCGGCTATGGCTATAGATGGAGGGCCTAGGGGCGCGTGCTGGGGATACTGTGGAGCTGGTCGGGTGCGCGACGGGGCGAGGATGGAGTGGTATTGGCGCGATCCCGAACGGTGGATTCAAAGCCGGCGTTTGAGCTCGCGGTGTGGTTTTTGGCACGATTTAGTCCCTGCGGGGCACGATTTCTTCGGTGGAGGTAGGGAGACGGATCGCCACTTCCTCCTACACGTTTTCCCTGCTTCTGTGCGTTGTTTGGTGCTCGATCGGGGGAGATCGGGCCGATTTTATGAAAACCGTAGTTTTGGGGTTTTCAGGGTTCGCCGGAAAATGGCAACCATTCTTGGTCTAATTAGTATCAAAATGACCGCTGGGATGTCTGGATCCCATTTATGTTAGTTTTGTGTCGATCGGTTGTCATTCGAGGCCGGTAGGAGTTCGGGAACCTTGGTGACTTGTTATGGGTCGATTCATTAGAATCGCCCCGATCTTGCGTTTTAGCGCGTGCATGTGGGCTTTTTAGCCTCCAGATGTCATTTGCCATCGGCTAGCTTTGTTTCCCCTGCATTTCGGCGTGAATTGGGCGTGGAACGGCCCGATTTGGCATTTCCACTATTTTCCCACTGTGGCCGGTGTAGCGGTCGTATCAGAGACCGTCACAGTCTCTGACGGCCCTACGATAGACCGCCACAGCGTCTGTTCGTTTTATATTTTTCGTGGCTGTGAGAGTGTGACGGCCCAGGTGTGGTGTGTCACATCTCCCTTATGCATCCCGGAGTACGCGTCACAACTATTTTATCGTCTTGTGTTTTGGTTAAGTCGGTTCCTCTGACTCGCCTGCCCTGGTGCGTCAGGCTCGCGTAACGCGCCTGCCCCAGGCCGTTAAGTTCTGTTTGACCGGATTTGACCATTTAAGTCAGTTCGTGTAGCGGTCGTTCCCTAGTGCGTCACAGCTTCGTAACGCGCCTATCCTAGGCCGTTGCACGCTGTTTGGCCGAGTGTGGGTGGCTGTGTCGGCTGGCTCTAACGGCCTTGCCCCCATGCGTTAGGCTGCTATAACGCGCCTGGCCTAGTCCGTTACGTGGTTCGAGTTGTGGTCGTTGGCTTGTTGGCCCTGACGGCCCTAGATGGGTGCGTCAGAGCTGTGTAACGCGCCTAGGTGAGGCCGTTACATGTTTTGTTTGTGCGTTTTAGGTGTTGTATAGGGCGGTGTCTGTGATGGCTCATTCTTCGACCGTCACGCCACTGTAGCGCGTCTTCATTAGACCGCCACAGTCTTGCATCTCTAGATTGTAACGGCCTAGCGTTAGACCGTCACATTCGTGTAACGGTCTAGGGGTGGTGCGTCACAGTCCTAGAGCTTCGATTTCCATCGTTGTGATTTCTGATTGCCTTGGCTTCACCTTGTGGCCTACCCATTTTCCTGCGGATGTCTCCTGACATCCTATGAGCGCTAAGACTACATTGTAAGGTAGCCAGGAGTCTTCTTGCTTGAGGTAGGATTCTCTTACCTGCTATTGAGAGTCTTTGCCTCTGGTTGCGTGGTGATTCCTCCTTGACTGCTTCGTTGACCTAGCGGCCGAGTGATGGATAGCCTATGCCCAGAGAGTGGTTTACCAATGGTTTGGTTTCCGGTATCTTGGCTTGACCTGGTGGTTCGCCCATTGTCACGTGGACATTATCTTATGTCCTATGAGGGCTATAACCGTGTTCCGAGGTGGCCAAGAGGATTTGTGCCTATGTGTGTGTCTCGGAGGTTCTGTCCAGTTCGAGACACTGGTTCTGGATGCCTCGAGGTACCGTTTTACCTTGATTTGTGTGTCCGGGCATGCCAGAGGGTTCTCGGTGTTCCCTCAGGTCTCCGTGAGTCGTTTTCTGCAAAGTGTCGTTTCCGTGGCCTAGGATTAGACCGTTTGGCGGCTTGTTCTGCTGTCAGTGACGATCTTGCGTTTGAGTCGTCCGACTTAAGGATCGTTACGTTGTGGGTCTAGTTACCTAGTTCTGAGTCTGTTGGCAGTCGTCTTGCTGCCTTGGTGCTTCGTAGTACGTGCGAAAGTGCTTCCTTGCCTGTCTGTACTACAACACTCATGTTTTAGAATTTCTGTGTAGTGAGCCTCCACTAGTTGTAGCCTTACGACACGTTACGATGTGTCGACCCACCTGGGAGTTGGTGGCAAGGGCAGTTCCCGATATACGGTTTGTAAGCTAGTTTCCGTGGGCCCCCACTGTACAGTGGCGTCCTGCTGGGTGGGGGAAAACTAGCTAGAGGCCTGGCTCTCCAGCAAGAGTTGGATTGTGTACACGTGTTCAGGGGCTTTGGACTGACGCCGACTGGCGTGACCCTGACTAGTACTTGAACTGTGGTTCCGCATGGGTCTACGACTCGGCCGAGTACGCGTAGGCCGCGCTTGGTGAGTAGTCGAGACACTCACAGGATGTGTTTCTCAGAGCGTACCTTAGACTCCGCTCTTCTAGGCGCGGTAGGCTAGGTGCTGGTGGCACAGTATAAGACGTCAGTGGACGCATCTAGCCGTTCTTCTAGTGAGGAGTTCCTTTGTCGCGTGACATGTGGCTCTTCGCTGTCTAGATCTTCACGTGACTCTTCACGTTTCTTGTGCGTCGTGACCTTTCCGGGTTAGCCCTCTCGTGGCTCTACTCGAGGTTAGTGTTGTGTTATGTGCACAACATTCTGGTCGCGTGTGTCGCCTAGTCCATCTATCATTGCAGGTCTTTGCCTTAGGCCTGGTGTCGTGTCGACAGATCGGTGACTCCTGACTTCGTCAGATCAGAGTCGCCCTTCTGTCGTTGTTTGGAGTAGTTTGGGGTGCCGAGGTTAGTTCGGCAGCCGCTTGTCTGGTGCAGATTCTCTCCCTTTCCTACTTGTTCCCTACTCCTACTCCCCGTCTATTCCTTGCTGCTTCTAGAGTAGTTTTACAGCTTTGTAGTGTAGTTTTCCCGCTTTACTACACCTGTTGTTCCTCCTGTCATTTTTGTTGTTCCGTGTTTCTGCGTGTTTTTCAGTGGGGATCCGCGTGACCCCTACTGAGCCAGTGACACGAGGCTCACCCCTACTTTTTAGGTGGGCTATCGTTCATTCTGCTTCCGTGGTTCTTGGAGCGCGTGCTCGTAGCGTGTCATTGTGGCCAGCTGGTACCTACGTCGGGCTTCCCCCGACTCTGCGGTACGTCTTTCTATTCTATCGACTGTACATACTAGACTTGCTGTCTTTAGCTTTGGACTTGACTCTGGTATATAATTGTTAAATTGAAACTTTTAATTAAAAAGTAATTTTATTTCTGCTACTTTAGAAAACCGATCTAATGAAATTTAATTGCTTACTGTTATATCTCTGTGACTTCAATGTACTATACACATGCCTTTTATCCCTTCGAAGCTTTACCGCTCTATTGTGCCCCTATGGTTTTGATGTCAGCAAGCACTATGAGTATGGATTATTTTGATGTTAGCAAGCACTATGAGCATGATTGATTGATTGATTTGAGAGTGAGCACATTCATCTCATTGCATTGTCTGTCTCTGCATTGGTGCAACTCTAGTTCCTGCATAACAAGTGTAGTTTGCATCGGTACATTAACTGTTGTTGCACGTCATATAGTCGATGCATGATCTGGTAAATAGACTGCACTGTTAGTTCTCCTGCATACATTGCATCGATGCATTCGTCAGTCGCTTTATTTCGAAGTCGATGCATGTTCATTATGTATACATAGTTAGTACATTCGGTTGTTTCATGCATATACAATGTCTGCACAGTCTTTGCTGTTATGTCCATGCGTCATTTAAGCAAGTCTATACATGATGCATTGATTCTTAAATGCTAGGTAGCAAGTCTGTACATTGTCTTGTTTCAGGCATGTAAGTCTGTACATTCTTTGACAGCTTGCCTGAGCTTTCATCTTTGCTGTGCATACTTTGATAGATGCAAACTGCATTTCACACGTTCAACGTCTGTACATTCTTCAGTGGCATTTGTGCAATCTTTCAAAACAAAGTCTATACACTCTTTACCATGCATTCAAAGTCTATACATTCCATTGCTGGTACGAGTGGTTAAGTTCATGCATCATCACTCCAGCAAGTCTGTACATTGGTGTCGCATGCACACTAAGTCCATACACTCCTTGATAGCATGCCAAAGCACTCATTGTCATTGTACATACTTTCCTATATGCATTTGTGCATCTTTCAAGACAATGTCTGTACACTCTTCCCCCGGCATTCAAAGTCTATACATTCTGTCGCATACATACGTAAGGCAGTGTCATGCACTCAAAGTCCAAACATGCACACGCACAGTTTGTGCATTATGCATTCATGCTTAAACTCTAGGCATAGCAAGTCTGCACATTGGTTATACATTGCACACAAAGTCTGTACACTCGTTGATGGCATGCCCGTGCATTCATCATCAATGTGCATACTTTATTATATGCATACTGCATTACACGCTATAAAGTCTGTACATGCTCAGTTCAAATATCAAACTTACTCGATGCATCCTTTCTTTCCTTTCAGATAAATTCACACTGATAACAAGCCTAATCTGACAGGACTGCTGCTCGAGGAGCTTAATAAGGGCAAGTGATCCAAGAATGGAGATGGCTCAAGATCGTGACACATGTAATGCAGTGAGCTGAAATGCTGCCACGTTGTCTAGGCTCTTGGGTGGGAATCGTGGAGAGCACACGCCCTATCTGTTCACTGCTCTATAAATAAGAAGCTTCTTCCAGAGGAGCAGCGTGATCGAAGCAGGGGAACTTATCTGAAAGAAGAAGAAAGATAGAGAGAGAGCCTACACGATCCAGAAGAAGAGAAAAAGAGAAGAAGAGAGAGTAGCAGAAAAGAAAAGAAACGAAGAAGAAGAAGAAAGATAGAGAGAGAGATAGAGAGTCAGAGGAGAAGAAGAGAAGCTTCATCTGAAGATCTGTCACTACTGGAATCTGGATCATATCCAATCCAGTCAGCTCCATGGGAGCCACATTTGTGCTATCATCGTATACAGCTTTCTGTCGCTGTGTTTTACCATATTTTGTTTTCTTTTGAACCTTTATTCAAGCTGTTAGTCAGCAGAGCTAAGCTGTATTGCTCAGCGTTGCAGAGAAGGATTCCTCTGGACAGCAAGCTGTGTTGCTCAGCAGGCGAGGTGGATACCTCGGACAGCAAGCTGTGTTGCTCAGCGGGCAAGGTGGATACCTCGGACAGCAAGCTGTGATGCTCAGCTGTTTGTAGGCAAGCTGTGAGGCCCAACCGTTCAAGCTGTGAGTCAGCGGGAAGCCACACTCGGGTTTGACTGTGGGGTGGACGTAGGTCTGTGGACCGAACCACCTAAAAATTCCTTCGTGCACTATGGTTTGAATGCTTACTATTTGCTTCAGCTAGATGAATGCTTAGGCTCGATCTGTCTTTCTATGTCCAGTGAGCCAATTGACTGCACATTCTTTGTTTGATTAAACGCACCAGTCTTTCAGATTCAATTGAACTTAGTTCGTTTCAATGCTGTATCCCCGAGTGATCAAATTTATCAATTGGGCAAAATTTTTAAGGATAGATTCATTCACCCCCCCCCTCTGAATCCTTCGCACCAGCCCCAACAATTGGTATCAGAGCGGGTCTCTGTGCATTCAGATCTAACGATCTGCAGAGGATCTTGCTGTATTCGGTGCATTATTGTTTCTATTATATTGCATTCAGTGCATTACTGTTTTGTGCATCTAGTTTTGAAATTCCTTCTCGATCGGCATTCATGGATCATCCTTCAATATACGATGAATCTAACTTCAACAACTGGCTAGGCGGCCTCTGTGTTTACCTAAATTCCATCAATCCTAATCTATGGAATCTAGTATCAAGAGGCCCATATAAGTTACCTCACAGTCAGACCAAGTGGTCTAGTGAGGACCGATCAAAGAACCGTGATAATATCACAGTTCTCAATATTTTGAGAAATGCAGTTAACGTTGACAAATTCCCCTGTGCTCTCAGGTGTGCATCTGGAAAGGAGATCATTCATAAGATAACTACCATTCATCAAGAGCAAGAACGGATGTGCTTGATGGCCGACCAGAGAGATGATAATGAGGAAACTGCGTCTCAAGTAAATTCCGGATCAGAAGAACCCTCATTTGATGAATTGGTAGCTATGTATGAAGAATTAATTGAATTATCAAGGAAAATAAAATCTGAAAATAAAAGATTGAAGAAAAAGATTGAACAGCATGAATCTAAATTCTCTTGTGAAAACTGTCCAAATCTGAAACAATCTTATGATGCATGTATGCTGGATGTTCATAATTGTAAAGAAAAAATTGTGTCATTAACAAATGAGAATCAAACTTGTTTAAACAAGATATCAAAATTGGAGAACCAGCTGAACGAGAAAACTGATGAACATCTGATAAATCTGGAAGAGTTGGAAAAGATTAATTCTGATCTGGAGAAATTGAAAGCTGAGAATGGAGAAATTCAGAGGAATAATGAAAATCTTAAAGCTGAAATAGAGAAAGTGAGCAAGGAAGGTATGCAGGGTCTCTCTTTAACATCGATCTGCAACAAGTGCTTGGCTCTAAAAGAGCGTAATGAAGATATGTATGATAAAAATGAATGGCAGAGGAAGTTGATTGCTTCCCTTAGAGAGGAAAATAAAGATTTGTTGAAAGATAAATTTGAATTTGAACAAAGAGAAGAGAAAATGATTGAAAGACTGAACTTGATATCCAGTAGTGAAAAATGCAATGAAGGATTTGAGAAGTTGATTGAGGAGAATAAAGATCTGAAGGAACAAAATAAGAAACTCATGGTCCTAAATGTTGTTATTTCAGAGAGGCTTTTGGCTATCGAGAGAGAAAGATCTGCCTATAAGGAAATTCGATCTGAAAAACTTGAAGAGGAAAACATTGAATTGAAGGTTGAAATCGAAAAATTAAAACAGTTAAACACTGGAATGCACGAAAAGCTTCTCACATTAGAAAAAGGAAAATCTGCGTGCAATGAAGAATCAAAAATGCTGAGTAATCTAAAAGAAGAAATTAAGAAGTATAAAACTGCTAACAAAGTTCTAAGTGAATGCGTAAATTACAGTGAGCAGGAGATAGCCAGTTATGAACTTCATATTGCTTCTCTGGAAACAAAAATTCAGGATTTAGAAAAATCAACATCCAAGCCTGATGGGATCAAGAGGAAAATGAAAGCTGGCATGAAAGGTGAGGATGATAACTCAAGAAAGGGGATACGTAGTAGTTCTAATGTTAAGGAAATTACTAGAAACTAGCTATACACCACTTTTGTGCAAAGCTCTGATGTAGCTGGTACCTCATGTCAATCCCCAAAACAAAACAAAAACCTGAAAACACCTTCATCATCTGCATTTCAATACAAAGCACAAAAAATGAAAAACAAACAAAAATTATAAAGAATAGTCAGAAATTGAAAAAGAAGGGTCAAACAAAGAAGGTAAAGAATATTCATGTTCATGTCCCAAGATTTGCTAGCTCGGTTGAATCTGATGGGTCAATGCACACTGCTCATGCCCATTTTGCTCATTCATATGCATCAAGTCAACCTATTAGTAATCATGCCTCCATGAAATCACAGGCATCATGTCACTACTGTGGTAGGAATGGTCATTATATGGATGACTGCACTGTTATGAAAAGTGATGATATGATGCATGATAAATTTACTTCAAATCATCATCACCACCCCAAAAGAAACATGTCTGCCTCAAACCAACACATTATTTGTTATAATTGTAACAAACGTGGTCATAAAGCTGTCAAGTGCTGCTTTAGGTCTTCATGGGGGTACAGTGACTCAAGAGGTAAGCATCTCAGGTGCTTCAAGTGTGGGAAGTATGGCCATACAGTCAAGGACTGTTGGCATGCCCAAAGAGGCCATGGTAATAACCAACTCTTCAAATTCTCTGCAAAAAGACCTGTGAATCTTTCATGTTTCAACTGTGGTGAGCCAAGTCACAAATCTGCTGAATGTTGGATGTATAAGAATAATAATCAAAAAGTTCATGTAAATAACAGAACATTTCATGCTCAGTTTCATAGGTCTCATGCTGCTTTTGATATGCATCATAGGACCAGAAAATCTACTGTCTCATGTAGATATTGTGGTAAACTCGGTCACTTCATGGCAAATTGTTATCAGATGGATTTTGATGACAATGTCGCTAAGAAACTGTTCATAACTCCTGTTAGGTTTAATACAGGACCCAAGATGGCTTGGGTTCCTGCAGGATCAAACTGATTACTTTGCTGCAGGTGTGCCTTGGGATGAATAAAGAGGGGTCAATAAACTAAGACACTCAAAAATTGAAAGACCCCATGATCCTGCTCTCCAGGCTAGTTCTGAACAATCTGTTTAAATTCCATTATCTGAAAATTGCTTGTTTGAAATGGTTAAGCATCTTGTTGATTTTATTTGTGCTTAGTTGAAACTTTCTAAAAATTTGAAATGAACTTGATATATTTGGTAGGTTCTCTCTCTGGTTGAACAACATGAATTTTCTTCGAGCATAAACTTTAAAATCATGAGGTGTGCTTTCATTGCATATCATGCACTGCATTAGGGAGAGTTTGTCTGTTGTCGCTTAATGATCATGCTACTCTTTATTAGATTTGCTGCATACTGCATATTTGAAGAGTAGTGCATGTAATAAAATTTGAAAAACCTAAAAAGATATTCCATTACATCTAGACAGGGGGAGCTTTCCTGTCTCATATCTTCACCTCTTGAACTCTCTCTGTCCAGCTATCTGATCTACTCGCTACACTTAGGTGGTTCACCTAAATTCTCTGCTGTCATTATTGAAATAGCTGATTGAAATAGCTGATCTGTCTGAATTCCAGACTCAGCTACTGCTTGTTGATATACTCTCTTTAATGCTCTTCTCTCTTGTTGCTGACTCTTTCACCAACTTACACTCATCCTTCACATATTTCTTAGCTGGTGTGACTGATGTGTTTCTATTGTTGATTATTTGGTCAGCTATATTTTTGATCTGATTTGAGGAACACAAGCTGCAGGCCATGCAATTCAGTCTGAGAATCATGTAGAAACTCCTATCATATAGGTTTAAGAATAACCACTAAATCAGACTGATGTAAGAGTTATGTATTCTCAGATTTGCACTTAAATCACTTGAAAATATCTGAATGATAAGTTATAATAGACTTTAACCATTTGTGTCATGAAAACCTTAGATTCACTCATCTGAAATCTGAAAATTTGAAATCATGGCTACTTTGGTTGAGATACATAGAGTGAGTATTGTTTTAAACACTTTCCTGGAAAATGTTGACAAAAAGGAAAAAAAATGAATTCAGAGCAATGACTTGGTCACTGAGAAACTGGGTTCTCTATCAATGAAATAAAGTAAACCTATGTCATGAAGTGCCATAGTTATCTCTGGTGAAAATTTATTGAAAAACCTGACAGAGCAATGGCATATTTGTGTTGAGTAACTGGGGAGTCTGGCCTCTAATCAAGGTGTCTCCTCACGTAAAAAGACATTTCTATTGCTAACTCTGGTCTCAATGTTGAGAGGCAATGACAGTTATCACACTGAGTAACTGGGTCACTTCACCTGAGACGTATTGTGCCTCACGTAAAAAGGTGTTGATTAACTTAAATTGCTCAGGAAAAGTATAATGTGCTTCAAATGAAAATATCTTGCAAATTCTGTCAACTCATGCTCTTGTAAAAATGTTTAATCTCAACACTAATCTGTGTAACTCTCAAAGAAGTCTTTGAGATCATGCGTGTAAGATAAAGATGATTGGTCCTGAGTGTTATCTGATCATTTGGTTCACCTTATTAAAACTTTAATTCATATATAAGTATTGTGTTTAATTGACAAATTTGGTATACATCATAATTAAATCAGGTTGGTCAAGTTGCCAATTCATAACCCTCTATGATGGGAGAGTCTATTCATGTTAAGACTTATTGTAGTAGTGCATGCCTTAAAATCCCTCATGATCTGATTCACCCCTGACAACTCGATCAACAGGAACTTAGTTGACAGTCCTCTCTTATTAGTTGATTGATTCCAGAGATGATCTACTCTCCCCATTGTTAGAATCTTCCATCTTGTTTCTATAACCAGTTCTGATTCTGTGGACTTTCCACCTGCTTTATTCTGTGATGACAGATTTCAGTTTGCTTCATTGGATAATCAGAGTTTATTCCTGCACTTCAGGAAGAGTTCTGGGTCATCTACATTTAAGGGGAGAGTAGTCAGTCATTCATATTGATAGGGGGAGCTCTTGTATTTTATTCTTCTAGTGCTCATCCTGCATACTTCATTTTGGGGGAGAATAGCCCTTATGTGCCTTCATTTGTCAAAGGAGGAGATATTATCTCAATCTTTTTATACCTACTTATTCTCTCTCTCTCAAACTTTTTCTCTTTTTGATGAAGTCAAAGGGGGAGAATTGCTTGGATCTGTGTGTCTCATAGTGATTCATAGTGTTGCCATCATCAAAAAGGGAGAGATTGTTGTGCCCCTATGATTTTGATGTCAGCAAGCACTATGAGTATGGATTGTTTTGATGTTAGCAAGCACTATGAGCATGATTGATTGATTGATTTGAGAGTGAGCACATTCATCTCATTGCATTGTCTGTCTCTGCATTGGTGCAACTCTAGTTCCTACATAACAAGTGTAGTTTGCATCGGTACATTAACTGTTGTTGCACGTCATATAGTCTTTTTTTTTTAAGTCAAAAGATGATAGGGTCAGCACCAGTCGAGTGCACCCACCTCCAGCAGAGAAGGGAAAGCCACTCCCCCAGGCGACCAACTATCACCAAACTTATATTCATAATGAAAAGTAGAGATACAAGAGAGGCGAGCGGGGCATACCCCGGCAATAGGCGACATTAGGGGAGTTGGACAAGTTGAACACTAGACAGCCGGGCTTTGTCAAGGGTGAAATTACCCCTGCAGGCGCGAGGCATGCTAGCGACGGATAGAAACACAACATTAGTAGAGGAAGAGCATGCATATGATGCTAGGCTGTCGGCTAACCGGTTAGCTTCTCTATAGACATGCGTGACTAGGGCAGTGTGGGATTTCAGGAGGTCGATCACCGCCCGCCACCACCGGATAGTATCCCAAGAAAGCGGAGTGTTGCTGCGAATGGATTGCACTAGTAGGGCAGAGTCTGACTGTATGCTGTCCAGGGTGTAACCATTATTCGCCGCTAGACGGAGCCCATCGCACAGAGCCTGTACTTCAGCAATCAAGCTATTCCCCGTGCTGTAAGAGTGAGCGAAGGCAATAACAAGGTTCCTAGCAGCGTCTCTGATGCAACCTCCCCCTCCACATGCACCAGGGTTGCCCTTGCTGGCGCCATCTACGTTAAGGCAATATCCTCCGAGAGGTGGAAGCCACCGCACAAGCTTTAGCATTTTCTTCTTAATAGTAGGGCGATAGCCGAAAGAAGACATGGCACAGAGTTCTTGGTCAGAAGGGAAGAACTTGAAAGTAGTATTGCTCAGAGCGAATTGGACGGAGGATTGTATATTGGAAATGATCCTCCTGGCTGGCACCCTGGTCAATTGATGACGCATGCTACATCTGGCCTTCCAGATCTCCCAGAGCAATAGCAGGCAACTATACAGCGAGATAAAGCCAAATGGTGACTGGGTGTTGCAGGTTGCAATGAAGGACCAAAGCCTAGTAGTAATCTGATCATGGAGCACAGTGCGATTTCCAACAAGGGGCATTATCCAGCCCCAGAGCTGAGAGGCCAGCTCTCCGGAGATAAATAGGTGGTTGAGTTCTTCAGTGTGTGGGGATGTACAGCAGGAACACTTGGAGGCCAGACTGATCCCACAATTTGCAATGCACTCATCCACAGATACAGCTGGGTGAAGAAGTCGCCAACCAAAGATGGAGGCTCTGTGGTGAAAAGAGGAGTGCCAGATCCGATTCAGCAGCGGCCGGTGATGTCCCCTGGGGCGGAGAAAGTCATACACAGATTTAGTGGTGAACACCCCAGTCGGGGAGCCTGTCCAGACACAGGTGTCATCGACTTCGTTGAGTTCCAGACCTTCTAAGAAAGAGGTGGAAAGGAGGAAACTGCGGATGGGGTGGTCTGAGGACTGAACCACATGCTGAACAGTGGCGGCAGGGCCATTATAGGGTGCGGAAAGGTAATTTCGGAGCGGGTGATCCCCCACCTAGACATCATAAAGAAAGTTAACTTGTGAGCCCCTTCCAACAATCCAACGCGAATGACCTTGAACAGCAGTGAGAGCTTTCATGAACACCGTATTGGAGATGCCCCTAGGGAAAGGGGTGGGGGAGGACAGAGAGCCAACCTTATATCGATTTCGGGCATATCTAGCCCACAGGGAATTGCCATTATAGACCGACCATATCTGCTTCGCTGCCATGGCTAATTGAACATGGTATAGACTTTTAACGCCCAGGCCACCCTCTGGTTTCGGTCTTTTAATTGCATCCCAGGATATCCAGTGTCGACGTCGCACATCATCCATACCATTCCAGAAGAAAGCAGCCATGACTTTATCCAAGTGGTTGATCATCGTCTTGGGGATAGAAGAGGAAGCAGCAAGATAGACCGGGATGGAATTCAGCACTGAGTTGATGAGGGTCACCCTCCCGGCCTGAGAGAGGAATCTGGATTTCCAGGAATGCATTTTGGAGTGTATCTTATCCACCAGATGCTTGTAATCAGCTATAAGAATGCGACCCGGCCTGAGTGGGACGCCAAGGTAAGACATGGCGCCAACCTGTCTTTGGAATCCTGTAATGTCTTTGATGCTATTAGATAGGCGGGTAGGTGCCCTCTAGGATACCATAAAAGACTTTTTGATGCATTTATCTTCTGCCCGGAGCATCTCTCGTAGGACTGTAGAAATTACCTAAGCCGAGTGAGATTGTTTGCTTGCCCATTGACAAAGATTAATGTATCATCAGCATATAGCAGGTGCGATATCCTGGGGCAGTTCCTGGGTCTAGAGAAAGGGCGGAGGGCGCCGGTGTTGTGCAAGCGTGAGAGGCCCCTGCTGAGAATTTCCTCCATGATGATGAATAGAGCAGGAGCGATCGGATCGCCTTGTCGTAGCCCCCGGGTATATTTGAAAAAGCCAGCAGATATCCCGTTAAAATTAACGGAGAACCAGCAATTTGCACACAGCATAGCCATGTAAGAAGTGAAGCGAGAGGAGAAGCCAAATCGTCGAAGGACAGCGAATAAATAGTCCCATTCCACCCGATCATAGGCTTTTATCATGTCCATCTTAAGGATTACATTGTGACATCTGGTTTTCCTACCAAGATCGCCAACCAGCTGTCTTGCCAAAGAGGCATTATCAATGATGAACCTCCCTTTAACAAATGCCCCTGTTCATCAGAGATAAGCGTGGGAAGGAATTCAGTGAGCCGGTCTGAGAAAGTCTTGGAGACAATTTTATAGTAGAAGTTGCACAGGCTAATCAGCCGAAAATCGCCAAAAGTAGTTGGGCTAGCCACCTTGGGGATGAGGGCAATAAGGGTAGAAGTGGTGCCCCTGGGGAGAGGAAACCCGTTAAAGAAACCTTGAACTGCAGCAGCCACATCTTCAGCAATTATGTCCCAGCAGCTGGTATAGAAAAGGCCTGTGAAGCCATCCGGGCCTGGAGCACCACTTCCATTCATATTCCAGACAGCCCGCTGGATTTCCTCCATCGTGGGGGTCGTGCAAAGCGCAGCATTCTGCTCCCCAGTGATGATGGGTGGGATGACATCCAGGAGGGAATCATCAAGATAGTGGTCACCGGAAGTGAGCAGACCTTGGAAGAAATTAGCCGCCTCCTTCCTGAGCATCTCTTGATCATGGCACCAGCCCCCGCCAATCTTTAGACGGTCGATGTAGTTCCTGCGTCGGTTACCCTAGACAACCGCATGGTAAAAGGCAGTGTTCCTATCCCCATTATTGAGCCACTCCATTCGCGCCTTTTGGGCCCAGAAGAGTTCCTCACAGTGTAGGGCCTGTCGGAGGCGAGCATTTGCTTCATTCAGAGCAGATATGGTAGCGACAGTAGGTTCGTTGTCATGGAGCTCTTGTTGAGAAGCAACATCAAGCTCAGCCTTTCGTATGTTAGAGTTCAGTTCTCCAAAGACCTCCTTGTTCCAGGTGTGCAATGCTTTCTTAATAGCTTTCAACTTTGCTTGAAGAACCACAAAGGGGTTGGGATGTTGAACATCAGACGCCCGCCAGGCATGGGAGACAACGTTGTTGAAGGAGTCATGGGTAGTCCACATAGACTGTAAGATAAACCTCGAGGGAGGTCAGGGGGCATTGTCCACATTAAGAAGCAAGGGCGCATGATCAGAAGGCCCCCTATTCAAATGCTGGACGTAAAGGCCATGGAGAGCAAGTTTCATATGTGAATTAGCCAATACTCGGTCGAGCCTAGCCTTAATAGCTGCGCTACCCAGTCGGTTATTAGTCCAGGTGAACGGAGAACCTCTATAGTCGATGTCCAGGAGACCCGCCGCGGAGGTGAAAGCGTTCAAGTCCAGCATTAATTGAACATTTGAGAAAAGCCCACCAGATTTCTCCGAGGGACACGCAATACAGTTGAAGTCGCCTCCAATGACCCACAGGAGATCTGCCTGGCTAGAGAAATCCAAAAGGTTATCAAAGAGTTCTCTACGGGTCCGCATATCACAATCAGCATAAACGGCAGTCAAATAACAGAAAGGAGAATCGCCCTTCCGAATAAGAACAGTAATATGTTGAGGGGACGAAATAAGAATAGTGATGTTAAAGTTATCCTACCACATCATCCAGATCTTAGATCCGTCTCCTCCATTTCCAGCAAAAGTATGCATGTGCAAATAACGGCAAATAGCACCAGCATCAGCCAACGGGATTTTTGGTTCAGAGATTGCCATAATAAGAATTTGAAATTTCTTAACCGTACGCCTCAACGCCCGTTTCGTGGGTAAGTTTCCAATACCTCTAACATTCCAGAAAAGGATAGGGAGGATCATGACGACATACTGTCATAGGGATCGGCCCCAGCTTTTCGCTGAGCTCTGGTAGGGACGCCAACGATCGGCGAGGAACCTTCCGTAGTTGTGATAACAGCATTTGGCATGAAAATATTCTCGTGATTTGCCAGATCAGATGCCTTTTACAGCAACTATTGCATCGGCTTTGTTGGGGTAGTATCCGAAATTCCGGTGACATCGCCCGCCGCCGGCGTGGTTGTAGTCCCCTGAGTAACAGCAGGACCGTGCAGTCGGTGAATAGTGTCATGCAGTTGAGGAATAGTGTCATGCACATCATGCACTTGACTAGTCGGTGGGTGCGGAGGCCCTGCGTAGCACTCATCCACCCCATCAGAAAGGACGGTAGAAGATGTAGAGTAATATGTGTTTTGCTCATTCCTGTGATTGTTGTTAGATAGGTAGATGCCCTGAGCCTCCATCTCTTGGCCACCACTGCGGATTTCGTGAGGTTGTGGAATAGCCTCAGAATTACTATGAGTTTGCAACACAGGCTGCTGGGAGATAAACACCTTTTCTTTTGGGCGCCAGACTTTTGTGTTAGTGAGGGCTTCCTCCCTCGTGAGTGGTCCCAAGATGTCGATGCATGATCTGGTAAATAGACTGCACTGTTAGTTCTCCTGCATACATTACATCGATGCATTCGTCAGTCGCTTTATTTCGAAGTCGATGCATGTTCATTATGCATACATAGTCAGTACATTCGGTTGTTTCATGCATATACAATGTCTGCACAGTCTTTGATGTTATGTCCATGCGTCATTTAAGCAAGTATATACATGATGCATTGATTCTTAAATGCTAGGTAGCAAGTCTGTACATTGTCTTGTTTCAGGCACGTAAGTCTGTACATTCTTTGACAGCTTGCCTGAGCATTCATCTTTGCTGTGCATACTTTGATAGATGCAAACGGCATTTCACACGTTCAACGTCTGTACATTCTTCAGTGGCATTTGTGCAATCTTTCAAAACAAAGTCTACACACTCTTTACCATGCATTCAAAATTCAAGTCTATACATTCCATTGCTGGTATGAGTGGTTAAGTTCATGCATCATCACTCCAGCAAGTCTGTACATTGGTGTTGCATGCACACTAAGTCCATACACTCCTTGATAGCATGCCTGAGCACTCATTGTCATTGTACATACTTTCCTATATGCATTTGTGCATCTTTCAAGACAATGTCTGTACACACTTCACCCGACATTCAAAGTCTATACATTCTATTGCATACATACGTAAGGCAGTGTCATGCACTCAAAGTCCACACATGCACACGCATAGTTTGTGCATTATGCATTCATGCTTAAACTCTAGGCATAGCAAGTCTGCACATTGGTTGTATATTGCACACAAAGTCTGTACACTCGTTGATGGCATGCCCGTGCATTCATCATCAATGTGCATACTTTATTATATGCATACTGCATTACACGCTATAAAGTCCGTACATGCTCAGTTCAAATATCAAACTTACTCGATGCATCCCTTCTTTCCTTTCAGATAAATTCACACTGATAACAAGCCTAATCTGACAGGACTGCTGCTCGAGGAGCTTAATAAGGGCACGTGATCCAAGAATAGAGATGGCTCAGGATCGTGACATGTGTAATGTAGTGAGCTGAAATGCTGCCACGTGGTCTAGGCTCTTGGGTGGGAATCGTGGAGAGCACACGCCCTATCTGTTCACTGATCTATAAATAAGAAGCTTCTTCCAGAGGAGCAGCGTGATCGAAGCAGGGGAACTTATCTGAAAGAAGAAAAAAGATAGAGAGAGAGCCTGCACGATCCAGAAGAAGAGAAAAAGAGAAGAAGAGCGAGTAGCAGAGAAGAAAAGAAACGAAGAAGAAGAAGAAAGAGAGAGAGAGAGATAGAGAGTCAGAGGAGAAGAAGAGAAGCTTCATCTGAAGATCTGTCACTACTGGAATCTGGATCATATCCAATCCAGTCAGCTCCATGGGAGCCACATTTGTGCTATCATCGTATACAGCTTTCTATCGCTGTGTTTTACCTTATTTTGTTTTCTTTTGAACCTTTATTCAAGCTGTTAGTCAGCAGAGCTAAGCTGTATTGCTCAGCGTTGCAGAGGAGGATTCCTCTGGACAGCAAGCTGTGTTGCTCAGCAGGCGAGGTGGATACCTCGGACAGCAAGCTGTGTTGCTCAGCGGGCGAGGTGGATACCTCGGACAGTAAGTTATGATGCTCAGCTGTTTGTAGGCAAGCTGTGAGGCCCAGCCGTTCAAGCTGTGAGTCAGCGGGAAGCCACACTCGGGTTTGAGTGTGGGGTGGACGTAGGTCTGTGGACCGAACCACCTAAAAATTCCTTCGTGCACTGTGGTTTGAATGCTTACTGTTTGCTTCCGCTAGCTGAATGCTTAGGCTCGATCTATCTTTCTATGTCCAGTGAGCGAATTGACTGCACGTTCTTTGTTTGATTAAACGCACCAGTCTTTCAGATTCGATTGAACTTAGTTCGTTTCAATTCCGTATCCCCGAGTGATCAAATTTATCAATTGGGCAAAATTTTTAAGGATAGATTCATTCACCCCCCCCTCTGAATCCTTCGCACCAGCCCCAACACGCTCTTGGGAGGCCTCGCGGGTTCCAAGTGGTATCAAGTATATTCGAATGTCCTATTGGGTATATTTGGTATCGGGATCTGGGTCATCACATATACAGTGAAAGTATAGCACATGGTCTTAAAATTTTTGTTTAAGAAAAAATCATGCAGTTCAATCGGAGGGAAAGACTACCAAAAGGATCAGGTTCATTTCGAGTTTTCAGAGGATTTCAATTAAGCATGAATCAAATCAAGATGAAATTCAAACCTTTCAAACTCACAAATTCAGATGATGGAATTTAAACAGAATGTTCAGAACTGACCTGAAGCATAGGATCCTGGGATTTTCATTTTGAGTGCCTTGGCTTATTAACCCCCCTTCATTCATTGCATGGCACACCTGCAGCAAAATAATCATTTTGATCATGCAGGAACCTAAGCCGCCTTGGGTCCTGTATTAGCCCTAACAGGTGTTCTAAACAATCTTTTAGCAACATTGTCATCAAAATCCATCAAATAACAATTAGTCATGGAATGTCCAATTCTACCACAATATCTGCATAAGACAACAGATTTTCTGGTCCTATGATGCATATCAACAACAGCTTGAGACCTATGAATGTGAGCATGAAGTTTCCTGCTGTTCACATGGATATTTTATTTCTTATTGTCTGACAACCAACATTCCGCAGACTTGTGACCAGACTTGCCACAGTTAAAATATGAAAAATTCACAGGTCTTTTTACAGAGAATTTGAAAATTTTGTCATTAACATGGCCTCCTTGGGCATGCCAACAGTCCTTGACTATATGGCCATACTTCCCACACTCGAAGCACCTTAGGTGCTTGTCTCATGAGTCATTGTTTCCCCATGAAGACCCAAACCAGCACTCAATAGCTTTATGACCACGTTTGTTACAGTTATAACAGATGATGTGTTGGTTTGAAGCAAACGTGTTTTTTTGGGGTCATGATGATGATTTGTAAAAGATATATCATGCATCATATCATCATTTTTCATTACACTGCAGTCATCCATATAATGACCATGCCTACCACAGTAATGACATGACACCTGTGATTTCCTGGTGGCATGGTTACTAACAGACTGACTAGATGCATGCGAATGAGTAAATGAGACATGATCAGTGTGTATTGACCCATCAAATTCAACCGATCTAGTAGATTTTAGGGCACGAATAGGAACAGTCTTTACCTTCTTCGTTTGAACCTTCTTTTTCAATTTCTGATTATTCTTAACAATTTTTGTTTATTTTTCATTTTTCTGGGCCTTGAATTGAAATACAGATGATGAAGGTGATTTCTGATTTTTATTTTATTTTGGGGATTGATTTGTGATACCAGCTACATCAGAGTTTTGCACAAAAGTGGTGTATAGCTGGTTTCTAATAGTTTCCTTAACATCAGTACTGTAACTTATCCCCTTTCTTGAGTTATCATCCTCACCTTTCATGACAGCTTTCATTTTTCCTCTATTTTTAGCAGACTCGGATGCTGAGTTTTCCAGCTTATGAATTTTATTTTCCAAAGAAGAAATGTTAAGTTCATAACTGGCTATCTCCTGTTCACTGCAATTAACGTATTCGCTTAGAACTTTGTTTGTAGTTTTATACTTCTCAATTTCTTGTTCTAGATTGCTCAAAATTTTTGATTCTTCATTACAGACAGTTTTTCCTTTTTCTACGGTGAGAAGTTTTCCGGACATACCAATGTTTAACCATTTTAATTTTTCAATTTTAGCTTTCAGTTCAATGTTTTCTTTAGTCAGCTTCTTAATTTCTTCACCACTGGATACAGACTCTAGTCTTTCAATTAATTCTTCTTCTCTTTCCTCCACTTTAATTTTCTCAGCAAACAGATTTCTGTGATCCTCTTTAGATGAAGCAATCAGTTTATTCAGCCATTCATTCTCACCATAAAGATCTTCATTGCGTTCTTTTAGCAGAGAACAAGTGCTGCAAGCAGATTTTTCAATTGATATATGTGAATTTTCTTTGTTAAAATCTTTTATTCTATCAGCAAGATTTTTATTGTTCTCGTGTAATTCACTGTTCTCAACTCTCAATTTTTTCAGTTCGGAATTAATCTTTTCCAACGCTTCCAGTTTCATCAGATGCTCATCATTTTTGATCTTCAGCTGTTTTTCCAATTTTGAAACATCATTAGCAAATTTTTGGTTTTCATTTTTCAACAGACATATTTGTTTCATGTTGGAGTGAACTTCAGACACACAAGCATCATATGATTGATTTATTTTTAAGCAATTCTCACATGATGAACTCAAATCATTTTTATCAATTTTCTTTTTCATCTTCTTATGCTGTTTTCTTAAATAGTCATGAGACTCAAGCAACTCATGGTATGCAGCAATCCAATCATTTAGGGTATAGTTCTCGAATATATTTACCTGATTATCGTCATGTTCTACATCTTGATTGCTGCTATGTTCACTTCCTTGAGCCATCATGCATCGGTTATCATTTTTGCAGGTGCCATCCTTCAGTTTGTTCAACATTTCTCTGGCAGACCTGCAAGATGAGGACACATGAGATTAGTGCTCTATCAATTGATGCTTTTATCAAGTTCAATGCTCTAGAGTTGATGGAGTTTTTCAATTTATCCTTCTCGGTCCATTTCGATTTATCTCTCAATAATTTGTGTGGACCGTGAGTCATTACCTTGCAAAGATCAGGATCGATTATCCTTACATACCGATGTAACTTTTCCAGCCATAGATCAAAATCATCACCTCTGAATATCGGTGGATGAGCCATCGAGAAATGACTTGATCAATTGAAGGAGATGAGAAAAGCACTGGAATTAACAGAGGTACAACAAGACACCAACTCAGTGAGACTGAAGCACCGGAAACAACAAAACCAGACCCACTATGAAATGCACCACGGAAGTAGCCGGGTCCTCTGTAGATCGTTGGATCTGAATGCACAGAGACCCACTCTGATACCAACTGATAGGTGAGCTAGGCCCGGATTCAGAGGGGGGGTGAATGAATCCCTCTTATAAAAATTTCAATCAATTAAAACTACTAATTGCGCCCAGTTAAAACTTGTGGAAAGGCAAAGATGCAGAGGCAATATGGGTAGGTAATTAGCACAAACTGGATGCTCTCTACGAAGGACGAGAAGATGACAGACAAACAAAATTTCAGAACTCTACAGAATAGACTGATAATAAGAACAGACTTCACGAAACTCACACGAGACCTATATCAAACGTGCGGTATGCAAATGGTGTTGTGCCCCTGTGGTTCTGATGTCAGCAAGCACTATGAGTATAAATGTTATTGATGTCACTATGAATTCGAATTGTTTTGATATCTGCAAGTACTATGAGCATGATTGATATATACTATGAGCATGATTGATTGCTTGATTTGAGAGTGGGCACATTCATCTCATTGCATTGTCTGTCTCTGCATTAGTGCAACTCTAGTTCCTGCATGACAAGTGTAGTTTGCATCGGTGCAGGGTTAATAGACTGCACTGTTAGTTCTCCTGCATACATTGCATCGGTTCATTATCTGTCGTATGCATACACTACATTGGTGCATCCATCAGTCGCTTTAATTCAAAGTCGATGCGTGTGCATTATGCATATGAAGTCTGTGCATGGTAAACTATCTAGGCTTGTGCATTCCATAGGATCACGTATGTAGCCTGTGCAGAGTTTGTCCAGGCTGCATCAACTCAAGTCTATACACTCTCTAGTGGCTAGTCTGTACATCCTCCGGTGGTTCACTCGATCAAGTCAGCACAGCCAGTGCTCTTCATGCATATGTATAGTCTATATATTGATGAGTTTCGCACATATACAAAGTCTGCACATTCCTTGCTATTATGTCCATGCTGTAGTTCAGCAAGTCTGTACATTGCGTGAACATTGCATCTGTCAAGTCGGAACATCGCTGCTTGATATCAAGTATGTACAGCCCGTGCTCTTCATGTATGCACATAGTCAGTACATTCTTTGGTTTCATGCAGAGTCTGCACATTCGTTACTGTCTTGTTCATGCATCATTCTAGCAAGTCTGTACACACTTAAGTGGCAATATGTGCATCATCTGTACATTGCATACTCTTTTCATATGCATCTGTACACCTTTCAAGACAAAGTTTGTACATTCGCCACCATGCATTCAAGTCCATATGTTCTGCATACATACGTAACGCAGTGTCATGCACTCAAAGTCCACACATGCACACACACAGTTTGTGCATTATGCATTCATGCTTAAAGGCATAGCAAGTCTGCACATTGGTTGTCGCATGCACACAAAGTCTATACATTCCATTGCTGGTACGAGTGGTTAAGCTCATGCATCATCACTCCAGCAAGTATGTACATTCACCTTCAATGTGCATACTTCTCCATATACAAAATGCATTATAATAAGTGTGTATTTTTCCTTCTTAATTCATAATTATTCATATTTTTATGAGCTTAAATTATGATAAATATACAGTTCTCACACTTATTGTTGATTTAGACTCAAATGTTTAATTTTTTGAAATTAAATAAATTTTAATCACAATTTTTACTTATTTATGCAGGCACGCAATACGAGGAAAACTCCAAGAAAAAGAATAAAAGAATAAAAATATACATGTTGACTGGGCCAAAAGCCCGAGGATTGGTTCAAAAAGAAAATAAAAAAAATTAGAAAAAAAAATAATTTTATTCGCTATTTTTTAGTATTGTATACAAATATATACTAGATTTATATATATATTTAGATATAATATATATATATTAAAAACAAAAAAAATTCAAACCCCGCCCTTCCCGCCTTCGCCGCACGCACGGGCGACGAGGCGGGGCGAAGGCGGGAGAATGGCGGGGGGGTCGTGGCTACCCGCGTCAACGGTCGGCGGGGAGGCGCGGGCGCACGCGCCCGCGTGTGACACGCGGTGATGGCAGGCAGGGTTCGACGCATGGCGGGCCCACAGGCGAGCGGCCTAACGCGGTCGGCCGGCCGGCGCGTTGTGCCGACAGAGAGAGAAAAGAAAGAAAAAGAGAGAAAGAGAAGGAAGAAATGGCTATAAAAATTCCAAAAAAAATTTGGAAAAATCCGAAAAAAATAGAAGAGTGTGCAGCACATCCAGCCTAACATTTTGGATCCAATAGAGCATCAATTATGTTCACATGAAGAGAAAGGGAGTGTTGTGATCCCTATAAAAGGGGGTCTATTGGCCATTGTAAGGCCAAGGAAGAGATGTTAGGAGAGTAGGAAGCTATGGGTCATTTGTAATGTAAGTTTGTTCTTTGTATTTCTGAAGTTGGTGATTGTAGGAGTGGTGTTTTGTAAGCTTTTGATGTCAAGATTGTAAGTTGAAGTTATTTCAATACAAGTTTGGTTTTGGAATTAGTTTTTTCTTAACCTCATTTCTCATTGTTGTGATCTTCATTTCAATTTGCGTTCTTCACGAAAGTTGTTCGTTTTCAAGTGTTCTTCAACTTCCATGCTTAGCATTTCTTCAAATTCATCCTAATTCATAGAGTTATTGCCCGTTTTCTTAAGTATTGTTTTATGTGATTACTGTTCATCTGTGGTGATACCTTTTAGTATTCTTATGTTTTGAAGCCTTTCTAGACCTTTTTTAACTCTGAGTTCTTCATAAAAGTTGTTCCTCTCTTATAGAACTAAATTTCATTCTTCTACCACTTTGTCTAATTCTACGTATTTTTAGAGTTAGAATTAATTTTTCAAGGTGCTGTTTTCTGCCATTTTACAGTTCATCCGAATTGATAGTTCTTTAGTTTTTTTCATTTTTCACTATCTTCCTCTTATTTTCTGTGTCTACATTCTTCATTAAAGTTCTTCATCTTTTCATTCTCTACAACTTTCATGTTTTCCATTTCTTCTAATTCCATCTAGATTTCACGTTATTCTTTTACTTCCAACCCCATGTTTTCAACAAAATTCTGATGTATTTTCAAGTTATGTTTGTTTCTATTTACATTTCTTCATAAGTTCTTCAATCACACCCGAAGCGGTAAGTCATCTTCGAATCATCTCACGGCGTCGACTTCTAAGGCAGAGCGGTCTTCATCAAAGGCTCGGCAAGGAAACGACGGCGTTCTTCAATTGGCTAATTATTCCTTTACTTTTCTCTTGATATTTAAAGTTGTAATTTCATTCCACTTAGTGATAATCGCACTCCATGAACAAAATTTATGTTTTCAAGCATAAGGGTATTTCCAACTTGAGCTAAAATCAAATATTCTCTCCCCGTGGGATCGACCCGTATTCACCACTGTACTCGTATTTTCAAAATCATTCGAGTGAGTGAGTGCGGTTATAAATTTTGAAATTTGTGTGGCACGGCATTTTTAAACGACGACTGTCGAGCGCATCAAATTTTTGGCGCCGTTGCCGGGGAGTGAATTATGTTGATAGTTGGATATTCTTGTGTTTGGTGTATATATGTGAATATTAATTTTGCTCTTTTTATTTGTGCAGGAAAAAGAAAAAAATTCGAAAAGCAAAGAAAGAGGAAGATCGGACCTGAAATCCTCAGAAAATGTAGCGTCATTAAAAGCTCGGAAGCATCGCTAAAGGGTAGAAACGTCGGAACAGGTTCTATTTTTCCAATTTCTGAAAAATCTAGAAAAATTTAAAAAATTCTTCAAAACTCTATAAAAATCATAAAACAATCAAAACAAAAGAAATTTTTATGCTGGTTAGATAGGTTCATTAATTTAAAACAAAAAAAATACTTGCACCAAAATAACAAAAAAAAATTTCATTTCCAGATTAGAAACCACACAACATGTTCTAGGTCATGCATCATTTAGCATAGAATTTTTTCTTTGTTTAATTCCTGTATTGCATTTTGAAGATTGCGAGGGGCAAGGTACGTTCTACTCACCATATTGTGGCATTCATTTTACATAAAGAACCCCTTGTTTGAAATTGTGGTGTGCATTGCATTTCAAAATATTCTAAGGGCACTACCTTTAATAATATAAGGTGGGGATTTCATCACCCTTCCTTAACCCACAAACCACATTTCCCTTGCATCTTTACATGACCTACGCCATAAATAAAAGTCAGTAAACGTTGGCCCTAGGATCACACAGTGGTTCTTGTGTTATTTGGGTTTACTCTCATATGAAAACCGGTGCCTAAGGCAAGACGGCCGGACGGCAAACGCCTTAAGCGGGTTAGTGGTTTGGCATAATAAGGTCCCTACGAAAGTAGGGGGAACCTCCCACTTCCCCACCCCTTACCTGGCTGGTGGTCATATTGAGGGTAAACTTACGTTTCACTTTAATCACTTTGTGAAACCCTATTAGTAGGTCTAAGTCGCATCTAGATCATTAGATAATTTGTGTTAACTTGTTTGTGGTTGCATAAAAAAAATTAAAAAAATAAAATCACAAATCCACGCCTATGCAGGAGCACTTTTATCCTTCTACTTACAAGCCCTCGACCTGTATTCAACTCCCTGACATTCTCGTCGATCAATATGAGATTCGTCCAAGTCTCATCCAGATGCTCCCATCTTTTTATGGGAATCTCAATGAAAATCCTTATAGGCATCTAGATGATTTTCTAGAAATTTGCTCCCTAATCAAAATTCAGAATTTTAATGATGATGCCCTTAAGTTGATCTTATTTCCATTCTCATTGAAAGATAAAGCAAAATGTTGGTTAAGGAGTTTTGGAAAAACTATCAGGACTTGGGATGCTATGCAGTTAGAATTTTTGAAAAAAATTCACCCCATAGGCCAAACCAACATGATGAGAAGGGCGATTACATGATTTACTCAACGTCCGGGAGAGCAAATTCATGAATCGTGGGAGAGACTGAAGGATCTAATAAGTCAATGTCCACACCATGGGCTGCCTAAATTGCAAATTATATTTGCATTTTATGAGGGGTTATCCGATTATGATAGGTAAATGGTGGACATATATTGTGGAGGGACATTTTTGAGCAAAGGTGAAGATGAGGCGTATGATTTGTTTGAAATTGTGAGTGAAAATTCGATAAATCGTGCCTCCATCTCATCTCATCAACAACTCGTAGGACATGTCAAACAGGCGGAAAACCCAACCCACACTGGCATGGAAGTCTGTGAATTCTGTGCCAGTCTCACTCACCATGTGAGTCAGTGTCCTACTATAGCCCGACTCTCTCCAGTCATCCAAGCACAGGTCCAAAATGCCCTAGGATTCTCTCAGCCCAAGCCTGCTACATTTTCAGATTACAATCTTGGCTGGAGTAATCACACAAAATTTGTCTTGGATGGATCCACCATTTCAAGCCCATATGTCTGAATTTTCACCCCAAGCAACCCACGAGCGGACCATGTGTACTCAACCTCCGCTCAACTCATCTCACCCAAATTTTGGATTCAACATGGATACTAGGGGTGATTCACCGGGCCACTGCGTTGACCCTCAAAGCGTGTACTCTCAGTCTACCTATCAACCCTCTCCTTCAACCTTACACCAACCCACTTAATATGTGAACGATGATGACGATGACAGTCTTCTGCCTGTCATTTTGGCTCAAGATATCACTATTGAGAGTGAGGGGGTGTGTGCACGTAATACCATGATAAAGGAAGGAAAGGAAGTAGGGGGTGAATTGACGGATAATGATGCTCATAATGATGATCATATCACCCCATTCTCTAAATGTTTTGAGATTGAGAATACTACGGTAAAGGATAATGGCCCAAACAACTCAATTGAGGAAATGAATCAAGAGGAGGATTACGTTGTAAGTAATAAAATTGTTGATTTAATGGAACAAAATTCTGAATATCCTCCTTCTCTGGAAGAACATGATGATGGGGCCTTATTAGAAAAGTTTACGTTTCATCTACCGACCCCATTTCTGAAAAATTTGAGTGATAATTCTCAGTTGAGTACGGAGTGTGATGAGTGGCCCGTCTTCGAGAACTTCACATTTGATATGACCTCTGATGAAAGGGCCAGGCTAGAATCATTTACATTTCCTCCATCCACCCCATTGTTGGACAATTTGGTTAACAATCCTCAGATGAGTGAGGGGTATGATGATGGGGTTTCATTAGAAAATTTTAAATTTGATCTAACCCCTGAGGCCTATCCAATGACATCTGAATCTGTGGATGAGTTAGTGCTTCCTTCTACTTTTCCCCTTTCAGTTGAGCCTCTCCAATTTGAGATTCTCGGACCTGAGGAGGATGTGCCAACCACATTCATCTTCAATTTACCTTCCTCTCAGGAAGATAAATTGATCAATGCTCTTAAAGTTCATGAGGCTGTTACTGAAAGAAACGTGGCTAAGGATGACAATCCTGTTTCTAAGCTACCAGGCCCTAAACAAGTATCCATGGAGGAAGTCATTCCTAAAGGGTTAGTCAGGAAGGACGATACAGGCGAAGGGGATCAAGGGATTGATATGGTGCAAGGGTTCCACCTCGATCTTGACAAATTAGACATTAATCATTTCTGGATCCCTACAGCTGAAAATTGGCTCACATACAGGGTTAACGCTAAAATCCATAATGTGCGAGCCTTACCTCTTTCTAGCCCCAGTCCGTATATGTCTACTCTTGTCTTCCAATGGCATAAGGGCTGGAATTTGAAGGAAGACAAGATCACATGGTGGCTCATTCTGAATGCCACACGTTGGTTAAATGCTCTACCTTGTGTCTGGCTGACGACATAAAACTTAGCGCTTCTTGGGTGATAACCCAAAGTTTAAGTGATTTTTGTGTGGTGATACATTTTTGGAGGCTAGATGTGTGCAAGAATTTGAGAAGCCAAAAAGAAGAGAGAACCAAGCATAACAAAACATTTTATTCAAACTCTCAACAACAGGAACAAACAACCAGAGATTACAAAGTTTAAGGACGCCGATCCGCGGGGACAGCAAAGAAGCTACTGACACGAAAGTCACGCTCTCGTGCTCTTCGATAGCGCTCCTCGCCATCCTTCAGCCATTGATCGACAAGGCCGAGACTGGTCCTCAATTCAAAAACTTGGGCCTCCAGGGCCCTCTTCTCTTCTTTCTCGGCCAATCTCTTAGCTTTCTCTCTGTCTCTATCCCTTTCTCTTTCAGCCCGTTCTCTCTCTCTATCTTCTCTTTCCAGCTGAAGGGTAATCCTCAGCTCCACAGTGTCCCTAGAAGAGTCCTCATCAGGACGACGCTGCAATTCCTTCTCCAGCTCAGTTATTTTAGCTTCCTTCTGGGTCGTAAGCGCGAGTGCCTCCTGTGTTTCTTTCTCCTGCCATACATATCATCTCAGGCATATAGCAATGCTTGCACAAGGGATATTAAATGGTGAAACTCTCACCTATGCAGAAAGCATCCCTTCTGCCTCCGCAGCACGTTGGGTGGCATGAGCAAACTGCTCATGGAGTAGATCCAGCTCTGCAGTAGGAATCCATAGACTGGAAGAAACGCCATCTGCCCCCATCGCAGATGAAACTGCATCGAGCTGGGCACGCTGCAACACATATGAGGTGACATTAAGTGGTTAGCGTTGTGAATCTCAAATCATACCTGGACTGTATACCTAAACACTTACTGATGAACCCAGAGCCGCTCGGGTGTCACTCAACTCTTGCTCAGTGTCCGCCAGACGAGCTCGTAAGTACATTATTAAGGTATCACGGGTATCCTACAATTATGGCTTATGAGTTCACACAAACAAAAAAAATCAAAAACAAAGATGAAACAAAGAATGAAAAAGATAAAAACATGGTTTCTTCACCTCTACAAGCCCTCCAGGCTGGAGCCTTTCTGCATACATTGCCCTATAGAGGCGTAGGTAATCCTCGCTGTCTTGTGCTTGAGATTCCACGAGCGTGCCACCCCTTTTCCAGTCTTCATATTGTTCGGGGAAGCGCACCCTCCAATCGACACAGGTTGCCGGTCCCCGCGTCTACTTTCCAACGCTGGGAGATATGGTCATATCCACCCATTCCTGGGCCAGCCCTAGGGTCCTCATAGCTAATCTCAGTCTGAGGGGCTCGATTTCATTCAAGCAATGGAGCCAGAGGTCCCGTCCGAATCGGGCGCGGCTTCCAATTACCCACGGCTGGTCAACATCGACCATGTTCGAGAAAGGCCTCCAATTCACCTTTGATGGGTTGTACGCATCTTCTTGGTTAGTTACAAAATGATGATAAAACAAAACAAACTAAAAAAAAAAGGGAGAAAAAGTATCATACCATTGCTGCAGGGAACTCTTGCAACTCCCGCCTTAACACCATCAGTTGATAGGATAGAGGTGCTGTACTCATGATGGGTTGTCACCGTCTAGCAAGCGGGACCGTCAGTGGTCGGCAGTGACGAGCTCTCCCCATTGGAAGGTAATAGTAGCTCCATAGCTACACCATCATGTGTCATTAATATCAACAAATTCAAGAAAAAAGGGCATAAAACAAAACAACGAAAACATTCTTTACCTGGATGAAGGGCGTAAACCCACTGAGTGTCATCTCTCGGTCTGCCCTTTGTGACAAACCTGTAAATAGATGAGCCAATATGGCAGCACCCCAGGCATATTGTCCTACTCTCTCCAGGTCTACAAGCAGCTCTAAGAAGCGACAGTGGATACTGTCGCCCTTGGAGCCCAATAGCAACTTGCCCAAAAGAAAGAGGAGGAACCTCCTAAGATCCATGTTAGTCCTCTCCCAGTTGCTGGTGTCCACACAATATACCGCACGGGCACCTCTTTCTGCCCTTTCCATAAATTCTTCAAGGGATTCGTCATCACGAGGACGCGTGTCAGTAAGCCCTAATGCCTCCATGATCGATGCCTTGGCTACTGACCTGTTCTTCCTGCCGTCTAATTCCATCCCCAATAGCTTGTGGGCACCTTCTCGGTAGTCCGCGTAAGTAACGCCAGTCACTGCTTCCCCATCTACTTTGAGGCCCGTAATCCGGACCATGTCTTCTAGGCTGGGCACCATGTGCCCCCACGGCATCAGAAATGCCCGACTTGTCGGATCCCATCTTTCACGTAATGCTTGAATCAAGGCTAGGTCGAGCTTGATCGGCTCGATTCTCAGAAAGGCCCCGAACCCCATCACGTCTAACCTTGCCTTCTGGAAGGCCGGGAGACCTCGATAGGCCGCCACTACCAGCTCCCACGATATGTGCGATCTCATCACGGTCTGCACATGCACATGAAGTGAGAAATGGGAGCTTTGCAACGGAAAGAATGGAGACGAAAGTATGAAGTAAGGAATGCAAGGAGCCACTTACAAGTTGTGATAGGGTCCTCTCCCTTGGTTGTCCTTCGACTTCTAAGAATCTCCTGGCACTGCTGCCCGATCTGCTCCTCTTCGAGGAGCGAGAGGACTCACCTTCTGCTCTGAAGCTTGATTCACCCTCCATTCTGAAAATTGAACAACACTCACTACTTCCCTTTCCCACTTTTTACTCCTCAACTCTACTCTTAAGCCTTCGATGTGCCTAAGATGAGAGGAAAGGGGGGTATTTATAGGATTGGAGAGACGGTGATCGGCATCTGTCCCTGTCACCTTTAGCAATAGCCTTGGCGACAAGTCCCCCTCCTTTTACTCTCGCGCCCACTCTACCATGTGGAGTGACCGAGTCGGAGGCATGCTTTATTGCCTTTTTGGCCCAAAGTTTCCATGTGTTCATTATCCCATTGTGACTGCTTTTCGCATACACATGAAATAAGGGGACATTTATGCGGGAAATCCGGATCTGTATCCCACGTTGAAATCCGTAGTCGATTCCTTTTGCAACTCATGGACATGGTAAGTTCCCTCCTTGTGTGCTAAGCAATAGCTTCTGGGAGGGAATCCCAGATTTTGTGATTTGACGTTCTGCTTGAGTGAGTGTGTGTTTCAGTTGATCGGCCACGTGGAGCAGGAGCCTTCCTCACTTCGCCCCACCCATCAGGTTGTATCCTTCCATCCCAACCATGTTATCTATTTACTTGTTCTCTACTCTGTCTACTGTTTATGCCATTGAGGACAATGTCATTTAAGTTGGGGGGGGAGAAAAAAATTTTTTGCTCTCTTGTCTTGTCCCGTTAAATAACAATTTTCCCCATTTGGAGTTTCTTGATTCATGTCTCATGAAAAGTAATTCTGGAATAGAAACGACGAGGGAAAAGGATGATGGACAATTTATTAATCTAGCTTTGGAAAACTGATTTAAGAATCTCTTTAAAGTTCATATGCACTTTAGAAAAATACAATCATATTGCACGCTAATGAAACACGTAGGACAAGCCTTCTGCTAGTTTGAATATGTTGTCTAATCTTCAGTACTTCTTAAGGAAGAGATTTTTATAAGCTTTCTGCCATGCTATTTATCAAAAATTAGTGCAAATGCACAAGTGACAAGTGACAAAATTATGAGAAAAAAATTCACCATGAAAAATGCTCCGATTCTGAGTAGCCGGGCCTACTTCACCTAAGACGTGTTGAGGTTCGCGTCAAAAGAAAAAGGGAACCTTGATCTGTGTAACCGGGCCTACTTCACCTAAGATGTGTTGAGGTTCGTGTAAAACGGTGAAGGGTAGTGCAGCATCATGTGTGTAAAGAAAAAAATTTTGTAGAAAGAAAAAAAAGAAAGGAATATATATATAGATCCCAAAAGGGACATAGCAATAAGGCAGACAAAAAAGCTAGTATGCTGAATGCTCTGATTAAGAAGTACAGAATTGAAAGATATTTGTTCGGAATAGCAACTGGAGGACGCAATTGCCTCTACTGTGAATTTAGTATTACACATGCACAAGTGCTACTGAATTTTGATTAGAATTCTTGATCATGTATCTGAATTTCCGACATAAGGCTAGTCTGTGATAATTACTCCAGATTCCTGATCTTTAGTTAACTCTATGAAAGATGATCTGGAAATGAAGTATGAATATCTTTAAACTCTTGTTAGTCCTCAAATTTTCATTATGTGCATTGCTAAGGGACTAGCAATGAGTAAGTTGGGGGGTGTGATAAGTGTGTATTTTTTCTTCTTAATTCATAATTATTCATATTTTTATGAGCTTAAATTATGATAAATATACACTTCTCACACTTTTTGTTGATTTAGACGCAAATATTTAATTTTCTAAAATTAAATAAATTTTAATAACGATTTTTATGTATTTATGCAGGCCCGCAATACGAGGGAAATGTCAAGAAAAAGAAATAAAATAAAATAAAAATTATATGTTGAATGGGCCAAAAGCCCGAGGATTGGTTCAAAAAGAAAAGAAAAAATTTTAACGTAAAAATAAATTTATTTACTATTTTTTAGAATTTTCTAATAATATATAGATATATATATAGCTATATAGATATATATTTATATATATAATATATATATTAAAAACTAAAAAAAGGTTTAAAACCCCCGCCCCCCTTCCCGCCTTCGCCGCCCGCACGGGCGACGAGGTCGGCGAAGGGCGAATGGGGGCGGGGGCCGTGGCAGGTGGAGGCGTCGGCGACGACGCGTGGCGGGCCGACGGCGGTCAACGGTCGTGGGCGGGCGAAGGCGCCCACGTGCGCACACGCGGCGGATGGTGGATGGGGCCGGCGCACGGGGGTTGGCGACCGCGGTCCACGCGGAGGCGGCGCAACGGACCGCCAGAGAGAGAAAGAAAGAGAAAGAGAGAAAAGAGAAGGAAGAAATGGCTATAAAAATTCCAAAAAAAATTGAAAAAATCCGAAAAAAATAGAAGAGTGTGCAGCACATCCAGCCTAACATTTTGGATCCAAAAGAGCATCAATTATGTTCACATAAAGAGAAAGGGAGTGTTGTGATCCCTATAAAAGGGGGTCTATTGGCCATTGTAAGGCCAATGAAGAGATGTTAGGAGAGTAGGAAGCTATGGGTCATTTGTAATGTAAGTTTGTTCTTTGTATTTCTGAAGTTGGTGATTGTAGGAGTGGTGTTTTGTAAGCTTTTGATGTCAAGATTGTAAGTTGAAGTTATTTCAATACAAGTTTGGTTTTGGAATTCAGTCTTTTCTTAACCTCATTTCTCATTGTTGTGATCTTCATTTCAATTTGCGTTCTTCACGAAAGTTGTTCGTTTTCAAGTGTTCTTCAACTTCCATGCTTAGCATTTCTTCAAATTCATCATAATTCATAGAGTTATTGCCCGTTTTCTTAAGTATTATTTTATGTGATTACTGTTCATCTGTGGTGATACCTTTTAGTATTCTTATGTTTTGAAGCCTTTCTAGACCTTTTTTAACTCTGAGTTCTTCATAAAAGTTGTTCCTCTTTTATAGAACTAAATTTCATTCTTCTACCACTTTGTCTAATTCTGCGTATTTTTAGAGTTAGAATTAATTTTTCAAGGTGCTATTTTCTGCCATTTTACAGTTCATCCGAATTGATAGTTCTTTAGTTTTTCTCATTTTTCACTATCTTCCTCTTATTTTCTATGTCTACATTCTTCATTAAAGTTCTTCATCTTTTCATTCTCTACAACTTTCATGTTTTTCATTTCTTCTAATTCCATCTAGATTTCACGTTATTCTTTTACTTCCAACCCCATGTTTTCAACAAAATTCTGATGTATTTTCAAGTTATGTTTGTTTCTATTTACATTTCTTCATAAGTTCTTCAATCACACCCGAAGCGGTAAGTCATCTTCGAATCATCTCACGGCGTCGACTTCCAAGGTAGAGCGGTCTTCATCAAAGGCTCGACAAGGAAACGACGGCGTTCTTCAATTGGCTAATTATTCCTTTACTTTTCTCTTGATATTTAAAGTTATAATTTCATTCCACTTAGTGATAATCACACTCCATGAACAAAATTTGTGTTTTCAAGCATAAGGGTATTTCCAACTTGAGCTAAAATCAAATATTCTCTCCCCGTGGGATCGACCCGTATTCACCACTGGACTCGTATTTTTAAAATCATTCGAGTGAGTGAGTGCGGTTATAAATTTTGAAATTTGTGTGGCACGGCATTTTTAAACGACGACTGTCGAGCGCATCACATTACATGCATTCAAAGTCTGTAGACTCGTGGATGACATTTCCATGAATTCATTCCCGTTGTACATACTCTCTTCTATGCACACTACATCTTGAGCATCAAGTCTGTCCAAGCTCTGTTAATATATCAAACATTCTCAAAGCATCCTTTCTTTCCTATCAGATTAATTCACACTGATAATAAGCATGATCTGACAGGACTATTGCTCAAGGTGATTGAGAAGGGCACGTGATCCAAGAAGCCAGAATCGTGACACGTGTAGTGCAGCAGGCTGAAATGCTGCCACGTGGTCAAGGCGCTTGGGCAGGAATCGTGGAAGAGCACACGCCCAACACTCTGCTGCTGCTATAAAAAGAAGACTTCTCCATCTGGAAAGAGATATCGAGAAGCAGTGAGGAGCCTGCACGATCCAGAGAGAAGAGAAAAAGAAAGAGAGAGTAGCAGAAGAGAAAAGAAGAAGTGAAAAGAAAGAGAGCTCGTGAGATCGAGAGAGGTCGAGCGAGAGAGAGTGAAGAAAGAGCTTGAGGAGAAGAAGATAGAAGCTTTCCCTGAAGATTAGTCCCACTGGACCTTGGATCAAATACAGGCCAGTCAGCTCTCTAAGAGCCACATTTGTGTTATCATCGTATACAGCTTTCTATCGTTGTGATTTCTAGTTTCTTGTTTTTCTTTTGAACTTTCTTTCAAGCTGTTAGTCAGCAGATCTAAGCTGTATTGCTCAGCGGTGCAGAGGAGGATTCCTCTGGTCAGCAAGCTGTGTTGCTCAGTGGGCGAGGTAGATACCTCAGACAGCAAGCTGTGAGGCTCAGCGGTTGTAGGCAAGCTGTGAGGCCCAGCGGTTTAAGCTGTGTATCAGCGGAATCCACACTCGGGTTTGAGTGTGGGGTGGATGTAGGTCTGGAGGACCGAACCACCTAAAAACTCTTTCGTGCTGTGATCTGAATGCTAATTGTTTTGCTTCCACTAGATGAATGCTTAGGCTCGATCTGTCTTTCTATGTCCAGAGAGCCAATTGATTGCACGCTTCTTGTTTGATTGAACACATTACTGTACTTCAGTTTCAGTAGAACTGAATCTGCTTCTAATTTCATATCCCTGAGTGTTCTAAGTTTTCAACTGGGGCAATATTTTTGAAAGGGAGATTCATTCACCCCCCTCTGAATATATCGCACCAGTCTCAACAATTGGTATCAGAGAGGGTGTCTGTACAGAAGGTCCAGCGACCTGCAGATCCGATCTGTAATTGGCTTCGGTGCGATCTGAGTTGATTCATTTGCTTGCATTGTGTTTGATTAGTGTTCTATTTAGAAATCTTATTCTGTCTGAGCATGGAAATCATGATTGATCCTCCAAAGTTTGAGGGTCTAGGTTTTTACAAGTGGTTTAATCAATTCAGAGAGTACGTGATGCAGATTAATCCAGATCTATGGATAATAATCGCACACAGCTCTTATGAAGTTCCAAAGGACAAATCCTTATGGAAAACTTCAGACCACTTGAAATTCGCAGAGAATCAGAAGGCCCTGGAGCTAACTCGAAGGGCTACAAATACTGACAAGTTTCCTTGTGTGTTTGATTGCTACAGTGCGTCAGAAGTTGTTAATATGGTTGCTGCTATCACAAGTCAGGAAGAGGTGAAGTGTCTCATGGTAGCAGACGAAGACCAGGATCATATGGAGGAAACTTCATCACAGGTAAACTCTGACACTGGAAATTTTTGTATTGAGGACTTGATTGTGTTAAATGAGCACTTAATTGAGAAATATGATAAGGTTAAATCTGAGAAAAAGAAACTAAGAAAAGAAATGATGCATGAAATCAGATCATTGAAAGAAGAAAATGAATTTTTGCTAGAACAGAAAAATGAAATTGAAATTTACAAAAGACTTCAAGAGGAAAGTCAAGCTGAACTCGTCCAACATAAAGAACAAATTTCTTTACAAAAAATTAAAAAAGATGAACTTACTGCTAAGATTTCTGAACTAGAAGATATGCTGAATTCATTAGGAAATGATCAAATACTAACTAATGAACTGGTTCAGAATGAACAAATAAGAAAGGAGAATGAAGAGTTGAAGCTTCTGAATACTGCCATATCTAATAAGCTCCTGATGCTTGAAAAGGGAAAGAATACATATAAAAATGAATATGAGAGGATGAGTGCATTGATGGAAGAGATTGACAGTCACAAAGTCATCAATGCCATGCTTAATGAAAAAGTAACAACCTCTGAACTGCTCAACTCTTCTCTTAGAAATGAGATTTTAGATTTGAACAAGTCTCTATCTGAATATGCTAATCAAGAGAAGCAGAATGTTGTATTCAAAGATAACTGCATGAAGAAAGGCAGTCATTTTCAAGTTAAGCAGGGAATGAGGAATAAACCTTATACAACTTGTGTGCATAGCTCAGAAATACCTAACACTTCCACCTCATCCTCTAAACAAGCTGTTGCTCAAGAAAATAAGAAAGCAAAATAGAAAAGAAAAATATTGAAAAAGAATGATGACAATCAGCATGCTAAGAAAGTTCAGGCCAACAAATCTAGTCAAGAATGTCAAATGCTTTTACCGTGGAAAGTTTGGCCATGAAATGGTTGAGTGTTTTGTCATGAGAAAAGATGATCTGAAATCTGATAGAATTCATGCTAGGAGCTTTAAAACGAAGAAACATTCTCATGCTCAAAATAGAAGAATAAAATGTTTTTACTGTCACAAACTAGGTCATCTTATGTGTGAATGTAACTTAATGAGAATTGATGACCTAACTGCTACTACACAGAAAACTCATGCTAGAAATCATGTTCCTAGAAAAAAGAATCTGAATTGCTTTTGCTGTGAGAAGTTTGGACACATTGGTGCACAGTGCTGGCATGCACAGGAAGGCAAACATACTGATAAATCGATTAAATTCTCTGTCCAACAGAATAATTTAAGGAATAAAATTGAGTTCATGAAAAAGAACGTTCAGTGTTTCTGCTGTGGCAAACCAGGCCACATTGCTGCACAATGCTGGTATGCACAGGAGAGTGAACCCATGTATAAATTTGTCAAATTCCCTATTCATCGGAATATGTTTGGAAAGGAGAAAAATGTTTTCATGAGAAAGTCAAGTGATTGCTTTAATTGTGGAAAATCTGGCCATAAAGAATCTCAATGCTGGTTGACAGATTTTAGAGAACAAAATGTTCATGTTCAAAATAGAAACTTCAATATGCATGCTCAAAATAATGTGCATAAAAAGAACTTGAAATTTGCTACCTATCATGACTATGGTCAATTTGGTTATTCCTTGTCCAACCATAAGTTGATGGTCTATGATGATAATGTTGCTAAGAGACTGTTCAGAACACCTGTCAGGACTAACGCAGGACCCAAGGCTGTTTGGGTCCCTGCATGATCAAAATGATTAATGTGCTGCAGGTGTGCCTTGGAAGTTGATGAATAAAGGGGTTAATAATCCAAGGCACTCAAGAATAAAACCCCCAGGATTGCACTATTCAGGTCAGTTCTGAAAATCTGTTCTAAATTCTGTTATCAGAAATTGCTTGCTTTAGATGTTTGCATATCATATTGATCTATCTGTGCTTAATTGAAATCTTTTGAAAATTTGATTGATTTTGCATGATGTTATTGCTGCTTATGACCAGTCTCGTTGCATAGTGCATATATACAGTGTGATGCATTGCGTATCATCTAATTTGAAAAATCCAAAAAGGAATAACTCATTGCATCTAGACAGGGGGAGTATTTTAGACTCACTAGTCGTTCACCTCTTGAACCCTTCCTGTCTAGTTATTCGACTCACTTTCATATTCATGTGTGTTGATTTCATTCTGATTTGAGAGTTGAATTGTTTGAAAAATTATCTTGTGTCAGCCCGCCATTGATTTCTGAATAAAGAATGCTCTGATGCTTGAACAATTGTTTTGCACAGCTGAGTGTCATATGCATGCCTTGCTATTTTCATGATGAATCTAGACAGTTCACCTGAAATACTCCTGTCTAGTTTATTGGATCCTCTAATGCTCTTCTCTCTTGTTGTTGACTCTTCCGCCAGCTTATACTCATTCTTCACATTCTTCTTAGCTGGTATGGGTTACTTGTGTCTATGGTTGATTAGTTGGTCAGCTGTATTTTTGATCTGATCTGAGGAAGTCTAGTTGCATGCCATGCAATTCAGTCTGAGAATCATGAAGAAATTCCTTTCATATAGGTTTAAGAGTGACCACTGAATCAGACTGATATAAAGTTAATGTATTCTCAGATTTGCACTTAAATGACTTGAAAATATCTGAATGATAAGCCTTAATAAACCTTAACCATATGTGTCATGAAAACCTTAGACTCACTCATCTGAAATCTGAAAATTTGAAATCAAGGTTACTTTGATTGAGATACATAGAGTGAGTATTGTTTTTAAACACTTGCCTGGAAAATGTTGACTAAAAGGAAAAATTGAATTCAGAGCAATGACTTGGTCACTGTGAAACTGGGTACTGTATCAATGAAATATAGTAATCCTATGTCATGAAGTGCCATAGTTATCTCTGGTGAAAATTTATTGAAAAACCTGACAGAGCAATGGCATATTTGTGTTGAGTAACTGAAAAGTATGACCTCTAATCAAGGTGTCTCCTCACGTAAAAAGACACTTCTATTGCCAACTATGGTCTCAATGTTGAGAGACAATGACAGCTATCACACTGAGTAATTGGGTCACTTCCCCTGAGACGTGTTGTGCCTCACGTAAAAAGGTGTTGATCAACTTAAATTTCTTAGGAAAAGAATAATGTGCTTCAAATGAAAATCTTGCAATCTCTGTCAACTCATGCTCTTGTAAAAATGTTTAATCTCAATACTGATCTGTGTAACTCTCAAAGGAGTCGTTGAGATCATGTGTGTAAGATAAAGATGATTGGTCCTGAGTGTTATCTGATTATTTGGTTCACCTTTATTAAAACTTTAATTCAGATATAAGTATTGTGTTTAATTGACAAATTTGGTATACATTAAAATTAAATCAGGTTGGTCAAGTTGCCTATTCATAACCCTCTATGATAGGAGAGTCTATTCATGTTAAGACTTATTGTAGTGATGCATGCCTTAAAATCCCTCACGATCTGGTTCACCCATGACAACTTGATCAATAGGCACTTTGTTGACAATCCTCTCTTATCAGTTGATTGATTCCTTGAGATGTAATTTGCTTTGACTGTTTCTCACCCCTACCACTGTCTACCTTTTCTTTCCTATCATCAATTGTTCTACTCTTCACACTGTTGGAATCTTCTGTCTGATTTCTGTAACAAGTTCTGGTTCTGTGGATTTTTCACCTGCTTTATTCTGTTCATGCATATGTGAGGTGCCACAACCATTATTGCTTTGGATTTCTTGTGGTGGCAGATTTCAGATTGATTCATTGGATAATCAGAGTTCATTCCTGCACTTCAGGGGGAGTTTTGGGTCATCTGCATTTAAGGGGGAGAATAGTCAAACATTCATGTTGATACGGGGAATTCTTATTCAGTACTCATTGTGCAAGGTTCTATGGGGGAGAATGGGTATCATAGTTCATACATGCCTTTCATTACACTCTCAAACCATTTCCTTTCTGATGAGGTCAAAGGGGGAGATGTTACATTCATCTTTTCATTCCTACTTAATTTTTGATGACGTCAAAGGGGGAGAATAGTTTGGATCTGTGTGTCTCATAGTGACTCATAGTGTTGCCATCATCAAAAAGGGGGAGATTGTTTTGCCCTTATGGTTTTGATGTCAGCAAGCACTATGAGTATAAATGTTATTGATGTCACTATGAATTCGAATTATTTTGATATCTACAAGTACTATGAGCATGATTGATTGCTTGATTTGAGAGTGGGCACATTCATCTCATTGCATTGTCTGTCTCTGCATTGGTGCAACTCTAGTTCCTGCATGACAAGTGTAGTTTGCATCGGTGCAAGGTTAATAGACCGCACTGTTAGTTCTCCTGCATACATTGCATCGGTTCATTATCTGTCGTATGCATACACTACATTGGTGCATCCATCAGTCTCTTTAATTCAAAGTCGATGCGTGTGCATTATGCATATGAAGTCTGTGCATGGTAAACTGTCTAGGCTTGTGCATTCCATAGGATCACGTATGTAGCCTGTGCAGAGTTTGTCCAGACTGCATCAACTCAAGTCTATACACTCTCTAGTGGCTAGTCTGTACATCCTCCGGTGGTTCACTCGATCAAGTCAGCACAGCCAGTGCTCTTCATGCATATGTATAGTCTATATATTGATGAGTTTCGCACATATACAAAGTCTGCACATTCCTTACTATTATGTCCATGCTGTAGTTCAACAAGTCTGTACATTGCGTGAACATTGCATCTATCAAGTCGGAACATCGCTGCTTGATATCAAGTATGTACAGCCCGTGCTCTTCATGCATGCACATAGTCAGTACATTCGGTTGTTTCATGCAGAGTCTGCACATTCGTTATTGTATTGTTCATGCATCATTCTAGCAAGTCTGTACACACTTAAGTGGCAATATGTGCATCGTCTGTACATTGCATACTCTTTTCATATGCATCTGTACACCTTTCAAGACAAAGTTTGTACATTCGCCACCATGCATTCAAGTCCATATGTTCTGCATACATACGTAAGGCAGTGTCATGCACTCAAAGTCCACACATGCACACACACAGTTTGTGCATTATGCATTCATGCTTAAAGGCATAGCAAGTCAGCACATTGGTTGTCGCATGCACACAAAATCTATACATTCCATTGTTGGTACGAGTGGTTAAGCTCATGCATCATCACTCCAGCAAGTCTGTACATTCACCTTCAATGTGCATACTTCTCCATATACAAAATGCATTACATGCATTCAAAGTCTGTACACTCGTGGATGACATTTCCATGCATTCATTCCCGTTGTACATACTCTCTTCTATGCACACTGCATCTTGAGCATCAAGTCTGTACAGGCTCTGTTAATATATCAAACATTCTCGATGCATCCTTTCATTCCTATCAGATTAATTCACACTGATAACAAGCATGATCTGACAGGACTGCTACTCAAGGTGATTGAGAAGGGCACGTGATCCAAGAAGCCAGGATCGTGACACATGTAGTGCAGTAGGCTGAAATGCTGCCACGTGGTCAAGGCGCTTGGGCGGGAATCGTGGAAGAGCACACGCCCAACACTCTGCTGCTGCTATGAAAAGAAGACTTCTCCATCTGGAAAGAGATATCGAGAAGCAGTGAGGAGCCTGCACGATCCAGAGAGAAGAGAAAAAGAAAGAGAGAGTAGCAGAAGAGAAAAGAAGAAGTGAAAAGAAAGAGAGCTCGTGAGATCGAGAGAGGTCGAGAGAGAGAGAGAGTGAAGAAAGAGCTTGAGAAGAAGAAGATAGAAGCTTTTCCTGAAGATTAGTCCCACTGGACCTTGGATGAAATCCAGGAAAGTCAGCTGTCTAAGAGCCACATTTGTGCTATCATCGTATACAACTTTCTGTCGCTGTGATTTCCAGTTTCTTGTTTTTCTTTTCAACTTTCTTTCAAGCTGTTAGTCAGCAGAGCTAAGCTGTATTGCTCAGCGGTACAGAGGAGGATTCCTCTGGTCAGCAAGCTGTGTTGCTCAGTGGGCGAGGTAGATACCTCGGACAGCAGGCTGTGAGGCTCAGCGGTTGTAGGCAAGCTGTGAGGCCCAACGGTTTAAGCTGTGTATCAGCGGAATCCACACTCGGGTTTGAGTGTGGGGTGGATGCAGGTCTGGAGGATCGAACCACCTAAAAACTCTTTCGTGCTGTGGTCTGAATGCTAATTATTTTGCTTCCGCTAGATGAATGCTTAGGCTCGATCTGTCTTTCTATGTCCAGAGAGCCAATTGATTGCACACTTCTTGTTTGATTGAACACATTACTGTACTTCAATTTCAGTAGAACTGAATCTGCTTCTAATTTCATATCCCTGAGTGTTCTAAGTTTTCAACTGGGGCAATTTTTTTGAAAGGGAGATTCATTCACCCCCCTCTGAATATATCGCACCAGTCTCAACAAATGGAACACTCGCTAGATTGGAAGAACAAATTAATTGGCCTAAACATATATCTAGCGAGAGCAGATGAGATAACCAAACCATAGTGCACAAGGCAATTTTAAGGTGGTTCATTCTGCAACCCGCAGACCTACATCCACCCCACACTCCAACTAGAGTGTGGCTTCCGCTGATACACAGCTTAACGGCTGGGCATCATAGCTTGCCTACATCCGCTGACGAACAGCTTGAACAGCTGGGCATTACAGATTTGCCAACCGCTGACTCACAGCTTGACCCATTGGGCGTTACAGCATAGCCGACCAGAGGATAGCACACCTCTGCAACCGCTGGGGCTTATAGTTTAACCCGTCCAGAGGAATCCTCCTCTACCCGCTGAGCATCACAGCTTACTCTGCTGACAAACAACTTGAAAGAAAAGTAAAATGAAAACATAAGACAAGAAGCAACAGTGACTGAAAGCTATCAACAATGAAGTGCAGATGTGGCTCTCAAGGAGCTGACTGGCCTGGATTTGATCCACGGTCCAGTAGAGCAAATCTTCAGTGAGCTTCTTCTTCTCTTCGATCTCTCTCTCTCTCTCTCTCTTTCTTTCTTCTTCTTCTTCGTTTCTTTTCTTCCCTGCTACTCTCTCTCTCTTTTTCTTTGTTGAACTCTCTCTTCTTCTCTCTCCGATAATTCTTCTTGATCTTGCCGGGGAGAGACATTCTTGACTTGTAGAAGGGTGGCTTATATACTTCCTTAGACTGAAGATGCGCGCTCATGCCTTAGGTGTGTGGAGATAACACTCCCGCCTGGATGCCTCAGGAGACTCTTTCCACTTGTCAGAATCTGGATGAATAAGGATACACGTGGTAGCATCTATGAATGAGGATCATCATTGGATCACGTGCTCTTCTTAAGGAACACGAGCTGTTGACCTATTGCATAGGTGACTTTTAGTTAAGTATAAAAGATGCACATACCTTACCATAGCACCATGTATGGACCTGGGATGCATTAGGCTAAGCATGCATATACTTGAACAAAAACAAGTATAAACTTAGGCTGGCTAGCAGGGACAAACAGGCATCGACTCTAGTATGCATGCAATGCAACTAGCATTGACCTTAATGTAGTCAAACACACGATAGCACAGACATTGAATTTGATAAGCAAAAATCTACACCAAGAATGAATGTCCAAACAAAGCAATACACTGACTTTGATGAATCATGCATAGACTTTATATGAGTGCAGAGCTAAGAGATGCACAGACTACGTGTGTGCATAAGCAATGAATGCACCGACTTGGTGTGTGCAAAGTGCAGACACTTCACGGACGTAAAATGCCAAAATCTATCTTGCACAGACTTTATGCAATCATGCACTGACATCATTTTGCATATGTAAGATGTGCACGAACTTTGAGTATGCACAGTACAAAAAGACGCATAGACATGCCACCGAAGAATGTACCGACTTTGTGTGCATGGTACAAAAGTTGCACCGACTTGATGTGGAATATATGCAAAGTATGCACAGACTTATATGCTCGTAGCAACTAAAGTTGCACAGACCTAGTTAGTACAAGGTAAACTTGCACTGACTATGAGATTGCATGATATGCAAGTTGCACCGAGTTCGATTTCACACAGGCCAAGTGTGCACCAACTTTTCTCTTTGCATGTGACAGAAAACATGCACTGACTTTGTTCATGCAAGCAAACATGCACCGAGTATGTATGCTTATGTAAAACCTGCACCGACTATGTATGTTCACAGCGCAGCCCAAAAACATGCACCGAGTATGGTTTGGCTTAAACAAAGTATGCACCGAGTATGTTTGCCTTAGACACAAACAAGACACTAAGTGAAATGCAGACTTGCACCGACTTAGCATGAGCGAAAGAAAGAACATGCACCGACTAATGGCCACCATGAACCACAATTATGATATGCACATGCCTAGACAATTAACCCTGCACTGACTTAAGGTTCATGCAGCAAACATATGCACAGACTTAGCTTGTTCAGGATGAGAGTATGCACCAGGAAGACATGCAGTCTAAGCAAAACTCTGTACTAACCTTGTATATCAGAAGGCAATACACATCATGCAACAAGACACGGTTTGCACTGAGTATATGTATGCATGCAGTAGCAAGATTATGCACTGACCTATGCGGGATGAAAACGTGCACTCCCGAGAGCATATGCAGAACAAGCACTAGATTACTCATGCATTCTTATGTGGTGACTCATTATGTTGCTCTCATCAAAACAATGTGGTGACTCATTATGTTGCTATCATCAAAACATCACACCATCATTAGAGCACAAGGGACACAACAAGATCGCACTGCGGAGATTGTTGGGTTCGGTGCAGTATTCAGAGGGGGGGTGAATGAATATAGCCCTTATAAAAATTTCACCCAATTAAAAACTAGAATGCTAACAAGACAGATTAGACAATCTGAAGGCTAATTAAATCTAATACTAGGAACTACGGAATTAAATCTACCTTCTTCAGAAGGACAAAGAGCAACAGCGGAATAACAAATCAAAGAACACTCAATACCACAGCCAAGCACATGGTATGCAATCAAGCCATATCGCCCCTATGCAAGCATCTAGCGCCAAACACACAAAGAGATCAAACCACAGTGCACAAGAGGTTTTTAGGTGGTTCGGTCATGCAGACCTACATCCACCCCACACTCAAATCGAGTGTGGATTCCGCTGACTCACAGCTTGAACAGCTGGGCATCACAGCTTGCCATACAACTGCTGGGCAACACAGCTTGCCGTTCGAGGAATCCTCCTCGCCCACTGAGCCTCACAGCTTGCTGTCCAGAGGATGCACCTCTGCAAACTGTTGGGGATTACAGCTTACCCGTCCAGAGGAGTCCACCTCTGCAGTCGCTATCTAATAGCTTGATAAAAGGTTTAGAAGGAAAAACAAAAGCAAATAACAACAGCAACTGAAAGCTGAAAAGCGATGAAGCACAATGTGGCTCAGAATGAGCTGACTTGCCTGGATTTGATCCACGGTCTAATGAAGACTGATCTTCAAACAGCTGCTTTCCTCTTCTCTCGATCTCACTATTTCTTCTCAACTTCTTTCTCTTCTTCTTCTCTACACACTCTGCTCGAGCTCTCTAGCTCTCTCTTTCTCTTCCTTTCCTTCTGCTCTTCTTCCTTTTCTTTTCTTCTTCTTCTCCATGGATCGAAAGCTCTCTGCTACTTCTATCTCACTGTATAGACTTTTCCCTTTGATCTCTCAGCTTCGATCATCGTTCTTCTGTTGGACGAACGCTTCCTTTTATAGGCAGTCACAGTAGGAGATAGCACTAGGCGCGTGTGGCTTCCACAGTTCCCGCCCAGATATTTGGCCACGTGTCAGCTTCCTGTCAGCCCTCGGATCACGTGCCCTTCATTAGCCTCCACGAGCAGACCACCTGTCAAACAGACGAGAACACTTATCAGGTTAAGTATAAACCCTGTACAGACTTTAAGGAAACAATGCATTATATATAGACTTTATGATGCTGAACAAGGCAGAGCTCTGTACATACTTGCTGATCTGGGGGTCGACCCATCTGGAGGGGGGGTCGACCCATCAGCTCAAAGCCAATGCAATGTATAGACTCTCCTCAAAGTATAGACTTCATATATGTGAAGCTATGCGTTGTACATACTTCCTATATGAGTGAGCAGTGTATAGACTTGCTGTGAAGAACAGCAATGTGTAAACTTGTGAAGCGCAACTGCATGCAATGTATAGAGTTCAATGTAAAGACTTGACGTTATGCAGCCTGGGCAATGTATAGACTTGGCCCAACTAAGAACCAATGGATGCATAGACTTTGCGAAGCAGACTGGGCAATGTCCAGACTTGAAGATGTGAACGACACAATGTATAGACTTGGGCCCTTGAAGGATGTACATACTTGAAGCATAGAACGTGGGTAAAGATGCTACAGTCCAATGTATGGACTTAGCTTAGACAATGCATGAGACGAAAGCTCTGTACAGACTTGTAAAGTCTGAAGCCCAATGTGATGTATAGACTTACATGAGACGCTCAATGTACACACTTCAATTTCCAGTGTATAGACTTGCCTTAGACGCTGTGCAAACGGATGTATAGACTTGAGCTAAGCAAGCTACAGTGCCTATGTGTAGACTTGGCCAATGTTCAGACTTGAATGCTCGACCAGTGTACAGACTTGCAGATCATTCAGCAATGTGCAGACTTCGACAAAACACAACGTGCAGCAGTGTATAGACTTGGTTCCGTGAAAGCTACAGTGTAGTAGGATGTATAGACTTCCTATATTAAGACAATGGCTGTACAGACTTCACCTCGAGCTATCTACAGTGCATCAATGTGTGGACTTGAATGAAAGTGCATGCATTGTATGGACTTGTATAGTGAAACGATGTATAGACTTCACCAAGACACTGCATGAACAATATGATGCGATGTACAGACTTGGGCTGTACAGAGTTCATGAACAATGCATGCTATGCATGAATAAGAAGATGATGTACAGACTTTCAACAAGACTCTGTACAGACTTACATGATGCACTGACAATGTACATACATGATGAAGCGTGAACAAGCCGATGTACAAACTAAGCCTGTATAGACTTAGTGCATGAAGCCTTGACAATGTATAGACTTGCTAATGCAATCGAGGACAATGTATAGACTTTGTCCACGAACTGTGCACATGCATGAACGATGTATAGACTATGCTGAGTGTGTAGACTTGTGAAATGCATAGAACACACAGAGGCTATCTAGACTTACAGCGTTGACGCTGTAGACTTGAGAATGCAATGTACACACTTACAGCGTTGACGCTGCATGAGACACTAAATAAGATGGACAGTTGTATAGACTTGTGTTCTGAGGGAATGGCAAATAAGGATGCTGAAAATAGATAAAGCTCTCAACCCTTATCTTATTTCATGTCAGATAAAGCCAATTATGTCTGAAATCTGAAAACTCATCTGAAATCATGTTGAGTATCTAGGGGTATTGGCGTCTGATAAATGTATACCCTTAAGCAAAAAGACAAATGGCACCTGACTGCCCAAAATGAATTCATAGTGAAAATGTTGTTCCTTCAAAAAATTTCATGGATGTCAATTGTTTAATTTCAATACATGACCTGGTTTCTCTTAACACGTTTTACTGAGTCTATGAAAGTAAGATATTCTGAAACTGAATCTCTCATGTAAATATAATTCTGGTTTATTGTTTTATCATGCACACCTACCTTATCCAATGAATGTAGTGCATGAACTCTCATTTTTATAACCTTTAAACCAGAACCTCACTTTCTAAGCAGTTTCTAAATTCATGTTGCTATCATTCAATGTGGTGACTCATTCATGTTGCTATCATTAAAACACCACATTCATCAAAGCACAAGGGGCACAACAGAGATTACAACCAATGCATATCTGGCGTGTGCAAGATTGTACTCGGTGCAATTTGCATTGTGTGCATTCACGCGGTAAGTGCAATCCTATCTTGCACTAATCAACTCTGTGCAACTTCCGTTGCTTAATGCACATAGAGTTTGTGCTTCCGTTTCATACTCGCACACACGGAGTCCATGCAAGGCTGCTCACGACCCGAGCAGGTCTGTGCAATGCTTGCACACTGCATACACATAGCTAGTGCATCCGTTAGTCTTGTGCTGCAAATAAGTCTATGCATTTGCTAGTGTGACAGTACTGAACTCGTGCATGAATGTGTATACATCACAATTAAGTCTATGCACATCTAGCTTATTCACATATTGTCTCTGTGCAGTCCTGTTTAACTCTTTACTATATGTATAACTGTCTCGAGCTGATATTTCTTTCTGATTATATGACATGTATTTTTTGATAAGAATAAGAATGTCACGTGATCCAAGAGTGGAGGAGGTGCCAGGATCGTGACACGTGAAAAGCATTGAGCTAGGATGCTGCCACGTGGGCCAAGGCATTTGGGCGGGAATCGTGGAAAGCACACACCCTACATCTGATGCTCATATAAAAAGGAAGCCTCTCCTTCCGGAGAAGGGTGATCGAAGCAGAAAGATCTACAGCCAACACAATCCAGAGAGGAGAAGAGAATAGCAACAGAGTAGAGCAGAAGTGAAAGTGAGAGGGCTTGTGAGATCGAGAGAAGGAGAGAGAGATAGAGAGAGAGTGAAGAAAGAGCTCGAGGAGAAGGAGATAGAAGATTTTCCTGAAGATTAGTTCCACTGGACCTTGGATCAAATCTAGGCCAGTCAGCTCCCTGAGAGCCACATTTGTGCTATCATCGTATACAGCTTTCTGTCGCTGTGATTTCTCAGTTCCTATTTTTCTTTTACACTCTTTATTTCAAACTGTTTGTCAGTGGAGCAAGCTGGGAGCAAGCTGTGATGCTCAGTGGTTGCAGAGGTGTGGTATCCTCTGGACGGGTAAAGCTGTAAGCCCCAGCGGTTGCAGAGGTGTGGTATCCTCTGGACGGCCAAGCTGTATTGCCCAGCGGTTGTAGAGGAGGATTCCTCTGGTCGGCTAAGCTGTATTGCCCAGCATGTCAAGCTGTTAGGTAGCGGATGGCTAAGCTGTATTGCCCAGCGGAAGCAAGCTGTGATGCTCAGCGGTTGTAGGCAAGCTGTGAGGCCCAGCGGTTTAAGCTATGTATCAGCGGAAGCCACACTCGGGTTTGAGTGTGGGGTGGACGTAGGTCTGCGGACCGAACCACCTAAAAATTCCCTTGTCTACTGTGGTTTGACTGCCTCATTCGATTCGCTAGATGTATGCATAGGGCAATTTGAATCTTCAATCTAGCAAGGAATTTGATTCCATATAGTTCATTCGATAGTGGTCTTGAGAGACTCACTTTGGACTGATTACCTGTTGGTCCACGTTGGATGTATGATTAGATTTGCTCATCTAACCGTTTCGGGTTTTTTGAATTCACTGAGTGACTAAGTGTCATCTAACTGTCCATATTAAGTGTTCGAGTGTGAGCCTTCTTAGAACAGTGATCTTGTTGAGCCATCTGAGTGCGTTAATTCTACGCATCGATTAGCTATACTTTTTTTTGGGCAATTTTTATAGGGGATTCATTCACCCCGCCCCCCCATCTGAATCCATCGCACCGGTCCTAACAAAAGGCGCTTGCACCGGATCAAGTTATAAGAGAGGGGGCAGCTGGCTGCGCGCCGGTTCAAGTGCCCATGGGGGCTTGGCCAGTTCATGGCCACTCATGTATTTCTTTTTGTTTTCTTCATTTTCCCCTTTTTTGTTGTTTTCTTCATCATCCTTTTATTCTCGCACGCGTCGGTATACCTGCATGGATGTACTCCTTTTGTTTCTCCGTTCCTCTTGTTCGGCCCAGAGTTCTCGCTGGCGAATTTCAGGTGTCCACAGATATTCAAGCAATGTGATTTCTGGTACGAGGTGAAGAACTTAGATCCGAAGATCACCTCACGCGTAGTGAAAGTTTCTAGCTGGAGATAATCCAACCTTCCACAAACACCATTTGATATTCTAGACAATCATGGCATTTAAGCATGCAAAGTATAGAGTATATACAAGCATATGCATGTGGATAAGAAAATGATGTCAGAATGGAAAATGATTCCAAAGTTAAAAATTTATTTCTATTCACAATATATGCAAAGTCTAGCATGAGTTGTTTGCAATGAAAAGTATGTGTGAAATTTTGAAATCATTCAAACCATATGAAGCCTTCTCTATGTACATGACCAAAAGGTATGTGCAACTGAATGGAATGAAATTTCTAACTATCCAACCTACAAATGCCAAGTTCTCTTCTTATGATTGAAAAAATCAACGAAAAGTAAATGCAAAATTCAGATGAGTATGAAGTTTGATTTTATTTACAGAGCATGCAAACTAGCAAGCATGGACAATCAACATGACAAGAAATTTGCAATGGGAAACATCATGTTTTTCTCAAAATTCAAATCCTTAACCTTGTAGAGTGTTCAAAATCAAATAGTACACCAAAAAGAAAATTGTTAACAAGCAACCATTCATTTTCTTGCCTTGAGAGACCATTTTTTTTAAACGATTTCCTCGGCCTCAAGGAACCCCTGTAAAACAAAATTATCATTTTATAGATTTGGGTACCCAAGCTTTCTTGGGTCCGTTGAAGTTAGTTCCAGCATGAACAAAAGGATTTTCAACCTTTCTAGCAAACCATTCATCATCCGCCCTCATCAAGTCACATGTATACATTGAATGACCAGACTTGCCACAGTAGAAACACGTGACTGGATGTCACGCCCCAAACCGATAGCAGTGGAAACATGCTCGGAACGTGGCAGCGATACAGTCATGAATAATCAGAGCAAACCATAAAACATAATTATAAGGCCACACAATATTGTCAAAAATAAAATTCTTATTAATATCAAAAGGGCAAAAATACATATCTTGACTCATCTTGCGATAATAAAGGAAAGACTCCAAGGTATGTGGCTAGACTCAAGAAAACAAAAAAGACACTAACGCCAATCCGCTAGAGCACTCATCACTCTTGCCCTTCCCCATCTGAATGGTTATCTTCATCTTTATTACCTGAAAAATGTTAAGAGAAACTGGGTGAGCAAAAACGCTCAGTAGGAATTACATCTCTATAACCAGACTTGCTTAAAGTGATTAATCTTTTCAACAATGTACTATAATCATGCATGAATAAATGCGAGTCAACATAAAGAATATAGCAATATGACAGGCATGAAATAACTAGCACGAAAGGTTGAATCGAGTTGCAAGATATATCAAGCAAGAAGTTTCCACATCACGTCACGAGATATTGGTTATTGGATTTGTCAGGTAAATACCCTTTCTTGGACAAGAATTCACGATCATCAAGAACTCAAGTAAGTTTAAGAATTACCTAACAAGCCAGTGGTCTTTTCTCATAGGTTTATCAATGATATATTTCACCTCACGAGCCAGTGGTATTTTCTCATGTGTTTATTCATTATTTATTCAGTATGCCGCATGAGTCAGTGGTCTTCCCTCATGGGCTTGTTTATAGCTCGTTTTAGTATATCGCATGAGTCAGTGGTCTTTCCTCATGTGTCTTTTCATTATTCATTTCAGTGTGCCGCATGAGTCGGTGGTCTTCCCTCATGGGCTATCAATAGTTCGTTTTACCTCATGAGCCAGTGGTCTTCCTCATGGGTTTGTGATTAGTTCATTTTACCTCATGAGCCAGTGGTATTTTCTCATGTGTTTATTCATTATTTATTCAGTATGCCGCATGAGCCAGTGGTCTTCCCTCATGGGCTTGTTTATAGCTCGTTTTAGTGTATCGCATGAGTTAGTGGTCTTTCCTCATGGGTCTATCCATTATTCATTTCAGTGTGCCGCATGAGCCGGTGGTCTTCCCTCATGGGCTATCAATAGTTCGTTTTACCTCATGAGCCAGTGGTCTTCCTCATGGGTTTATCATTAGTTCGTTTTAAAACCTCGTGAGCCAGTGGTCTTCCTCATAGGTTTATCATTAGTTCGTTTTAAAACCTCATGAGCCAGTGGTCTTCCTCATGGGTTTATCATTAGTTTAGGACTTCCGTCCTACTGGACAATAACATTCATGCGGCCGAAGGCCCAATATTTACTAGCCGTTATTTAGCGGCCAAGTTCAAAGGAATTAACAAAAAATCAAATCATGAAGTGCAGTAATCTGGGTAAATTGGCATCTACTCAGGATGCTGTAAATTTAGAATTCGCATCCACTGTAGTGGACGCTAAATCCTTAGAACGATAAGGCACGAAAGAATTCACATTGACTACATGGACGCTAATTCGAGAAATGGCGACGACTGTCCTAAACCCCTCTTCTGGGGCAGTGTCTAGGTTCTCATAGAAACCCATCGGGATGTTCTATGATAGCTAGGGTGTCATGTTTCTTCAGTGTGATATGACTAACATGGTATCTAGGATTTTTAGGGTATAACCAGCTCGGCTGTCTTGAGAGAATCCAAGGCTAGTGGAGACTTACGGAGGTCTTAATGAAGAAAGCACCAGTCCGAAGGAAGGAATATCTCGCAGAGGGTGCAATCATCATCAATAGTTGAGGTGTTAGCGTAAAACAACGTAAAAATAGGGACTCTATCCACGGACTGGGATAAGAGTGCCAAATGACCCGCGATATGGGTCAAGACAGTGAGGAAAAGAAGTCGTGTAACGAGTACCAGGTGCCAATTTGTAATATGTGTCCTTATGAAAGGATGCTAACTCTTGTAGCAATTAGATTTTTAATAATTCAATAAGAATTCGCCTCCCTTTGAAGAGTCACTAATTCCAAAATTTTAATGATTAAACAATATCAATTTAAATTGGCGTTCTTGTGGAGAGGCGCCCTTTCTTTAGATTGTGTCCTTGTAGATGGACGTTAATTCATTAATTTTCATGTTATTTCAATTCAATAAATTAATCTGGAATTCGTGTCTCCTTTAAAAGATATCCATTCATATTTTAATTTCTGTTTAATTTAATAAATCGAAAAAGAAATAGAAAAGGCATTAGCTTTAAAAGGATGTATATATATATATATCATATGTATATATTGATAGATGATGCTTTAAAAATGATAAAGATAAAAGGGGAAAGGGCATAAAGGACATATTGGTTTTAACATGATTTACATCTAATACGAATTATGTTTTACTAATATTAAAATTGATGAATAGTGTAGTGCCCCTTTAAACCCTTGGTTGTTAACGTATACATGCCAGAATCACACAATCTATATACCAAAATGAAGAGCCCGAAAAACTCTACATAACATGATGTTCAAAAAAAAATTTACTTGAGAGTAGGGCTATCTTGAGTTAGGAGGACCGAAAAAAAGAGGTATCACCCCCACTATCTCGGTCACTACCATAATAATACGCCCATAAAATTTCATGATCAAAAGACACTCCGGTGCTCATGAACAAATAGCCAAAGCAAAAGGCTATAACTATCCTGCTACAGTAATTTATGTGATTCGCCGTATGATAGTAAAAATTCATATATTTAGATAATCACATTGTTAACCGATTAATACTACCTTATAAGATATGGAAAATTAAAGAAAAATTTGAAGATTCTAATCATGTATATTTTATAATTTTTAAATACTTGATTACATGGATAAAATATTTTTAAGCATGATGTAGTTATTAATTTATTAAAATAAAATATGCAAGCACGGTGTATACGAAACCATGCAGATGACTAACGTCCGTGGTTCACGTCTGGGAAGAAAAAGTCTACATAAAACTCAAGGAAATAACATGGAACACAAAGATTTAACCATGATTTGTATGCATGTTACATTATTAACCCGTTTTATCTGAGATATAGACATAACCTAGGAGTGAGAGGATGCAGACGGAGTAGAGGACGTCGGAGGAAGAAGCAGCAAGGTACAGCCGCAGGAGGAAGAAGAAGAAGAATAAGCTTCTTCACGTAAAGGAGGAAGAGAAGGAAGAAGCATAGCATAGGAGGGCCTTCCCCACGTATTCTTCGCGATAGCAGTAGGATGTAGGCGAATTCCCTCGAACGACAGTAATATTTGCACGTTTGATGAGAGGGCTTATTTATAGATGAGAGAACCTTAAGGGGGTTCAAATGTCATCAAAGGGAAGGTTTTAAAAGCCTTCCGTTTGTTACTCTTAACCTTGACAAAACACACACCGCTATCCCTATTTTGTTTAAGAAAACCCTAAAGCTTCCCTCATGCGACGCTCGAGTATGGCAACGTGGGTTTAGTTTGGGTGGGCTAATATTGTTATGGCCCATGCCTTGTGTACGTGAGCCCCTGTGTTGGTTTCTTCATGGGTATGGGTTAAAGCCTAATTAAAGTATGTGTTATATATATATATATATATATATATATATATATATATATATATATATATAAGAGTATATGTGTGACGACCCGGATCCCGGATACCAGATATACCCGGTAGGACTACCGAATACACCTGATACCACTTGGAACCCGCGAGACCTCCCAAGAGCGGTAAAGCTCCGAAGGAAAAAAGGATTGTAGTGTAGTACATTGAACTGACAGATATAACATCAAGCAATTAAATTTCATTAGATCGGTTTGCTAAAGTAGCAGAAATAAAAGTACTTTTTATTATTAATAGATTTTGCACAATTATATACCTAGAGTCAAGTCCAAAGGAAAGACAGCAAGTCTACCAAGTATAGTCGACAGAAAAGAAACACGTACCGGGAAGTCGGGGGAAGCCCGACGGAGGTACCAGCTGGCAGCTACGACTCAAACTCCATGATCCGCGGTAGCAGAACGAACACGTCACCCCACCTGAAAAGCAGGGTTGAGCCTCGTGTCACTGGCTCAGTAGGGGTCACACGGATCCCCACTGAAAAACACGCAGTAACACGGATCAACAGAAACGACAGGAACAACCGCAGGAAACCACACTAGAAAGCTGTAAAAGAAAGGGAAGCAAGGGTAGGGAACAGGTAAGGACGAGGGGAATAACCCGAATAGGAAAGCAGGCCTAGAAAGGGAAAGAGGAGTAGGGAGCAGCAAGGAAAAGAGAAAAAGAGGAAAGCCAAACTAACCTCGGTCCCCAACTACTCCTAGCAACAGCGTGCAAAAGAAAGTCTAGTAAAGACTTAGACAGATGCAGACGACACGACCGGAGCGTCGTGCACAGGACAACACACAGACCTCGAGTCTAGCCACGGGAAGGCTAACTCGGGCAGGTCACAACATAGGAAAAGCACGGGAGTCGCGTGCCACGCGCCGGAGAACCCCCGCACCAGGAGAACAGCCAGATGCGTCCGCGACATCTTACACTGCACCGCAACACACACCACAAGTGTCTTGACTACCAACCGATCGCGTCTACGCGTGCTCAGCCGAGTCGCAGACCCACGCGGAACACACACCATAAGTGTCTCGACTACTAACCGATCGCGTCTACGCGAGCTCGACCGAGTCGCAGACCCACGCGGAACCACAGTAACAAGTACTAGTAAAGGTCACGCCCGTCGGCGTCAGTCCTCTGCCCCTGACCACGTGTGCACACACTGGGTCCTTCTTAGAGCCAGGCCTCTAGATAGTTTTCTCCCCCCGTAGGACGCTACGGTGCAGCCGAGAGCCGACGGGGACTAGCTTACAAACCGTACACTCGAAAAGTGCCCCGCTCCGCGAGCTATCACAGCGAGTCTGTGACGAAAGGCAACAGCACGAGAAGATCACGAAATACGGAGCTGAAGTACAGACAGTCAGACATGCACTGTCACCCGTACCTCAAACACCGAAGGCAGCACAAGAAACTGCCGACAGACTCAGAAACGTAGTATTAACCTTCATAGGAACATCAACCGACGTCCACGGGGAAAGCGGCCAGACCACGGGAACGACAGACACCACCGAGTCTTAGCCTTCATAGGAACATCAACCGACGTCCACGGGGAAAGCGGCCAGACCACGGGAACGACAGACATCACCCTAACTTAGATAGACACACACACAGACACGCCACAAATCTACCTCTAAACAGCCCCTAACATCACCTAAAACGGACTAACAAACACACAGCCGCACACCAAAATGCCCAACAGCCATCACGGCCACAACAGGACCGAACGCACCACCATAGACGCGTTACACGAACCAGACGCCAAATGAAGGTAGCGGTCACCGGAGGACCGCGACCACATAGTCACGGTCGCCTGAAGACCGCGACTAGACTAACGTGGTCTGTCGCAAGACCGCGACTCTTGCTGACTCTCTCGGCCGGGTAAACGCGGTTCTCCTAGGACCGCGACCAAATGAACGCGGTTACTGGTGGACTGCGATCAGTTCGAAAAACTGAGAACAGCGGGAAAAGCAAGGGGAAGGCCGAATCGGTCTGTTCCAAGCCCCATTCACGTCGAAACACAGGGGAAACAAAGGCAAACCATGAAAAACAACATCTGGAGGCTAAAAAGCCCACATGCATGCATTAAAACAAGAGATCGGGGCGATTTAGATAAGTCGACCCTAAACGGGTCACTGAGGTTCCCGGACTCCTACCGGCCTCGAATGACGACCAATCGACACGAAACTAGCATGAATGGGATCCAGACATCCCAGCGGTCATTTTGATACTAACTAGACCAAGAACGGTTGCCGTTTTTCGACGAACCCTGAAAACCCCAAAAACTACAGTTTTCACTAAACCGGCCCGATCTCCCCTGATTGAGCACCAAACTACGCACGGAAGCAGGGAAAACACGTAGAACGAAGTGGTGGTCCATCTCCCTACCTCTACCGAAGAAACCGTGCCCCGAAGGGACTAAACCACGCCGAAAACCACGCCACGAACCGAACCATCGGCTTTGAATCCACCGTTCAGGATCGCGCCCAAACCGCACCGATCCTCGCTCCACCACGTGCCTCTGTAGCTCCCCGGTGTCGCCACCTCACCCACTATCGCCTCCATCTGCAGCCGGAGCCGAGAGGGTGAGAGAACGAGAGAGAGAACCAGGGCATTACATCCTCCCCTCCTTCAAGAAATTTCATCCTCGAAATTTAAGGACTAGCAAGGGTAAGCAGGGAAGAACAACCCGACAGCACAACTATGGAAACGACACAAAAACCAAGGAACGGAGCCCGAAGGAACAACGTCAGACCATTATCATGAGTACACGCTCGGGAGTGAGCATGCCACAAGTGAACAGAAGTCCGACACCCCCGAAGCAAGGCAACGTCACTTGCGTCTCACAGGAAAAAGAGACACGACTGCCAGAACAACAGATATCGAGAAATAAAATGATAGACACATCAGGGAGTAGCTTAAACAAGGAAACACAGTCCTCTTAGCTGACAGCCTGACAACATCATCGACTCCAGTGCCAAAGGTGACAGGGAACACCTGGCACACAGGACACCAACGACAGCTTCACGGAGAAACGACAGCAAAACAGCAGCACCGATAGACAGACAAAATCGTAAAGAAACAGCGCTTATAAAAACAACAACAGCAGCACTTGCAGGATTTAGGCTCCGCACAGGACACAAAACCACGGAATGCAACTGCAAGCAGGGTCACCTCAAGGCATGACAGCAGCTGGACACACGACTACAGGGGAACGAGTCATGCATCGAGCAGCTTACCAAGAAAAGACCCACAACGACAAGAAATGAAAATCACGAAACCTAACACCAGCTGAAGACTGTACTGGACTTAGCGACTCTGGACACTGTATATCTGAGATTCCCATGTACTTCACACAACAACGCTCTGATACCAACTGTGACGACCTGGATCCCGGATACCCAGTAGAACTACCGAATACACCTGATACCACTTGGAACCCGCGAGGACTCCCAAGAGCGGTAAAGCTCCCAAGGGAAAAAGGACTGTCGTGTAGTACATTGAACTAACAGATATAACATCAAGCAATTAAATTTCATTAGATCGGTTTGCTAAAGTAGCAGAAATAAAATTAATTTTTATTATTAACAGATTTTACACAATTATAAACCAAGAGTCAAGTCCAAAGGAAAGACAGCAAGTCTACCAAGTACAGTCGACAGAAAAGAAAGACGTACCGGGAAGTCGGGGGAAGCCCGACAGAGGTACCAGCTGGCAGCTACGACTCAAACTCCAGGATCCGCGGTAGCAGAACGAACACGTCACCCCACCTGAAAAGTAGGGGTGACCCTCGTGTCACTGGCTCAGTAGGGGTCACGCGGATCCCCACTGAAAAATACGCAGTAACACGGATCAACAGAAACGACAGGAACAGCTGCAGGAAACCACACTAGAAAGCTGTAAAAGAAACGGAAGCAAGGGTAGGGAATAGGTAAGAACGAGGGGAATAACCCGAATAGGCAAGCAGGCCTAGAAATTGAAAGAGGAGTAGGGAGCAGCAAGGAAAAGGGAAAAAGAGGAAATCCAAACTAACCTCGGCCCCCAACTACTCCTAGCAACAGCGTGCAAAAGAAAGTCTAGTAAAGACTTAGATAGATGTAGACGACACGACCGGAGCGTCGTGCACAGGACAACACACAGACCTCGAGTCTAGCCATGGGAAGGCTAACTCGGGCAGGTCACAACACAGGAAAAGCACGGGAGTCGCGCGCCACGCGCCGGAGAACCCCCGCACCAGGAGAACGGCCAAATGCGTCCGCGACATCTTACACTGCACCGCAACACACACCACACGTGTCTTGACTACCAACCGACCGCGTGTCACGCCCCGAGCGCGGAAGATACTCGGATATACGCGACGAGTTTATATCAATCATGTCAATCAGAGTAGTAGTGTATTCGACACCAAAACAGAGATGCGCAAAATAGAAAGATAACCCAATCCTTTATTTCATAATGGATAGACTATTACAAATCTAATACTCTATTCAATTAAAAAGGAAAAGTACATGGTTGACTCAAGAAAATAGGAAAAAGACTAGATGACACTTGGAAAAGCTCTAGCTCTTTCACTCTTGACCATTCCCATCCGATTGACTTCCCTCGTCGTCGGAATTACCTGAAAAGTAAGGGACAAACACGGAGTGAGCGAACGCTCAGTAGGAAACTATATCTCAGGAACTAGCAAGGGTTTAAGTAGTTACATCTTTCATGAATGCACTATAGCTATGCATGCTCGCATAAAACGACAAGATAGAGAATTTTATCAAGCAAGACAGCAAGATGAACTAGTCATGAGTTTTCAAGAAAAAGATGACAAGATATTCAAGCAAGTACTTTTTAGCAAGTCATGTCAAGAACTTTGGCTATCATGTATCAAGCAAGCAAGTAATTACCCTTTCTCGGGTCACGCAATTCATGTCAAGTCAAGTACGAGTCAAGTACAAGATTTGTGTGGAATGTCCAATCAAGCTAGTCATGCACTCGGTATAATGCCAGATACCTTATCATTCAACTCCCATGGGCACAAGTACTTTCGGGTGCTCCTCCCAGGACCAGATCGGGCCCTATATGTGCAGGCATTTATCATGTATATTTGACATCCACTCTTGTGTATATATATATATATATATATATAGCCAATATGGAATTTCAACAATTTTAAGCTTGTAGACACGTAGGATAACTTTGAGAGAATGGAGTCCAAAAATACGACATTTGACATAGATAGGCGATAACAATGGTACAATCACGATGAACGATGAAACTAGGTGGAATTAGGTTCCCTTAACTCGGGTACCAGGACAAACAAGTATGGACATTCTTTATATAGAATTGAGGTCCACATGAACAGTACATCAAAGGTAAGATACCCTCATTCTTATTATAGAATTGAGGTCCATAAGAACATCAACAAATGGCATGATATCATCATCCCATTAAGAATTCTCATGATATACTCTTTGCATATCCTAAGGGCCGGTATACCATGTTTCTTTAGAGTGACATGGCATTCAATAGTGTAATGAGTTTTTAGGGTACAACCAGCTCAGTCGACCTTGAGGGAATCCAAGGTACGAGGAGTCTTACGGAGGTCTCTATGACTAACTCGCTAGTCCAAAGGAACGGAATGTCCAATGGAGAGCTTGTATGTCAATGAGAGTTGAGGGTGATCAATAAAACATCATTAAACGTGGGACTATACTCACGGAGTGGAGTAATAGTGCCTACATATATATATATACATATAGTGAAACCCTCGGATAACAGCAATCGAGAAAAATCAGTAATGCAGAAAGTAGCGACTCTAGTAAGGTCATTTTTCGTAAAATTAACGCCTTAATCAGGGGCGTTTATATTAAATTTGACGACATATAAAGAGGTCATCCTTTCCAATATTGCTATTTTACAGGATATTAAAATCTGTAATTTCGTTGAAAATGCGCCTTGGGTAGGGGCGTTACCAGGAAAAAGGCGCCCTAGTCTGGGGCGTTAGTTAAACAAGAGACGACCTGGTCAAGGTCGTGAATTCACAATTTTACAAATTTCGAGGTAATGAATATTTCAGGAACATGGTATATAGTCAGGACCAGAAAAATAGCAGGATTACAAGAAATTGACCATGCATTAATTTAGAATCATGTTTGCAATGATAATTAGATTTTTAAACATGTTATTTATTAATTAACAGGAATTAACGTCCGTGTGCAGGGCGTCAAATCTGGAATTGACGACCTGGGCGTGGTCGTGTCTTTTAAATTAACGCCCTTGTTAGGGTCATTTCTTTCAAAAATTCCGTAGAAAATAACCAGAACGCATGAAAACTATATGCATGAACTACCAATGATAATTATCTATAGTTATATGGTAGTTTGGGCTACGTTCCATGAGAAAATCCTACCTTTTTTATGATTAACGTGAAAGATCTGGTGAAGAGACGATGCTCTATCTGTAGCAGAGCGATCACCGGAAGAAGAAGATGAAGGAGAAGTTGCAGATGATGTACGTGGATGAAGAACCCTCAATTCTTCAATCGATCGATTTCACTTCTATAGGCAACCTGTAGAGGCAGAATAAAATGAAGGTATTACTCTTCGTAAGAACTAACATAAGGTAAAGAAGGAAGGAGAAGAACTTACCCGTTCTTCAGATGACAGAAGCTTTCAACCTGTAATCAGAAAATAGATGAAGAATCTTCAGTATTCTTCACAAATTCGATAGACAGAGTAAAGAAAAGAACATGTTGTTCTTTACGTACCTTAGAAGAGTCCGAACGCCAAATAGCGTTCTCGGTTCAAGCAGTAGGTTATTTATAGGATTTCTCGAATCCTAATAGAGTTAGTGTTTGATTGGAAGTAATACTTCCATATTAGAGTTATTACTACATTCGAACTCTTTCTCATAGTTATCATCTTACCCTGGATAGACTCCTGGGTCGAACGAAACTCAAACTGAATTAGCGACCTAGGTCAGGGCGTCGAATTTAAATTGACGCCTTATCAAGCGTCGTTTCTTGTTGAAACGCGTCCATGCAAGGGACGTTACGCTATATTGCCCTTTTTATTTATTTTGGTCGTTTGAAATTTGACGCCTTGACGTGTGGGCGTCCTTTCTTAAAACACGCCTTAGGTAAGGGCGTTTTAATTTAAAGTAGCACCTTTATCTGAGGCGTTATTTCCATCAGGGTTTTAATTATTTTTATTCCAAGCTCTTTCGTTTATTTATTAAATCTTTTAATCTATTTTAATTTATTTATTCCTTTTAAATTTATCAGGGTTGCTACACCCTCCCCCACTTAAAAAGAATTTGGTCCCCAAATTCCATATCATATATTTACATTTGGAGAGTGTAGAGTATGTACCTTCTAAAATAAATCTGGAAATTATTTCCTCATAGATTCCTCGGTCTCCCATGTAGCTTCATGTTCTGAATTCTTATTCCATTGTACTTTTAGCATGGGAATAACCTTATTTCTTAGGACACGTACTTCTCGATCTAAGATCTTCATAGGCTTCTGTTCATACGTGAAATCTTTCTGGATCACTAGGTCTCCATATTCAATAATATGTGATGGGTCATGTACATACTTCTTCAACATAGATATGTGGAACACATCATGTACTTCGGACAGTTGAGGGGGCAATGCGATGCGATAAGCAACCTCGCCAACTCTTTCTAGTATCTCAAACGGTCCGATAAATCTTGGTGTAAGCTTGCCTTTAACACCAAATCTTCGTATTCCACGTCCAGGCGATATCTTGAGAAATACATGATCTCCAATTTGGAATTCGAGATCTCTTCTTCTTGTGTCGGCATAAGCCTTTTGCCTTGTCTGAGCTACTTGCAATCTTTCCCTGATTACTCGTATCTTCTCAGTTGTATCCCTTACCATGTCTGGACCTAACAGTTGTTTCTCTCCAACTTCATTCCAGCACAAGGGTGATCGGCAACTCCTTCCGTATAAAGCTTCGAAAGGTGCCATTTGTATACTAGCTTGGTAGCTATTATTGTATGCAAATTCGACCAGAGGCAAGTGATCATGCCAGTTCCCATCAAGATCAGTGATGCATGCTCTAAGCATATCTTCAACTACTTGATTTGTTCTCTCGGTCTGACCATCCATTTGAGGATGAAAGGCTGTACTAAAATTAAGTCTCGTCCCCAACGAATGTTGTAGTCCTTTCCAAAAATGAGAAGTAAAACGGGGATCCCTGTCAGACACGATTGAAACAGGAATACCATGTAATCTGACTATTTCCTTGATGTATAGTGCAGCTAAGACATCAACTGACCATCGACTCTTGATTGGCAAGAAATACGCTGATTTAGTCAATCGGTCAATGATAACCCATATTCCATCATGTCCTCTTTTTGATTTAGATAAACCCATGATGAAATCCATACCAATATCCTCCCACTTCCATTTAGGGATATCTAGAGGATGTAGCTTTCCAACAGGATTTTGGTGTTCCGCCTTGACTTGTTGGCATGTGAGACAGCGTGATACATAGTCCGCTATTTCTCTTTTCATGTTGGGCCACCAAAAATTTCTTTTCACATCTTGGTACATCTTGGTAGATCCAGGATGAATCATATACCTTGATCTGTGAGCTTCATCTAAGATCTTCTTTTTCAATTCTGGGCAGTCCGGTATACAAGTTCTATTCTTGAACATTAATCTTCCCTCAGAAGTTAATTGGAAATTCGATTGTCCTTTTAATCTGCCCTTGATTTCTACTAATGTAGGATCATCATCCTGAAGTGCTTGTATCTCAGATAATAAATCTGACTGTATGCTTACATGAGATAATGTGACACATCTAGGGTCCGTGTCCATGCTTATATTGAGTTTAGAGAATTGTTCTAGCAATTTCCATTCTTGAATCAGACAATTGGCTAACAGTGCTCTCGGCTTTCGACTAAGGGCATCTGCTACATGATTACCCTTTCCGGGATGATATTGTATATTGAAGTCGAAGTCCTTGAGATATTCCAGCCATCGTCTTTGCCTCATATTTAGTTCCTTCTGTGAGAAAAGATATTTGAGACTCTTGTGATCGGAGTATACAGTAAACTGTACTCCATAAAGATAATGTCTCCATATTTTTAGTGCAAATACTACCGCGGCCAATTCTAAGTCATGGACGGGGTAGTTCTCTTCATGCTTCTTTAATTGACGAGAAGAGTAGGCTATAACCTTCCCTTGTTGCATTAGAACACACCCGAGGCCAATGCCAGAAGCATCAGTGTATACCTCAAACTTTTCTCCTTCAATTGGCAATGCTAAGATAGGAGCTGTAGTAAGATGATCCTTGAGAGTTTGGAAGCTTCTCTCACATTCCTCATCCCATTCATAACGGATCTCCTTGCGAGTTAACCTTGTAAGTGGCACGGCGATTTTAGAGAAATCCTTGATGAATCGCCTGTAATAGCCGGCAAGACCTAAGAAACTTCGGATCTCGCTAGCATTGGTCGGTCTTTCCCAGTTCCTTACAGCTTCAACCTTTGATGGGTCTACAGACAAGCCATCCTTTGATATAACATGTCCGAGAAAAGTCACTTCTTCAAGCCAGAATTCACACTTGCTAAGTTTTGCATATAATTGATTTGTCCTCAATATTTGTAATGCAATCCTCAAATGTTCCTCGTGCTCTTCCTTGGTCTTGCAATAAATCAATATATCATCAATAAAGACCACTACGAATTGATCCAAATAAGACCTGAATATACTATTCATTAACTGCATAAAGGCAGCAGGGGCATTCGTTAGTCCGAAAGGCATGACAACAAATTCATAATGGCCATACCTGCTTCTGAATGCGGTTTTATGAATATCCTCGTCCTTGATTCTTAGTTGGTGATATCCGGACCTAAGATCAATTTTGGAAAAGTACATGGATCCTGAAATTTGATCAAACAATTCATCGATTCTCGGCAGTGGATACTTGTTCTTGATAGTGAGATGATTCAATTGTCGATAGTCGACGCATAACCTCATGGATCCGTCTTTCTTCTTTACAAATAATACATGCGCTCCCCACGGGGAAGTACTTGGTCTAATGAATCTTTTCTTAATGAGTTCCATCAATTGCTCCTTTAATTCCTTGAGTTCAGCAGGTGACATCCTATAAGGTGCCTTTGAAATCGGACCAGCACCAGGGACTAAGTCGATTGTGAAGGCCACTTCTCTTTGCGGGGGTAATCCTGGCAAATCTTCCGAAAATACGTCCGGAAATTCTTGTACTACTGGAATGTCTTCTAGCTTAGCTTCCTTAGCTTCTTTAACTGTGACAAAGGCAAGGAAAGATGTACATCCTTTCCGGATGAGCTTGCTAGCTCGGAGAGCTGAAATAAGAGGGGATTTGCTCCGACTCTTGGGACTAGTAAATATTAGTTCTGGAAATTCCTTGAATGTAACCTTACTATTGCGGCAATCAACCGTTGCCTGATACTTGGATAACCAATCAGCCCCTAGTATAACATCATACTCTTTCAGATCTAAACATATGAGATCAATAGGGAGATTTTGACCATGAATCAATACCTCACAGTTTTGGTAATGATGTGTAATATCAGTCTCATCATCCAGAGGAGTAGACACAACTAACTTTATCTATTCCGGTTCTAGGGGTAATGGGTCAGCAAACTTCTTAGAAACAATAGAATGCGATGCACCAGTATCAATTAAGACATATGCATTCCTGGAACAAACTTTCAATATACCTTCCACTAAGCCGCCTCCTTCTACTTGCTCGGTCTCCTTGATTGCATGAAGACGAGCATTCTTGGTTATTGGGCGCTTCCCGTCAACGGCTTGATTGTTAAGTAATGGGCAATCGGGAATCCGATGGTCACGACTCCCACAACGGAGACATGCTCCCAGTTTCCTCCAGCATTCTTCTGCTCTATGACCCGCTTTATCACAATGTTTGCACACTGTATTTGGAGAGGTAGTGGTGATAGAGAAGGGCTTGGTCTTCTTGAACTTTTGGTCTTGTGAGGATGCTCCTCCATTGCTAGGCCTTTTCTTGAAGTTGGGTTTAAAGGAACCCGAACCTGTAACTTGTTCCTTCTTATCCTTACCACGAATCCTATCAGACAGTTCCGTGGCATCTTCTAATAGTTGAGCTCGGCGTACTACCTCTGAGTAGACTTGAATGTCCATTGGCGCCAGTTGAGTAATAGCTTGGGGCCTGAGCCCATTAAGAAACCTCCTAGCTTTTATTTTCTCAGTGCTAACTAGATGCTTAGCGTATCGAGACAATCTAGAGAATTGGGCCTCATACTCGGCCACTGACAAAGATCGTTGCTTTAATGCAGCAAATTCTGCAGCCTTCTTTTCCTGAACTCGGTCCGAGAAATATTTCACGTTGAAGTGTTCAACGAATTCTTCCCATGATACCTGATCTTGATTTATAGTAGCCTCTATTGATTCCCACCAGCATCTAGCATCCCTTTCTAACTGAAAAGTAGCTAATAAAACTTTATCCTGATCCGTGCATTGCATAACACGGAATATACGTTCTATCTCCCTAATCCAGTGTTCAGCGTCATCTGGATCAGTAGAACCCGTGAACTTGGGTGGGTTCATGTTCTTGAAAGTCTGGTGGAGACTTCCTGCTCGTTGTCCACCTCCTTGTGCTACTTGTTGCAGCACTTGAGTCATGCCTTGAAGGGTACGCTGCATGTTGCACCATTGAGCACGTTCGGCAGCCATTATCCTACAATTACAATAACTAGGTTAATATGTGATTGTATTTAAAGACTCATATACTATGTTAACTGTAACCCTTGGTTCTACCCAATCTCACTGGTTAAAGATTTGAACATATCCTTGGACTTGGGTTTTCTTAGGAATTGAATACCCTAGGCTCTGATACCACAAAAACTGTCACGCCCCGAGTGTGGAAGATACTCGGATATGCGCGACGAGTTTATATCAATCATGTCAATCAGAGTAATAGTGTATTCGACACCAAAACAGAGATGCGCAAAATAGAAAGATAACCCAATCCTTTATTTCATAATGGATAGACTATTACAAATCTAATACTCTATTCAATTAAAAAGGAAAAGTACATAGTTGACTCAAGAAAATAGGAAAAAGACTAGATGACACTTGGAAAAGCTCTAGCTCTTTCACTCTTGACCATTCCCATCCGATTGACTTCCCTCGTCGTCGGAATTACCTGAAAAGTAAGGGACAAACACGGAGTGAGCGAACGCTCAGTAGGAAATTATATCTCAGGAACTAGCAAGGGTTTAAGTAGTTACATCTTTCATGAATGCACTATAGCTATGCATGCTCGCATAAAACGACAATATAGAGAATTTTATCAAGCAAGACAGCAAGATGAACTAGTCATGAGTTTTCAAGAAAAAGATGACAAGATATTCAAGCAAGTACTTTTTAGCAAGTCATGTCAAGAACTTTGGCTATCATGTATCAAGCAAGCAAGTAATTACCCTTTCTCGGGTCACGCAATTCATGTCAAGTCAAGTACGAGTCAAGTACAAGATTTGTGTGGAATGTCCAATCAAGCTAGTCATGCACTCGGTATAATGCCAGATACCTTATCATTCAACTCCCATGGGCACAAGTACTTTCGGGTGCTCCTCCCAGGACCAGATCGGGCACTATATGCGCAGGCATTTATCATGTATATTTTACATCCACTCTTGTATATATATATATATATATAGCCAATATGGAATTTCAACAATTTTAAGCTTGTAGACACGTAGGATAACTTTGAGAGAATGGAGTCCAAAAATACGACATTGGACATAGATAGGCGATAACAACGGTACAATCACGATGAACGATGAAACTAGGTGGAATTAGGTTCCTTTAACTCGGGTACCAGGACAAACAAGTATGGACATTCTTTATATAGAATTGAGGTCCACATGAACAGTACATCAAAGGCAACATACCCTCATTCTTATTATAGAATTGAGGTCCACAAGAACATCAACAAATGGCATGATATCATCATCCCATTAAGAATTCTCATGATATACTCTTTACATATCATAAGGGCCGGTATACCATGTTTCTTTAGAGTGACATGGCATTCAATAGTGTAATGGGTTTTTAGGGTACAACCAGCTCAGTCGACCTTGAGGGAATCCAAGGTACGAGGAGTCTTACGGAGGTCTCTATGACTAACTCGCTAGTCCAAAGGAACGGAATGTCCAATGGAGAGCTTGTATGTCAATGAGAGTTGAGGGTGATCGATAAAACATCATGAAATGTGGGACTATACTCACGGAGTGGAGTAATAGTGCCTACATATATATATATACATATAGTGAAACCCTCGGATAACAACAATCGGGAAAAATCAGTAATGCAGAAAGTAGCGACTCTGGTAAGGTCGTTTTTCGTAAAATTAACACCTTAATCAGGGGCGTTTATATTAAATTTGACGACATATAAAGAGGTCGTCCTTTCTAATATTGCTATTTTACAGGATATTAAAATCTATAATTTCATTGAAAATGCGCCTTGGGTAGGGGCGTTACCAGGAAAAAGGTGCCCTAGTCTGGGGCGTTAGTTAAACAAGAGACGACCTGGTCAAGGTCGTGAATTCACAATTTTACAAATTTCGAGGTAATGAATATTTCAGGAACATGGTATATAGTCAGGACCAGAAAAATAGCAGGATTACAAGAAATTGACCATGCATTAATTTAGAATCATGTTTGCAATGATAATTAATTTTTTAAACATGCTATTTATTAATTAACAGGAATTAACGTCCGTGTGCAGGGCGTCAAATCTGGAATTGACGACCTGGGCGTGGTCGTGTCTTTTAAATTAACGCCCTTGTTAGGGTCGTTTCTTTCAAAAATTCCGTAGAAAATAACCAGAACGCATGAAAACTATATGCATGAACTACCAATGATAATTATCTATAGTTATATGGTAGTTTGGGCTACGTTCCATGAGAAAATCCTACCTTTTTTATGATTAACGTGAAAGATCTGGTGAAGAGACGATGCTCTGTCTGTAGCAGAGCGATCACCGGAAGAAGAAGATGAAGGAGAAGTTGCAGATGATGTACGTGGATGAAGAACCCTCAATTCTTCAATCGATCGGTTTCACTTCTACAGGCAACCTGTAGAGGCAGAATAAAACGAAGGTATTACTCTTCGTAAGAACTAACATAAGGTAAAGAAGGAAGGAGAAGAACTTACCCGTTCTTCAGATGACAGAAGCTTTCAACCTGTAATCAGAAAATAGATGAAGAATCTTCAATATTCTTCACAAATTCGATAGACAGAGTAAAGAAAAGAACATGTTGTTCTTTACGTACCTTAGAAGAGTCCGAACGCCAAATAGCGTTCTCGGTTCAAGCAGTAGGTTATTTATAGGATTTCTAGAATCCTAATAGAGTTAGTGTTTGATTGGAAGTAATACTTCCATATTAGAGTTATTACTACATTCGGACTCTTTCTCATAGTTATCATCTTACCCTGGATAGACTCCTGGGTCGAACGAAACTCAAACTGAATTAGCGACCTAGGTCAGGGCGTCGAATTTACATTGACACCTTGTCAAGCGTCGTTTCTTGTTGAAACACGTCCATGCAAGGGACGTTACGCTATCTTGCCCTTTTTATTTATTTTGGTCGTTTGAAATTTGACGCCTTGACGTGTTGGCGTCCTTTCTTAAAACACGCCTTAGGTAAGGGCGTTTTATTTTAAAGTAGCGCCTTTATCTGAGGCGTTATTTCCATCAGGGTTTTAATTATTTTTATTCCAAGCTCTTTCGTTTATTTATTAAATCTTTTAATCTATTTTGATTTATTTATTCCTTTTAAATTTATCAGGGTTGCTACACCGCGTCTACGCGAGCTCGGCCGAGTCGCAGACCCATGCGGAACACACACCACAAGTGTCTCGACTACCAACCGATCGCGTCTACACGAGCTCGGCCGAGTCGCAGACCCACGCGGAACCACAGTAACAAGTACTAGTCAAGGTCACGCTCGTCGGCGTCAGTCCTCTGCCCCTGACCACATGTGCACACACTGGCTCCTGCCTAGAGCCATGCCTCTAGCTAGTTTTCTCCCCCCGTAGGACGCTACGGTGCTGCCGGGAGCCGAAGGAGACTAGGTTACAAACCGTACACTCGGAAAGTGCCCCGCTCCGCGAGCTGTCACAACGAGTCTGTGACGAAAGGCAACAACACGAGAAGATCATGAAATACGGAGTTGAAGTACAGACAGTCAGACATGCACTGTCACCCGTACCTCAAACACCGAAGGCAGCCCAAGAAACTGCCGACAGACTCGGAAACGTAGTCTTAACCTTCATAGGAACATCAACCGACGTCCACAGGGAAAGCGGCCAGACCACGGGAATGACAGACACCACCGAGTCTTAGCCTTCATAGGAACATCAACCGACGTCCATGGGGAAAGCGGCCAGACCACGGGAATGACAGACATCACCCTAACTTAGATAGACACACACACAGACACGCCACAAATCTACCTCTAAACAGCCCCTAACATCACCTAAAACAGACTAACAAACACACAGCCGCACACCGAAAAGCCCAACAGCCATCACGGCCACAAAAGGACCGAACGCACCACCATAGACGCGTTACACGAACCAGACGCCAAATGAAGGTAGTGGTCACCGGAGGACCGCGACCATGCAGTCACGGTCGCCTGAAGACCGCGACTAGACTAACGTGGTCTGTCGCAAGACCGCGACTCTTGCCGACTCTCTCGGCCGGGTAAACGCGGTTCTCCTAGGTCCGCGACCAAATGAACGCAGTTACTGGTGGACCGTGATCAGTTCGAAAAACCAAGAACGGCGGGAAAATCAAGGGGAAGGCCGAATCGGTCCGTTCCACGCCCCATTCACGTCGAAACGCAGGGGAAACAAAGGCAAACCATGAAAAACAACATCTGGACGCTAAAAAGTCCACATGCATGCATTAAAACAAGAGATCAGGGTGATTTAGATAAGTCGACCCTAAACGGGTCACCGAGGTTCCCCGACTCCTACCGGCCTCGAATGACGACCAATCGACACGAAACTAGCATGAATGGGATCCAGACATCCCAGCGGTCATTTTTATACTAACTAGACCAAGAACGGTTGCCATTTTTCGACGAACCCTGAAAACCCCAAAAACTACGATTTTCACTAAACCGGCCCGATCTCCCCTGATCGAGCACCAAACTACGCACGAAAGTAGGGAAAACGCGTAGAACGAAGTGGCGGTCCATCTCCCTATCTCCACCGAAGAAACCGTGCCCCGAAGGGACTAAACCACGTCGAAAATCGCGTCACGAATTGAACTGTCGGCTTTGAATCCACCGTTCGGGATCGCGCCCAAACCGCACCAATCCTCGCTCCACCACGCGCCTCTGCAGCTCCCCGGTGTCGCCACCTCGCCCACGGTCGCCTCCGTCTGCAGTCGGAGCCGAGAGGGTGAGAGAACGAGAGAGAGAACCAGGGCATTACAATATGTGTTATACATAAGACCAGTTAGTTCCTCTTCGTGGAGCACATGTACAAGAGGTTAAACCCTATAAATACATACATATGGTTGGGAAAATGGTTTGGGCTTTCTAAATCTTTCCTGGTTTGGGGCCCTAGGTCGCAAGGGTTCAAGTGAACCTTCCATGTGATAAAAATTATGGCTGGGATTTTTATTAGGGCCCATATGGGTTGTCGTTAAGAGCCTATTAACACTTGGGTTATGATCCTTTAATTGGTCACATATGTGGTATATTACAGAAGCTACGAAGCTTCCTCTCCTTACTTAACTGTGAGGCTCAATAGCCTTAGGCTAACCTTATATTTGTGAAGTCTAGATACATATATATAGATTTAGGTTTATTAGGTTGAGTTCGGCCCATTATTTCTATATAAATTTTTACTGCTTATTCATTTATTTGGGGTTACAATATATATACTAGGTTCTTCATCAATCAAGGGTTTAATTAAGGCGGAACATTATATAGAGCTAATTTTTATTCCTTTATCTACCTTGTTTATGTTTACCATTGTCTCGGGTATCAGAGGCAGATTTCATTCCTGGGAAAATATTTATCTTCATTCCAAAGGGAATTATTATCGGGCCATATTTATTTATTATGCTCCAGCTTAATGATTTTTCTTAGAGGAGTATGTGTAGATCATTCTTCCTTGTAATATATATATATATATAATATTTTTTTGGCCCTTTAAAAATTATCGGGCGTTACACTCTCTCCCACTAAAAAGAATTTGGTCCCCAAATTCACATGACATTTTTCTTTTCCAAAATAGTTTAAAATTTTAGACCATGATCAAAATTATGAACAATATGCTAGAAAGGTAATGAATGGAATTTTCTCTTCTAATAGAATAGAATGGGACTAGCTTAATGTTAAGGAGGGGTACCTCTCACTACTCTATTGGCAAGTTCATTCAAAGATTGAAGCCTTCCTTGATGTCATGCCCCATCAAGATTTTTAGCCTGCGGAGGTTGATCCTTTGGAAGAGAACAACTTGCTACCTTGTGGTCCTTGCTTCCACAATGAAGGCATACACCTAATTTCCACCAACATTACTCCGACCGATGATTTCTTTTCCCACAATGTTTACACCTCTTTTGTGGCACTCCATTATGCATATCTGCTCCTTTTATCTTCTTGCCATTAGACGATCCATTATTATCATTAGGTCTCTTCTTACTAGTCTCGGTTCTCCTTGCTAACTCCTTCTTTTCTCTCTGAGCCTTGATTCTTTCCATCATCTCCAAGGCATCTTCTAACAATTGAGCTCTTTTAACCATCTCCAGATAAGATTGTATATCCATTGGCGCCAATTGAGGAATAAGCTGAAGTCTTAACCCGTTCATAAATATTTTAGCCTTCATTCTCTAAGTCATAATCAGATGAGGTGCATAACGAGACAACATTGAGAATTGGACCTCATACTCGGCCACAGACATACTCCTTTGTTTCAACGAGATGAATTCCGCAGCCTTCTTTTCTCTAATTCTCTCTGAAAAATATTCATCATTAAAATATGCCAAGAAATCTACCCATCATACTTGATTATCGGGCAAGGTTGCTTCTACAGACTCCCACCATACCCTAGCATCCTTTTCTAGCTGAAATGTAGCCAATAAGACCTTATCTTGGTCTGAACATTGCATTATCCGAAATATCCTCTCAACTTCTTTTACCCAATGTTCCGCCTTGTCAGGGTCGGTGGATCCATCAAACCTAGGGGGATTCAGTCCTTGAAAATTTTTGTGTAATTCTCCCGCACCACGATTCGCTCCACCTTGAGCCACCTGTTGGGGAGCTTGAGTCAAACCGTGGACCATCTCACACCATTGATTTTGCTCAGCTGTCATCTAGTTGGAGAGTTAAATTTCCACAAAAAGAGACAAGAATTAATTACTTATAGCTTTTAGAATTAGCACATTTTAATTAGAGAATGAACACATTTTAACACTTAACCCATGGCTCTACCCAATCTCACCAGGTGACCAGATGGAACGGTACGGATTGTAGGACCTAATACTCAAGGGAACCTATACCTATAGACAAGAACCTAGGGTTTAAATAACCTAGGCTCTGATACCACTTTTGTCACGCCCCGAACCAATAGCAACGGAAACATGCTCGGAACGTGGCAGCGATACAGTCATGAATAATCAGAGCAAACCATAAAACATAATTATAAGGCCAGACAATATTGTCAAAAATAAAATTCTTATTAATATGAAAAGGGCAAAAATACATATCTTGACTCATCTTGCGATAATAAAGGAAAGACTCCAAGGTATATGGCTAGACTCAAGAAAAGAAAAAAGACACTAACGCCAATCCGCTAGAGCACTCATCACTCTTGCCCTTCCCCATCTGAATAGTTATCTTCATCTTTATTACCTGAAAAATGTTAAGAGAAACTGGGTGAGCAAAAATGCTCAGTAGGAATTACATCTCTATAAGCAGACTTGCTTAAAGTGATTAGTCTTTTCAACAATCTACTATAATCATGCATGAATAAATGTGAGTCAACGTAAAGAATATAGCAACAGGACATGTTAGGATGCAAGGCCCAGATACAGAGGGGGGTGAATGTATCCCTCTACAAATATAGCCTAATTAAAACTCTAAAGCTTAGTTGTGTGGAATTAAAACTGTTGCAGAAATAAACTGAGGATACTTAGAAGGATCAAAGCAAGACAACAACTCAATAAGCCCTCAAACGATCCTAAGCAAGCATCTAATGCGCAGCAATTAAGTGAACATATAAGAAGATCAAACCACAAAAGAACACCAGGCTTTTTAGGTGGTTCGGTCCAAAGACCTACGTCCACCCCTCACTCCCAACCGGAGTGAGGCTTCCACTAGTAACACTAGCACAGCAGACTCAGTCTGCAACAAATGTTGCCAAATAGCTTGACCAGGGGAACAACCTCCCCTCTTCCTCCCAACCGGAGGGACACCCCAAGTGATCCCAGCCACTTGGAAACTAGAGACACACAGTCTCTCTTCCTCTGAAACCCAGAGGGAAGCACAAGTGACACCAAGTCACCTGCAAACTAGAGGTCTCGGACCTCTCTTCCTCCCAACCGGAGGGACCCCTGGACTCGAAACCTACAAGCCCAGAACCGGAGGACCCATCCTCCCTTCCTCCAAACCGGAGGGAAACAACCGATGACTCCCAGTCAAAGGCAACCAGAGACGCAAGTCTCTCTTTCTCCACACCGGAGGGAACCCGACCTCACACAAGAGAATCGGAAGAACAACTAGTGAATAGTTGAAAAGAAAAAAGAAAAAAAAAATGCAGCAACAGAAAGTTGGAAAAATAGAATCAGACTGTGGCTCTCGTAGGAGCTAGCTGGCCTGGATTTGATCCACGGTCCAGCAGGAACTGATCTTCAGTTGAAGCTTCTATCACTCTCTCTTTCTCTTCTTCTCACTTCTTCTTTTTCTTTTCTTTCGCAGGCTCTCTCTGGCTTTTCCTTTCACTTCTTCTTTCTTCTTCTTCTTCTTCTTCTGCTTCTGCTCACTGCCTCTCTGCAACTCTCTTCTTCTATATCGATCACTTTCTTTCTTTCTGATCTCGATCTCTTTTTCTCTTTTCTTTACTCACACTCTATTCTCCAGATGGAGGCGGCCTGGTATTTATAGCTGCAGCATTTAGGGCGTTATCATCGGATCACGTGCCAGGTGCCAACCTCGGACCACGTGCCACTTATCTGCTTCTCGAACAGTACCTGTCACACAGACATAAGAAGGTATCAGATAATGTATAGACTTGGTTCAGGCTGTTTAACAAAGTGTGTATAGCCATGATGCAGCTTGAGTGTATAGACTTGAAGGTTAACAGACGAGTGTATAGACTTGAGAGTTAACAAACGAGTGTATAGACTTGAGGCCTGATATCAAGTGTATAGACTTGAAGCTTTGAAACCGAGTGTATAGAGTTGAAGTTCTTCATGCGAAGCTCAGTGTATAGACTTGCAGTGTGATAACGAGTGTATAAAGTTGAAGCAATGGAAACAAGTGTATAGACTTCGATCAATATGCATCAGACGACTCTGTATGGACTTGAAGACCCTTAGCCAATGTATAGACTTCAAGTGAAGACCAATGTATAGACTTCACGTGAAAGCCCAATGTGCAGACTTGAGCTATGCAAGCTACAGTGTCGATGTATGAACTTTGTGAATGTTCAGACTTGAATGCTCGACCAGTGTACAGACTTGCAGAGCCGAACCCAATGTATAGGCTTGAGGAATTGAAGCCAATGTACAGACTTGTCGAATGGCTCAGCAATGTATAGACTTGGCGAACCACGGTCCAATGTATAGACTTGAAGCCTTAAGAACGAGTGTTTAGACTTTGAAGCAAACGCCAGGTATACGATGTGTAGACTTGGCCAGAAAACGTAGGGAAAGGTATGAGTGTATGGACTTGGCCAAACGTAGGGAAAGGTGAGGAGTGTATAGACTTGGCTTCACTTCGAGCAGCCACAGTGATGTATAGACTTGGCCTTTGAGATGTGGCTGTACAGACTTTGTGTGAAAGCTTGAACAGGCTTTGGCTGTACAGACTTGGCAACCTTCAGCTCACTGCGATGTACAGACTCTGAAGAACAGCAGCTAGTGAATGGACTTGCTCAGCCTGAGGCACTGTATAGACTTCAGCTCAAAGCCAGCGTATGGACTTGATGAGACACTCACGAGTGTATAGACTTAGAGTGAGGCATGCAGTGTATAGACTTTACGAAATTCAAGCAATGCAACACAATGTATATACTTAGAAACAGTGAGTGAGAAGTGTGTAGAATGTATATACTTTAAAGCCTTCAAACGTCCTCGGTGTACAGACTTGCAGATAGATGCATTAACAAGCCTATCGGATGTATAGACTTTGATGTAGAGGCTTGAGTTACACAAGCAAAGTATAGACACCGAAGATGTGTGCGTTAAGCTCATCAATGTATAGACTATGCAACGGTATCAAAGCAACACATCGATGTACAGACTTGAAATGGCATGCAGCAGACGATGAACACCCAACGTACAGACATGCTGTCCCTTCAGCTGACGACCCCAATGTATAGACTTGCTACCATGAAGGCGATGTACAGACTTTGTTACCCAAACGATCAATGTATGGACTTGACCTTCTGGAAACGAATGAATAGACTTTGAAGTGTGGCTGTACAGACTTGCTCAAACAGTCCGATGTATGGACTTGGAATTTCAACAGAAGGATGTATGGACTTTGATAAGAGAATGGTTGTACAGACTTCTAAATGCTGATGGACTATGTATGGACTTGGCTTGAGATGCTGCATGAGACGATGCAGGCTGTACAGACTTGGCATGAGACGCAAATTGAGACGATGCACAATGTATAGACATTAAGTCCAATCAGAAGGCTGTGCAGACTGGAGAGACGGACTAGTGTATATACTTCAATGATGCGTGTAACAGTCCAATGTATGAACTTTGAAGATTGATGCATGTACAGTCTGTTGTACATACTTCATGAGACGCTGCATGCCAATGTATAGACTTCATGAAAAGCACACGATGCAATGTGTGGTCTTGGTGACTCATGCAGACAGACGAGTGTACAGTCTATGCCATGCTCACAGTTAAGCAATGTACCAAGTTCTGAATAAGCAGTTCTGAATGAAGTAAACACATATGACATCAAACAATCCAGATAAATGCAATTATGAAATGCACCAAAGCACACACCACACAGCCATATTTAAAATGCAGCAATAATTCAGATAAGATTTTCAATGAAACATTCATCTGCACCACAAACAGAATTGAATGCATTCAAATGACTTATAGTGTTTGCTATCATCAAAATCACAGGGACACAACAATCTCCCCCTTTTTGATGATGGCAATACTATGAGTCTTATGAATGAAATAAATAGAGTGTTCAGACTAGACTCATCAAAGTATTCTCCCCCTTTGACTTCATCAAAAAAAATACTTTGATAAATAATATCAGAATCATTTAAATCAATTCTCCCCCTTAGTCAAACAACTTATGCAGTCATGCATATGCAACAAATACTCCCCCTTTGACATGGCAGAAGATATAGAGCTATTGCCGATAAACAAATTGATCAGACAATCTAGCACATTGTCCCCTTATGCATATAGTGCTCAAATAGACCAGAGAGTTCTGCCCTTATGATCCATGATGCAAGAGAAATCTACAAGGATGAACTCTGGTTATCCAAAAAAAATTCTGAGAGTTGTGCGTCACATAAAAGAGAACCAATGTCAATCAAAATACATTGATAGAGGGCAATATGATCAGAAACGTTTTGAAGGTTGAAACCAATTGAGATGAAAGGAGAATATCAACAAAAACACAGGGACACTCAAGAATGCTGACTAGATTTCCCCTTTTAAGAAAGACACTCAGCAAGATAGGAAAGCTCCCCCTGATTAGATGATGGAGTGAAGCCAATTGATATAGTGAAGTGATGAGCATCTATCAGCAAAACACAAACTGTATTCACAGTGAATAAATGAGGAAGACAGATTTTCATTAGCACACCAAATTCATAAATCTTTGTAAACGAATTTCAGATTCTTCAATCATAATAGATTATGAATGAGTTTAAACTGACCATCATGATTTAAGAGAGATGTATTCAAAGTTTATCAAGAAAATTCAATACTCATATCTGAAACACCTTTTAATAAAGGTGAACCAACAACTCATTTGATATTCATGTTTAACCTCCTTCCATCTAACTCATTTAAATTCAATGACTCCTTTGGAAAATACACAAGATCATATTGAGATTAAACAGAAATAAATGAGACTGAGCTTGTCTTTAGATTTTCAGAATTTTCTGTTACCAATTGAGCATCACTTATTTTTCCTGAGCAAGTTTGGTTCAGTCAACACGTTTTTACATGAGGCACAACACGTCTTAGGTGAAGTGACCCAGTTACTCAATGTGACAACCGTATTGCCTCTCAAAGAGAACAGAGTTAGCAATGGAGTATCTTTTTACATGAGGAGGCACCTTGATCAGAGGCCAGAATCCCCAGTTACTCAACACATCCATGCCATTGCTCTGCCAGATTTTCAAACATATTGAAAAGAGGTAACTATGGCACTTCATGACATGGGCTTACTCTATTTCATTGATAGAAAACCCAGTTTCTTTGTGACCACAGTCATTGCTCTAGCTTTAAGTTTTAACTGTTTTCAGATTCTTCAAACAAAGCTCAGTACACTTGAAATGATTAAGAACAATACTTTCTACATGTATCTTAACCAAAGAAAGCCATGTCTTTTAAAATTTCAGATTTCAGAAAGTTTTGCATGAAATTCATGAGGCAATTGGTTAAGACTTATTAAGCATGATGATTCAGATATTTTCAAGTCTTTTACATCAAAACTTAGAAAATACATTAGGCTTAAATCAATTTGATTTATCAAAACATTCTTAAGCCAGTATAATAGAAGATTCTTCTTTTCAGAATGTCTGATTTATGCCTAGGGTGCATTGATTAAATCTTTCCTCATTCGGCTGAATCAATGACATAGTCAAGAGAAATTAGCAGAGAGTAATTCTGATACCAATAGTTGAGAGAATAGAGCAATTTAGAAACCAGCATTAAAGACTAAAAATCAGTCAGATTAGCTTTGACCAGTCTTGACAAGATATGAAGAAATGTGTATGATAGGAACAAGCTACCAATTGAATTCATAGTAGACAGAATCAATGGCTGAGTCTGGAATACAGACAGATCAGCTATATCAGTGTAGACAACAGAGAATTCAAGTGAACCACATATTTGCCAAGAATGGATCAGATTGCTAGACAGAAGGAGTTCAAGAGGTGAAGAGATGAAACAGGAATGCTCCCCCTATCTAGATGCAATGAGACATTTCTTTTTAGATTTTTCAATGTAAGGAAATGCAGTGCTACTAACTACATGTATGCATACAGCAAATGAGATTATCATGATATGCAAGCATTAGTCAAACTCCCCCTTACAGAGTGCACGATATGCAATTAGGGCACTGAAACATAATTTTAAAATTTATGCTCATTCAGACTGTCATAAAAAGAACAAATCATGTATGAGGAGAGTTCAGAAAATTTGAATCTGACAATGCAGATGATGAATGAATATACAAAGACGGATTTAACATGCTATTCAGTTATTCTAAGAACAAGAAGTGCAGAGAATTTACCTGAAAGGGGCTTTATCAACTTGGGTGCCTTGGTTTAATCTACTCCTCTTTATTCCTCAGTCCAAGGCACACCTGCAAAGTATTTGATCATCTTGATCCTGCAGGGACCCAAGCAGCTTTGGGTCCTGCGTTAGCCCTGATAGGTTTTCTAAGCAAATTCATAACAACATGGTCATCATGATCCATCAGGTAGCAATTGTCCATAGAGTGACCATACTTTCCACAATATCTATATGATGTGACTGGTTTCTGGTTCTTATGATGCATAGTAACAGCAACATGAGGTTTATAAACATGATCATAAGATTTTCTGTTATATGCATGAACAGTTTGATTCTTATTCCTAACCAGCCAACATTCAACAGATTTGTGGCCTTGCTTACCACAGTTATAGCATGAAAGTTTCACAAATGATTTTGCAGGGAATTTGACACCATAGGGCTTAACAGGGTTCTTCTGAACATGCCAACTGTTCTTGACTGTATGCCCATTTTTTCCACAGTGGGAGCATGCAAAAGAATTTCTTCTATGAAAACTATTTTTACCCCAAGTGGATCTGAACCAGCACTCAGCAGCCTTGTGCCCAGGCTTATTGCAGTTGAAACACACAATGTGCTGACTAGAATTGTGTTTAGATCTATATGGACCATGAACATGAATGGGGGACTTGGCATGCTGTTTATTGTCTTCTTTCATGATAAAACATTCACTCATAAGATGACCATGCTTCTCACAATAATAACATGAGGCATCAGGCTTCCTAGCAACATGGTTTCTATCAAAAGAGTTTCTAGAATGTAAAGTTCCACTAGCATGCTCATCCTTTAACATCAATCCACAATCCTCCATTATGTGACCTCCTTTCCCACAATAATAACATGACCCCCTTTTAATGTGAGTGTGTGAGAGATCATGTGAATTGTGTGCAGTCTTCTTTATAACACCAGGAGAGTCTTTTTCCTTTTTCTGTGAGTTTTCACCCTTTTTCTGTTTTGGAGTTTGTTCCACAGTTTTGGGTTTCACAGTGGACTTTTATGCAGTGAATTGAAAAATAGAAGGACCAGCAGTTCTGTTTTGGTCAGAAGCTTTTACAAACACAGTTGAAGTTTTATTGCTATTGATCCTTTTGTTTGTTGAACTGTAACCCAGCCCCTCTCTCTGAGAGTTATCACTCTTTCTCAGAAGCTTATTCAGATTGTCCTTTCCCTTGACAAATTTTGATAGAGAATTTTTTAAATCTTTAATCTCAGAATTCAAATCAACAATTTTAGCTTCATATTTGGACAAATCTGTTTCACAGGAAATTACTTGTTGATGCAAGGCATCATTCAGACTTTTGAGTTTTTCTACTTCCTGTTTTAATTCTATTTCCTTGTCAGCTTCAGATAGGGACTTGTAAAGATCATCAACTTCTTGTTGAAGGGATGTGATAGTAAGCTCATATCCAGCTATTTTCTGTTCACTACAACTGACATTTCCATTTAACATTAAGTTGATGGTTTTTAGACTCTCAATTTCTTGTTCTGCATCCACCAACCTATCAGAATTATTCATGCTCACACCCTTGCCTTTTTGAATTGTCAATAGCCTATCTGACAGTTGGGTGTTTAGATGATTCAGCTTGTTGATTTCCTCTTTCAATTTCCTTTTTTTCTCTAGGAGATCATCATCAAACATCCAATCATCTAAGGAAGACTGACATTCATAAAAGTTTTCATGTTGTTTCTCAGATTAAGGTTTGTTGAGATTTTTCTGAAACTCTAGATTCATTATTCTATCAGCCTCCATTTTTTCAGAAATCAATCTGTTTTCTTTTTCAAGACTCAACAATTTGTGTTAAAATTCCTTGGACTGGTTTTTGAGTCTTTCATTTTCAGATTTCATACCTTCAGCTTCAGTTTTCTTTTCTAGCAATGATTTATTTTCTTCTTTCAGAGATTTGATTAAATCCTTTTGAAGTTTATCATCAGAATCAAATTCATTTATCAAGTCTCTTAAAGCTGCACAAGCATTGCAAGCATTTTCAGATTTCATTTTTTCAAATTCAGAGTTGACACATTCTAATTCTCTCACCAATTTTTCATTCTGAACTGCATTATAGTGATGAACCTGATCATCAATTAAACTAAGCCTCTCCTTTAGTTCAGAAATTTCACAAACAAGCTACTGATTCTCCTTTTTGTGTAAACCAATTTGTTTCATAAGGGTTTGTTTTTCAGATTTCAAATAGTCTAGATCTGTAGTAATAGAATCAAAATCTTGTAGTTATCTTCTAAAAATTTCATTTTCAGTTTTTAGAAATTCAGGGCTTTCACCTCGAGATTTAGCATTCTCATGATTCTTTAGCTCCTTTTTCAGACTTTTATACTTCTTCCCTAATTTTTTATAGGATCTTGACAGATTGGCAAAGGCATCTTCCCAATCATCTAAAGAAAAATTCTCAAAAGTGTTTACCTCCTCATCATCCTGTTCTTCTTGATCACTACCATGGTTGCTCTTATCAGCCATCATGCAGCTGTCCTCATTTCTCCTCTGAGCTACCTTCAGCTGATCCAAAATGTCCTTAGCGGACCTGCAGTCATAAAAATAAGAATGTAGAGCCTTATCAGTGGCTTTCTTCATTAGATTCAAGGCTCTCTGATTCTCTCCATGTTTTGATTTGTGACTGTCAGTCCATTTGGACTCTTTCCTTGGCAATCTATGAGGACCTTGTGAAATTAACTTCCACAGATCCGGATCCATCAATTTCACATAGTTATGTAGACTGCTAACCCATGAGTTAAAGTTAGAGCCATTGAAAACCGGTGGAGACCCCATTGATTAATTCGGTAAACAGATTAATGCAGCAGATAGTAGAATCAGAAATGCACCAAGGACAGCAGGATCCTCTGCAGATCGTTGGATCTGATTAGTCAGAGAACTGCTCCGATGCCAATTGTTAGGATGCAAGGCCCGGATACAGAGGGGGGTGAATGTATCCCTCTATAAATATAGCCTAATTAAAACTCTAAAGCTCAGTTACGCGGAATTAAAGCTGTTGCAGAAATAAACTAAGATACTTAGAAGGATCAAAGCAAGACAACAACTCAATAAGCCCTCAAACGATCCTAAGCAAGCATCTAATGCGCAGCAATTAAGTGAACATATAAGAAGATCAAACTACAAAAGAACACCAGGCTTTTTAGGTGGTTCGGTCCAAAGACCTACGTTCACCCCTCACTCCCAACCGGAGTGAGGCTTCCACTAGTAACACTAGCACAGCAGACTCAGTCTGCAACAAATGCTGCCAAACAGCTTGACCAGGGGAACAACCTCCCCTCTTCCTCCCAACCGGAGGGACACCCCAAGTGACTCCCAGCCACTTGGAAACCAGAGACACACAGTCTCTCTTCCTCTGAAACCCAGAGGGAAGCACAAGTGACACCAAGTCACCTGCAAACTAGAGGTCTCGGACCTCTCTTCCTCCCAACTGGAGGGACCCCTGGACTCGAAACCTACAAGCCCAGAACCGGAGGACCCATCCTCCCTTCCTCCAAACCGGAGGGAAACAACCGATGACTCCCAGTCAAAGGCAACCAGAGACGCAAGTCTCTCTTCCTCCACACCGGAGGGAACCCGACCTCACACAAGAGAATCAGAAGAACAACTAGTGAATAGTTGAAAAGAAAAAAGAAAAAACAAAAAATGCAGCAACAGAAAGCTGGAAAAATAGAATCAGACTGTGGCTATCGCAGGAGCTGGCTGGCCTGGATTTGATCCACGGTCCAGCAGGAACTGATCTTCAGTTGAAGCTTCTATCACTCTCGCTTTCTCTTCTTCTCACTTCTTCTTTTTCTTTTCTTTCGCAGGCTCTCTCTGGCTTTTCCTTTCACTTCTTCTTTCTTCTTCTTCTTCTTCTGCTTCTGCTCACTGCCTCTCTGCAACTCTCTTCTTCTATATCGATCACTTTCTTTCTTTCTGATCTCGATCTCTTTTTCTCTTTTCTTCACTCACACTCTATTCTCCAGATGGAGGCGGCCTGGTATTTATAGCTGCAGCATTTAGGGCGTTATCATCGGATCACGTGCCAGGTGCCAACCTTGGACCACGTGCCACTTATCTGCTTCTCGAACAGTACCTGTCACACAGACATAAGAAGGTATCAGATAATGTATAGACTTGGTTCAGGCTGTTTAACAAAGTGTGTACAGCCATGATGCAACTTGAGTGTATAGACTTGAAGGTTAACAGACGAGTGTATAGACTTGAGAGTTAACAAACGAGTGTATAGACTTGAGGCCTGATATCAAGTGTATAGACTTGAAGCTTTGAAACCGAGTGTATAGAGTTGAAGTTCTTCATGTGAAGCTCAGTGTATAGACTTGCAGTGTGATAATGAGTGTATAAAGTTGAAGCAATGGAAACGAGTGTATAGACTTCGATCAATATGCATCAGACGACTCTGTATGGACTTGAAGACCCTTAGCCAATGTATAGACTTCAAGTGAAGACCAATGTATAGACTTCACGTGAAAGCCCAATGTGCAGACTTGAGCTATGCAAGCTACAGTGTCGATGTATGGACTTTGTGAATGTTCAGACTTGAATGCTCGACTAGTGTACAGACTTGCAGAGCCGAACCCAATGTATAGACTTGAGGAATTGAAGCCAATGTACAGACTTGTCGAATGGCTCAGCAATGTATAGACTTGGCGAACCACGGTCCAATGTATAGACTTGAAGCCTTAAGAACGAGTGTTTAGACTTTGAAGCAAACGCCAGGTATACGATGTGTAGACTTGGCCAGAAAACGTAGGGAAAGGTATGAGTGTATGGACTTGGCCAAACGTAGGGAAAGGTGAGGAGTGTATAGACTTGGCTTCACTTCGAGCAGCCACAGTGATGTATAGACTTGGCCTTTGAGATGTGGCTGTGCAGACTTTGTGTGAAAGCTTGAACAGGCTTTGGCTGTACAGACTTGGCAACCTTCAACTCACTGCGATGTACAGACTCTGAAGAACAGCAGCCAGTGAATGGACTTGCTCAGCCTGAGGCACTGTATATAGACTTCAGCTCAAAGCCAATGTATGGACTTGATGAGACACTCACGAGTGTATAGACTTAGAGTGAGGCATGCAGTGTATAGACTTTACGAAATTCAAGCAATGCAACACAATGTATATACTTAGAAACAGTGAGTGAGAAGTGTGTAGAATGTATATACTTTAAAGCCTTCAAGCGTCCTCGGTGCACAGACTTGCAGACAGATGCATTAACAAGCCTATCGTATGTATAGACTTTGATGTAGAGGCTTGAGTTACACAAGCAAAGTATAGACACCGAAGATGTGTGCGTTAAGCTCATCAATGTATAGACTATGCAACGGTATCAAAGCAACACATCGATGTACAGACTTGAAATGGCATGCAGCAGACGATGAACACCCAACGTACAGACATGCTGTCCCTTCAGCTGACGACCCCAGTGTATAGACTTGTTGCCTTGAAGGCGATGTACAGACTTTGTTACCCAAACGATCAATGTATGGACTTGACCTTCTGGAAACGAATGAATAGACTTTGAAGTGTGGCTGTACAGACTTGCTCAAACAGTCCGATGTATGGACTTGGAATTTCAACAGAAGGATGTATGGACTTTGATAAGAGAATGGCTGTACAGACTTCTAAATGCTGATGGACTATGTATGGACTTGGCTTGAGATGCTGCATGAGACGATGCAGGCTGTACAGACTTGGCATGAGACGCAAATTGAGACGATGCACAATGTATAGACATTAAGTCCAATCAGAAGGTTGTGCAGACTGGAGAGACGGACTAGTGTATAGACTTCAATGATGTGTGTAACAGTCCAATGTATGGACTTTGAAGATTGATGCATGTGTAGTCCGTTGTACATACTTCATGAGACGCTGCATGCCAATGTATAGACTTCATGAAAAGCACACGATGCAATATGTGGACTTGGTAACTCATGCAGATAGACGAGTGTACAGTCTATGCCATGCGCACAGTTAAGCAATGTAACAAGTTCTGAATAAGCAGTTCTGAATGAAGTAAACACATATGACATCAAATAATCCAGATAAATGCAATTATGAAATGCACCAAAGCACACACCACACAACCATATTTAAAATGCAGCAATAATTCAGATAAGATTTTCAATGAAACATTCATCTGCACCACAAACAGAATTGAATGCATTCAAATGACTTATAGTGTTTGCTATCATCAAAATCACAGGGACACAACAGGACATGCATGAAATAACTAGCACGAAAGGTTGAATCGAGTTGCAAGATATATCAAGCAAGAAGTTTCCACATCACGTCACGAGATATTGGTTATTGGATTTGTCAAGTAAATACCCTTTCTTGGACAAGAATTCACGATCATCAAGCACTCAAGTAAGTTTAAGAATTACCTAATAAGCAAGTGGTCTTTTCTCATAGGTTTATCAATGATATACTTCACCTCATGAGCCAGTGGTATTTTCTCATATGTTTATTCATTGTTTATTCAGTATGCCACATGAGTCCGTGATCTTCCCTCATGGGCTTGTTCATAGCTCGTTTTAGTATATCGCATGAGTTAGTGGTCTTTCCTCATGTGTCTATTCATTATTCATTTCAGGGTGCCGCATGAGCCGATGGTCTTCCCTCATGGGCTATCAATAGTTCGTTTTACCTCATGAGCCAGTGGTCTTCCCTCATGGGCTTGTTTATAGCTCGTTTTAGTGTATCACATGAGTTAGTGGTCTTTCCTCATGGGTCTATTCATTATTCATTTCAGTGTGCCGCATGAGCCGGTGGTCTTTCTCATGAGCTATCAATAGTTCGTTTTACCTCATGAGCCAGTGGTCTTCCTCATGGGTTCATCATTAGATCGTTTTAAAACCTCATGAGCCAGTGGTCTTCCTCATAGGTTTATCATTAGTTCGTTTTAAAACCTCATGAGCCAGTGGTCTTCCTCATGGGTTTATCATTAGTTTAGGACTTCCATCCTACTGGACAATAACATTCATGCGGCCGATGGCCCAATATTTACTAGCCGTTATTTAGCGGCCAAGTTCAAAGGAATTAAAAAAAAATCAAATCATGAAGTGCAGTAATCTGAGTAAATTGGCATCTACTCAGGATGCTGTAAATTTAGAATTCGCATCCACCGTAGTGGACGCTAAATCCTTAGAACCATAAGGCACGAAAGAATTCACATTGACTACATGGACACACATTCGAGAAATGGCAACGACTATCCTAGACCCCTCTTCTGGGGCAGTGTCTAGGTTCTTATAGAAACCCATCGGGATGTTCTATGATAGCTAGGGCGTCATGTTTCTTTAGTGTGATATGACGAACATGGTATCTAGGGTTTTTAGGGTACAACCAGTTCGACTGTCTTGAAGGAATCCAAGGCTAGCGGAGACTTACGGAGGTCTTAATGAAGAAAGCACCAATCCGCGATATGGGTAAAGACAGTGAGAAAAAGAAGTCGTGTCACGAGTACCAGGTGCCAATTTGTAATATGTGTCCTTATGAAAGGACGCTAACACTTGTAGCAATTAGATTTTTAATAATTTAATAAGAATTCGCCTCCCTTTGAAGAGTCACTAATTCCAAAATTTTAATGATTAAACAATATCAATTTAAATTGGCGTTCTTGTGGAGAGGTGCCCTTTCTTTAGATTGTGTCCTTATAGATGGACGCTAATTCATTAATTTTCATGTTATTTCAATTCAATAAATTAATCTGGAATTCGTGTCTCCTTTAAAAGATATCCATTAATATTTTAATTTCTGTTTAATTTAATAAATCGGAAAAGAAATAGAAATGGCATTGGCTTTAAATATATATATATATATATATATATATATATTATCGTATCTGTATATTGATAGATGATGCTTTAAGAATGATAAAGATAAAAGGGGAAAGGGCATAAATGACATATTGGTTTTAACAGGATTTACATCTAATGCGAATTATGTTATACGAATATTAAAATTTATGAATAGTGTAGTGTCACTTTAAACCCTTGGTTCTCGGCATATACATGTCAGAACCACACAATCTATATACCAAAATGAAGAGTCCGAAAAACTCTACCTAGCATGATGTTCAAAAAAAATTTTGCTCGAGAGTAGGGCTATCTTGATTTAGGAGGACCGGAAAAAAGATGTATCACCCCCACTATCTCGGTCACTACCCCAATAATACGCCCATAAAATTTCATGATCAAAAGATACTCCGATGCTCATGAACAAATAACCAAAGCAAAAGACTATAACTATCATGCTACAGTAATTTATGTGATTCACCGTGTGATAGTAAAAATTCATATATTTAGATAATCTCATTGTTAACTGATTAATACTACCTTTTAAGATATGGAAAATTAAAAAAAATATGAAGATTCTAATCATGTATATTTTATAATTTTTAAATACTTGATTACATGGATAAAATATTTTTAAGCATGATGTAGTTATTAATTTATTAAAATAAAATATGCAAGCGCGGTGTATACGAAACCATGCAGATGACTAACGTCCGTGGTTCACGTCAGGGAAGAAAAAGCTTACATAAAACTCAAGGAAATAACATGGAATGCAAAGATTTAACCTTGATTTGTATGCATGTTACATTATTAATCCGTTTTGTCTGAGATATAGAGAAAACCTACTTTGATTTTCGTTGAAGAAGAGATTGCACAGGAGTAAGATCGAGGATGCAGACAGAGCAAAGGACGCCGGAGGAAGAAGCAGCAAGGTACAGCCGCAGGAGGAAGAAGAAGAATAATAAGCTTCTTCGCATACAGGAGGAAGAGAAGGAAGAAGCATAGCATGGGAGGGTCTTCCCTACGTATTCTTCGCGATAGCAGCAGGATGCAGGCGGATTCCCTCGAACGGCATCAATATTTGCACGTTTGACGAGAGTGCTTATTTATTGATGAGAGAACCTAAGGGGGTTCGAACGTCATCAAAGGGAAGGTTTTAAAATCCTTCCCTGTGTTACTCTTAACCTTGACAAAACACCCGCTGATATCCCTATTTTGTTTAAGAAAACCCTAAAGCTTCCCTCATGCAACGCTCAAGTATGGCAACGTGGGTTTAGTTTGGGTGGGCTAATATTGTTATGGCCCATGCCTTGTGTATGTGAGCCCCTGTGTTGGTTTCTTCATGGGTATGAGTTAAAGCCTAATCAAAGTATATGTGTTATATATATATAAGAGTATATGTGTTATACATAAGACCAATTAGTTCCTCTTCGTAAAGCCCATGTACAAGAGGTTAAACCCTATAAATACATACATATGATTAGGAAAATGGTTTGGGCTTTCTAAATCTTTGCTGGTTTGGGGCCCTAGGTCGCATGGGTTCAAGTGAACCTTCAATGTGATAAAAATTGTGGCTGGGATTTTTCTTAGGGCCCATATGGGTTGGCGTTAAGAGGCCTATTAACACTTGGGTTATGGTCCTTTAATTGGTCACCTATGTGGTATATTACAGAAGCTACGGAGCTTCCTCTCCTTACTTAACTGTGAGGCTCAATAGCCTTAGGCTAACCTTATATTTGTGAAGTCTAGATACATACATATAGATTTAGGTTTATTTGGTTGAGTTGGGCCCATTATTTCTATATAAATTTTTATTGCTTATTCATTTATTTGGGGTCACAATATATATATTATGTTCTTCATCAATCAAGGGTTTAATTAAGGCGAAACTTTATATAGAGCTAATTTTTATTCCTTTATCTACCCTGTTTATGTTTACCATTGTCTTGGGTATCAGAGGCAGGTTTCATTCCTGGGAAAATATTTATCTTCATTCCAAAGGGAATTATTATCGGGCCATATTTATTTATTATGCTCCAGCTTAATGATTTTTCTTAGAGGAGTATGTGTAGATCATTCTTCCTTGCAATATATATATATATATATATATATATATATATATAATATTTTTTTAGCCCTTTAAAAATTATCGGGCGTTACACTGGAGCTCTCCTAAAATTGTTTCTCCTATTTATATTTCGAGAGTCAACAAAAGAATTCTTGAAGTCCATTTCAAATTGATCATCATCAAATTTCATCAAATTGCATGTGTACATTGTGTGGCCTACTTTACCACATTAAAAATAAGTACCTCTCCTTTTTCCAAAAACACTCTTGCTATTTGCATTTGAGAAGGTATCAGTCGAATATGAATAAGAACCATGAATTTTTTGTGCTTTATCATGTGAATGTTTTGAAGAATGATTATGCACACATGATAATTTTATTTTGTATTTAGAAAATTTCTTTCCCTTTGTTCCTAAGATTTTATCTAGGTTCTCTTTCCCTTTGACAAGCTTAGCCAGAGCCTCATTCAAGTTGCTAATTTCTGTTTCTAAGGATGAAATGTGCATTTCGGAGCTGGTCATCTCCTCTTCACATTCTGCTAACCTGTTTTTCAGCAATTCATTGACAGTTTTAAGATTTTCAAATTCGGTTTCCAGATCATTCAACTTTTCAAAATTATCAATCACACATTTTCCTTTTTCATGAGCGAGCAATCTTTCAAATAAAGCACTATTTAAATATTTTAGTTTTTCATTATCTTCAGCAACTTCTTTATTTAGTGTTAGCTCATCAAGTAGATGTTGATCATCAGGCAGTGATTTCACTTTATCTTGTAGTTTTTTCTGATTTTCTTTCATTTGATCAATTTCAACTTTTAGAGCCACATTTTCATTTCTTAGATCTGAAATGGTTTCCTTATGAATGTTAACATATTGCAGTAAGAGTTCATTCAAATTTTCAAGTTGAAAACATTTATCACAGAAAGAAACATGAATGATATTATCAATTTTCTTTCTCAGTTTTCTATTTTTAGACTTAATTCTTCTATATTTATCTGATAGTTCTTCATATGCATTAAACAATTCTTCAAATGAAGTTTTCTCGCTATCAGAATTTACCTCAGAGCTTTCCTGGCTCGATCTGTCTGGTTTTTCAGCCATGAGACACAGGCTGTCCATCTTTCCCTCATGAACCTCGATCAAGCAGTCCAAGATCTCCTTTGCCGTTCTGCATGAGGAAACAAATGGAAATTTGTTAGTATCAACTGAGGCTTTAAAAACATTTAAGAGCACAAAATTATCATCGTTTTTCTTCTTATGCTCATCAGTCTATTTAGACTGATCTCTCGACAACTCATATGAACCATGCATAACTAACTCCCAGAGTTTTGAATCAAAAGTGTTAACAAACTTGTTCAAGCCCCCAAGCCACTCAGTAAAATTAGAACCATTAAAGATATGAAGAGAATCCATCGAATACTGATCACCCATAAGACTAGAGAAGACCGTCGCACAAAGGATCACTCTGTAGATCGTTAGATCTAGGTATAGCAGAGCCAAGCTCTGATACCAATTTGAACATCAAGTTAAGATCAATGTGTTAAGAGAATGTGAAAGCGTAGGCAAGCAAGCACGCAAGCACGATTATGTGAGAGAGATTTTTAGGTGGGTCGACAGGACACACAAGGCCTCCTACATCCACCCCTCACCAAATCGGTGAGGATCAACTCGCTTCGAACTGAAGCACACGGAGTTACAACTCCACACACACGAAGACAATGTCTCCAACATGATCTGACGACCAGATCAACAACCACACACACACACACACGCTGCAACAGTCGCAGCACCCAACACACACGACCGTACGCAGACAGTCCACCCACAGAATATCTTCAAGTTCAGAAAATAAAAATGATGTTCAATACATGCTTCAACTCAGGATTAATCGAAAAACAACATTAGTGATGAGGACATCACACGCTGCTCCTTATGGCTCGGGTCGACCGCACATCCCTAAGGAAGCTCGAAGGCAATTATCTCATGTTATCTTTGTTTTGAGTCTTATTTATGTATTTTATTTATTGAGTCATGTGGTCATGAGTCCAATTTCCCTTGTCTTGTATTGATTGGGCCTTAGTATCCTAGTTTGGGCTCATATTTATTGCTTAGGATAGCAATGATCATTTTAGCAAATGTCAAGGGCAGTCTGATCTTGTAAAAAGTTGGGTGCCTATAAATAGGACCCAACCCCCCTCCGTTTGAGACAATCATGAATGATATTTGAAATTCCCCTTTGAGAGAAATCTTCTCCCCCCCCCCCCCCCGTTTGTGGAGTGTGACTCTCCACCTCTCTTCCCCCCCTTTATCTCTACTCCCCCTCTCTCTAGGCCACCCCCACCCTTCTCTCTCTACTTGCCACCTCATGCTCCACACCACCTCCCCTAGACCACATCAGTTGCCACATCATCTGCCACCTCACCCAACCCTTGGATCCCCCCACCCCCATTAACTCCTTCATTTAAGATCCCACCACCCCCTAGGGAGACTTTCCCACTTCCCCAAGCAACCTTTCATCTCCCAAGAGAGAATCCTACTTCCCAAGACACCCCTCCCTCTTCCCAAGGCATCCCCCACTCTTCCCTAGGCCCTTCATTAACTCCCCATCCCATCCCCAATTGAATTTCATCTTCCCCCCTTCCTTGCCAAAACCGTCCATCCTGTTACAGCGTCGCCTCAACCTCCCCTGTGAAGCTCCTGGTGACAATCCCAACACTGGTGGATTCCTCTTCGAACCAGTTTCGTAATGAGAGTTGAAGCACCCTCATCCGACGTCGGAGCTGACCGGGAGAGATGTTTCGGTCCGACTGCGCAAGCTGACTTCGGCGGGCAACCAAAGACATGTTGAAGAGACTCCCATGACCTCCATGCTAAGATTCTCGACATGCCCTTCGACCGAGGTGTTCTCCTATAAGTCCTCTTCTCGTACCAAGGAGAAGGGATCCATTTGGCCACCGGAGCACCCCAGAACGAACCTTTTCCTAGGCGTGCACATGATGCTCGCCCCCTGTTCAGGTTGGACCACTCTCTGCTCTTTTGGTTTCTGCTGCAACCTTCGACCTCAAGCTAGGCCGCCCCTTCTACCACGCGTAGCAGACGCTTCTACGTTCAATTCGACTCTGGCCCCGCTCCCTTCTACTATCGGAGTAGCTGGTAATGTGATGTGACACGAGGTCAGGGAAGGACTTCAAACTATCAGCCGGAGAGCAGGAAGGCGAGGTGACTAGAGAAGAACGGAGGAGCTCGGCCGGGGCCTCACACTCATCCCCATCTCAGGAACGACGCAGTCGCGCTCTTCAATTCTTCTCTACGGTGATGGCGGTTGCAGGCATTGCAGTTGGCATGGCGGTGGTGGCGGTGGTGATGGACGACGTCAGCGGTTGAACGGTGAAGGTGGAAGATCTTGGAGCTTCGATGGGGCTTCAGACCCATCCTCTTCTCGAAGACGATGCATCGGAGCTTCACAGACGACGTCCATGATGGGATGAAGTGGGGTTGGGCCTCTCACCCGGGGTTCCAAAAATTGGAGAACACACAAGCCATGGCTAAACTTCAAACTATTTCATTGCATTGTATATTATCTCCGTCGTGGGTTTACATTTGTTTAAATAGAAAACATGGGGAAAGGAATGTGCACCTTGGAATACCAAGAGCCATGGTTCCTACGAGGAGTACCTAATAAATGCACATAAGTGCAACCATATATATGTATATCTATAACAAAAGAACTAAATACTACCTAGGAAACCCAAGGGGCATGGGTTCCTACGTGGGTTCCTAAGATTATATATATATATATATATATATATATATATATATATATATATATATATATATATATATATATATATATATATATATATATATATATATTACTAATGACAAAAGAAAACACTACATATGAGGCACACTCTATATATGGCCCAATAAACAAAAGACAACTTAGACATAAATTTATATTTGATAGTTTTGATGATACCACTTGATGATCCCGTCAAACCCCTCCTCTTGGAGGAGGTTCGACCTCGAACCTTGAATCTCGAATCGCAGGACCCCAGCTTGTTGGAACAAATCGGACGACTTGCTCTGATACCATTTGATGTGACACGAGGTCGAGAAAGGACTTCAAACTGTCAGTCGGAGAGCAGAAAGGTGAGGTGACTAGAGAAGAATGGAGGAGCTCGGCCGGGGCCTCACATCCATCCCCATCTCAGTGACGATGCAGTCGCACTCTTCAATTCTTCTCTGCGATGATGGCGGTTGTATGTGTTACAGCTAGCATGGCGGTGGTGATGGATGATGTCGACGGTTCAACGGTGAAGGAGGAAGATCGTGGAGCTTCGATGGGGCTTCACACCCATCCTCGTCTCGAAGACGATGCACCGGAGCTTCACGGACGACCTCCATGGCGGGACGAAGTGGGGTTGGGCCTCTCACCCGGGGTTCCAAAAATTGGAGAACACACAAGCCATGGCTAAAATTCAAACTATTTCATTGCATTATATATTATCTCCATCGTGGGTTTACATTTGTTTAAATAGAAAACATGGGGAGGGGAATGGGCACCTTGGAATACCAAGAGCCATGGTTCCTACGAGGAGTACCTAATAAATGCACATAAGTGCAACCATATATATGTATATCTTAGACAAAAGAACTAAATACTACCTAGGAAGCCCAAGGGGCATGGGTTCCTACGTGGGATCCTAAGATTATATATATATATATATATATATATATATATATATTACCAATGACAAAAGAAAACACTACATTTGTGGCACACTCTATATATGGCCCAATAAACAAAAGATAACTTAGACATAAATTTATATTTGATAGTTTTGCCGATGCCACTTGACGATCCCGTCATAGTGCCCCGGGTTCGCTGCGTTCGTCTGCTGGAACCTACTGGGTTGCCCTGTCTGCCCAATCTCCAATCAACCAGAACCAGGTCCATACGGCATCGAACAGACCTGATCTTGCTATAAAATGAAGAAGGCTCAGCTGTGGACAATTCGGCACCAGCTCCGCCATCAGCACCGACCTGTGGAGCTCGCGGTGATAGAAGCAGCCGATCTATGTCTGGCAAGGTCTGCTCAGGACAGAACTACAGGCGTCGGCGCAGTCTCACAAGAACAGCCGGTTCTAGCACTACCGACCTCAGAAAAGACTGATTCTTCTTCCCGGATCTTCCCAAGAGGAGCATCTTTCCATCTGTACCAAATTCAGCCTCATTAGGGGTCCGAGCAGGGAGCACCGCCACCAGAAAGTTGCTGGTGCCAGACAGTGTAGGCAGCACGTGAGACTGTGAGGACTAAAGGCTTGATTCCCATCGTCGCTCCCCTTTCCCCCTCGCCTGGCCGGCTTAAAGACCCTCCCTGCATGGAGGTAACGTTGGTTGTAATTCCCATTCCCATTTCCAAAGTCGGACCTCCAGTGAGAGGTGTCGCATGTTGTACTAAATAGGGCCTGTCAAGTCTCGCCAACGCACGTGCGGGGTGCCGCACGTTCCCCGCTTGTCTCCTCTCGGATCGGGATCAGTTTCTTCAAACTAATTAGGTGAGCGCTTGGTTACCCCTTCCTGGAATTTCAATTGCTTCTCTAGTATCATTTCATACTACCTGTCGGATGGGGAGCGAGCGCCCGATCCAACTATATCTATTTGTGCGCCTACCGCGGAGAGAGTTGAAAGAATCACCAAATATCCTACGCCCACGGCGTGCTGTACGCCTTCGAAACGTGGGAATCCTAGTGCCTAAGGGAGTCAGCCCTAGCATAGTCAAACCTCGAAAAAACAAGGTCCCACTCCGGACCCTCACTGTCATCACCGAGTTGCCTTCAGGTAACAATGCGCGCCACGTGAACCCGCCAAAATCGAGTCCATTACTACTTGTCTATGTGCTTGCAAATATGGGTCTAAAGCGCGTCGTGGCATACTTGGTCATGCCACATCAAGTGGTATCAGAGCAAGTCATTGACTTTTCTCCACAAGTCAGGTCCTAGGGCTCACTTGCATTAGAGTCATCGTCAGACCATCCCGTGCATTGCCCCCCCCCCCCCACCATTGTCATCATTGAGTTTGTGGACAAAATGCCCCCACTCCCAATCATATTATATGCATACCTACCTAATGGGGAGCCCACAGAAATTGATTTCATTGACATGGTGTCCGATAATTGGGTATCCCCCGATATCGTTGCCTCTCTTTCTAAGACCGGGAAAATTGTGCACAATGGTGATCGAGTCTTTGTAGAGTTCCATAAAATGTTCGGAAAAACCACATATTCAGATGGGGCTTTATGTCAAATAGGAACTTTGGTGGGCCCATGCATAATCCTCAATAAACAATGGTTGGATGGTAGGAATGCCATCATTGACCCCGAACGTCGATCTTGCCTAGTGCATCCTCCACACCTATCGGGAGCCTTTAAATTTGACAACTTAGTGTTCTCTTGTCCGACTAAGCCCCGTACCTGGTCACCATGTCCTCCCGACCCACCCCAAAGAAGGGATGAAATCATGGATGAGCATGAGGAGGTCGTGACCCACACACCCGACCTCCAACTGGGGATGGATAGATGCATTCTTCCGCGAGTTAAGGAAAGACATAGGTGTCAAAACTCCCCTCTCCAAACCAATCTCCAACTCCACCTAGAATCCATCACCCAAGCGGGAGGAATGGTGGTCATAGGAGAACCCTTAGCCCAATGGATAAGAAAGAGTCTATTGCGAGACACGCCATTCCATCCACCCATTAACCCAACTTTGCAAATGGTGCCCTTCCAACTCCCCCAAATCTCACACCAAACCGTCCAATTCATTGAGTCTCTAGAAGATCTATTAGAGTGTCTAAGCAGGCAATCTGAACTGAGAAGATTGCTAGCTTTGGGATCTTGCAAACCTAAGCATCATGATTTCACTGCCCTACCATTGGCTCCATTACTGCAGTCTGCACGAATGGCCACTGCACTAGTAAGATCCTCCTTTTCCTCTCCATGCCAGAAGAACCCATCTTGATCCACCCCCATCCCATCACTATTCCGAGTATAGTGACCGATCACCCAATCCAAGTCACTAGCCCAACCGTCTTATTGGAGGGGGATGGCCTACCATCTTTTAAGGACCTTGGAGTTGACAAGTTAGGCATGTAGTACTTCTCTCTAGGTTACACTTTTTGTGACCCCTTTGACCCCTTCTCACGGGAACTCGGGTACCCAAATAACCCATCCACATTCTTCACCACCGACTAGTTCCCACCCCCTCCCACAAGGTCTGATCAAGTCCACACTTTCAATGACCCAGGCCTCATAAGGGAAGTCGTGACCATGGAAGACATGTGCCTAGGGAGTGAGGAAACACCCCACCCCAATGTTTCTACCTTCCTGGATCCCTTTGATCCCAACGGCTGGAGACTCAAAGGCCAAGCCATGCCCTCGCACCCCTTCATCACGACCTGTCAGCCAAACATAGGGGTTATCTTCTGGATGGGAATGCATGTGTCTTGGCATACCATATCATTTAGTGAGTCAGGCCGCCCCATGTGTATCACACACACCTTAAGTCAAATGCATGATTGGTCCACATTTGGATATACAGGCCCTCCCCCATTCATCATCACCCACAAACTTGATCTTGCGCATGATAGGACCACATTTGGATGTCCAGGTCCACCCTTGCATACTAGAAGTTTCACACCTACATAGTATGATAAGGCATGGCATGAGCATCCAAGCAAGCACATAGGGAAAAGTAACGAGGCTTACGAGAAATGGGCGGATGCTAACAGGCGCCACTTAGAATTCCAAGTTGGCGACTTAGTGATGGTAAGGACGGAGCGGCTCTTCCATGGAGCCGCCACCAAGTTGAGGGCACGAGGGTCTGGACTTTTTTGGGTTCTGAGACGTGTTGACAACAACGCTTATGAGCTAGACCTTTTGGAGGGATACAGGGTACATCCTAGTTTCATTGTGGTGGACCAAGCACCCTATATTTGAGCCTACCCCCGCCCTTGTGAGAGACACTACACATGAGAGTCCACTTATCAGCCTGAGAGACCGACGCAAGCTCATGGGGATGATACTGGATGAGTAGAGCACCGTCATCAGGAACATGGTACACGAGTGCTACCTTGTGAGGTGGAAGAACCAACTTTCGGTTGAGGATATATGGGTGATTTAGAGGACCTGCCATGCTCGGACCTGGACACGCTGGATCACTACCCCGGAGGACCCATTGTTGTACATCCCTGTGGTTTTATTGATGTCAAACACTATGACTCATTATGAGTCTGCATGAGATTGGAATGATGATGTCATATGCTTTGATATGCATTAGTGATGTTTTGATATGATATGCATCGGTGCATTGATTTTCATGCATTGCTGTGATATACTGTATTGAAGCCATGTGCATTTGATGATGCCTAGAACGTGATCTATTATATTCTATTGCGCTCTCATCATATGCAAAAGTTTGTATTTCAATGCTGATAAGAATAGGCCTCAAAGAATCTCTAAGCTGAGTTAAGTTCAGAAGAGAAGCCAGCGATTTAAATGTCAAGCATAACTAAGCAAGGATGAAGCCTTTTATGAAGAGGAAGTCGACCTGAGAGGATGGTGGAGTCGACTTGAGGTTGATCCATCTTTGATTGTTGAGAAGCATCAGGTCGAGGCATCTTTAAGTGTTAAAGTAATCATGTTGATGCATTGAAGTCCTTCATGGTTGTCAGGTCGATGCATTCACATTTGTTAAAGCTAACATGTCGAAGCAACAGATCTTGCCAATATTGTTCTTATAGCAGTGATGGTGTTGATAGAAGCCAAGCAATGGGTCAGAAGTGAAGTTACAGTGAAGATATAGCAATTAGTACAAGGAATCTTCAACAAATCTTCAGCAGAAGTCAACAACACAAGATAAAGCCTTAAGCTAAGTTTGGTCGACCGAACTGATCATTTCGATGAACCAAAATCACCAGAAGAGAACTTAAGAGAACAAGAGTTCTGTTTGCCATCAGAACATCGACGCAGGATCACCACTGCCTCGATGCAGTCAAGCTCCAAGAAGCATTCAAGCACTTATCCTTGTGGATGCATCGATGCAATAGAGAGATGCACTGACGCACCTAGTAAAAAGAGCAGCACTTGAAACACTGCATCGATGCATCAAGGTTGGTGCATCGACGCACCAAGCGAAAAGCTAAGGCTCTGTCTTCATTCTACACCGATGGTACAGAGGAGTGCATCGACACACTCAGCTCTGTATCAACAATTGGAAGACTACAAGGTCGAAGCACTAGAAGAAGGAGTAAATGCTGTCAACAAGGATAGGTCGACACATCAACTAAGTGCAATGACACACTAAGCCAAAGGTTAGTACACGAAGCACATTGCCTAAAGGGATATCTACCTACACTGCATTGCCGTAGCACTGGGGTACGTCGATGCTACATCACATATCAAATGATCTCTTGAAGGCGGATTCTGTGAGGGTGTCTCGACCCATCTTCAGGCTACATCGAAGCACTAGCATCTTCTATGAGGCATGTGATGAACTTATGGAATTAGGTGATCTCGAACTCCATTGGTTGGAACTTGATACTTATACACCTAGCGCTTTTCCAGAAAATTTTTGAAAAAGAATATTCCTATTTGACAAGTGGACCAATGGGATTCCAGTTGAATAACTCTTTTATCCATTTGGATTTGCGGAGCCCCTGTTTTCTATAAAAAGGGGTCTCGCCCTTCGAGTGAGGGTGTGGCCAACAAAGAAGAGCCGCCGTATCCATTGAGAGAAAGCTTATGCCAGAGCCAGATCAGTGAGAGCAGCAGTTGCGAAGAAGAAAAGAGAGAGAGAGCTAAGAAGATATGATCTAGAGAAAGAAAGAGAGAAATAATTGAGAGAGTGAGAGCCTGCGAGAAGAAAAGGAGCTTGTGCAGCCGAAGCTTCAACTGAAGATCTGCTAGTGTCTTGACTTGTGGATCAAATCTAGAGTCAATATGCTGCTCAGAGTTATATCTTATTTTTTCATTGTTTTCTTGTTTTGATCTTGCTTTTTTCTTCCAGTTCTTCTGATACCCTGTACTGGGTTTGGGTTCCTTCTGAGTGATCAGAAGAAGGGAGACTCAGATCTCCGGGTTCCCTCGGAAGGTTCAGAGGAAGAAAGGATCATCCTCTGGTTGTCAGCAATGGGGCGTTGTTCACAGGTTCTCTCTGTGCTCGCATAGGAAGGGAGGCATGTTCCTCCGGTCACTACTGAGGTAGTGGGTTCTGATCTAGCTTGGTGCTAGATTAGAGTTTGGGGGATTTGTCTCCCTCTGGATCAAGCTATTAGCCAGCATTTGTTTGCATACTAAATCTACGTTCTTGCTGTTGCAAGGGGAAGCCACACTCTGGTCTGAGTGTGGGGTGGACGTAGATTTGCAAGGCAGAGCGAACCACCTTAAAAACTTCTATCCTTCATGGTTTGCTTTGCGCATACATCCTTATCTTCTATCTCCCTTCACAGGTTAGTGTATGAGCTGTTACACTATTGTAGCTCCATTATACTCCAAGTACTGGAGACTGATTCTGAATGATCTGAGTGCATCTTGGCCTCTATCCTGTTTATGTTTCATTCATTCAGCATTGTTATCTTAATTACATGCTAAGTGCTCGAGACTGACTCTGAATGAACCGCTGGTTGATTCAGTTTTATTCTAGCTTCAGTTTCATTATTCATGAGCTGAGTGTATCTCAGACTTGTTGTGCTTATAATCCATTCATTTAGCATTGCAATTTTCCTCATATGTTAAGTGCTCGAATCCAGCTCTGTGATAACTGCTAGAGCTGAGTTTGCTTTGTGTTCTTCCATGTGGTATTTGTTTAAGATATGTCTTGTGTGGGCCAAAGCTTGTTCAGGGTGGATTTCTGGATGTTTTAACCTATACTACTTGAATCTACTTACCATATTGTTCGGTAAGTCAAGTTGTTCTTAATAGATAACATAATTCATTTCGAGTATACCTATGAGAAGGCTTTGTGTGATTGTGTGCTAAGACTTGATCATTCAGAAGATTATTCGGACTGCAGTGCTAGCTTCCATTTTAATTTTTATAGGGTGTTATTTTAATTGAGCACAAGTTTTTCTAGAGGGATCTATTCACCCTCTCTCTAGATCCCACATTGCACCTAACAATTGGTATCAGAGCAGGTCTCTGACTGATCAGATCCAACGATATGCTGAGTAGATCCTGCTTAATTGGTGCATTGTTGTTTTGGATTATCGATTTAATTTGATTTCAATGGCTCATCCACCCATGTTTGTTGGTTATGATTTCAATGTCTGGTTAGATAGCCTGCACAAATTTGTGAACTATGTTGATTCTGACTTGTGGATTTTAGTTTCATATGGACCATATAATTTGCCAAAGCACAAGTCCAAGTGGACTGTCGCTCCCAAGTTCAAAAATGCTGATAATGTAAGAGCTCTGAGGTTAATGAAGTCAGTAGTTGATACTGATGTGTTCTCTTTTGTCTCTAGCTGCAAATCTGGAAAAGAGATATTAGATAAATTGACAGCCATCTATAATCAACAGGAGGACAAATTCTTGAGGGCCGACAGAGCTGATCACAATAGTGATCAATTGAATGATTCATCATCTCAGGTAATTTTTATAGGGTGTTATTTTAATTGAGCACAAGTTTTTCTAGAGGGATCTATTCACCCCCTCTCTAGATCCCACATTGCACCTAACAATTGGTATCAGAGCAGGTCTCTGACTGATCAGATCCAACGATATGCTGAGTAGATCCTGCTTAATTGGTGCATTGTTGTTTTGGATTATCGATTTAATTTGATTTCAATGGCTCATCCACCCATGTTTGTTGGTTATGATTTCAATGTCTGGTTAGATAGCCTGCACAAATTTGTGAACTATGTTGATTCTGACTTGTGGATTTTAGTTTCATATGGACCATATAATTTGCCAAAGCACAAGTCCAAGTGGACTGTCGCTCCCAAGTTCAAAAATACTGATAATGTAAGAGCTCTGAGGTTAATGAAGTCAGTAGTTGATACTGATGTGTTCTCTTTTGTCTCTAGCTGCAAATCTGGAAAAGAGATATTAGATAAATTGACAGCTATCTATAATCAACAGGAGGACAAATTCTTGAGGGCCGACAGAGCTGATCACAATAGTGATCAATTGAATGATTCATCATCTCAGGTAAACTCCGAGTCTGAAGAACTGTCGTTTGATGAGTTGATGAATTTGTATGAAGAATTGTTAGATAGATATAAGAAAATAGACACTGAAAATAAAAAGTTGAAAAAGAAAGTTGAGCAAAATGATTGAAATTGCTCATGCGAAAATTGTTTGAAATTGAAACAATGATATGATATGTGTTTGCTCGATGAAGAAATAAACAAGGAACTAATTGGTTCCTTAAGGGACGAAAATAAAGATTTGTTAACAACAATTTCTGAACTAGAAGAAAAATTGAAGTCAACAAACAATGATAAGACTTCAACTACTGAATTGATTCAAAATGAAAATCTGAAGGAACAAAATAAAAAACTGATGGTGTTGAATATTGTCATGTCAAAAAGATTACTATCTCTTGAAAAAGAAAAATGTATGTTTTCTTACAATGCTGATAACCTACTCACTCTTGAGAAAGAAATAAAAAATTTCAAAAATGAAAATGAAACTTTGATAGAAAGGCTTGCTACCTTGGAAAAGGAAAAAGCTAATTCAGAAATAATCATAGTTTCATTGGAAAACAAACTAAAAGAGTTGGAAAAGTTCTTATCTAACTCTGTTAAAGACAAAGGTAAAATGAAAATTTCCTTGGTAGATGAGGTTAGTGATCAAATTGAGGGGATATGTTATATTTCTGGAAACAAAGAGGAAATGAGGAATCAGCTATATTCCACCTTTGTGCGAAGTTTAGAAAGTGCTAGCACTTCTAATGTTTCCCCGAAATAATTTGCAGCTCAAAAAATTCAAAAAGAAAATAAAAACCAGAAAACCAAGAACAATCTGCAGCAACCACAGAAAAGGAAATTTAATAACATGCAATCTAAGAACCCTCATGTGAAAAACCACCATGCTTCAAAGAAATATAATATTTCATGTTTCTATTGTGGTAAGTATGGTCACTTCATGCATGAATGCTTTCTAATGAAAAATGATGATATGAATGTCGATAGAATGCATGCTAAGAAAAGTCATGTCAACAATCATGGTGCTTAGAAAAGAATAATTCATTGCTATTGTTGTGGTAAAGTAGGACACGTTGTTGCACAATGTTGGTTTCCTAAGGGTGAAAGAAAACCTCATTCTCATGCTGAACATGTTAGTTCTTCTGTAAATCAACATGTTTTTCATAAAAATAAATTTACTTCAAAAGGTCAGCACATTTTGTGCTTCCACTGTGAGAAGCCAGGTCATAGGGCTAGTGAATGCTAGTTAGTTGTTGAAAGAAGAAATTCCATCTCATGTTTTAATTGTGGAAAGCATGGCCATATAATCAAGGATTGTTGGCATGTAAAAGAAAAGAAAATGTTTCATGACAACAATTCTGGCTATCTATAGAATTTTAGAAAACATACTTATCAGAAACCTGTGAAAAATCTAGGATGTTGTCATTATTCTGATAAAACTGGACATTTCATGTTTGATTGTAAATTGCTGAAACTTGATAACATGAATGTTCTGAATTCTTGGAGAACATCTAGGAGAGGTGTTACTAACCATGGAGGACCCAAGAACTGTTGGGTATCTTTGTACACAAAATGAGCTTTGCTTTGCAGGAGTGTCTTGGGACAAGGAATAAAAAGGGGTTCAATAAGCCAAGGCACATGTGTATGGTAAAACCCCAATTTTTTGTTTCTACTATTCTAGTTGATGTGTTGAATAATTTTTGTCTCAAAATGTTTATAATCTGACAGTTAGAACTTTATCTATATCATCATGTTTAGATGATCTAAATATGAAATTATGAATAGAGTCTTAACTTGGTTGTTTGAGGGGGAGTTGAAATAAATTGGAAAACATAGGTTCTTTTGCCTACATATATCATCTTGCGATAGGTAGAGGCGGTACTCACATGAGTTTGATCACATGCATACAATGTCTTCAAATTTAACTGCATATCTTGCTTCATCTAATTCTGTAAACTGAAGAAAATGATCAACCGACCAAGTGCTGTTGGTCGACCAAAATAGGAAAAATCTGAAGTTTGCTCATGAATACATTTTCATTGTCATGATGATCTAAAAAATTCCTTGTTCACATATAGGATTGCATTTGCTATGCACCTTCATACATGACCCAAATGGTATATTAAATGGTACGTTGGGAGAAGGACCGATCACTTCTATCTGGAAACCCACACTATGTGTGAGGTGATTTTAAGACCTTCGTTCTCCGCATAGTACCATGGGTCAAATTGCATATAGAGCATTTAGATATTCATGTGCATAGTTCAAAAATTCTCCATGTGTTTTTCATGTTAGATTTGATGTCTCAGTACATTTAGTTAGGAAGGATCCCTGCATTTCATAGTTCAGTTTGCATGTATCATGTCATAGGCTTTCCAAGGAAGTGTCGACTCTCAGAGTTGACCCCTGTTATGATGCGTTCTGTCTAAGCATTCTCTGCAACACTGCATCGACACTATGAAGGTCTTGCGTCGATGCAGTCCACCTTGTTTTCAACTGCAATCTCAGCAGCATCAGAAAATTCATACTACAAGTTCATGTCTGCCTACTGCATCTTCGGCTACCTTTGCCTTACCCTTGAGCCAAAATCTAGTCTGAATTGATTTGAAATGCCTAATTGTCTTTTTTTCATTCTCATCATGATTTGGCATCTTTGAAATCAATCTAGTTTATAGTTGTCATATTTCTGGAACTTCTTGATCTATAGCTCCTGCATTCATTGAGGGCGAGCTTTGTAATTCCTGATTGTCATTTTTTTCTTTCAGCCAGTCACATTGAAAATTCTTCACACTTATTGATTCCTGCATTGATGCAAAATTCTTAAAGTCACCTACTATTTGATGCCTGTCTGCTGAATTCTCTTGTCATATGTGCCTACTGTATTTTGAACACTCTTGTCATACCTTGAGCTAAACTTTCTGATGTCACCTAAATGCCTATCTTTGAGAAACACCATCATGTTCGGCTTACTGTATCAGATTAGTACTTAAAAATTCCTTGATCTGAATTTTGAGAAGATTTCAATAAGTGTACCTTGATCATAAATCTGAAAACTATGTTAATAAGGAATCTTCTATTATATAGGATTATGAATGTCTAATACATTCAGCTGGTATAAGTTTAATGTGTTCCTTAAGTTTGAATATGAATCTCTAGAAAATATCTGAGTCATTATTTTTAATAGATCTTAACCAGCATCTTCATGTTATATCTTGAAAAAATCTGCTGTATTCTAAACGTTCTGAAATCATGGCTATCTTTGGTTGAGTTACATGTATTGAGTATTGTTTTTAAACAGCTGGATGATCTGAAAAATTCCTAGTGTTGTCAGAGGAATGACATTGGTCACTGAGAAATCATGTCTCTTTTCCATTAAGAAAATAAGACTTTGTCATGAAGTGCCATAGTTATCTCTGCTGAAAAATCATTGAAAAATCAGGCAGAGCAATGGCTTGTTCACTGAGCAATATATCTCACTTATCAATGAAATGAGTTGAGGTATGTCATGAGGTATCAATGCTATCTCCGTACAAATATGAAGCACAACAGTTAGTCATACCAAGTATCTAAGGGTACAGGCATCTCAACAACGTGTATCCTCAAGGTATAAAGTGTGTACTGCGCTCGATTGCTCCTGAAAAATTAATATGAAAATTGTTGATTGAACAAATGAAAAATCTGAAAATGGTTGCACAAGAAAAATTTACTAAAACATAGGACAAAATCAGATGTAATCATGTTGGTTTAAACTCAATACTAATTGTTGTAACTCCTAAAGGAGTCATTGAAATTTGAATGAGTAAGATGAAAGGAGGTTAAACAAGATGTAAATATGAGGGTTTGGTTCATTTCTATTAAAATTTGATGGTATCAGATATGAATACAGAATCTTTTATGGACAAACTTTGAACACATCAAATTTAAACCATGCTATACAATTAGGATCATGTCATAAACCCTTATAATGGAAGAGTCTGAAAATTCTCTTGCCTCTCATATTTATGAAATTGGTATCTCATTGAAAACCTTCTTGACTTATCTAGTCATTTGGAATTTCAACTGGAATTCTTGTGTTCAATTTTTTACATCTGCTGAATATCAATTGATTGCTCATGTCTTACCCACTGGTTCACTGCATATTCATCTTCATATTAGATTTTGCATGTTGCAGTTAATTACTTCTGGATTTAATTTGCTCAAGACCTGAATTGTCCATGATTGAGATCATGTGTTACCTTTACTTTTGACGACATCCTACTTGACTGTGATTTTGCTGATATCCTCATTGATTGAGTTTCTGAAATGGTATCATGTCCTTCATTGTCATAACTCTGTACTTCCTTGAACATCTCTAGCTCTTATACCTCCATTCAAATTCTTCTATTTTGATAAAGGGGGAGATATTTTTGCTTAGTCTGAGAGATGTACTCATTTATTAAGGGGGAGAAATATTTTTTTCCCATGTCACTTGCATATGTCTTGTCAAAACATGTTTTAAATATCAAACTGTTGTTTTCTTTTTGATGAAGTCAAAGGGGGAGAATAGTTTTGATGTTTTATGACTCATAGTGTTGTGTTGCCATCATAAAAAAGGGGGAGATTGTTGTACATCCCTATGGTTCTGATGATGTTAAACACTATGACTCATTGTGAGTCTGCATGAGATTGGAATGATGATGTCATATGCTTTGATATGCATTAGTGATGTTTTGATATGATATGCATCGGTGCATTGATTTTCATGCATTGTTGTGATATAATGTATTGAAGCCATGTGCATTTGATGATGCCTTGAACTTGATGCATTCGATTCTATTGTTCTCTCATCATATGCAGAAGTTTGTATTTGAATGCTGATAAGAACAGGCCTCAAAGAATCTCTAAGCTGAGTCAAGTTCAGAAGAGAAGCCAACAGTTTAAATGTCAAGCGTAAGTAAGCACAGACAAAGTCTTTTATGACGAGGACGTCGACCTGAGAGGATGGTGGAGTCGACTTGAGGTCGATGCATCTTTGACTGTTGAGAAGTATCAGGTTGATGCATCTTTAAGTGTTAAAGTAATCAGGTCGATGCATTGAAGTCCTTCATGGTTGTCAGGTCGATGCATTCACATTTGTTAAAGCTAATAGGTCGAAGCAATAGATCTTGCCAATATTGTTCTTATAGCAGTTATGGTGTTGATAGAAGCCAAGCAACATGTCAGAAGTGAAGTTACAGTGAAGATATAGCAATTAGTACAAGGAATCTTCAACAAATCTTCAGCAGAAGTCAACAATACAAGATAAAGCCTTAAGCTAAGTTTGGTCGACCGAACTGATCATTTCGATGAACCAAAATCACCAGAAGAGAACTCAAGAGAACAAGAGTTCTGTTTGCCATCAGAACATCGACGCAGGATCACCACTGCCTCGATGCAGTCAAGCTCCAAGAAGCATTCAAGCACTTATCCTTGTGGATGCATCGATGCAACAGAGAGATGCACCGACGCACCAAGTAAAAAGGGCAGCACTCGAAACACTACATCGACGCATCTAGGTTGGTGCATCGACGCACCAAGCAAAAAGCTAAGGCTTTGTCTTCATTCTGCACCGATGGTACAGAGGAATGCATCGACGCACTTAGCTCTGTATCAGTAATTGGAAGACTACAAGGTCGAAGCACTAGAAGAAGGAGTAAATGTTGTCAACAGGGACAGGTCGACACATTAACTAAGTGTGTTGACACACTGAGTTAAAGGTCAGTACATGAAGCACGTTACCTAAAGGGATATCTGCCTACACTGCATCGACACAGCACTGGAGTACGTCGATGTAGCTTCACATATCAAATGATCTCTTGAAGGCAGATTCTATCAGGGTGCCTCGACCCATCTTCAAGCTGCATCGAAGCACCATCATCTCCTATGAGGCACGTGACGAACTCCATTGGTTGGAACTTGATACTTATACACCTGGCGCTTTTCCAAAAAAATTTTGAAAAAGAATATTCCTATTTGACAAGTGGACCAATGGGATTCCAGCTGAATAACTCTTTTATCCACTTGGATTTGCGGAGCCCCTGTTTCCTATAAAAAGGGGTCTTGCCCTTCGAGTGTGGGTGGGCCATCGAAGAAGAGCTGCCATATCCATTGAGAGAAAGCTTATGCCAGAGCCAGATCAGTGAGAGTAGCAGTTGCAAAGAAGAAAAGAGAGAGAGGGCTATGAAGATCTGAGCTAGAAAAAGAAAGGGAGAAAGAATTGAGAGAGTGAGAGCCTGCGAGAAGAAAAGGAACTTATGCTGCTGGAGCTTCAATTGAAGATCTGCTAGTGTCTTGACTCATGGATCAAATCTAGAGTCAATCTTCTCCTCGAAGATATATCTTGTTTCTTCATTACTTTCTTGTTTTGATCTTGCATTTTTCTTCCAGTTCTTCCGATACCCTGTACTGGGTTTGGGTTCCTTCTAAGTGATCAGAAGAAGGGAGACTAAGATCTCCAAGTTCCCTCTGGAGGTTCAAGGGAAGAGAGGATCGTCCTCTGGTTATGAGCAATGAGGCATTGTTCATAGGTTCCCTCTGTGCTCATAGAGTAAGGGAGGCGTGTTCCTCCGGTCACTACTGAGGTAGTGGGTTCTGATATTGCTTGGTGCTAGATTAGAGTTTGAGGGATTTGTCTCCCTATGGATCAAGCTGTTAGCTAGCATTTTTTTGCAGACTGAGTCTGCGTTCTTGCTATTGTAAGGGGAAGCCACACTATGGTCTAAGTGTGGGGTGGACGTAGATCTGCAAGGTAGATCGAACCACCTTAAAAACTTATGTCCTTCGTGGTTTGCTTTGCGTATACATCCTTATCTTCTATCTCCCTTCGCAGGTTAGTGTATGAGCTGTTGCGGTATTGTAGCTCCATTATACTCCAAGTATTGGAGACTGATTCTGAATGATCTGAGTGCATCTAGGCCTCTATCCTGTTTATGTTTCATTCATTCAGCATTGTTATCTTAATCACATGCTAAGTGCTCGAGACTAACTTTGAATGAACCGCTGTTTGATTCAATTTTATTCTAGCTTCAGTTTCATTATTCATGAGCTGAGTGTATCTCAGACTTGTTGTGTTTATAATCCATTTGTTTAGCATTGCAATTTTCCTCATATGTTAAGTGCTCGATTCTAGCTCTGTGATAACTGCTAGAGCTGAGTTTGCTTTGTGTTCTTCCATGTAGTATGTGTTCGAGACATGTCTTGTGTGGGCTAAAGCTTGTTTAGGGTGGATTGCTGGATCTTTTAACGTATTCTACTTGAATCTGCTTACCATACTGTTCGGTAAGTCAAGTTGTTCTCAATAGATAGCATAATTCATTTCGAGTATATCTGCGAGAAGTCTTTTTGTGATTATGTGCTAAGACCTGATCATTCAGAAGATTGTTCGGACTGTTGTGCTAGCTTCCATTATAATTTGTATAGGCTGTTATTTTAATTGAGCATAAGTTTTTGTAGAGGGATCTATTCACCCACCCTCTAGATCCCACATTGCACCTAACACCCATACTTGACGGGGTTGAGTTCTTCTCACCCCGGGGGTATGATGAGGACATCACACACTGCTTCTTATGGCTCGGGTCGCTACACATCCCTGAGGAAGCTCGGCGGCAATTATCTCATGTTATCTTTGTTTTGAGTCTTATTTATGTATTTTCTTTATTGAGTCATGTGGTCATGAGTCCAATTTCCCTTGTCTTGTATTGATTGGGCCTTAGTATCCTAGTTTGGGCCCATATTTGTTGCTTAGGATAGCAGTGGTCATTTTGGCAAATGTCAAGGGCAGTCTGGTCTTGTAAAACGTTGGGTGCCTATAAATAGGACCCAACGCCCCTCCATTTGAGACAATCATGAATGATATTTGAAATTCCACTTTGAGAGAAATCTTCTCCCGCCCCTTTTGTGGAGTGTGATTCTCCACCTCTCTTCGCCCCTCTCTATCTCTACTCCCCCTCTCTCTACGCCGCCCCCACCATTCTCTTTGAAGTCCCGCGATCAATGACCCCCAAGAGGGGGGGGTGAATTGGGTGATGACAGATTTTAAACAGTGTATAACAAAGTTAATAGATATGTGAAGAACAAACTCCAACAAGAATAGATCTAAAGAACTATATAGTGAATATGGCTAAAACAACCCCTATAGCAGTTCCTTGGTACTAGGCGGAGTCCGGGAATCCGAAGATCCTCTCACACAAAGTATTTTCCTCCCAACAGGATTGACTATGTCGATCAGAAACTACCTTTTGATATACCAAGGATCTCCCGTAAAAGGGTTAAAACAACTCGATCTAAACAATGAAACTAGATAACGATGCGACAAGCAAACAAGCTAGATCAGAACTGGAGGTAGGAGATATGGAGCAATCCACACAGAACACCATGATTTTTAGGTGGTTCGGATGCAACAACTGCAACCTACGTCCACCCCTCACTGATCGTGAGGATTCACACACTATCTTGTAGAAGGTTACAAGATCAAGACACATACACACACACTCGTGTGAGTTCAGAACTCCCACGAAGGTGTACACGCACCGAAACACAAGGAAGGATGAGGAACAAGAAGATCACTCACACACACACACAGATCTTCGTAGATCCACACACACACACAGATGTTGGAATATTACAAGAACACAAAGATTAAAGCTCAGCAAGATTGGAACGAAAAATGTAAAAGAAAACTATAGATTCAAGCTCCCCCTTAGTCGATGAAGATGGTTTTGGATGCAGCTTGATCTCCTCTTGGCTTGGGGTTGATCTGCTCCAGATGTTGCTTGAAGATGGAAGAGGATGGATGCAGATGGATGAAGATGGATGTAGCTCTTTCTTCTCGGAGCACTGTTCACGGCTACAATACCAGATCTAGAACCTCCCCTTGATAGCCTCCCTTGGCCTCCTTTGATTGATTAGGGTTGCAAGCCTCAATAAGATGTTTTTATAACTCTTGAATGGTCAAGAGACAAGCCAGGAACCAGATCCACAAATCATGGGAAGTTTGGTAGCTTTGGGATTAAACAAATCCTTGAAGAGAGACTTCCTACGTTGAGAACAAAAGGTCAACAATAAAGGCTTTTCGAGGCTGGCGGTCGACCTGTGGATAGGGGCGGTCGACCGGAATTTTATAGGATAATGTCCATTTGTTGCTGGGATAATCGGTCGACCGCTAGAGGCTGGTGGTCGACCGCTGGCTTGATTTCCTGCAAAAAAAACAAAGGTTAGCCAATGCAATATAATATATGAACGAATCATGTTATGGCTGCCTTGTTTCAATTAAGTTGAGTGGGTTTAAGCTTAGCCTTGGTGGTTTAGAAACCAAAACATGGATTTATGCATTTGGATGGGTTTAAACCAATTAAGCTTATTACATGGTGAAGTGGGCTTTGAAAGCGTATTAGATTCGAACTTGATAGTTGAACATTGCACGTGATAAAAAATATAACCTGTTCTGTTATCATCAAAATCAACCTGGATATATTCAACAGTCTCCCCCTTTTTGATGATGAAAAAATGAAGGGGTTTGAAATACATGAACGTGCCTTTGAGCAATGTATGAAGGTTGAGATCAAGGTTCGAAGCCAATACATTTCACTTACAACCCGTCACGCCAGCGAATACAACGAACACAAACCATGAACACAACAAGCACAACCATTTAACAGTTATATGTCAATTAGAAGGGGAATGAGATATAAGAGCCAACCATTTGAGGTCAAACACCAGTTGCATTCAATTCATTGTTTCATTACATGATACATTGGTGCAAAAGTGAATGCACGACTCGAGACTCAAGGGAATAAACATCCTCACATGTGAAACATGCAAACACACAACCACACACGGACATACATAAATATATAAAGCCCTGCACTACTGCTTCTCCCCCTTTGGCATCATCAAAAGGGAGCGGGATAGATGAAGGGGGACCCAAGTGACACAGAACCAAAGGACAGCAAACTAGACAGAGAAAAAGTAAAAGTCCTCATGGTGCATCTGCAGGTGGAGGTGGCTGATTTTCTGGAGGAGGCGACTGGTGTCCAAGGAGACAGCTAATTTCTGCAAGAGCATGAACCTGAGCATGAAGAGTATCTCGAATGCGGCCAATGTGGATGTCATGAGTCGCATCACGACGAGACATGCTAAGAAGAGTTCGGTTCATGATGTGAAAAGACTGGCTAGAGTCCGCAACACTATCGGTGAGGCTAGTCATATGAGTGGTGAGTGAAGCCATATGAGGGGAGAGAGTATCTAGAGCAGTGGAGAAGGAATCCATGCGGCCTGACATGGTGTCGACCACATGGCCCATAGTGTCTACGTGATCCCCGAGAGCAGAAAGTCCCTCCTCAAAAGTATCCATATGAGTCTCAAGTCCAGTAAACTGTCTATCAAAAACCTCATAGTCTACCCAAGAAGGTTGAGTGCCTCCCTGAGTGGAGGACTCTCCATGATAAAACTGAGTAGGAGGAGGCATCTCCGGATCCATATGCTGCGGTGAAGGTGGAAGCAGCGGCTCGGCATCTATGTGATGAGGTGAGGGTGGAGGAGGCTGCTCCTCGACCTGAATAGGAAGGGGTCTCCTTGAACTTGCTGCTGTTGTGGTTCCTGCTCATCCTCACTTTCATATTCATCTTCATATGTAGGCACATCCCGACACAGCGCACCATCGGGACCATAGTAATAGCTCATGTCTATGCAGATCTTATGCTTATTGTAGACATCATTCTGGCGAACATAGATAAACTGTTCTTCTGCCAAATTAAGCCCATCATGAATGAACACCCCGGTCAACTGTGAGGCATATGTCAAAGATCGATGTCAGTTTGTTCTGCAAGCTCCAATGAGGGTCATCATGAGGCGACCCATGTTGAGTTGTATACCATTCATGACATGGTAGAATAAGAATCTATGAACTTTTGTGACTTCATTGCTGCTGCCAACCTTGGGATAAATATGGGAGGTAAACATATGGTGTAAGACACGCTGCAGTGGTGGGAAGTAGTTTGCATTTAACTCAATCAAATCGCTAACACCACGCACGTAATCATAGTTTGTCATGGCAATAAAAGTATCTTCAACCTCCCCATGGCCATAAGCCATGTTGGCTCCTCTAGCCGCAACCCCTAAGCTCCTCTCAAACAGATCGGGGTTAATGTGAAGCTCAACCCCTCGAATAACAGTATATAGCTCATCATTCCTTGAAACCAAGTTCCCATAGAACTCCTGTACTAGGTTGGGGTAATAACGGTTATACCTAGTGACAAAATCAGTCCAACCCGACTGCATTGCAAAGACTGCATATATATCGGGTAAGAGCTCATTCACCTCATTGAAATCGACCAGTCGGGGGTCGATGATGGGTCGAATAAGCAACCTAGGTGCTTGACGTGGTGCAAGCACCCGCTGTGGTGGAGGGGCCGGTGCCTCGCGTCTCTGTCCACTCCCTTCCCCTTGGGCAAGACGCCGAGAGCTTCTTCTAGGCGACATCCCGAACTAGCAACCCGATGGAAAACCCTTGAAGATAAGATCCTCACCCCGGGGAATGAAGAAGAATCTACGGACACTCTAGGGGCTTGCAAAAGCCTTCTCCACTGACTGGAACCAAGGTGGGAACTCCACGAACGCATGAACGGTCGAATGGAGTTCGTCCTAAGAACGTGACGAACAAGCCGGATCGTGTGCGGATGGAGAGGAAATGAGGTTTAGAAGCTTGGGAGGTGGAGAAAATGGGTTCTAGGGTTAAGGGAAAAAGTATGAGGATGAATGGGGGTGATAGAGTGGGAGAATGGGGTGTTAGACCCCCTTAAAAAAATGGCTCGGACGTGAACCCGCTCGGGCCGGTTGCCGTAACCGGTCGACCACTGCGGGGCTAGCGGTCGACCGCTAGTCCAAAGAACCCCCAAAAAAATTTTGTTTTTTGTTTTTTTTGTTTCTTTCACTTTTTTTTGTTTTTGAAAAATGGGGGGGACTAACAATCAACTTTCAGAATTGGGCCAACGTCAAGAGGTAGAGGGAAGAAAAATTAGATGTAAGTTTGAGGAAAAAACTCTAACTTCCTTCAAAAGTTACCTTAGGTCTGACATCACTGAGTCCATAATTGTTTATCCAAGGAATATCTGGCCTTAGAAAAGTTTTTCAAGGAGGGCTATACATATAATTACATTCAAGCATGCAGGGATGTTAGGGAACACACAAGGTATTAGAAGTGAAGATAAAATGCATGTTTTTCTACCCTTGATGCATATGAGTTTCTACAAATACAGAACTTAACCTAAGTGCAAGCCTATGCATGAATGCTCTCACCCTTGCACATCCTGGTTGAGGGGTTTGGTGAAAATGTCAGCTAGCTGATTGTGTGTATAAATGAAATTCAATTCAAAGACCCCTTTCCCTACATGATCTCTCAGGAAGTGATGACGAATATCAATATGCTTGGTTCTAGAATGTTGAACAGGGTTTTTAGACAAACTGATTGCACTGGTATTATCAAACAGAATTGGCACACATCTTATCTCAATATCTAAATCAAGCAATTGATTTTTGATCCAAAGTATGTGGGATCCACAACTTCCGGCGGCTACATATTCAGTCTCGGCCATTGAGAGAGCTACTAAATTCTATTTCTTGGAGGCCCATGAGACTAGGCAACCACCAAGGAACTGACAGTACCTACTAGTACTTTTACAATCAACAATGCATCCAGCATAATCCGCATCGGTGTATGCAATCAAATCAAAAGAACTACCGATGGGAAACCACAAGCCAAGGTCTATTGTGCCAAGTAAATATCTAAAAATGCGTTTAACAGCCGATAAGTGAGATTCTTTAGGGCATGACTGAAAATGAGCACAAAGACATATGCTGAATTGAATGTCAGGGCAACATGCTGTAAGATACAGTAGTGATCTGATCATACCTCGAAATAGTGTAGGATCTACTGTTTTACCATTTTCATCTTTGTCTAACTTCGAGGTTATAGTCATTGGAGTTGACAGAGGTTTTGCTTCAGCCATCCCACATTTCTTCAAAAGCTCCATTGTGTATTTGGATTGACTTATGAAAATCCCCTTAGGTGTTTGCTTCACCTGCAGTCCAAGAAAGAATGTTAGTTCGCCCATTAGGCTCATCTCAAACTCACCCTACATGATTTCTGCAAATTCATCACATAGCACATTATTAGTAGCTCCAAAAATTATATCATCCACATACACTTGAACTACTAATATGTCTTTACCTGATCTCTTTGTGAACAGTGTTTGATCAACCTTACCTCTCTTTAAGTCATTTTCAATTAGAAATGACGTGAGCCGTTCATACCATGCCCTTGGTACTTACTTCAGTCCGTACAAGGCCTTCTGGAACTTGTACACATGTTGTGGATGTTTGAGGTCTTCAAAACCTGGAGGTTGTTCTACAAAAACATCATCTTTGATATACCCATTTAGAAACGCAGATTTAACATTCATTTGAAACAATTTGAAATTCAATGAGTAAGCAAATGATAATAAAATCCGGACTGCTTCAAGCCTAGCAATCGGGGCAAAAGACTCATCAAAATCAATCCCCATCTCCTGGCTATACCCCTTGGCTACAAGCCGGGCCTTGTTCCTAAAAACCAATCCCGTATCATTTAACTTGTTCCTGAAAATCCATCGGGTTACGATAATGGATTGATTCTTAGGTCATGGTACTAGAGTCTGATGGGTGCAAGGCCCGGATTCAGAAGGGGGGTTCAATGAATTCCCTATTAAGATTAAAATCTATAACAATCAGAGACGCGGAATCAAAACATAATGGAGCCGAGATAGACTTGGGTCCTCACTTCAAGCAACGAGAAAGAGATCAGATGAATTAACCTCTTGATCTACCCTATGTAATGCTGCATAGAATACTCAGCTCATCTAAACAAATTGGTTCTCATGGAACCGGAATCAAGTTTTCAGTGTGCAAACCAAATTCCCAGTAGACTGAAGAAACAGATCGTGCCTAGTCATACATCTAGCGGATCATACAAGGCAAGCAAACCACTGCACAAAGGATGTTTAGGTGGTTCGGTCCTCCAGACCTACGTCCACCCCACACTCAAACCAGAGTGTGGATTCTGTTGCCAAACAGCCTGAAAACTGCTGGGCGACACAGCTTGCCTACAAATCGCTGACTAACAACTTGCGCTGGGCCTTACAGCTTAGCCGACCGCTGACTAACAGCTTGACCGCTGGGCATTACAGCTTCGCCGTCCGCTGGGCAATATAGCTTGGCCGTCTAGAGGAACCAATCCTCTGCTACCGCTGAGCGACATAGCTTGCTCTGCTGACTAACAGCTTGAAGAAAGATGAAAAGGAAAACAAACGATCGAAAATCACAACAACTGAAAGCTGAAGAAATTGCAAAACAGATATAGCTCACGCAGGAGCTGACTGGCCTGGATTTGATCCGAGGTCCAGTAGGATAAATCTTCAGGAAGCTTCAACCTTCTCCACGGGCTCTCTCTCTCTCTCTCTCTCTCTCTCTCTTCCTCTTTCTTTTTCTTCACTTCTCTTCTCTGCTCCTCTCTCTCTCTTTTTCCTCGATCTCATGAACTCTTCTTTTCTTCTACTCTGCTGGCTCTCGTACTCTTCTCTATGGCTGCACTCAGATGTCTTCTATTCAGTGTTACTCCCTTTGCGCAGACGAAAGGTCTTATATAAGGCTTTAGTCTGGGACCCACTAGCTCACACCCTAGGCGTGTGGAGAGAACGTTCCCGCCAGGAAGCTTCATGAATCTTTCAGCCACGTGTTAGAATCTCCATCGTTTAGCTATTCACGTGGCAGCTTCCTAGAATAATGATCAGCCTTGGATCAAGTGCCAGTTGTTTGTTCTACTTATATCACGTGCTCCTGTTCTTCTGATCCTCTTAAGTAAGGTACTCAGGTGCACATAAGATGCTCGAACCATGGTTTTCCTCAATTGATCACCTGCGTGCTTAAGTTCCATATGGATGCACCGACTTAGTTTGCTATCCTGAGGAGAGTTTGCACCGAGTTGCTTCACACGTTGCACCGAGCTTGTTCTCTCGAAACCAGATATTACACCGACCGGGTCGTGCTGGCGAAGGCATTGCACCGACTTGTTAGAGCAGTCGTGCTGACAAAGACATTGCTTTGACTTGCTCGTGCAGAAAAGGGATGCTTTGACTTTGAAGTTCATTCATATGAAAATCTTAGCTTGCACTGACTTGAATGCACGAAGTGCACCTTGCACCGAGTTCAAGCTTGCACATTGCTAGGAATGCACCGACTCTAAACACTGCAGCTCAGTCTTGCACCGACCTAATTAGCATGCAATACAAATGTTGCATCGACAGCAAGTCAGGACATGTATAAACTCACAATATGCATCATGCAACCATGCATTGACTCAATATGATCTAAACATAGACATGCACTTACTTGGTGCGTGCAGAACATAACCTGCACCGAGGTAAGATATGCAGTCTAAGCAAGCTTGCACTGAGTAGCCTAAGGAGAGTGCATGGACTAAATGATGCACAGACCTACTACGTTGTGCAACAGTGAGGTACACCGACTTTAACCGATGCACAGACCTAAATGTAATGCAAGACAAAGCTTGCACCAACTCAGTTATGCACTGAGGCAACGAGTGTGCTGACTATATGATGCATGCTTACCAAAATGTTACACCGACTTCTACTGTGGTGTGCACAGACTAAGATGCACAGACCTAAATGCTCATGAACAGTGGCATTGCACCGAGTTTGTTGTGCAGTCTAACTAAGATGTGCACGAACTTTGGCTTTAGACAAATGACCCTACACAAACTTAAACATCGAAGAGCATTGACTTAGCCTGCTGAACCATGAGAATGCACCGACATAATGTGCTGAACGTAAGTGAATGCATTGACCATGAACTGTTCGATGAAATGCCATGCACCCTGATGAAGTTGTATGCAATATAACATGCAAAGACTAGATGCTCATTCAATCATGCTCATTCAATCTTTCATGCAAACACAGTGTGACTTATAGTGTTTGCTATCATCAAAACCATAGGGGCACAACAATCTCCCCCTTTTTGATGATAGCAACACCACTATGAGTCACACTGGCTCAAGTCAAACTATTCTCCCCCTTTGACTTCATCACAAAGGAAATAGTTTGAGACGAGAGTTACAAACATACATGATATGATTGAATTAAAATCTTCTCCTTTGACAAAATCATTAAGGCATAGAAAAGCTATTCTCCCCCGGGAGAAAGGAATGAAATCAGCAAACACAGAGGCAGTTAAACCATTAAGCACCAATCAAGTCTATGTTGCAGATGTATACTCTCCTTATGAAGAAGGAATGCAATTCATGGAGAACCTGATGCTTACATGATGCAGACGGGACAAGAACCAATCAATATATCCTCCCCCTTTGACAAGATCACAAACAAACCTCCCCCTTTAGAAAGTAATAAGTGCAGTCTAGACAAGACCTAATCTCTTCTTTAAAAACAATCCAATGCTCCCTGATCTTAATGAAGCAAGGCTTCCAAGAGTGTAAGGTGAGGGATATGTCAAGAAGAAATTCAGGAAGGATGACATGGCAGCATGCAGAATACATGATCTTTAAGAGAATAGAAGATTTTCAATAAGATACTTATTTCATAAATCTGAATAAATGGATGGTTCAGACTCTTCCATTATAAGGGCTTATGAATTTTTATTTAAACATCATGGTTTAAATATGATGTATACACAATTTGTCAATGAAATTCTGTACTCATATCTGAACATCAATGTTTAATAAAAGTGAACCAAGCCCTCATATTTATATCTTGATTAATCTCCCTTCATCTTACTCAGTCAATTTCAATGACTTCTTTAGAAATTACAATCATTAGTATTGAGGTTAAACAACATGAAGGAATTCAAATTTGGTTCCAGTGGATCAGCCATACTTCTTCAAATAATTTCAGATTTTTCTTTATGCACAGTACAAGATTTCATAGCAAGTTTATCAAGTGCAATTAAGTTCAGTACACACCTTGTAACTAGAGGATACACGTTGTTTGGACGCCAGTATCCCTAAGCACTTAGTATGACTAAATGTCATGCTTCAGAGATAGTATTGACACCTCATGACATACTTCACCTTATTTCATTGATAAGTGAGGTATATTTCTCAGTATTCAAGCCATTACTCTCCCTGGATTTTCAATAAATTTTATTTAGCAGAGTTAATTATGGCACTTCATGACACAGTCCTCTAGACTTCATGGTCTTTGGACATAGTTTCTCAGTGACCAAAATTATTACTCTGACAGAATTTACCCTTAGGAACATTTCAGATTCATCAGATGTTTAAAAATAATACTGATTACATATAATTCAACCAAATAAAGTCATGATTTTAACATTTTTAGATTTCAAAAGATTTTACAAGATTCAATATGAAATAGTTGGTTAAAGTTTATTAAAGTTGACTCAGATATTTTCAAGATATTCATAGCCAAGCTCAATGAATACATAAGACTCAAACCAATATGATCTTTTAGACATTCATAAATCTGTATAATAGAAGATTCTTTAATGAATTGATTTTCAGATTTATGATCAAGGTATACGAATTGAAATCTTCTCAATTTTCTGAATTTTCAATGAGATTCAGCAGCAGTCAAGTTGTGAACTGCATAAGAGTTTCAAGCATGAACAAAGATGAGCACAACAATGAAGGTGTCGACATTTGATAAGGCATTTCCAAGATGATGTGGACTCACTGTGTCAACACTTCTAGTCAGGACAATTAATAGGTGCACCAAAGAATGTATCAAAGAGAATCAGAGATATCCAGAGGTCCATCGGGCAGATATATTCAAGAAAGACCAGCTCAGTAGATTCAAAATCAAATCAGAGTCAAGTTGAGATACATGAAATGGATGATCTCAGGATAAGGATGGGAGCTTTAGTTGACTAACTGAAATAACAAGAAACTAGATGAATAGCCAGCAGAACACAATCTTGTTATATACTCCCCCTTAATGAATGCAATCTTGTTATTTCAAATATGAGTGATGTGCAATGAATTCTGACATAAGTGTATGCATTTGACAACATGTATGCAATACATTGACTCCCCCTAACTAAATGCATTGAATCATCATATATGTCATGAAGACAATGCATGGGACTTTATGTACGGGAAGTCATGAACTATGCTTATGGATGCATCGGGGGCATATGTAGTCCTATCAGATTTTTAGTGACTATGCAAGACACATGTGGCATGAAGACATGCAAGAGCTAGACAGACTCCCCCTGACTTTATGCAATGTTTGCAATGAAGTCTGAACATATGATTTTATGACTCATGCTCATTCAGACTACCTTATTAAGCAATATGACCCATGGTACTAGGCGGAGAACTTGGTCTAAAGGACCATCTCACACATAGTAAGAACCTGCAGACAGATTTCACCTGCTTTTTAGTATCCTACCATTTGATATACCATAGTGGTCATGCATGACAATGCAATACCAACAGTCCTAAGTGCATCAGATTTTCAATGACTGTATGTCAAATACATGTATATGCAATTCGCATATATGCACAAATATGCAAACTGAGTTCATGAGTTTCTAACCTTCTCTATGTGCACAAACAGATGTCAAAACATTAATTCATGCAGACGAGAAATGAATTCAACATATCTTCAATGAATATGTACACATACAGCTCAAAATATGAATGTATAGACTCATGTTGCTCAATGCACTTATTAAAGCAAATAAAAGTATGTATGCATGAGAATTTTATTTAACAATTTAAACATGCAATACATCAAATGAGATTTCTACATGATTCAAATGAACAATCCTGAAGAATGCAAGAATGTTACCTCACAATTTTAGAAATGGGGTTTTCATACTAGGGTGCCTTGGCTTATTTACCCCTCTTTATTCCTATGCCCCAAGGCACACCTTCAAAGTAATTCTTCATTTTGCACTAGCAGGTACCCAAGGCATCTTGGGTCCTGAAATAACAGTGGCACCTCTAGCAGGTGTTCTAAACAATTTTTGTGCATGAAGGTCATCACATCTCATCAAGTAGCAATTATTCATTGAATGACCTATTTGACCACAGTAATGGCATGATGCAGCAGATTTCAAATTCTTTTTATGCAAATTACTGTTGTCATGAAATTTATTAGCAGAGAGAAAATTCTGTTTAATAAAACTAGCCAGCCAATAATCAGTAGCTGTATGGTCTGGCTTCCCACATTCAAAGCATGAAGAGTTTTTCTTTTTATCAATTAAGTTATTCCTAGCAGAAGAATAGAAAGCAGGGAATTTTACAGATTTAGAATTCAATCTATTTCCCTGAGCATGCCAGCAGTTCTTGACTGTATGGCCATGCTTTCCACATTCAAAGCACTTAAGGCGCTTTCCTTAGAACCAAAATTATTTCTTTCAAAAACATTTTTGTTAACAGGGAAATTAATAAATCCAGAACGAAATTTATTTCCCTGATTATGCCAACATTCAGCAGCAATGTGGCCTAATTTACCGCAATGAAAATATTGAAGTTTCTTTTTATGAGTTGCATGATTTTTAGCATGGAACAGTTTATCATGCACTCCAACAGCAGACAGGTCATCTATTTCCATTAGCCTACATTCACGCATGAGATGACCTATTTTATGACAGTAAAAGCATTGAGGCCTTTTGGTTTGAACAGAAGAGGGTTTCTTCATATTAGGATTCCTAGCATGAATTCTATCAGATTTCAATTCATCATTCTTCATGATAAAACAATCAACCATCTCATGGCCAAACTTTCCATAGTAAAAGCATTCAACATTCTTGACAATAGATTTGTTTGCCTGAACTTTCTTAGCATGCTGATTGTTATCATTCTTTTTCAATATTTTCCTTTTCTGTTTTGTTTTCTTATTTTCTTGAGCAGCAGCTTGTTTAGGGGATGAGGTGGAAGTGCTAGCTATGTCTGAACTACGCACAAAAGTTGTATAAAGTTTATTCCTCATTCCCTACTTAACTTGAAAATTACTGTATCTCTTCATGCAGTTAGCTGTGGATACAACATTCTGCTTCTCTTGATTAGCAGAATCAGACAGAGACTTATTCAAATCCAAAATCTCATTTTTAAGAGAAGAGATGAGCAGTTCAGAGTTTGTGATCTTTTCATTAAGCATAGCATTGACGGTTTTGTAGCTGTCTATCTCTTCCATTAATGTACTCACTCTCTCACATTCATTTTCAAATGAACTCTTCCCTTTTTCAAGCATTAAAAGCCTCTCAGAAATAACATAATTCAGCAGCTTCAATTCTTCATTTTCTTTTTTTAGTTTTTCTTCTGTCTTTTCAATTTCCTTTTCATTGAGCAACCTTTCTTCTTTTAATGAATCAATCAGGGTTTCTTTTAGGCTCAAATCAGATTCCATGCTGTCACACAATTTTTTCAAAGATGAACAATCTTTACATGATCCTTCTTTATTTTTTAATTCTGATTTTAGATTTTCATTTTCAGCCTTCAGTTCATTCATTTCTGAAACAATATTTTCAAAATCTTCCAATTTTTTCTCATAATTCTGAATATCAATCAATCAAGCATCATGAGACTTTTTCAGTTTTGGGCAATTTTCACAAGATTCATTCGAATTAATCTGATTAATCTTTTTCTTCAACTTTTTATTCTCAGATTGAATTTTCTTAGATTTCTCTAGCAGTTCATCATACATTTCTACTAGTTCATCAAATGAACTATCTTCTGATTCAGTGCTTACCTGGGATGCTGCTTCTTCAGTCTGATCCCTTCGATCAGCCATCATGCAAACTCCAACTTGTTCCTTATAGATGGTGTTTATTTTCTCCATTATCTCCTTCCCAGACTTGCATCCTGCAACACATGGAAACTTTTCAATGTTAACTGAGTTTCTCAGAATGTTAAAGACAAGTAGCATTCTCATTGTCTTTTATCCTATCATCTCTAGACCATATGGCCTTATTCTGAGGTACTTTATGTGGGCCTTTTGATACAAGACTCCATAGATTTGGATCAATGGAGTTCAGGTGAACACATAGGCCGCCTATCCATTTGTTGAAGTTAGAACCATCCAAAACAGCAGAAAATACCATTGAAAGAACAATTGAATAAGTTCAGATCTAAAAACCTGAAAGACAAGATGACAAATGCACCGAACTAAAAATAGCAAAGCACCACACAAACCAGCAGGATCCTCTGCAGATTGTTAGATCTGGAAGTCAGAGACCCTCTCTGATACCAATTGATGGGTGCAAGGCCCGGATTCAGAAGGGGGGTTGAATGAATCCCCTATTAAAAAAATTTGTCAGATTAAAATCTATAACAATCAGAGATGCGGAATTAAAACATAATGGAGCCTAGATAGACTTGGGTGCTCACTTCAAGCAACGAGAAAGAGATCAGATGAATTAACCTCTTGATCTACCCTATGTAATGCAGCATAGAATACTCAGCTCATCTAAACAAATTGATTCTCATGGAACCGGAATCAAGTGTTCAGTGTGCAAACCAAATTCCCACTAGACTGAAGAAACAGATCGTGCCTAGGCATACATCTAGCGGATCATACAAGGTAATCAAACCACTGCACAAAGGATTTTTAGGTGGTTCGGTCCTCCAGACCTACATCCACCCCACACTCAACCCAGAGTGTGGATTCCACTGCCAAACAGCTTGAAAACCGCTGGGCGACATAGCTTGCCTACAAACCGCTGACTAACAGCTTGCGCTGGGCCTTACAGCTTAGCCGACAGCTGACAAACAGCTTGACTACTGGGCATTACAGCTTCGCCGTCCGCTAGGCAATCCAGCTTGGCCGTCCAGAGGAACCAATCCTCTGCTACCGCTGAGGACATAGCTTGCCCTACTGACTAACAGCTCGAAGAAAGATGAAAAGGAAAACAAACGATCGAAAATCACAACAACTGAAAGCTGAGGAAATTGCAAAACAGATATAGCTCACGCAAGAGCTGACTGGCCTGGATTTGATCGAGCTCCAGTAGGATAAATCTTCAGGATCTTCAACCTTCTCCACGGGCTCTCTCTCTCTCTTCTCTTCTCTTCTTTTTCTTCACTTCTCTTCTCTGCTCCTCTCTCTCTCTTTTTCCTCGATCTCACGAACTCTTCTTTTCTTCTACTCTACTGGCTCTCGTACTCTTCTCTCTGGCTACACTCAGATGTCTTCTATTCAGCGTTACTCCCTTTGCGTAGAAGAAAGGTCTTATATAAGGCTTCAGTCTGGGACCCACTAGCTCACACCCTAGGCGTGTGGAGAGAACGTTCCTCCAGGAAGCTTCAGGAATCTTTCAGCCACGTGTCAGAATCTCCATCGTTTAGCTATCCACGTGGAAGCTTCCTAGAATAATGATCAGCCTTGGATCAAGTGCCAGTTGTTTGTTCTACTTATATCACGTGCTCCTGTTCTTCTGATCCTCGTAAGTAAGGTACTCAGGTGCACATAAGATGCTCGAACCATGGTTTTCCTCAATTGATCACCTGCGTGCTTAAGTTCCATATGGATGCACCGACTTAGTTTGCTATCCTGAGGAGAGTTTGCACCGAGTTGCTTCACACGTTGCACCGAGCTTGCTCTCTCGAAACCAGATATTGCACCGACCGGGTCGTGCTGGCGAAGGCATTGCACCGACTTGTTAGAGCAGTCGTGCTGACAAAGACATTGCTTTGACTTGCTCGTGCAGAAAAGGGATGCTTCGACTTTGAAGTTCATTCATATGAAAATCTTAGCCTGCACTGACTCGAATGCACGAAGTGCACCTTGCACCGAGTTCAAGCTTGCACATTGCTAGGAATGCACGACTCTAAACACCGTAGCTCAGTCTTGCACCGACCTAGTTAGCATGCAATACAAATGTTGCATCGACAGCAAGTCAGGACATGTATCAACTCACAATATGCATCATGAAACCATGCATTGACTCAATATGATCTAAACATAGACATGCACTTACTTGGTGCGTGCAGAACATAACCTGCACCGAGGTAAGATATGCAGTCTAAGCAAGCTTGCACCGAGTAGCCTAAGGAGAGTGCATGGACTAAATGATGCACAGACCAACTACGTTGTGCAACAGTGATGTACACTGATTTTAACCGATGCACAGACCTAAATGTAATGCAAGACAAAGCATGCACCAACTCAGTTATGCACTGAGGCAACGAGTGTGCTGACTATATGATGCATGCTTACCAAAATGTTACACCGACTTCTACTATGGTGTGCACAGACTAAGATGCACAGACCTAATTGCTCATGAACAGTGGCATTGCACCGACTTTGCTGTGCAGTCTAACTAAGATGTGCACGAACTTTGGCTTTAGACAAATGACCCTGCACAGACTTAAACACTGAAGAGCATTAACTTAGCCTGCTGAACCATGAGAATGCACCGACATAATGTGCTGAACGTAAGTGAATGCATTGACCATGAACTGTTCGATGAAATGCCATGCACCCTGATGAAGTTGTACGCAATATAACATGCAAAGACTAGATGCTCATTCAATCATGCTCATTCAATCTTTCATGCAAACACAGTGTGACTTATAAGTGTTTGCTATCATCAAAGCCACAGGGGCACAACAGAGTCCACACCTGGTTTCTTTCAAAATGGTGCAACTCTTCATGATCCAGGATTCATTTTGAAGGGCTTCATGGATATCCTTAGGCTCTTCCTGTGAGATTATGGCTATCAAATCTTCTTCTTCTACTTGCCTTAGAGAAGCTCTGGTTCTTACCCCATCTTGAAGATTACCGATTATAGTTTCAACTGGATGATCCTTTAAGAATGTAGAAGTGCTTGGCAAATCAGGGTGCTGCACTTGCTGCTCTTGCAGTGTCTCAATTGAAGGATCTTTATCTTCTTCACTCTTACTGGGTATTCCTTCCTTTGGTTCATCCTTGACTCTAGATGTTCCAACATTGGTTGAATTTTTGGGGGCTTCTCCTGCATCCACAATTTGAGTAGTTAGTTTTAGTTCAGATTCATCAAAAATTACATGAGGACTTTCTTCAACAACTAAAGTCCGTTTATTGAACACTCGATAAGCTCTAGAATTAAGTGCATAACCTAGGAAGGTTCCCTTGTCACTTTTCTCATCAAACTTACCTAGGTTAGACTTGACATTGTTCAGGATGAAACATGAGCAGCCAAAGGGTTTAAGATTGGAGATATTTGGTTTCTTACCCTTGTAGAGCTCATATGGAGTTTTCTTCAAAATTGGCCTTACCATTGCCCTATTGATGATGTAGCATGTTGTACTTACCGTCTCTGCCGAAAAATATTTTGGTAGAGAGTTTTCACTTAACATGGTCCGTGCCATGTCTATCAATGTTCTATTTTTTCTCTCCACTACTCCATTTTGTTGGGGCATCCTTGGTGATGAGAAGTTGTGTGTATACCCGTGCTCTTCACAGAAATGGCTAAACTCATGGTTTTCAAATTCGCCACCATGATCACTTTGGATAGTGTTGATGAGGTAGCCTCTATCATTTTGGATTTTCCTGCAAAACACTTGAAATTCCATCAATGCATCATTTTTTTTGGATAGAAATAACACCCAAGTGAATCTGGAATAATCATCAACAATTATGAAACCATAGGATTTCCCACCTAGGCTAGATGTCCTAGTTGGGCCAAATAAATCGAGATGCAGTAATTCTAAAGGCCGGGAGGTAGAAATAATGTTCTTATTTTTGAAGGATATGCGTGTTTGCTTGCCTTTTGTGCAAGCCTCACAAATTTTATCACTTTCAAACTTTAGTTTTGGCAAACCATTCACCAAGTCATGTTTAGACAACTTGGAGATAACTCCAAAACTAGCATGACCCAGTCTTCAGTGCCATAGCCATATGTTATCGTGATTGTTAGCTACCAAGCACATATCATCACAAGAAACATCATCAATATCAATGGTATATACATTGTTGCTCCTCTTGCCGATGAATCTGATTTCATTGGAGGTTTTATTTAAGACAAGGTAATGGGTTTCATCAAAAATAATCTTAAAACCTCTATCACACAGTTGGCTTATGCTTAGCAAGTTATGATTCAATCCTTTCACCAAAAGAACATTTTCGATCAAAGTTTCAGAATTCTTACCTATGTTGCCGATTCCAATTATTTTACCTTTGTCTTTTCCACCAAAAGTAACTGAGCCTCCATCCTTATCTTGCAGCATAGAGAATGCTTTCCTGTCTCCTGTCATATGCCTTGAGCAGTCACTGTCCAAGTACAACTTGCTCCCCCTAGCTTCAAGACATATCTGCAAGAAACAACATTCTCATGCAAGTGATTTTGGTACCCAAGCTAGTCTGGGTCCGTAGGAGTTAGTCCAGTTCTATGCATACCTTTTCTTGGTCCATAAAATATGATTTCTTGGTGGACTTTGTTTGAACCAGTAATTTGCTATAACATGACCAAATCTACCACAATGATAACACTTAAGAGGTACAAACTTTCTTTGAAATTGTTGTGGTTTCGGTTGGACATGTTTTGGTTTAGAATTTGAACATGAAGCATGGTTATTATCCTTTTCATGAACAAAGGATGTGGTGATCTTATGTTCGAAAGATTTTTTATTTTGAGGCGTGTACCCCAAACCTTCCTTTTGGAAGTTAACTTTAACCCCCAACAAGCTATCCAGGTTTTGTTTCCCTTTAACAAACTTAGACAAGGTGGACTGAAGTTCAGCCACTTCTTCACCCAAAATCCCATTTCTCCTTTCGAGTTCTGAATTTGTGGATTTCAGATTTTCTTCTTTCTTTTTCAGACTTTCACACACTTTTTCAATTTCAGACATTTTGCATGAAATCTCTTCTTTGGTTCTTTCAATATCTGAAATAGTTTACAGCAAACTTTCTTTTTCTTCAGTTACCTCAAACCATTCCTGTTCCAAATTTTCAAACTTGACAAAGATATCTTCATGTGACAATTCATCAATTTTCTTTTTGAGAATTTTATTTTCAGATCTGATTTTCTTGTATTTGGTATATAGTTTTTCATATTCAGACTCCCATTATTCATTGGAAATAAAATCAGGGTCTGAATTTACCTCGGTTGAGTCATCCTCATGTGTCATGAGACACAATCTCTCCACGAGCTCTTGTATCTCCTCCTCGGATGGTTCGTCCTCTTCATCGCTCCACGTGGCGACCATGGCTTTGGGCTTTTTGAAATTATCCTTTTTGAATTTCTTCTTCAAATCTGGGCACTCTCCCCTCATGTGTCCGGGCTTCTTGCATTCGTAGCATATGATGCTACTCGGCTTGCTTGACTCACCCTTGGTTTGGATGGGCTTCCTTTTCCCATTTCTAAAGTTACCTTGAAAGTTTCTTTTCTTCCTCAGAAATCTTTTCACTTGGCGAGTGATCATAGCCAATTCTTCTTCTTCGTTGCTCCCATCACTGGATTGTTCTTCTTGGGAGTCGTCATCGGATTGATGAGCTCTCAATCTAATCACCTTCTTCTTCTTGATATCTTCCTCGGCTGTCCTCTTAACATTTATCTCATAGGTCATGAGTGACCCTATGAGTTCATCGAGAGTGAGTGTGGACAGATTCTTGGAATCTTCAATAACGATGACCTTGGTGTACCACGCAGGAGGGAGGGATCTCAGAACTTTTCTTACGAGCTCAGAGTTAGTGTAATCTTTCCCAAGGCTTTTGAGACCATTCGTGATCTCAGTTAGCCTTGCGAACATCTCTGAGATTGTCTCTTTAGGCTTCATCTTGAAGAGCTCATAATCTCGGACCAGAAGGTTGGCCTTGGTCTCCTTGACCTCGGACGTCCCCTCATATATGAGCCGCAGTTTGTCCCACATTTCTTTAGCCGAGCTGCACATAGAAACACAAGAAAATTCATTAGGGTGTATCGCACATTGCATAATATTCATAGCATTGAAATTAAAAGTGCATTTCTTAATTTCCTCGGGTGTCCATTTTTCTTCATCATCCCCGAGTTTGTAAGGACCCTTGTCTACAACTCTCCAAACTTCGTACTCTTCAGCCCTCAAAAAACATGCATTCTATTTTTCCAGTACGAGTAGTTTGAGCCGTCAAAGAAAGGAGGATGGTTAATGGAGTGACCCTCGGGCATCATACCCTTATTTGCCATTGATCCGGATCTCACTCTAGATCGTTAGATCTGTGAAAGATAGAGCCTTAGCTCTTATACCAATTGAAGTCTCGCGATCAATGACACCCAAGAGGGGGGTGAATTGGGTGATGACAAATTTTAAATAGCGTATAACAAAATTAATAAATATGTGAAGAACAAATGCCAACAAGAATAGATCTGAAGAACTATAGAGTGAATATGGCTAAAACAACCCCTATAGCAGTTCCTTGGAACTAGGCAGAGTCCGGGAATCTGAAGATCCTCTCACACAAAGTATTTTCCTCCCGACAGGATTAACTGTGTCGATCAGAAACTACCTTTTGATATACCAAGGATCTCCCGTAAAAGGGTTAAAACAGCTCGATCTAAACAATGAAACTAGATAACGATGCGACAAGTAAAAAAGCTAGATCAGAATTGGAGGTAGGAGATATGGAGCAATCCACACAGAACACCATGATTTTAGGTGGTTCGGATGCAACAACTGCAACCTACATCCACCCCTCACCGACCCTGAGGATTCACACACTATCTTGTAGAAGGTTAAAAGATCAAGACGCATACACACACACACACTCGTGTGAGTTCAGAACTCCCACAAAGGTGCACATGCACCGAAACACAAGGAAGGATGAGGAACAAGAAGATCACTCACACACACACATAGATCTTCGTAGATCCACACACACACAGATGTTTGAATATTACAAGAACACAAAGATTAAAGCTCAGCAAGATTGGAACGGAAAACACAAAAGAAAACTTCAGATTCAAGCTCTCCCTTAGTCGATGAAGATGGTTTTGGATGCAGCTTGATCTCCTCTTGGCTTGGGGTTGATCTGCTCCAGATGTTGCTTGAAGATGGAAGAGGATGGATGCAGATGGATAAAGATGGATGTAGCTCTTTCTTCTCGAAGCACTGTTCATGGCTACAGTACCAGATGTAGAACCTCTCCTTGATAGCCTCCCTTGGCCTCCTTGGATTGATTAGGGTTGCAAGCCTCAATAAGATGTTTTTATAACTCTTGAATGGTCAAGAGACAAGCCAGGAACCAGATCCACAAATCATGAGAAGTTTGGTAGCTTTGGGATTAAACAAATCCTTGAAGAGAGACATCCCACGTTGAGAACTAAAGACAACAATAGAGGCTTTTCGAGGTTGGCGGTTGACCTGTGGATAGGGGCAATCAACCGGAATTTTACAGGAGAATGTCCATTTGTTACTGGGAGAATCGGTCGACCGCTAGAGGCTGGCGGTCGACCGCTGGCTTGATTTCCTGCAAAAAAAACAAAGGTTAGCCAATGCAATATAATATATGAACGAATCATGTTATGGCTGCCTTGTTTCAATTAAGTTGAGTGGGTTTAAGCTTAGCCTTGGTGGTTTAGAAACCAAAACACGGATTTATGCATTTGGATGGGTTTAAACCAATTAGGCTTATTACATGGTGAAGTGGGCTTTGAAAGCGTATTGGATTCGAACTTGATAGTTGAACATTGCACATGATAAAACATATAACATGCTCTGTTATCATCAAAATCAACCTGGATATATTCAACACTCTCTCTACCTGCCACCTCATCCTCCACACCACCTCCCCTAGACAACATTAGCTGCCACATCATCTGCTACCTCACCCAACTCTTGGATCCCCCTACCCCATTAACTCCTTCATTTAAGATCCCACCACCCCCAAGAGAGACTTTCCCGCTTCCCCAAACAATCTTTCATCTCCCAAGAGAGAATCCCACTTCCCAAGACACCCCTCCCTTTTCCCAAGGCATCCCCCACTCTTCCCAAGGCCCTTCATTAACTCCCCATCCCATACCCAATTCAAATTTTGAATTTCATCTTCCCCCCCTTCCTTGCCAAAACCATCTGTCCTGTTACAGCGCCACCTCAACCTTGTTGTGTCTCCTCTGACTTGATGTCATTCTCGTCTGGTTTTAATGATTGGCAACAATAGTTTGACCATTTGTTGACTTTTATAACATCATCTTCTTATAAGTCAAAATATGTCACATTAGCTGTTACAGGTCTGTCCATAGTCATATTATTGCATATCTAGGCTAATGAAGGTCAATGCATGTTCCTTTAGCTTACTCATGAAGATCGATGCATGTTTCATCTTAAGGCAGACTAAGGTCGATGCATACACTGTAGCACATCGATGCTAGTAAGCCTTGCACAGTTTACAGGTCGGTGCATTTTCCGCTGGTTCTCTAAGGTCTATGCATGTTTCTGTAGCAGTGCACATTAGATCGATGCATGCTCGCTTAGAAGGTCGGTACAACATTTCTATATACTACATTGCCAAGGTCATTGCATACTTTGTTAGACTCACATAAGGTCCGTGCACAATTAGTTTTCATGCATAAAGGTCGGTGCACACTCGCCTTGTGTCTATACAAGGTCAGTGCATATTTGCCTTGCATGTCTGAGCATAAGGTCAGTGCATATTCATGCATATTGAAGACCAAGGTCGGTGCACATCCCATTTTTGTAAGACCAAGGTCGGTGCATCATCTGCATTATGCTTACATATAGTCGGTGCACGTCTCTATAGAAACACATATAAGGGCGGTGTAGGTTTTGCACACTTACACCTCAAGGTTTGTGCACATTTGGTTTCAGGTCTGCGCACACTTGGTTTCAACGTATAAAGGTCTGTGCATGTCCAGTGTTCAAGGTCTGTGCACCTTTTGTATCATGCATATAGAAGTCAGCGCATGTTTTGCCATGCGCAACTAAGGTCGGTGCATGTTGTCCTTTGCACAAGACAAAGTCGGTGCATGTTTTGCCATGCGCAACTAAGGTCAGTGCACATCTTCTTGGCAGAAACTAGGTCTGTGCATATCAATATTTACATGCATACATATAAGGTCAGTGCATGTTTAGTTTTATGCATACGAGGTCGGTGCATACTTTGTTAGTCTACATATATAGTTAGTGCACATTGTCTGTGCTACATATATAAGGTCTAACCATGTTTGCACTTTTCGTGAACAGGCTAAGGCATTTCCTCCAACCTGGCATACTCTCGAGCATCTGAACCACATGAGGGCAGATATCATCGTCTGTCACGTGATCACTTAAAGTCACACCTGAAGCTTGAACTCGTGAGGGGATAACAGAACCAACGATTGGCATGTGATCCAAGGACCTTTCTGCCATGAGGATCGTTGTCCTGTCTGCACCCGACACGTGGGTTCTCTAGAAAAGGTGGGAACGAGCCTTCCACATGCCGGACGCGTGAGGTCGTGGGAACCCAGCCTAAAGCCCTATAAGAAGGCATCTTCTGCGATCAAAAAAAGAAGAAGAGAAGAGGTGGCCATAGAATAGCCAGAAAGAAGAAAAGTAGGAGAAGCACGAGAGAAGAAGAAGAAGGAGAGAGTTCAGAAAAAGGAGAGAAAATAGAGTATTATAGAAGAGAGTTGAGAAGAAGAAGTGAGTTGAGAGGAAGAAGAGAGTCTGGGCGAGGTTGACTCTTCCTAACTTCTGGATCAAATCAAGAGTCAGATTGCTCTATTCGAAGAGCTACATTTCTGTCTCTTATCTGTATTTCATTTATTCCATTGTTTTCTTTTCAAATCTCCTTTAAGCTCTATATCAGCAAAGCTAAGTTGTATTGCTCAATGGGCGAGGGTGTTCCTCAGACAGCAAAGCTGTATTGCTCAGTGGGCGAGAGTGTTCCTCGGTCAGCAAGCTGTAAGGCTCAGCGGTTGTAGGGATTTCCATCCCCAAAGCTGTGGATCAGCGGTCTTCAAGTTGTGTGGCAGCAGGAAGCCTTACTCGGTTGAGTAAGGGGTGGACGTAGATCTCTGGATAGAGATTGAACCACCTTAAAACTCTCTTGTCTTGTGAATGATTTACTATTTTATCACCGAGTAGATGAATGCTTAGGCTCGCCTGATGGTTTAGCATGTGTTTGATTGGATAGACGTTTGTCTGCCTTGTTCATCTGCCTCTCTCCCTCTTGCGCTTTCAACTAAGTCACTAATGCTGGGCGATTCCACTTGCTTCTAGGATCGTTCATCTTCTGAATTTGTGTATGAGTTTATAGGAGTTCATTTGATTTTCGCACTAGTTCTTTTAAACTGCTATTGTGTGTCTATCTCTGGGGTTAGATCTATTCACCCCCCCTCTAGATCTGTTCTTCACACCCTTCACTTGGTATCAGAGCTTACATCTCCCTTAGGGCTTTACATCCAGGAGAGTTTAGAATGGATGTTAGAGGGTTAACTGCTGAGGGCCACTCCACTAGCAAGCCACCTTTCTTTAATGGATCTAGTTATTCTTATTGGAAGAATCGCATGGTGGTGTTCCTTCGTGCGAAGGACTATGAGATTTGGAAGGTTGTCAGTAAGGGTCCTTTTGATTTACCTCCAGACCTAGAGTTCTGGACCAAGGAGCATATCCGTAGGTCCACCTTGAATTGGGCAACCATTAATGTTATACAATGTACACTCCATCCCACCGAATTCTCCAGAATTTCATTCTGTACCATAGCCAAGGAGATGTGGGATATGCTAAAGGTTATCTATGAAGGGACTTCTCAGGTTAGGGAAACCAAGGCCAACATGTTGGTCTCTAAGTATGAGGCTTTCAGAATGAAGCCTGATGAGTCCGTGTCTGAAATGTATGCCCGTCTGATGGTGCTCACTAATGGCTTGAGAAACTTGGGTAAAGTGTATAGTGAGTACGAGCTGGTTAGGAAAATCCTTAGGTCCCTGACACCTATTTGGCATACCAAGGCCATCGTAGTAGAGGAGTCAAGGAATCTTGCTACCACGACCGTGGATGAGCTCATTGGCTCTCTTATGACTTACGAGCTGAACCTTAAGAGGGTAGATGAGTCTGAGAAAAGGAAGAAACCCCTTGCTCTAAAAGTTAGTTCCAGTAACAAAGGGTCATCTAGTGAACACAACTCCTCTAGCTCAGATGAAAACACTGATGATTTTGCTATGTTTATTAGGAATTTCAAAAGGTTTTTGAGGAAGGAAGGAATGGGGTTTAGGAAAAAGTATTTTTCTGGTAAAAGGCAGCCAAAGCATAAATATGATGCTGCCAAGAAAACTGATAGCAATGTCTGTTATAATTCCATGAAGGCAAGACATCTCAAGGCAGATTGTCTGGAGTTGAAAGACAAGCAGCCCAAGTGGAAGATCAAGAAAGGAAAGGCTATGGTTAGTACCTGGAGCGATGAAGATGAAGGAAGTCAGAGCAGCACCTCTGACAGTGAGAAAAAAGACAAGCTATGCTTGATGGCCAAAAGTAATGAAGACCAAGAAGACAATGATGAGGTAACTTCCCCTTTTGAAAATTTTACTCATGATGATTAGAAAGAAGCATATGTTGAGTTACTTGATAAATATGATGATATACGAAAAGAATACAGACATTTGAAAAGGAAAACTAATTCTGTAATTTATGATACATCTCTGAATGATAAACATGCATGTCTATAAATTAAAAATCTAAATTTCAGAAAATCTCTTGATGAAGCTGAGTGTGATAAAGTCATCTTGATTGATTTAAGAACTGTAGCACCCCTGATAGAAATGATAAGGAAATAGACTTTTTCCCAAGTAAATAAAACCTTAGATAACTCTATAAGAAGGTAAAATAAAAAGTTAGAATACCCAATGAGGGCCACTATATAAATATACAATTAAAGCCATCATCACGAAATGGGGTCTCCTATTCCAATCACAAGATGAAAGGATGCCCCTATACCAGGACTACATTCACCTTCCTATTCCGAAAGACTATTCACTTAAAATGGGGCCTCTATACAAGGGCGTCATTTTCTAAAGCCACAGGGCCACAACCCACGGTTCTAAAGCCCAAAGTATACATAAAACCCTCTTTACAAACCCCACCAGCCAACCAATCAAATATATATATGTTGTGCCCTTGTGCTTTGATGAGCCCCTTGTGCTTTGATGATTGTGGTGTTTTGATGATAGCAACAGGAATGAGTCACAACATTAAATGATAACCAACATTCATGTTTATAACTGATATACTCTGTGGAAAATGCATACAACAGGAATGAGTCACAACATTGAATGATAACCAACATTCATGTTTATAACTGATATACTCTGTGGAAAATGCATACAACAGGAATGAGTCATCACATTGAATGATAACCAACATTCATGTTTATAACTGATATACTCTGTCGAAAATTCATATGACTTTGACTGGTATATTATCTGGAGAATGCATGTGTTCTGTCTACATAAGTCTATTCACTGCATGTGTTCTGTCTGCAAGTCCATACATTGCATTCGCCAAGCCTGTACATCCATCTGCTTGCATTGAGTCTATACATTGGTGGCAAGTCCATACAATGTCCTGCATTTAGGCAAAGTCTGTACAGCCGTTTACCTGTCAAAGTCCATACACTCAACTGCCTTGTCTTGATCAAGTATGTACATCAGACTGTTTCATCATCAAGTCTGTACGTTGGCTAAAGTCTGCACAACGTCCGTCTCATTTAGAGTCCAAGGCAATGTTTACTCTGGACTTCAAGTGTGTACATTGAGCGTCTCATTGACCGTCTCATGCAAGTATATACATTACTGTTCATGCATGTGTCTAAGGCATCGCAAGTCTAGACAGTGGACCGTCTTTCCCAGCGTCTCAATTGGACTAGTCTGCAACGGCTAAGTCTGCACATTGGACCGTCTTCATTAGCGTCTTTGCCAAGTCCATACATCGTCCATCGTTTCATGAAGTCTGTACATCGCATTCACATTTCACAAAGTCTATACATTATGCATGTTTGAGTTGAAGTCTATACACTGGTTCATATATCAAGTCTGCACATCCCTTACAGCAAGTATATACATTCGTTGTGCATAGTCTTGAGCATATAGGAAGTATGTACATTGTTCAGTGCATTGCATGCATCATGGTTGAAGTCTACACAGTGAGCTGAAGGATGCCTAAGTCTATACGTTGGCTACTAAATGTTATGCAGAGTCTATACATTGCACTGCATTCACATAGTCTATACAAAGCATAGTTTTGCATGAATGAAGTCTGTACATCGTGCATCTAGTGCTTCAAGTCTATACACTGCTGCACGTTGTGTTCTTCGAAGTCTGCACATTGCTTTACACTTCAGTAAGTATGTACAGCCGTTGCCTTCTTACATGAAGTCTGCACATTGCATCATCTCAACTTGCATCTCACGTTGCATCCAGCAAGTCTTTCACAAGTCTGTACATCACTGTAGCTGCATCGTCTCATGCAGCGTCTCATTCAAGTCTGTACAGCCGTCTGCATTGGATTTCAAGTCTAGACATTGCACTGTTACATCCACCGTCTCATTCAGCGTCTTAGGCCTACAAAGTCCATACATTGGTCGGTGGAAAGTCTATACATTGGCTTCAAGACTCTCAAGTCTATACATTCGTTTCTAAGGCAAAGTCTGTACATTGCCTTTGGACCTCAGAGTCTATACAGAGTCTGCATCCTCTAAAGTCTGTACATCCGATTGCCTTTGCTTTGGTCAAGTCTGTACAGCCAGGGAGACTGTTAAGTCTATACATTCCTTCACTGTAGCTGGCACGAGGTGAAGTCTGTACAATGGTCTTAACTTTCCAAGTCTGTACATTGGCCTCCATGCCTCAAGTCTCTACATCGAATTGTTTGGCCAAGTCTGTACAGCCAACGCCTTCATTGATTCCAAGTCTGGACACTGGTCTTCAGGCGTTCCAAGTATGCACATTGATTCAGGTTCTCCAAGTCTATACAATGAAGTCTGAACATTGCATTTGCATTCACAATGTCTTCACACCTGAAGTCTATACATTGTGTCGTTCACATCTGAAAGTCTAGACATTGGAAAGTCTATACAGACTTCAGCGTCTCATGCAGCGTCTTATGCAAAGTCCATACATTGCACTGTGCATCCTTCGTTGAACTTCCAAGTCTATACATTGAAGTAAAGTCTGTACAGCCATCAGTGATCACCCAAGTATGTACATCCAACTGTTCATCTTTGAAGTCTGTACATTGGAAATTTTACCTACGTTTTCCTTCAAGTCTATACATTGGTAATTTTACCGTCGTTTCCCTTGAAGTCTATACACTGATCGCTTTACCGTCGTTTCCATTGGAAGTCCATACATTCGCTGCTTCTTTGTTCAAGTCTATACAGCCTTTCATCTTGAAAGTCTATACATCGGGAAGTCTTCACATTGGCTGTTGAATAATGTGCAAGTCTGTACACTGGCCTAGCATTCAAGTCTGATCATTGGCCAAGTCTACACATCGGCACTGTAGCATGCATTTCGTAAAGTCTATACACTACATGCCTCACTCTAAGTCTATACACTCGTGAGTGTCTCATCAAGTCCATACACTGGCTTTGAGCTGAAGTCTATACAGTGCCTCAGGCTGAGCAAGTCCATGCATTGGCTGCTGTTCTTCAGAGTCTGTACATCGCAGTGAGTTAAAGGTTGCCTAAGTCTGTACAGCCGTTGGCTTCTTATATGAAGTCTATACATTGAAAAAGTCTATACACTGCTTCAGCTTTGTCTTCAGATAGTCTGTACAGAGTTCTTCACTTAAACTGATGACTTATCCGATGCTCTATCTGACAGGGATTCTTACCGAGATTGATGACCTGGCTCGTGAACCCAGGAGGACGAGGTGTGCAGATGCTGACACGTGGATGGAATTACCTCGGATCTGGCGAATTCACTTGGGCGGGAACTGTGGAAGCCACACGCCCTTATCCATTTGCTGCTGCTATATATTGAAGCCTTCGTCCTCAGTTGAAGGTTGATCGAAGCAGAAGCAGCAATAGCAGAAGAGCAGAGTGCAGAGAGGTCTTCGATCCAGAGAAAAAGAAAGAGAAGAGAAGAGAAGAAGAAGAAGAGAAAGAAGAGAAAGAAGAGAAAGAGAGAAATAGAGAGCTCGAGCTGAGAGAGAGAGAGAGATTGGGTTGTCTGGCTTTTGGATCAAATCCAAGTCAGAAGTGCTCTTCGAGAGCTATATTTCGTGCTTCATTGTTCAGCTTTTAGTTGCTGTGTTTTCATCTTTTCTTGTTTCCATTTTATCCTTTCTTCAAGCTGTTTGTCAGCGGAGCAAGCTGTGTTGCTCAGCATTTGCAGTGGAGGATTCCACTGGACGGCCAAGCTGTATTGCCCAGCAGTTTGCAGAGGTGCTACCTCTGGACGGGTAAGCTGTAATCCCCAGCGGTTGCAGTGGTGGATTCCACTGGACAGCAAGCTGTGTTGCTCAGCGGGAGAGGAGGATTCCTCGGACGGCAAGCTATGTTGCCCAGTGGTTGTATGACAAGCTGTGATGCCCAGCTGTTCAAGCTGTGAGTCAGCGGAATCCACACTCGGGTTTGAGTGTGGGGTGGATGTAGGTCTGCTGGACCGAACCACCTAAAAATCCCTTGTGCATTGTGGTTTGATTTTGGTCTATTGTGCTTCCGCTAGATGAATACATAGGGGCGCTCCATGTGTTTGGCTTCTGGTTGAGCAGAAGAGTTAATTAGTTTTCTTAGAGTGTCTTAATTTGTCAAGAGAGCGAAATTCTAGTTGAGCTATATTTTGTTAGCACTCTAGTGATCTCACTGTGTGTTTGTTTAGTTCGGCAACTGCCTATTAGCTTTCAAGTTTGTTTAGTTTGCGAACTAGCATTTTTAGTGAGCATAAGATTTTAATTGGGCGAATTTTTAAAGGACATATTCATTCACCCCCACCTCTGAATACTTGCACCGAACCCAACAATATATATATATACATATATATATATATATGTGTGTGTGTGTGTGTGTGTGTGTGTGTGTGTGTGTGTGTGTGTGTGTAAAATAACGCAACTCAACGCCTAGCATGGCACGGAACAGGAACACACCTGGCATGGCTCGGAATAGGAGCAGTAGTAAGGGAAATAGCCCCCCTGACCTGGGCACTATTCCTAATAGGGCACCCCCAGACTAGGTGCCATTTCTTTTTGGGCAAAATAAATAAATATATAATATATATATGTAAGGACCAAAAGATGTAACACCCACCTGCATAGGCATTATTTCCCTAAACAGAGACTACATGTGAAGTCGCCATTTCCATGCCAGCAACCTGCCAAACCGAAGTCCATTATGTCATCCTTCCAGAAGTAAACAGGAATAGCCTCTTTTTGCTGGCAACGTACCCTTTTACCCGACAATCGATTGAAGCATTAATTGCTTCTTTTTCACTGGCAATGGACCCTTATGTTTTCTTTCCTATAACTATCTCATACCCTGTAGTGTTAGAAAGTGATTGCCCATCATCTGTGTTGTCTCTACCCGTAGAATAGGGTCTTAAAGGAACGTACGTGAAGGGAAAATCTTCATACTACGTGCTTCTTCCTGCTGTTGGATCGTTGCAGAGAAGATTAGTTTTCTTATTATCCCTTCTACGTGTTTACGTCAAAAAGTTAGGTGTTCTTAAGATCTGGCTTAACTAGTAGTTAATATATGTTAACATGCATGCTAGTTAAACCTTTTATAGCCACAATTTGGTCACCTGAGTCAGGGGTATATCAAAAGACTTAGTGGGAATGTTAGGCTACGCCTACCTGAGACACTAACTCTTGCGTGAGTAGATCTATGATCTTACCTCCGTCAAGTACCCCATGTACATACTGATTGTATAGTTTGTCATTAATCATAATCTGTCCCAAATTTCTCCTAAGTTGACCCATGTTTAAAAATTAATATCTATGAAATAGAAATCAAAAATTGTTGCATGAGCATGACCTTACAATCCTGCTATTTTTCCATGTCTATCTATGTCTCTACTTCCTGATTCTGTGAACATGTTATAAATCATGAACAGTAAAGTTACATAGTTAGTAGCCACCATGTTCAAAAATTTATATCTATTGAACCAAATCATGAAACTCCTGCATGAGCATGACTTTGATATCCTGAGATTTTTCTCTATTTAACCATGTCCTCACTTTTAGATTTCGTGAAAATTTGCCTGATGAACAGTGTTATGAGTTTATGGGGCACCCAGGGGAAGGGCGCCCCTGACCAGGGCGCCATTTAATGGGGCACCCCTGGCCAGGGTGCCATTTCCCATTGGGGCGCCCCTACCCAAGGCGCCATTTCCCTCTGTGCTGTTAACCCCCTTGATCCTGTGTTAAGCCTGTTAAACCATGGTGATTAACCCGTTAAACTTGTTACCTGTTACAGCACGTGTAAACCTGTTATACTGTTAGAAACCTGTGATTGTTAACCTTCTGAAATAGAGACCCTCTGAGAAGTCCTTATTTTCTGAAATAGAGACTCTCTGGGGAGACTCTATTTTAACCTTCTGAAATAGAGACCCTCCGGGAAGTCTCTATTTCTGAATCTCGTTAAACCTGTCACATGTTAAACTAGTTACATGTTAAACCTGACACCTGTTAACCTGGTAATTACTTACCTTCTTAAGCCTGTTAACTGTTAAACTTGTTAATTACAGAGCCTGGTAATTACATATCCTGTCAAACCTTGTTAATTACGTAGCCGTCGTTAAGCCTTGTTAATCCTATAGCCTGTTAATCACATAGCCTGCTAAACCTAGTTACATAACGTGTAAACCTGTTATCCTATTAAATACATAGTTATTATTAACACTCTGAAATAGAGACTCCCTGAGAAGTCTCTATTTTCTGAAATAGAGACCCTCCGGGAAGACTCTATTTCAGCATTGAAATAGAGACCCTCTGGGAAGACTCCATTTACCGAAATAGAGACCCTCCGGAAAGACTCTATTTCAACATTGAAATAGAGTCTCTTTGGGGAAACTCTATTTACTGAAATAGAGACCCTCTGCATGGGTGACATTTCCCTATAAACTAGAATTTTTAGGCTTCTGTCTGGCCCTTACCCAATGATCCCTCGCCATCTCCTTAACCTTGTTTGGCTTATGTGTCATGCATTTTAAGTAGATAGTGATAATTCATTATTTACACTTGATATTGTCCTTGAACTTTATTTCTGAAAATCTACCTTATGTTCCTACAATGTGTAAACTTCTTGAAAGTTTATATTAGCTATATAAATGAGAGTGGATGTCTAAAAGTATACATGAAATGCTATGCATATAGGGCCCGTCTGGTCCTGGGAGGAGCACCCGAACGTACTTGTGCCCATGGGAGTTTATTGACCACAGTGTTTGGCATTGCACCGAAGTACTTGCTTGCTTGACTTGACTTGAGATATTCCCACTCACTCTCTCGTGACATGCTTGACTTGCTTGAAATGATTTGCTTGGCCCGAAAAAGGGCAATTACTTGCTTGAATGAAATAAATGAAATAGCCAATTCCATTACACTACTTGTTATTGCATGAGCTTGAGATTTCTTGCTTGATTATTGATTATTACCTTCTTGAAAAGACTTACTTGAATATTGATTATTATCTTCTTGGAAAGACTTGTGCAATTACTTGGCAAAATTACTTGCTAAGTTCCTTACTGATACATCTTATTGAAATTCATGCGATAATCTTGTATACAATTCTGGATATCCTGCTCATTCCAACATGCATCATTATACCTGCACTGAACATGTAATTAACTTAAAGATTGTTAGAACTTGATATATAATTCCTACTGAGCGATTCGCTCATAAAGTTGCAATTCTAATATTTTTCAGGAAACTTGGATAGCGACCACCACCCGGATGGGACAGATACCGAGTGATGAGTGCTAGATTTGGTGTACTGTCAGCTACTCTTACCTTTTGTATTTTAGGTCCTACGTTGTGTGTTTTCAGTTATTATTAAGGCTTGTAATCTATGGTACGATTTTGGTCAGTTATGATTAAGTTGGATTGGATTATGCCAAAAATATGTAGCATTATGAATCATTTTGGGATATTGTCTTTTGGTTAAGTAGATAATTATCATCTTGGACTATGGTATTATGTTCAAATTTAAGTTAGCAATAAAATTACCGAGTACTATGCGCACTCTATCTTTACATGAATGACACGATCGATATAGACGCATCGCGCACTGGGTATCTTCCACGCTCGGGGCGTGACAAGAACTGAAAATGAAAATCTGATGAACACCATTGATGAACTCAAACTTAGAATACATGAATTTCAGGATGAAACAAGGATAGCCACTGAAAAATATGAAGCTGTCAATGGTGTGAATGTTGAATTGAAAAAGACAATAGAAAATTTAGAAAAAGAAAATAAAGACAAATAAAACTCCCTTGAAGGCATGACACAAGGTACAGAAAATCTGAATGTCATCTTGGGAACAAAAAGTAATTTCAGAAATGAAGGTTTGTGTTTCAACCCAACTAATAAGGAGAGGTTTGACGTGAGAACTATCTCCTTTGATGCAGAAAAGGGGACATTTCAACCCTTGATAAAAATGACTTCTGGAGAAAGTCAGAATAAGAATAAAACAAAAAACATTGAGAAAACTAAGCCCGGTGCCAAGGACAAGGGCAAAGGGAAGATAGAGGTGCCTAGGGAATCATGCTCATACACTCCCACGTCTCAGACCAAGGGACAGGCTAGGGTTCAGTCTTCTAAGGCTAGAGTTCAAGGAAGCCCCAAGGTCAAAACAATCCAGTCACCACATAATGGTCGAGGCACCCATCAATGTGCATCGACCTCTACCTCTTCTGGGTATAAGTCCTCTAGGAACCAAGGGCCGAGTAGAAGTACCTCAGGACAAGGCTACTACAATACAGCTCTGACCTACTCTACATTTCATAACTCGTATAACCATAACTTTAGTAAGGGAGGTCTAGGTAGCTTCTACATGAGGCCAATGCAGCATCATTTTCAGAATCCATATTCCACTCAGATGCATCAGCCTCACCCTTGGAATTCCTATGTGCAGACAAGGCGCAACAATGTCAGAAGCCAAAATTCCTATGGCTTTGTCAATTCCATGCCCAGTCAGCCTAGGGTCTACAGTGCACCTACTGCTCCCAATGCCCATTGGACTAAACACTGGCAAAGAAATTTTCAGAATAATTTTAAAAGGAAGAAACAAGCCAAACCACAAAAGTAATCCTCCAAAATTAAAAGTGGCAAGAAAAAGCAGACCGAACTGAATGATAACAAATCTACAAATGTCATAAAGAAGCTAAATCAAATGTGGATACCAAAACATCTAGTCTCTAGTCTACATGAAATAAATGCTTTTCTGGGGCCCAAATAGTTTTGGGTTCCAAATCTTTCCACTTGATTTTCCATGCAGGTATGCCTGGCAGCCAATCAAAACATATGGCATCTTGATAGTGGCTGCTCCAGGCACATGACCAGGGATAAAGACAATTTACATGTTGGTGAAGAAGGATGCAGGTCATGTTACCTTCGGAGATAATGCCAATGGGAAAATAGTTGGATCAGGTAAAGTAGGTAAGTGTTCTTCTTGTTGGAATGATGAAGTGCTGTTGGTAGAAGGCCTTGCCTATAACTTGCTTAGCATTAGCTAGCTGTGTGATAAAGGTCATAAAGTGGTTTTTGACTCTCTTGCGTGCATAATTTTTGAACCTAATTCTGAATATGTCAAATTTTCTGGTAAGAGAATCAATAACATCTACATGATAGACTTAGATGATGCAGCACACATAAATTTATACCTCACTGTCAATAAGGATGACTTAGCCTATCTTTGGCACCGTAGGTTAGGTCATGCTAGCTATCATGTGTTGAACAAATTAAATAAACACAACATGGTAAGTGGTCTCCCTGAAATCTCATTCAAGACAAACCATAAAATCTGTGAGGCTTGCACTCAATGCAAGCAAACTAGAAAGTCATTTAAGTCAAGAACTGAAAGCTTATCTTCTAAACCATTTGAGCTGATACACAAGGATTTATTTGGACCATCTAGATTAGCCAGCTTATCTGGTAAAAGATATGGTTATATTTTAATAGATGACTTCTCTTGGTTTACCTGGGTATTTTTCTTGACTCATTAAAATGATGCATTTGAGGAGTTCCAGGAATTTTATCATAAAATAACTCAGATTAGTGAGCATTCAATTCTCAATATCTTGTCTGATCATGGAGGTGAGTTTGAAAACTCACAATTTGATGATTTCTGCAGGGAAAATGGGATTAACCATAGGTTCTCATCTCCAAGAACTCCAGAGTAGAATGGAGTAGTTGAAAGGAGGAATAGAACTCTGGCGGAAATGGCTAGGACAAGGCTGGTTGAAGGAAATCTTCCTAGAAGGTTTTGGGCTGAGGCTGTAAACACTTCCTGTTACATTATCAACAGGGCCTTGGTGAGACCTTCAACTCAAAAGACTCCCTATAAGATTCTTAAGGGTAAGAAATCTTTACTAGCACATTTCAAGGTCTTCGGTAGTAAGTGTTTTATTCATGTGAATTCAAAAAGGGACCTTGATAAATTTGAACCTAAAAGTGAACCTAGAATCTTTCTAGGTTATTCTGAAATGTCCAGAGCCTATAGAATATATAATCTTAACTCAAAAATTGTTGAGTAATCACCACATGTTGTCTTTGATGAGCATGCTAATAAATCTGAAACAGTTTTTTGCAGAGACAAAGACGATGGTGATATTCTTGAGGGCAAAGAAGAGCCAAATTCTGAACCTGCAGAAGATGGTGAAACAAATGGGTCTAGAGTTCAGGGGGAGGAAAATGCAGAAACAGGTAATCAGCTTACCAATATCAGGGTCCTTAAAGATCATCCTTTAGAGAATATAGTTGGTAATCTGAATGAACCCCCTAGGACTAGATCATATTTTAGGATTGAAAATGAGTTGAACTATTTTGTACTAGTCTCTCAAATAAAACCAAAAAACATAGATAGTGCCTTAGAGGATGTGCATTGGATAAATGCCATGCATGATGAGCTAAACCAATTTCAAAGGAACAAGGTATGGCACTTAGTCCCTAAACCTTCTCATGACTCAGTTATAGGCACTAAATGGATTTTAAGGAATAAAACTGATGAGTAGGAAAAGATAGTTAGAAATATTTCTAGGCTAATGGCACAGGGTTACATCTATAAATATAGGGTAGATTTTGAAGAATCTTTTGCCCCTGTTGCCAAATTAGAAGCTATCCGAATACTTTTAGCATTTGCTTGTAGCCTAGGAATAAAATTACAGCAGATGGATGTTAAATCTGCTTTCTCGAATGGTTTAATAAAGGAGGATGTGTTTGTTAAACAACCTCTAGGTTTTGAATGCCTTGATTTTCTTGATCATGTCTATAAATTAGATAAGGCATTGTATGGACTGAAGCAAGCTCCCAGGGCCTGGTACGACAGGCTGAGCTCCTTCCTCACAGGAAAGGGTTTCTCAACAGGTGAAGTTGACCAGACTCTATTCACTAAAGTAAGTAACAAAGACATTCTTGTTGGTCAAATTTATGTCGATGATATAGTGTTTGGATCAACTAAATCTGAAATATGTGAGGAATTCTCTAAACTAATGACATATGAATTTGAAATGAGCTTAATGGGAGAATTAAACTTTTTCCTTGGTTTGCAGGTCAATCAAACGTTGGAAGGAAGCTTCATCACACAGTCCAAGTACCTAAGGGACCTGCTGAAAAGGTATCAACTGGAAAATCTCAAAGCTATAAATGCACCTATGGGCACATCAACCAGTCTTGATGGTGACTTAAAAGGTAAATTGGTTGACACCAAGCTTTATAGAGGTATGATTGGATCCCTTTTATACCTTACTGCATCTCGACCTGATAATCAATTTTCAATATGTTTATGTGCTAGATTTCAGGCTAGTCCTAGAGAATCTCACATGAGTGCAGTGAAAAGGATCTTTAGGTATCTATCAGGCACCCCTGACTTAGGTCTATGGTTTCCTGCTAAGTGTGAGTTCGACCTTGTAGCTTACACTGATGCAGATTATGCTGGGTGCAGGATTAATAGAAAAAGCACTAGTGGATTTTGTCAATATCTTGGTGGTTGTCTAGTATTCTGAGCATCTAAGAAATAACACACTGTTGCTCTTTCCACTGCTGAAGTAGAATATGTTGCAGCGGGGAATTGTGCAGTCCAAGTCTTATGGATAAAGCACCAACTTGCTGATTATCATATCAATCTAGGATGCACACCTATTTTGTGTGATAACACCAGTGCTATTTCATTAACTAAAAATCTTGTTCATCACTCTAGGACTAAGCACATTGAGATTAAACATCATTTCTTGAGAGATGAGGTGAGTAAAAATGAAATTGAGTTTCATTTCATTGAATCAGAAAAACAGATCGCTGATATCTTTACTAAGCCCCTTGGAAATGATAGATTTAAATTTTTAAGAAGGGAACTAGGCTTATATAATTTTTAGCATGATCCGTAATACTTTATCCTTATCTGTTCTGAATAAATGCTCTCGCCTGAGTGCTTCATTTGCACTTGTTTCAGATCTTCATTTAAGTTAGTCTGTAAGTAGCATAACTGCATACTTTGCATCATACCCATCTTGTTCTCAAAGGTATATAAAATGATAGTTGGGAGAAGGGCAGATATCTTCTGTCTGGAAACCCACATCATGTGTAGAGGCCAGTCCTCTGCCTGGTACCTTGAGTCAAGTGTCATATGTTGAATCATGCATTTGTGTCTAGCACTGTCTTTACAGTATGATAGGTCAACTTGCTGTGTCCATTAGTGTTGCATAGAGACAGGGGGAGCATGTGTTCTTCTTTTTGTTTAAGAGAGTTCATAAACTGTCCATCAATTCTTATTCTTATCTCTGAACTTCTCCGAACCAAAATCTCTTCAGGTCAATGTCTCTGAGTATTCTTGATATTCAGATTACTTCCCTTGAGAAAATTTCACCTGCTATCCCTCTGTATCAAGTTGATACTCATTACTTGGTAGCACACTGTCTGTCATCTTGATCTTCATTCCTATTAGAACTTTGACTTTTAGCTGGACCTCACGTTGTATCTCATCTACTTACACTTCTGAGAACCTGAAAGAATGACAAACTGATAATCAGTTCACTATTCTAAGCTACTCAAATCAGATATCTACTTCTCTAAGATTCTGAATGCACCATGAATAAACTGGTGATTTACGCTTAATGAATTTTAGAATCTAAAGACTTAGCTCAACGAAAAGGATGGTTCATTACAGTTAATAGCTCTCAACCATTCTTTACATGTTGTGTTTGATTCTGTCTTTCATAAATTGAAACTGTAAACTCTCAAGAACTCTTAGCTGAAAAGCCATGGAATTGTGTATTGTTTTTTTAACAGAACCTAAGGGCAGCTAGGTAAAACTTTTGAGTCAAAACTAGTTGACAGAGCAATGACTGAATGCACAGAGAAACTAGGTCTTCCATCAAAGAAAGAGGATAAACCCATGTCATGAAGTGCTTTAGTTAACTTTGTTTAAAAAGGAAAAGGATAAAATTTTGAGTCAAAAGTAATTGGTAGAGCAATGACTGCATGCATAGAGAAACTGGGTCCTCCATCAAAGAATGAGGATAAACTCATGTCATGAAGTGCTTTAGTTATCTCTGTTCAAAAAGGTGAAACAGAATGATAAATCCTACTGAGTAACTGGGGGTACTGGCGTCTAGTCAACATATACCTCTATGTAAAAAGGTTTGGATCATATCTGCATGTTCAATTTTTGTGAACAAAAAGTACAAACTAGCTGAAACCCTAAAGATCATTTTCAGAATCTGTTTAAATCTCAATACATGTTCATGCTACTCATAAGAAATTCTCTGATTTTTACATTAGTAAGTTGAAGATTGATTGCTCTGACATGGTTAATGTATGCCTGGTTTATTGCTATTAATAGCTAATACATACTTCTTCACAGAGTAAAGTTGCTACACTCTAACTATCATTACTCCTAAATCATATATTTTCAAGGTTGCATTAGCTGAACTCTTATCCTATTAGATTCTGATCTCTGTATGCTTGTCTAATGAAGGATAACTCAGTTTGTCAATCAGACGTCTCCTCCATTATCACTCCTTATCTTCTCAATACACCTTATCTCTACCAGCTCCTTGTTTGTTAATGGCAAAGGGGGAGAGATCTTTGTTGAGAAAATTATCTTTGTTGGCAAAATCTCCTTGTTGGTAAAAAGGGGAGAGATCGCAGTGTGTTATTCCCTCAAAGGGGCAGAGAGTTTGACTAGAGGGAGAGTTTGATTGTAGTTTGCTCATCCTTGCACTGTGACCCTTGCATTTTCTGACTTATAATGCATTAGTGTTGCCATCAAAGCATTTCAATGTTGCCATCATCAAAAAGGGGGAGAATGTTGTGTCTCCTCTGACTTGATGTCATTCTCGTCTGGTTTTAATGATTGGCAACAGTAGTTTGACCATATGTTGACTTTTGCAACATCATCTTCTTGTAAGTCAAAATATGTCACATTAGCTGTTACAGGTCGGTCCATAGTCAGATTATTGCATATCTAGGCTAATGAAGGTCAATGCATGTTCCTGTAGCTTACTCATGAAGATCGATGCATGTTTCATCTTAAGGCAGACTAAGGTCGATGCATACACTGTAGCACATCTGTGCTAGTAAGCCTTGCATAGTTTACATGTTGGTGCATTTTCCGCTGGTTCTCCAAGGTCTATCCATGTTTCTGTAGCAGTGCACATTAGATCGATGCATGCTCACTAAGAAGGTCGGTGCAACATTTCTATATACTGCATTGCCATTTGTTAGACTCACATAAGGTCCGTGCACAATTAGTTTTCATGCATAAAGGTCGGTGCACACTCGCCTTGTGTCTATACAAGGTCGGTGCATATTTGCCTTGCATGTCTGAGCGTAGGGTCAGTGCATATTCATGCATATGGAAGACCAAGGTCGGTGCATCATCTGCATTATGCTTACATATAGTCGGTGCACGTCTCTATAGAAACACATATAAGGTCGGTGCAGGTTTTGCACACTTACACCTCAAGGTCTGTGCACATTTGGTTTCAGGTCTGCGCACACTTGGTTTCAACGTATACAGGTCTGTGCATGTCCAGTGTTCAAGGTCTGTGCACCTTTTGTATCATGCATATAGAAGTCGGTGCATGTTTTGCCATGCGCAACTAAGGTCGGTGCATGTTGTCCTTTGCACAAGACAAAGTCGGTGCATGTTTTGCCATGCGCAACTAAGGTCGGTGCACATCTTCTTGGAAGAAACTAGGTCTGTGCATATCACTATTTACATGCATACATATAAGGTCAGTGCATGTTTAGTTTTATGCATACGAGGTCGATGCATACTTTGTTAGTCTACATATATAGTTAGTGCATATTGTCTGTGCTACATATATAAGGTCTAACCATGTTTGCACTTTTCTTCAACAGGCTAAGGCATTTCCTCCAACCTGGCATGCTCTCAAGCATCTGAACCGCATGAGGGCAGATATCATCGTCTGTCACGTGATCACTTAAAGTCACACCTGAAGCTTGAGCTCGTGAGGAGATAACAAAACCAATGATTGGCACGTGATCAATGGACCTTTCTTCCACGAGGATCGTTGTCCTATCTGCACTAGACATGTGGGTTCTCTGGAAAAGGTGGGAACGAGCCTTCCACACGCCAGACGCGTGAGGTCGTGGGATCCCAGCATGAAGCCCTATAAGAAGGCATCTTCTGCGATCAAAAAAAAAGAAGAGAAGAGGCGGCCATTGAATAGCCATAAAGAAGAAAAGTAGGAGAAGCACGAGAGAAGAAGAAGGAGAGAGTTCAGAAAAAGGAGAGAAAATAGAGTATCGTAGCAGAGAGTTGAGAAGAAGAAGTGAGTTGAGAGGAAGAAGAGAGTCTGGGAGAGGCTAACTCTTCCTTACTTCTGGATCAAATCCAGAGTCAGATTGCTCTATTTGAAGAGCTACATTTCTGTCTCTTATCTGTATTTCGTTTATTCCTTTATTTTCCTTTAAAATCTCCTTTAAGCTATGTATCGGCATAGCTAAGCTGTATTGCTCAGCGGGCGAGGGTGTTCCTCGGTCAGCAAGCTGTAAGGCTCAGCGGTTGTAGGGATTTCCATCCCCAAAGCTATGGATCAGCGGTCTTCAAGCTGTGTGGCAGCAGGAAGCCTTACTCGGTTGAGTAAGGGGTGGACGTAGATCTCTGGATAGAGATCGAACCACCTTAAAACTCTCTTGTCTTATGAATGATTTACTATTTTATCATCGAGTTGATGAATGCTTAGGCTCGCCTGATGGTTTAGCATGTGTTTGATTGGATAGACGTTTGTCTGCCTTGTTCATCTGCCTCTCTCCCTCTTGCGCTTTCAACTAAGTCACTATTGCTGGGCTATTCCACTTGCTTCTAGGATCGTTCATCTTCTGAATTTGTGTATGAGTTTATAGCAGTTAATTTGATTTCCACACGAGTTCTTTTAAACTGCTATTGTGTGTCTATCTCTGGGGTTAGATCTATTCACCCCCCCTCTAGATTTGTTCTTCATACCCTTCAAACCTCCCTGTGAAGCTCCTGGTCACAAGCCCAGCACCTGTGGATTCCTCTCGGAACCAACTTCGTAATGAGAGTTCAAGCACCCTCATCTGACGTCGGAGCTGACCGAGAGAGTTGTTCCGGTATGACAGCGCAACCTGACTTCGGCGGGCAACCAGAGACGTGTTGCAGAGACTCCCATGACCTCCACGCTAATATTCTTGACTTTCCCTTTGACTGAGGTGTTCTCCTACAAGTCCTCTTTCAGTACCAAGAAGAAGGGATCCATTTGGCCACAGGAGCACCCCAGAATGAACCTTTTCCCCGGCATTCGTAGGATGCTCGCCCCCTATTCAGGTTGGACCACCCTATGCTCTTTTGGTTTCTGCTGCAACCTCAAACCTTGAGCTGGGCCGCCCCTTCTCCCATGCGTAGCAGATACTTCTACGGTCAGTTCGACTCTGGCCCCACCTCCTTTAGCAATCGGAGTAGCTGGTAGTTTTCCGTGTTCGCTGCGTTCGTCTGTCGAAACCTCCAGGGTTGCCCTGTCTGCTCAATCTCCAATCGACCAGAACCAAGTCCATACGGCTTCGAACGGACCTGATCTTGCTACATAACGAAGAAGGCTCAGCTGCGAAAGATTTGGAACCAGCCCCGCCATCAGCACCAACGTGTGGAGCTCGCGATGATAGAAGAAGCCGATCTCTGTCTGGCAAGGTCTGCTCAGGATAGAACTACGGGTGTCGGCGCAGTCTTACAAGAACAGTCGGTTACAACACTACCGACCTCAGAAAAGATAGATTCTTCTTTTCAGATCTTCCCAAGGCAAGCATCTTTCCAGCTGTACTAAATTCAGCCTCATTAGGGGTCCGACCAGGGAGCACCGCCGCCAGCAAGATGATTGTGCCAGACGATGCAGGCTGCACGCGAGGCTGTGAGGACTGAAGGCCCGATTCCCGTCATCACTCCCCTTTCCCCCTCGCCTGGCCGGCTTAAAGCCCCTCCCTCCATGGAGGTAACGTTGGTTGTAATTTCCAATCCCATTTCTAAAGTCGGCCCTCCAGTGAGAGTTGCCGCACGTTGTACTAAACATGGCCGGTCAAGTCTCCCCAACACACGTGTGGGTTGCCGCACGTTCCCCGCTCGCTTCGTCTCTGATCGGGATCGGTTTCTTCAAATCGATCAGGTGAGCGCTTGGTTACCCTTTCCTGAAATTTCAATTGCTTATCTAGTAAAATTCCATATTGCCCATTGGACGGAGAGTGAGCACCCGATCCAACTATATCTATTTGTGCACCCACCACGGAGAGAGTTGAGAGAATCACCAACTATCCCACGCCCACGGCGTGCTATCTGCCTTCGAAACATGGGAATCCCAACCCTTAAGGGAGTCAGCCCTAGCGTAGTTAAACCTCAGAACAGCAAGGTCCCACTCCGGAATCTAACTGTCATCCACGAGTTGCCCTCAGGTAAGAATGCGCATTGCGTAAACCCGCCAAAATCGAGTCCATTACTACTTGTCTATGTGCTTGAAAATATGGGTCCATAGCGCGTCGTGGCATACTTGGTCGTGCCACATCAATTAGGATAGACATAAAAGAAGTTCCAGAATTATCTCCTTGATAGATGAAGGCCGTCAAACGATTCTTCCTTGAAGCTCTGATGCTGTCGACACTAGGTGTCGACACCCCTCCAGGGCGTTCTCATTTGTAACCCATCAAAACCAATCCGAATGGACCCTATTTTGACCCCTTTGTCCTTAGGATAAACATACATGTCTTAGAGGGGTTTTCAAGGGTTTTTGTGTGGGCTTTGTGGTCTTTCAATCATATTATTCTGCCCATATATATCTCCATGCGATTTTGGTTTGTAGAAGAGAGGACAAAAGTGTGTGGCCGCAGGTGGAGAGGAAGAGGAGGGGTTTTCATCTTCTTCAAGGCATTTCTGGAGCTTGTGGAAGAAGAAAAAGAGGAGCGGATTAAAGAGAGGAAGAAGATGATACAGAAATCATAATCCACCATCTACGACACCGAGGAGAACCAGATCATCTAAAGAAGGGGGGGGGGGTTGAATTGTCCCCGAATCACAAAGGCAATTTTTAACCTAACGTAGCAGAATTAAAACAACTATCAGATTTAAACTCGGATAAATTTAAATTTGAAGCGTATATGAAATGGTTCTCTCCAACTTCCCGATCTCACACGATCAATATAATGGTTTAAACATCCAAGCACACAACCATACAATGCGAGAGATATTTTTAGGTGGTTTGGCAGGACACACAAGTCCTCCTACATCCACCCCTGACTAAATCAGTGAGGATCCACTCGCTTCCAACTGAAGCGCATGGAGTTACAACTCCACACACACGGAGATAGTGTCTCCAACACGATCCGACGACCGGATCAACAACCACACACATACACACACGTTGCAATAGTTGTAGCACCCAACGCACATGACTGTACGCAGACAGTCTACCCACAAAATATCTTTGAGTTTAGAAAATAAAAAACGATGTTCAATACATGCTTCAACTCAGGATTAATTGAAAAACAACATTTTGATAGACATAAAAGAAGTTCCAGAATTATCTCTTTGATAGATGAAGGCCTTCAGATGATTCTTCCTTGAAGATCTGGTCGTGGGAGGTAGATCTCAAATGATACGAAGCCGATGAAGCTCCTCCTTGGAGTTTCAGCCATGATGCAGCTTGTACTCTTGAAGATGGATGAAGCTTGAACGTTCCCAACTTGGATCTCCCCTACAAAAGGAAGAAAAATGATAAACACTCAAGAAACCCTCTCATATGTATACAAATAACCTAGGGGCAAATGGGTAACAAATGGGGTGCTAATGGAGTGAGAAAAATGGGTTTTGAATGGCCCATCGTGGACCTTCTGGAAAGTGTCGACTCTTGGAGTCGACACTTACAATCTGAGCAGCCAAAACCAAAAAAAAGAAGGCCCCCCAGACAAGATCGACTCTGCTGGCTGCCTTTCTAGATAGCCCCCAGGCCCAGCAGGAGTCAACTCCCAGAGTCAACTCTTGCAGGCACCTGGTCTGTCTGCACAAAGGTAGACCAAGGCAAGAGGGGGGTCGACTTTGTGAGTCGACCCCTGCAATGGAAGGTTGTAAAAAGGCTTTAAGCCCCTTCTAAATCTTCATTTCTCACAACTAAAAGTTGGAATGAAAATACCATGTATTCATGCAATGAAAGAGCATCAACCAACCAATTTCCACCAAGCTTAATATGAACTCTTAAACATATTATAAGCCTCAATAGACCCATGTGATAGATGCACAATATAACAAATATCATGATTATAAAGTCAAAATTGGAAATAAGACCTAATAACCTAAGCCTATCATATATTTATAAGGGCAGTTCTGCATTCTATTTAGGGTTAACAGAGTGCAAAAAATCAAAAGCAGAAAGTGGTCTAGAGACGAACGTTTCTATGAGGTGGTGGTCGTTTGGGAACTACAATTTGATGATCGCGGTCTCCTTGAGACCGTTTCTTGCCTGCTACAGACAGAAATAAAAACTGAAGTATAGGGCTAATCTAGAGCAATAAATGCATGAGAAGCATGTAGAATAGAAGGTTAACCACATGGGAACATGTTTATAATGTCAAAGATGTATGGGTTGCATGGATTAAGCCAAAAGAATCATCTTTTCTATTAAGGTGCAGGGCCATGCATGCAATAAAACCTAAGTGCGCAATCATGGTAAAACATAAAATATGACGCGTAGAAAGCATGAAATCAGGAAGAAGCATAGGGATTTTACTCCTAACTTGATGTTTGTGCCAATCATGAGATAGCCTACCTTTGGACTGGGCTCTAAACTTTGAATTTGTAACTGGAAGGAGATCCAAGTTCCTGCACGTCCTGCGTGGAACCTTTAACTTCCAGACGCTCTAACTCTTTATCCTCTTGTCCTAAATTCATGAAATTTGGAGGATGACGAGAAGATATAAAGAGGAACAACTTATTCTTAAAGGATGAACTTAAAAATACCTCGATTTAGGTCCCTAACCTCCTGATCCTCACTAGGAGAACATGTTTGTTCCTACGCGGTTTGCAGAGAAACAGCAACTTCTGGACGCCATAGCTCTCCTGTTGCTTGACCTCCTATCATGAAATTTGGAGGGGAGTTAGAAAATACAAAGGAGAATAAAATCTTCTAAAGGCTAACCCTGAGATGACGACGTCTTACCTTTGAAATACACGAGCCAAAAGTATGGTTCGCGTAGGTCAATGTTCAAGCCTATTTTTGGCCTAGGGCTTAGGATTAAATTAGTTTAGGAGTCCTAATTTGAAGTAGGATCGATCCTCTAGAATCCTAGACTAAGTTGCCATGATAGATAGTATCGAATTGAAGGTATTAGAATGGGAAAAATCCCATTTTTCCCCGCTTCTCAGACTTACGTTCACGGAATATGGTAGCAGTCTCCCATGGACCGTTTTCATCAAGTAGCGGTCTTGCGATAGACCGCTACTATCGAGGGTGCCAGAATTTGAATGGTATTCAAATTCCTTCCTATAATTATCCCTATTTATCTACTAAAATTGGGATAATAATCCTATTACATTTCTAGATGTGGGCTTGGTCCTAAAGGTCTTGGAAATTGGTCTTTAGACCAAATTTAAGTGGGCTTGACCCTTTGGTTAATTTAGGGCTTTTGGATTAATTTAATTAACCCATAATTCATTTTATAGTCTATTAAGCCTATTTAATTACTTAATAATTATATTTAATTCTTAAAAAATTCTAAAAAATTCTTGGGTGTTACACCCTCCGCCATTTAAAAAGAATTTGGTCCCCAAATTCATTGCATGGGTTTTATGGAGTGTATACTTACAATCGAATAATTACGGGAATCTCTTGCGCATAGCTTCCTCGGTTTCCCATGTTGCATTTTGATCAATACTCTTATTCCATCGGACTTTCACCATGGGAATGATTTTATTCCGAAGTTGACGTACTTCACGATCAATTATTTTGATTGGCTTTTGCTCGTATGTCATATCCTTTTGTATCATCAAGTCATCATGACTTATAACATGGAAAGGGTCATAAACCTACCTTTTGAGCATAGGGGCATGAAATACGTCATGGACTCCAGCTAATTGAGGGGGAAAAGCTATTCAATATGCGACCTCGCCCACCCTTTCAAGAATTTCAAAAGGGCCAATATATCTTAGAGTGAGCTTGTCTTTGATGCCGAACCTTAGAATACCTCGACCTGAAGAAACCTTGAGGAGCACATGGTCTCCCACTTGGAATTCTAGATCTCGCCTTCTATTGTCAACATATGACTTTTGCCTATCTTGAGCCATATGGAGTCTTCCTCGAATGAGTTTTACCTTTTCGGTAGTATCCCGGATGAGTTCAGGGCCTAGAAACTATTTTTCTCCAACTTCATTCCAGCATATAGGTGAGCGACGGCTTCTTCCATATAATGCCTCGAATGGTGCCATTTGTATGCTAGCTTGATACCTATTATTGTAGGTGAACTCCACTAAAGGTAAATGATCGTGCCAACTCCCACCGAAATCAATAACACATGCCCTGAGCATATATTCTACCACCTGGTTTGTCCTTTCGGTTTGACCATCAGTTTGTGGGTGGAATGCAGTGCTAAAATTGAGTCGGGTCCCTAATGAATGTTGTAGACCCTTCCAGAATTATGATGTGAATCGAGGGTCTCGATCAGAAATAATAGTGGCAGGGACTCCGTGTAGCTTGACAATCTCCTTCATGTATAAAGCTATTAATATATCCACAGACCATCTACTTTTGATAGGTAGGAAGTGTGCAGATTTAGTCAATCGGTCTATGATCACCCATATACCATCATGTCCACCTCTTGATTTAGGCAAGCCCATGATGAAATACATCCTTATACTCTCCCATTTTCACTCGGGAATTTCCAAGGGATGTAATTTACCAGTGGGCTTTAGATGTTCCGCCTTAACTTGTTAACAAGTGAGGCAGCGAGAGACAAAGTTCGCTATCTCTCTCTTCATGTTGGGCCACCAAAAATTCCTTTTTAGATCTGGGTACATCTTGGTAGCACCACGGTAAATGGTATATCTTGATTTATGAGCTTCTTCCATAATCAACTTCTTCATGTCGGCATGATCCGGCACACAAATTCGATCCTTGAAATAATAGTCTTCCATCGGTTGAGATAGAAAATTATGGCCGTTGGTCAATATCGGCTTTGATCTCCATTAATGTAGGGTCATTATCTTGCAACTTGGCTAGATCTTCAATAAATATAGGTTGCAATCGGATATTGGTAATAATACTCCTTTCTTCTTCTATATCAACATCTAGATTTAACTGTGAAAAATCTACTATAAGACAGGTCATACCTTTCCTAAGGCTTGCTAGAGTTGCCATTGGTCTCCGGCTAAGTGTATCAGCTACAACATCTTCCTTGCTAGGGTGATATTATTGAATAGAGAAGTCGAAGTCCTTGAGATACTCCAACCATCTTCTCTGCCTCATATTCAGCTCCTTTTGGGTGAAAAGATATTTCAAACTTTTATGGTCCGAAAATATGATACACTTCTCTCCATAAAGGTAATGTCACCAGATTTTTAAGGCGAAGAGAATAACAGCCAATTCCAGATCATGTACGGGGTAGTTCTCTTCGTGACACTTTAATTGCCTAGATGCATAATAGATCACCTTGCCATGTTGCATAAGAATGCATCCAAGGCCAATGCCAGATGCATCCGTGTAGACGTCAAATCCACCACCTTCCATAGGTAGTGCCAGAATGGGGGCAGTAGTGAGATTATATTTAAGAGTTAGAAAACTCTCCTCGCAGTCCTTCGACCATATAAAGAGATTTTCCTTTCTTGTAAGCCTAGTCAAAGTGACAACGATTTTGGAGATAATGAATCGCCTATAATAACCAGCCACTCCAATAAAACTCCTGACTTTGGATACAGTCGTTGGTTGGCTCTAATTTTTGACAGCTTCAACTTTAGAAGGGTCCACAACGATACCTTCCTTTGAAATGATATGGCCTAGGAAAGAGACCACCTTTAGCCAGAGCTCGCACTTGCTGAGCTTCACATAGAGTTGGTGCTCTCTTATGGTTTTCAAAGCTATTCTTAGATGCTCTTCATGTTCCTCCTTAGTCTTGGAGTATATGAGGATATCATCAATAAATACGACAACAAATCGATCGAGATAGGGCCTGAAGACATTGTTCATAAGTTGCATAAATGTTGCAGGGGCATTGGTTAACCCGAACAGCATCACCATGAACTCGTAATGTCCATATCTGCTCCGAAAAGTAGACTTGTAGATGTCTTCATCTTTGATCTTCAATTGATGTTAGCCAGACCTGAGGTCGATCTTAGAGAAATATTCCGCACCAGAGATCTGGTCGAACAGCTCATCGATACGCAACAGATATTTATTCTTAATAGTGAGTTGGTTTAGTCACTGGTAATCGATACATAGCCTAAGAGATCCCATCTTTCTTCCTGACGAATAAAACTGACGAACCCCAAGGGGATGTGCTGGGTCGAATGAATCCCTTGTCTAGTAACTCTTGAAGTTACTTCTTTAATTCTTTGAGTTCCGTGGGGGACATCTTGTAAGGAGCTCTTGAAAAGGGTGCCACTCCAGGTATGAGTTCAATGGAGAAGTTTACTTCCCTTTCGGGTGGTAACCCAGGTAGTTCGGATGGAAAGACGCCGGGGAGCTCTCGGACAACTGGGATCTCTTCCAGAACAATTTCCTTAGATTGGGTAACGATCGCGGAAGCAAGACAAGCTTCACAACCTTGCATGATAAGATTGCAAGTGTGAAGATAAGAGATACGAATAGGATGTTTCCTCTATTTGATTCCAAGGAAAGAAAACCATGGAAGATCCGGTTTATGGAAGGAAATTCTCTTATGGCGACAATTGATATTGGCATAGTGATTGACAAGCCAATCTACCTAGAATGGCATCATAACCGTCCATGTCAAGGCATACTAAGTTAGTGGGGACATTATGGCCTTCTATAACTAGCTCACTATCGGGGTAGTGGGTTGTAAGTTTAGTTCTGGGACTTAAAGGTGTAGTGATAGCTAGGTCCGAAGGTAAAGGAACAGGTGAAGTTGGCAAAGTTTTCGCAAATGCAGTAGATATAAAAAAGTGAGAGGCACCAGTATCAAATAACACAAATGCAGGATGCGAACACTCCAAAAAAATGAGATATGGGTGCAATTTATTTAGAGACATTTATTAAAACTGCTCCAAAAGTATCAAAACTAGGGGTATTTTATATTTAATATTGCATCTAAACTATTTCAATTTTCTTCTTTATTTAAAATCTTATATAGGGGCATTTTGAAATTGCCTCAAAATAATTATACAAGAGAATATGAAATTATTAAAAATGCCCCAAAAAAATTTGGCATGGCGCCACAAACTCCCGCCCGAATTAACGAAACCACACGTGCCTATTCCTTCCTGCTGCATGTGGACTCTTCCTCGATCCATCTTCTCCTCCGCCACTCTGCCTCCTCTCGCCTCCCTGGCCCCATCCGCCGCGTACTCTTCCTCAATCCATCTTTCCTAATCTTCTCCTCCACCACTCTGCCTCCTATCTCCTCCCCATCTTCTCCTCCACCACTCTGCCTCCTCTCTCCTCCACCTCTCAACTTCCTCACCTTCAGTGCAGACTCTTCCTCCATCTTCTCCTCCACTCCTCCGCCTCATCCCCTCCCTTGCCCCCTTCTCCCCCATCACTATTCCTCTACAGTTGCAGGAGCCGTTGGGCCTTCCTTAGCTCCGTTATCGTTGCCCACATCTGTAGGGTGATGCGGGATGGACACGGGAGACGACACTATTAGGTGCCACCCTCGGACTCTAGATGAAGACGCGACCAGCAGCACACACCAGGGAGACACTAAGCCCGACACTACGAGCTCCTAGTGGCAAAACGTCGCTAACAGAAGTGGAAGCTCACTCGTCGTCCCAAGCGAGGGAAAGCGCGGACCGTGCGAAGTTAAGGAACCGGCGGAGGTCAAGGGTAGTCCGACTCAACTTCCGGACTCGGATCGAGTCGCGGGACGGGTCACTCTCACTCTCACAGCGGTGACATGGACACACGGGCTAGTACCTACACTCTCGGCAGCGGCAAAAGACCGTATACTAGCTAAGCAAATGAACGCCAAGAGGTTCGGACCATTACCTCCATGCACCCGGCGTGGCGAAGACAACCCCGGCCAATCACGGACTCCCGGTTAACACAATTTTACAGAAATACAATAATTTGACCCACTCCACACAGGGAGGTAAAAGGTCACATGCAGGGCCCGGGAATCACGCAAATTGGGTTGACGGGCAGCATCTTGATGTCGCCCGGCGGTGCCGAACTCCGCGTTTTCGTGCCTTTCGAAAGGCGGGTTCTGCGGGCCCGTGGGGCCCACGGGTGGCGCTGTCCTCCGGATCTGCGTGGGTGGGACCCACTGTGATGGGGACCCCTGGAGGCACGCCTCCACGGAAGGCGGTCGGCCGAGAACACCGACCGGTGGCCGAACAACTCCGATCTCCAAGCTTTTGGAATGCTGCCCACGGATTTTTAGTTGCTGTTTTCAGGCGCGCGCTCCGGCGAAAACGGCCGCTGCGATCAATCCCGACGTCGGATCGGGACGTATGAGCTATAGTTGGAAAGCTCTCTTCAAATGCGTCAATATAGACCCAGAGAGATCTGCTGGATCTGGTCGGATCAGAACTTTAAAGAATTTACAAGCCCCTATTGTACAGTAACCGAAACCTCAGATTTGCAAGGTACTTGTCTGAGAACCACCGTTGACTGCCTAGTAAACCTCCGATTCATCTCTTAAGCTCTTCTTAAAAATTGTAGGAGATCAAACCACGGAACTGGGGCTATTTTGGGAATTGGATTTGGAGGTGGTGGTGATTTGATATGAGTTTTGGAGTGACTGGTGGTCGGATCTGGGAACTGGGGGACAGAACTGTAGCTGGGACTGAGAACGATTTTTATAAAATATGAAATAGATGAACTCGAAATTTAGAAAAATTATGGACGAAGGGGTGGATGAAAAGAAACTCCAGTAAAAGTTGTGGGACTAAAGAAAATCAAAACGTGGACCTAAGACCTAAAATTCAGGGCGGAGTTGCATCTGGACAGACTGCTGGCAGAACTGGAATGAAAGAGGGAACGAAAATCAAAAATTATGAAACGGGATCTGAATGACAAACCAATTTTTTTGGGACATCCTTGACACCTATGGAACCTTCAGTAAAATCCCCAGGTCGATCAGAGCTCTTGGCTGAGTTGGGAATTTCATGGAAGTTGCTGTGGTACTACGCGGGCAGAACTCCGATGAAGACGATGGCGGTGCGGTGGCGGCTCGTGGCGGCGGCGGCGGCGACCGGAACTGATAGGGTGGAGTCTCACCACCAGAAGGAAGCCTTCACAGCTTCAAGGGGAGAGGGAGGGGCGCACCAAGCTGGAGCTCCAAGGTTTTTTCTTCCAAATGAATGCATTAATTCCTCAAAATGGGAAAATACAAGCATATATAGGTCACCCATCTAATCCATCCTCCACCGTTGGATCTAGGGGTGTAAGATGGAGGGATGGGATGGCATGTGACCATTCCACAAAAAATACAATAAAAAAATAAGGGGGGGACAGCCTATTGACTAGGGGGAACAAGCTTGACATGGTAGGTGGGGTGGGTGGCCAAACTTGGACTTTCCAAGTCACTTGTCCCCCACTTGGCCCACCCTTCTAGAAGCCTCCATGTGGAAGGTTGACTGACCCCACATGAGACCTTAGGCTGACGTGACTCAATGGGATGGGGCCTGGGGGGCCCACGGGGTCCAAATTGCACATAAGCCCCTCTTACAATCAAAATTACATACCGAATAAAATGAAACAAACACACATTATACAAAAATAATGTCTAACTAAATATGATAAACGGGGAGACTCAAGAGGGAGTCTCCAGGCCGTCTCCGAGCCAGATGGAAGCCGCTGTCGCTCGGGTGGTGCTCCGCGTATGGTATCGGGGCTCACTGACTCGTGCCGATCGAGTGCTCTGGTGTCCGCACCAATTCTCCCCGAGTGGGAGAAACTCGACCCTGTCGAGTAAGGGTCTGCATCGCTCCGGCATCGCTCAAGAAGGTCCGGATCAATCCGTTGCAACTCTCCATGCGTGACCCATGTGTCCTCGGTGGCGGGCTGTCCTCTCCATCGCACTAGGTAGCGTGGGTAGGATCCACTCCTGGTAACTGTTACCTGCTCATCCAGTATATGATCTATATGCTCACGCTGCCGTAACAAAGTGGCTGGAGGTGGAAGTGGACACTCAGGTGTGGGATCACTCTCAAGGGGAGGAGATGGCTCAAAAGGCTCACTAGGGATCACCGCTGGCTCCCTATATGTAACAAGATCCGATACATTGAAGGTAGAGCTTATACCATATTCCTCGGGCAAGTCCACAACGTACGCATTGGATCCAACGCGTTTCAACACTTTAAAGGGACCGGTTCCGCGAGCTTGTAACTTCTTAACGGTTCCAGAGGGAAACCGTTCAGGTCTTACCCTGATCATGACATATTCGCCCTCTTGGAACTCTCGGTGGTGTCGGTGGACATCGGCTAACTCCTTGTACTGTGCATTGCTGGCCTCAACTGTGACGACGGACATCGTCATGCAGACTCCTAACATGATTAGCAAAAGAAAAGAAACACAGGATGCACACACGACCTAACATGCTTAGCAAAAGAAAAGAAACACACGGATGCACACACGACCCTAAACAACCCTACAGTTAGTAAAACCCAATCATATGCAAGGTGGTCCAGGACATCCGAATGTGTGCCATGCATGCATTTGACATAACCGGAGGTTAATGTCATGGTGGACTCCTAGACATCCTACGATGCACCAACCATGGACATGGGGTTTGGATGTGGGAAGTCCGGGTGGTTTGGGTGGTTGAGGTGGGCCGGGGGAACCAAAGTCTTCATTACCCCTAAATGACGGTTCGGACCTATTGCCATGTGAAGGTTGCCAGGCCCGAGTAGGAGGGGTGTGATAGTGGACTTCTTTAAAGAGGTGGAGTGGAGGTTGTGGGCCAAAGGGCCCATGAAGAAAGAGATCGAAGGGATCAAAGAATGTGTGACCCCTCGATATGGATTCCCTCATCTCAAGATCCCATGTGTGGAAGTCTAGAAGGTGTTGTTGATCTCCTTCATCCATGAAGGGAGATGAGACGGTGGGGGTATGATGGTGGACTCTCTCGAAAAGGTGGAGTAAATATGGTGGGTCACGGGGTCCATAAGAGAATGGGTCGAAGGGATCAAAGAAGGTATGACCCCTCGGACTAGGCTTCCACAAATCACTGTCCCACATTTGGAAATCTTGGAGGTGTAAATGATCACCTTCATTCATTGCGAGAGATGGGACGACAGTCATAGGTAGAAAGTAAGATTCCTCCCTTGGGCAAAGGGGAATGAAGTCGGACTCGGCCGGCAAAGGGAGGAGTAGAAGAACCTCCGTGGTAACATGACCCACGGTGTACACGGAGGTGATGGACCCTAAGGATGGATGTGTGAAGCTACGACCTATAGGTCGGTCGAAGCGTGGGGCCAACAAGTGCGTAAATGTCAACTGCCGGTCTAATCCTTTAAGAAGATCATCTAATGTATCCACATGGTGACTAGACCGGAAGGTGGTATGGAATGAGTTGACCGGCACTAATGGTAGGGTAGGGTCCATGGATGGGAGGAGAGATGGGGCCAAGCCGTTCTTGAGCCAACTAAGAAGTGGTTCGGCTATGAAAAGTGTACCCGTTAGGAACACGGGTGGCTCGGGCTTTGGCGGCTCCAAATGAGAGGGCTCCGAAATAAGATCGGAAGGTGAGTGTGATGGTAATGGAGCTCTCATGGGTGGGGAAAGAGGATCCACTATGATGGGGAGAGGACCTTGGGATGGCACCTTAGATGGCATTGGGTTGGGGCTACCAGTTGCTACCTCCTTAGGCTCGTGTAGGAGTACATCACTAGGAGTACGTGTCCTATCCACCCCATCCAACCGGTCCAAAATCATTTGCATAAGTTTGGCAACGGAGTGGGTTGGAATAGGGATATCATGGTGGACTCGCCCGTAGTCAACCGTCCTAGGATTGGGTCTTAGCTCATCTACGTGTGGGACTCTTTGCCTCCGACTAGAACCAACTTGGTTGGAAGTGATTGGGTGGGGCCGGTTGGAGGTGACCGGTTGGGGCACGTAGACCTTCCTAAGCTCTCTCTTCATGTCCCACCATGACTCGATGGGCCATTGCCCCCTAACCGCTCTCATTCTTTTGATGTAATCCCACTTTTCGGCAGCCTCATGAAGAAGCCGCTCTTTGGCGAAAGAGAATTGCATTGCCTCGGACATAGTATAACAATCAAAGTATGTGTCCATGGCGGCCTCCCACTTGAGGTAGTCCCCCGGGCCATTGGAGACATAAAAATCCGAGGCTTCGGGCCTATGGAAGTGGAGTGGGTGGTTGCCAAGCCCATAGGTGGACCAACTACCATATTGCCCGGGTGATTGGGAATCCATGGGAAATTGAGGGGGGGAACTACATGTTGGACATGCCGACACTTGGACACGACACTAGACCGGCTATGCAAGGTTGGAATGCACTAACTAATGCAAACACCGACTAATGCACCTAGACCTAACCAATATCCGGTACGTGGCGGAGATAAGCGACCCGAAGATCACTCGCACAAGTACGCTACCCTCCCGATAGGCATAACCTAACGTTCGGGCAACGCCTTTTAATATACCGGGCTATTGGGTGAAATGCAATTTAAAATACTCTTTTTTTTTGTTTTGAAAATAATGATGATCCTAGACTTGAACTTAGACCATGCAAGACATATATGCAAGACTTACGCAATGACTACCCTAGACTCGACTTGCTCTGATACCAAACTGATGCGGGACGGACACGAGAGACGACACTATTAGGTGCCACCCTCGGACTCTAGATGAAGACGCGACCAGCAGCACACACCAGGGAGACACTAAGCCCGACACTACGAGCTCCTAGTGGCAAAACGTCGCTAACAGAAGTGGAAGCTCACTCGTCATCCCAAGCGAGGGAAAGCGCGGACCGTGCGCGGTTAAGGAACCGGCAGAGGTCAAGGGTAGTCCGACTCAACTTCCGGACTCGGATCGAGTCGCGGGACGGGTCACTCTCACTCTCACAGCGGTGACATGGACACACGGGCTAGTACCTACACTCTCGGCAGCGGCAAAAGACCGTATACTAGCTAAGCAAATGAACGCCAAGAGGTTCGACCATTACCTCCATGCACCCGGCGTGGCGAAGACAACCCCGGCCAATCACGGACTCCCGGTTAACACAGTTTTACAGAAATACAATAATTTGACCCACTCCACGTAGGGAGGTAAAATGTCACATGCAGGGCCCGGGAATCACGCAAATTGGGTTGACGGGCAGCATCTTGATGTCGCCCGGCGGTGCCGAACTCCGCGTTTTCGTGCCTTTCGAAAGGCGGGTTCTGCGGGCCCATGGGGCCCACGGGTGGCGCTGTCCTCCGGATCTGCGTGGGTGGGACCCACTGTGATGGGGACCCCTGGAGGCACGCCTCCACAGAAGGCGGTCGGCCGGGAACACCGACCGGTGGCCGAACAACTCCGATCTCCAAGCTTTTGGAATGCTGCCCACGGATTTTTAGTTGCTGTTTTCAGGCGCGCGCTCCGGCGAAAACGGCCGCTGCGATCAATCCCGACGTCGGATCGGGACGCATGAGCTATAGTTGGAAAGCTCTCTTAAAATGCTTCAATATAGACCCAGAGAGATCTGTTGGATCTGGTCGGATCAGAACTTTAATGAATTTACAAGCCCCTGTTGTACAGTAACCGAAATCTCAGATTTGTAGGGTACTTGTCTGAGAACCACCATTGACTGCCTAGTAAACCTCCGATTCATCTCTTAAGCTCTTCTTCAAAATTGTAGGAGATCAAACCACGGAACTGGGGCTATTTTTGGAATTGGATTTGGAGGTGGTGGCGATTTGATATGAGTTTTGGAGTGACTAGTGGTCGGATCTGGGAACTGGGGGACAGAACTGTAGCTGGGACTGAGAATGATTTTTATAAAATATGAAATGGATGAACTAGAAATTTAGAAAAATTGTCGACGAAGGGGTGGATGGAAGGAAACTCCAGTAAAAGTTGTGGGACTAACGAAAATCAAAACGTGGACCTAAGACCTAAAACACAGGGCGGAGTTGCATCTGGACAGACTGCTGGTAGAACTGGAATGAAAGAGGGAACGAAAATCAAAAATTATGAAACGGGATCTGAATGACAAACCAATTGTTTTGGAACATCCTTGACACCTATGGAACCTCCAGTAAAATCCCCAGGTCGATCAGAGCTCTTGGCGGAGTTGGGAATTTCGTGGAAGTTACTGTGGTACTGCGCGGGCAGAACTCCGATGAAGACGATGGCGGTGCGGTGGCGGCTCGTGGCGGCGGCGGCGGCGACCGGAACTGATAGGGTGGAGTCTCACCACCAGAAGGAAGCCTTCACAGCTTCAAGGGGAGAGGGAGGGGCGCACCAAGCTGGAGCTCCAAGGTTTTTTCTTCCAAATGAATGCATTAATTCCTCAAAATGGGAAAATACAAGCATATATAGGTCACCCATCTAATCCATCCTCCACCGTTGGATCTAGGGGTGTGAGATGGAGGGATGGGATGGCATGTGATCATTCCACAAACATTACAATAAAAAAATAAGGGGGGGACAGCCTATTGACTAGGGGGAACAAGCTTGACATGGTAGGTGGGGTGGGTGGCCAAACTTGGACTTTCCAAGTCACTTGTCCCCCACTTGGCCCACCCTTCTAGAAGCCTCCATGTGGAAGGTTGACTGACCCCACATGGGACCCTAGGCTGAGGTGGCTCAATGGGATGGGGCCTGGGGGGCCCGTGGGGCCCACGGGGTCCAAATTGCACATAAGCCCCTCTTATAATCAAAATTACATACCGAATAAAATGAAACAAACACACATTATACAAAAATAATGTCTAACTAAATATGATAAACGGGGAGACTCAAGGGGGAGTCTCCAGGCCATCTCCGAGCCAGATGGAAGCTGATGTCGCTCGGGTGGTGCTCCGCGTACGGTATCGGGGCTCGCTGACTCGTGCCGATCGAGTGCTCTGGTGTCCGCACCTAGGGCCTAGCTGCAATTGGCACCGGCTGAAGCTTTTGACCACCACCGTGTCAATCTTGCTCTGCTGCTACGCCACCACGTTGCTCATCATCACCCCCACACCAACACCAAATCCTACTCACCTACAAGACTATGAAGGTAAGGAAGCCCTTGCCTCGATCCTTCTTCTCCACCACTGTATCTCCTCTCGCCTCCCTGGCTTTTGTGTAGCACTTTCTCGCCCTAATCACATTTATGTAGCATATATTTATTGATGAATATTTTTTTAGAAACTATATGATGCTTAGATGGTAACTAATCTTTACCTTTATATTTAAGTGTCTTATATACATCACATTTTGCTCACATGATCAATTTAAGTGTCTTATATACATCAGTATAACTCTGGCAAATAAGATGGTATCTTAAAATTTTATTTAAAACTTTAAAGTGGTTGAGTAAAGTTTCAAACATCAGATTAATTATTTAAGGCAGGAAAATAGATGAAAGGTAAAGCAAAAGTGTGGAGCTTGTATTGTGAAATTGTGGTCCGAGTTTGAGACAACCCTCGTAGTTTCATTTCTAATTCATGGAAATATGTTTTTTGTATTTGAGAAGTAGATTAAGTTCTTTATGATGTTACAAAATGGTTAAGTGCCCTTGAAAATAAAGGAAAAGGTCAGTTCCCTTGAATGTCGAATGTGTCCTATTTGGAGGAGTGGTCTCTTTTGGACAGAGAACATTCAAGTTCTTATCAAGAACCATTGAAGCATTACAAGCTAGCATTCTTTGCCTTCCGGTTGTTGGTGAAGCTAGGGTTTGTGCCTTCAGAATTTCATTTGAGCTATCAGCATTTGAAAAAGATTATCACCTGTAGTATCTGTTCATGTTTAATAATATTTTACATTTTCCCCTCTTCAACAGGTAGATATCCGAGATGTCAAAGATGCCGTTGGGTCAGCTTTAGATGTGATGCAGACAATTGTATCTTTTGAGGAGATGCTAGGTCTTTTTAAACGTGAGGCCTCCACATCTTCAGTAAATACAATCCTGTGGATGAATGCTATAGATTTATAATGTAAAATTGTGTCTCCATCTGGGATTGTCATCTGTTACCATATCCATTTGTGTGTTTATTATTGTGCCTTCCCATGTGTAAATTGCAAAGACATATTCCAGTAGATGTACTTCTTTTTTCTGAAAGTGGTATTCCACTTCTTTAAGTGTATTTTTTATATATACATATATATGTAGTTTTTTTAATGTTACTTCCCGTGGAAAGAACACTGTCATGTAGCATTTTAACTAACTTCATCCTTTGTCTCTGCTAGTAACATTAGGCCTAGAGATGTGATGTATGTGTGGTAGAATTTAATCATCTAAAAGGAGCCTAGGCAATTGTTAGAATTGTATGGTAGATTTTCTTCATTCCCAAATCACAATAGTTGAGGTAGTCTTCCATTGTCTGGCAATTTTTTTCTTTTTTCTTTTATCAGGCAGAAAGTGTACAAACTGATGAAACAGTGTCAGGTTGATGTGTCATCACTGTTTCAAACCATTCTCTCCAATTCTAACATGTTTTTTTTGAATCAATGTTGTGGCTGTGCTAGCAAGACAATAGACTCTCAACAAGTATGAAATAGTTTAATAAATATTGGAGAAAGGTACATTGTAATTTGTGTTCCATGGCATAAATTTCTTATCGGCTCATTGTTATAGTTAAGTCTCTCGAGCAATTATTAAGCTTCCAATGAGTTAGGGTCCTTTGTAATGTAAACTTATTTAAAAAAAATTGTTAACATATTGATAGAGAGTAGATTGTTAGTCGGCGACACATGGATGGCACATGGGTCAGCCAGATGGTGCCAACAATTCGATGAATCTAGAAATAACACATCAGTTGCTCCTACATGAATATCTAACAGAAATCCCACTCACTGCTACATGATATATAGGAGGAGACCATGCTCAAGGGCCTATAAATAGGAGCAACTTGGTAGGCATTAATAGGGAGAGATGATCATTCCTTCTGCCACAGTGCCATTATTTACAAACCTAAACCTGAGAACTAGAAGAAACCAAGTTGACCTAGTATGAAGGGAAAAAAATCTGAAAACTCACAAACAGGGCATCAAATGAGAAAATGGATGCTACCAGGGAGATCAGGATGTCAAGAACATTGTAATAAAAACCACCAGGCTCAGACTGAAACCAATCAGAACTGGTCTGGTTCAGCACGTTTTAAGCATGTTCATTCTGCAAGGTCGTTCCCAACGAATGCATTCTATCTCTTCGGTTTTAAAATGGTCCATTTATGCAGAATGCTAAAGAATGCCCCCCTCCCCCGATCTATTGAACTGGTCATTTTCATATTTAAAATAATTTTAAAATAATAAAACAAGCCTTTAGCCACCTGGAACTTGCCTGAACCTGGACTGAACCAGCTGTGAGCCAGCTTCAGAAATATAAACTAACTTGGAGCCAGATCTTTTGAAATTTGGCTTTAATGGTCTGACATTCGTAAACATGTATTAGTATTTTTATCAAATGTTATATACAAGCTTAGAATTAGTCAGAACCAGCCCTGGCCAATTCCATTATTAAAACCATTTTTTTAAACCTTGGTTGGGAAACTCAATAGATATAAGCACCATCAGTAGATGGATGCTGATGTCAGTAATGCAGACTGTACACCTAGTGCAATTTGACCAGTAAAAAGGAGCCAATTGTGTTAGTATCGACCAACAAGAAGGGAAGAAAGAAAACTGAACTGAATGAGATAAGGTTGAACTATTAGGTGAAGGAGAAGGAAAAATGAGTTGAACTAGCTGGGTTGGAGTGAAATAACCAAGTTAGAAAGAGTAAAACAGCCAGCCAGATTGCAACTTATTTTAATTTGATCTGAGGTAGAGTCATGGATCCAAAAACATAAATAATGTATCAGGTGGAAGCTTCTTGGCAAATGGTCTACATTAGCAGAATGACCACACGAAAGCAGCAATGGCAGTAGGGGAGGAACCAAACATTGCAACAGCAATAGTGTCATAACAAAGTATTAGGCTGATGAACCAATCAGCTCAGAAAACTTACACAGTTGCAGATAAATTGGCAGTAAGGAAGAGGACGACAATGAAGTGTCAACAAAGGATGAGACCATACCACCCAAAAAGTCCTTGGGCAATTGGTAAGAACAAAGAACATACGGAGCCACTATGACAACAATGAAAGAAAATGGGGAGTGAGACATCAGATATAGAATCTTTGTGACTGTGACACGATGTTACAAAGAAGATGGAAATAATGAAACAGTTCTCACTCTAACTATCTGGGCAATAGCTCCACATATGCAGGTGATGTAAAGTGGTCTCAATACAAGTAGGACTAGACAACTATTTAGGGTGTTATGGAGGTAAAAGCTAGATTTGAAAGATAGAGGTTTGGCTTTGAAATTTTAGTTAGAATTTCCCAATTAGATAATTGACAATCAGTACATCACTCTAACAAACAAAAACCTTTGATTGACTACTCATGGTGATGCACTAAATGAAATAAAAAACGTAAGTATCAAGCATAATTAGGAACAAGCCCATAAACTTTGCCATAGCCAGAAAATTGTTTTGAAGAATAGAAAGTAGTGGTGTTCATGTTTTAGTTTAGAGATATTTTTTTCAAAACCAAACCAAACTACATCCCAAGACAAACTGAATCAATCTGAACAACTTTGGAACCAAGACAAAAACTACATCTGGGATTGTCATCTCTAACCATATCCACTAGGTGTTTATTATTGTGCCTTCCCATGTGTAAATTGCAAAGACATATTCCAATAGATGTACCTTTTTTCTTCTGAAAGTGATATTCCAGTTCTTTAAGTGTACTTTTTATATATACATATATATGTAGTTTTTTCAATGTTACTTTCCGTTGAAAGAATAGTGTCATGTAGAATTTTAACTAACTTCATCCCTTGTCTCTGCTAGTAACATTAAGACATTTGCAACTTACATCTCAAAGCTTGCAGTCCAAGTAGATGCATTTTCCCAGAAGTCACAATAGAAGCTAGTATTTAACAATTCAGGTTGATTTCAGAGCAGGGAATGAAGCCTTGGTTTCTGCTCTTTTTTATTTACTAATTCTTCCAAGTTCTTTTTCTTATTCGTTAAGTTAATTTTGTTGTTGGACATTTTTGTAGATATGTTGCAGTATCTTGCAACTTGAAGTGGCTTTGCCAATAGTTTTTTTGATTCAAGGGAGGATAACAAATTTAATGTGTCGGTGCATATTTGTTTACCCTCTGTTGGTGTTACAGTCCAAGTATAATGTTATATGAGAATCAGTTATTCTTGGCATTTCTGAATTGCACGGTAGCTTTTTGAAACAGGGACGAAGTGATGGTGGTTCCTTTTTTTTTTGTTCCTATTTGATGTTTGTTCCCGTTTTTTGGTCACAAAGCTGGTACCTATATGTTCTGCGATTTGGCAATTCATGGGTGAAGGACATTTCGACAGAAGCCTCTCATTTCTATAGCTTGTGGCCTGTTAAAATATCTCTGGTTATTTATGCACTCGACACTACTTGGAATTGGAAGTGTGGTGCTCTTAGCTTTGTTTGGCGTTGGATATGAAAGTGTCCAAATAAATGTGTACGTGATATAAACGTAAACTGATAATTGATTATTTATCACTTGATGATTATACATTTGTCCTACCGGAGGATGTTTCAGTTCATGCTTGCCATTGATTTGACGTACGAATTGTCGCTATTACCTTGTCCCTGATTACTTGATGATTATCACCACTCATGTACAGGTGTAGATTTTTGTAAGAAGCAGGGTGTGCACAGGAGATCCATCCCATGTAGGCATACACTTTAAATCAGTATAGCTGTATACAGGTAAATCTGAACATGGTTTTTTGATATACCCGGGAACTTGATGGCCATCCTATTCCAATTTTGTAGTGCATACCTTACATCTAAGGTCTGTGACACCATCTAACAACATTGCCACTATCGTTTTCACTGCCTTTGCCCCATTGCTATTTTCAAGATTTGCCACTGGGCTCATGGCCTTCCTTCTTGCCAAAGCACTTTGCTAGGCCTGTGGTGTTAAGGTTTTTGTTGTAGAGGCTTAGGTGATGTGGCATATTCTGCGGTTTTTAGATACTTGTACGAGCATCCCTTTAGTAGTTCACCTTTAAGTCATTGGATTTGGACCTGTTAGTTCTTTAATGTTTCAGGTTGCTGAATTCCTTGTACGTTGGATTAGAGCAATTCCAAGTGAAGGATCTGTGAAACCTACATACATCCGCTTCCTCACGGGATTGAAAGGCTAATCCCAAATATTTTCAGTTAAGGGAATGGATCTTCATTCTTTACTTGGATCTGATTGCTATATATTGCTTCTTTGTATTTCATTATTCCTGTAGTGGAGTTCACAGTTTGAAATCAATTGACTTCAGGTTGAATGCATATTCTTTTTCTGTTAAACTGTTAGAAGGGAAAGAAAATATCTAAGCTTTCTCTAATCCCAACTTTGTCCCAATATAAAACAGAGCTATTTATCTCAGATTTAATTGATTGGCCATGTGTTATCATTGAACTATGAATATTTTTGTTTGCTCATAGGCGTTTATTTTGCTTATCCTAAATGCCATGATCATAGCTTCTGAGCCAATTGGGAATGAAAATGTAGACAACTCTTCTGGTGATCACATTGTCCAAAACATAGAATAATCGATGACTGTTGAACACATTCCTGCACTCTTTGCTGTGTTGTTCAACTCACACATATTATCCACAACAGAGTGAGAAAGATCATAGACCATACTCGCACGTGTCCTGGCCACCCTGGAGAAGTGAGTACATTATCACTATAAGGTTGCCCCTTCTGTTAATTTTTTGTTTTTTTCAACTGTCCGATCTGATGGGCCACCTAATAAAAACTACTTTATAGTTTTTTGCTATTGCCCCATTGGCTGGTGCAGCAAGATGCTACATCGCCAAAGATGCAACAAGTATTACTCTTTTAGGAAATGAATTCTAAAATGTTTGGCTACCTAACTAAAATTCTTGTGCACATGTACATGTCCCCCCTCACTTGTCTATTTACTAATTTTTGTATTCACCCTGGGAACTCTGACATCTGTTTGCTGTAATCTAGTTGAATCCAGTTGAAGCCATCCTACATTAGCTATTAGAAAAAAGAAAAAATAAGAGTCTATCCAATAAATAATGAGGAAAACCATATGCTTCTTTGGTTGTTAATCATCATCACTTTTAGAGCTTTCTCCTGTATACATACATGTCCTTGTTCTCCACCCACTCAAGCGGTACATGAAACAGTCAGGTGCTATTCCTGTGCAAGCAATGTAATGTGGTTGATTCCTGCATTATTTTTAATATTAGTGATGGCTTATCCAAGTGGATGGGTGTGAAGTTGACATGGAATGGTCAAGACTACATGAAATAAATAATGTATAGAGAAAAGAACTTGCATGTGGATATAGTGCTAAGGAATGTAGTCAATTGGGTGCATCACCCAACTTGCATGTGGTACTTGAATTATTCCTATTTTTAAAGCTTTAACAGAGCTTGAGAAGGCATGTCTCGTGTATTACAACTAATTGCGCTCATGTCTGGGGATTCCATTTCTTGTAATTGGTAAGCCACTGAAGGAAGATTCAAAGTTATATGATATTTGCTGCTTTGATGTAAACTTTGTATCTCAATGGGTGGTTATTGAACTAACCTTTATTGGGGGCATCCATGTTGCATTATTTAAAAATTCTTTAACATTTACCTGTGTTTGTCATTTCAGCCTTTACATTTTTGTGTTTTTCATTTGAGGTTGTTTGATTGAATTAAGATACTGTGGTGTATTTTTGTCTCAATTTGTGATTTATCTCACTATATGCATCTCCAATTCGGTTTGGTGGATGGCTCATATTTGTGGAAGAATGTAGGCCCGGTAGCCTTGCAGCTCGAGGGAGTAAGTGCTAACCTACTGCTGATTATTCAATATTGTACATTCTTCATTTGTTATATTGATGGGTTTTTTGTAAATATCCCCCAAAAGATTGTGTATGTATGGAAAACCCTGAACAATGAACATATGTAAATAAACCCTTTGGTGAGGCTGCGGGGGGTTACATGTGTATATGTTGATCATATAGGTTTTTTTTACATGTATTCATGGTATATGAGTTTTTCCCAAAAACATGTACTTTAGGGGGTTGTTTGCAAAAATAGAAGCATTTTTGTGGAAAATTTTATCATGCCAGTGATGATTTTTTTTGCTCAACAGACTAGTACAACGCTGAGCAATGTTCTATTTTTCTGCTCAGTTGTATTTGCGCTAAGCAATGTTGTGTTTTTCCACTCAGTGTTCTATTTATCTGCTCTGTTGTATTTGTGCAAAGTAGATAAATGCAATGCTGGATGTCAGAGATAGCCCTTATATGCCAGCAACAGGAATGATTTCATCAAGAGCAAGGGTAGGAAGATAGTTTTATTATTGTACTTCTAGCACTACCAGAAGATGAAGAACATAGCCTTTTCTTATAGAGCAGAAGTTAAATATATTTTGGATTCTTATTAGAAACTGGGACGTTGACAAAGTTTTCATATAGTTACACAATAGATGTGTTTCAGTTGAAGATAGAATGGCCATCTGACTGGATATGACACCTATTCTTATTCTTGGGTAATCTATGCAATGGTGAGACTTTGGGTTTTTGCATAGCTCGCAATAAGCCACAAAATCCGAAGTTAGCTGTGACGTCCCGAGCGCGGAAGATACTCGGATGCGTGACGCGTCTATATAGATCGTGTCATTAGAGCGATAAGAATTTTAATATACAAAATTTTAGAGTGCGCAAATGACTAAAAATCTAATAAATTTCAATAGTCCAAGTGATGTTTATTTGATTAATCAAAGGAAATAAAGACAGTCCATGATAAATTTTCAAATTTAGAAAGCCAACATTAGGCTACACGACTTAACACAAAGTTTATACCACTAACTGACATAACTGGGAATACAAGGTAGACTCAAATAAATTCAAAGACTCGACTAGCTAATGATAAATGGATGGCGTTCTAGCACTCTTCACTCGGCCTCAAACCCATTCTTGTCGCTATCCGAATCACCTGAAAATGTTAGGAAGCAACTGGATGAGCGAATCGCTCAGTAGGAATTACATCTCAAATACGAGCAATCTTTACGTGAATTACAATTTGCATGTATTATCAGTATGGCTATGCATGATGTACGTATAAATAAAAATCAGGTATACAGGTAAATCTAGGCATGATGAACAATAAGAGATCAAGAACTGTATAAAGAGAGTATAACAAGATTTCAAGCATTTGACAAACAGTATTTCAAGAATTTACTGATGTAAATGCCACTTCGGGCAAGCAGGGATTCGTGTACAAGTATGAACGCAGGTATGAGAAGGAACTCATGTACAAGTATATCAAGTAAAGATTCAATTCAAGCAAGTATTGTCAAGTACGCATCAGTAGAATTGGCTATTATCATGTAAGTATTTTGCCCTTTCTCGGGCCATAAGTCAAGTATCGCCCGTTCCGGGCCACGCAAGTCAAGTAAGTAAGGAGAGAGAGAGTAGGGGTAGAGTGTCTCAAGTCAAGCAAGTACTCCGGTGTAATGGTAAACACCGTGGTCAATAAACTCCCATGGGCATAAGTACCTTCGGGTGCTCCTGCCAGGACCAGACCGGGCCCTATATGCACAGCATTTCATGTATTACCTTTGACATCCACTCTCATTTATAGCCAATATGGAAATTTAAGAATTTAGAAACGTAGTATTTTAGACGAGATTAACTAGTCATTTTGTTATGGAGGATTCTAGAGGTGGCCCCTACAGGCTCAAGAGGTGACTCCCGTCGTGTAGCACTTTGCGCCGTACGGCCTCAAGAGGTGGCTCCCACAACGTAGCACTTTACCCTGCATGGCACTTAGCTCCTACACTCCCAAATGGTAGTTTAAGAGATTCAAGGTTTGACGATGTAGGGTATACACAAGTAGATTTTTCATGGAATGTAATTTCAAGAAGTCATCATATGCAGGAGTATGGATTAGGGTTGTATTTGCATAATTTTCGAGACAGATCAAGATTAGAAGTTGTAATTACTGAGTTGGCATCTGAGGGTTTGCTAATCCTTCAAATTTTTAATTTTTTTAAAATTTATATATATAGATATCAAATTGGCGCCCCTTTACCCAGTCTTCAATTAATTGAAGACTTGAGGGCCGTCTTCAATTCAGAAATTGAAGACTTAAGGGTCGTCTTCAATTCAGAAATTGAAGACTTAAGGGCCGTCTTCAATTCAGTAATTGGCGCCTGGGGGTTGCCCAATCTTTCAAAATTTTTAATTTTTCAAAAATATATATATATATCTATATGAAATTGGCGCCCATTTGCCCAGTCTTCAATTTCTGAAATGAAGACTTGAGGGCCGTCTTCAATTCGAAGACTTGAGGGCCGTCTTCAATTCAGAAATTGAAGACTTAAGGGCCGTCTTCAATTCAGAAATTGAAGACTTGAGGGCCGTCTTCAATTCAGAAATTGAAGACTTAAGGGCCGTCTTCAATTCAGTAATTGGCGCTTGGGGGTTGCCCAATCTTTCAAAATTTTTGATTTTTCAAATATATATATATATATATATATATATATGAAATTGGCGCCCCTTTGCCCAGTCTTCAATTTCTGAATTGAAGACTTGAGGGCCGTCTTCAATTCTGAAATTGAAGACTCAAGGGCCGTCTTCAATTCAGAAATTGAAGACTTAAGGGCCGTCTTCAATTCTGTGATTTTCACCTAGCAGATATATTTTGTGACTCAAAGCACTATTCATTTCAAAAAAAATTCTTGAAATTCGAAAATAAGGATATGAATACTTAGTATAATTACTCGGGAGTCCAGAAACATGCTCAGATATAATTACTGAGTTTTGGTTTCACAGATATGAATTTTTTTAATGTTATAACTTTAATTCCTCAAGAAACGGAATTGACGACTATTTGAGCAGTCTTCAATTAATTGAAGACTTAAGGGCCGTCTTCAATTCTAAAATTGAAGACTTAAGGGCCGGCTTCAATTCAGTGATTACTATTCATTTCGAAAAAGTTTCTCCAAATCAAAATCCTAAGACATGGTCAGATGGAGAAAAATCTCAGGGTCACAGAAGTATATTCTGTCAAAATTTTCAAGGTCCAGTTTATTAGTTATAGATTTTTGAATGCGTTGATTTAATGATTTCTGAAAATTCCATAAAATAGAATTGACGACATGGTGCATGTCTTCAATTAATTGACGCCCTCTCGGGCAGTCTTCAATTATGAAATTGACGACTTAAGGGCCGTCTTCAATTCAGTAATTGAAGACTTAAGGGCCGTCTTCAATTCTGAAATTGAAGACTTAAGGGGCGTCTTCAATTCAGTAATTGAAGACTTAAGGGCCGTCTTCAATTCTGAACTTGAAGACTTAAGGGCCGTCTTCAATTCAGTGATTACTGTTCATTTCGAAAAAGTTTCTCCAAATCAAAATTCTAAGACATGGTCAGATGGAGAAAAATCTCAGGGTCACAAAGGTATATTCTGTCAAAATTTTCAAGGTACAGTTTATTAGTTATAGATTTTTGAATGCTTTGATTTAATGGTTCCTGAAAATTCCAGAAAATGGAATTGACGACATGGTGCATGTCTTCAATTAATTGACGCCCTCTCGGGCAGTCTTCAATTCTGAAATTGAAGACTTAAGGGCCGGGCCGTCTTCAATTCAGTGATTACTATTCATTTCAAAAAAATTTCTCCAAATCATTAAGTAATGGCATGAATATGTTGAGAAAAATGTCAGGATTCCAAAAACATGTTCATGCAAAAATTCTGTGCTTTAGTTTTATAGTTATGGATTTTTGAATGTGTTGAATTATCAATTACACAAAATTTCAGAAATCAAATTGATGACATGTTGCATGTCTTCATTTAGTTGAAGACTTCGATGAAGTCTTCAATTTGCTAATTGGCGCCCTTGTCAGGGGCGCCAATTTCAATTGTGCTGGGTGTTAAGCTGTTAACAGGGGATTTAAAATAGGAATATTAAGACTGAAAACTAATGTGATAAAAATACGTTAAAAAGCTCAAGAAATCATGCTAATAACTTAAGTTAAAACTCATAAAAAATCATGATAACAGTATGTAACAAGCTATTAACAGATATATAACATGGTATTATTCTTGGTCATGGTAAAGCAGTTTATATTTACATATATATAGCATGGTTGACTAGTTGATCTAACTCTAAACATGCATCAATTAACCTATTTAACTACTAGTTAGGAAAGAATTTGAGAACACCTACCTCTGTGAAGTGACAGGAGTTGACAGGAGAGGAAGAAGCAGCCCTTCCCATCCTCTGCAACTCTTCAGAACTTGTTCCCGTATCTAGCCTTCGAACTAACCAAATAGGGAGAAAATAGAGTGTATTTTATAACCTTAGGGTCGACAGGATGGAAGACCAGATCCAAAATTATAGGGTATTTAGTGGGTTGACAGCCTACACAGGCTGGAGGGATAGAATGATCGAGATAGTTATCGGAATGAAATGACGCCCCACAGAGGGTCGTGTATTTCATAAGTTAAGATTTCCAAGTTAACTTCAAAGATTTTTATCTTTAAAAATTGAGGGAATTTATTTGTGAAATTTCAGGGGTGAGACCCTTACATTTTTCTCTAGTTTTACATATAAATTGTTTTGAAAAATTCTATTTAAATAAAAAGTGGCACTATTCACGTCACTATTCATATTTAGGAAATAACAACTTAACATATATCGTTATTTTGAACGGAGATTTTTGTATTCACTCTACACTAACTAAAATTGTCTATATACCCTTTCTCACTTTGTAAATTATGTTTATCCTTTAACACTTCATCTATATACCCTTATTTCTTCAAATTAATGATATCATGTAAAAGTTGAAATATGAAATTTTCTAAATTATGAAAATATGAATTGGCATCTTGTAAAAGTGATGTTTAACCTTTAAAACACTATCTATATAACATATTTCCTATTTCTTTGGAATAGTGTAATATTAATTTCATAAGTGATTAAAAATATAAATTGGCATTTTCAAAAATATAATTTGGCATATTCTAAAGCATCTATTGGTAATTAAATGTTTTAAATGGTTAATCTATTAGAATATGAGTTCAATAATAATTTTTTTTGTATATTTCTATTTTAAAATTTTCGGGTGTTACAGTCTCCCCTTCTTAAAAGAATTTGGTCCCCAAATTCAACTGTATAAGGATATTGTTGAAAGTATAGAATACTTACAGTTTAGAATAATTCTGGGTATCTTCTTTTCATAGATTCTTCGGTCTCCCAAGTTGCTTCTTGTTCCGTGCATCGATTCCATTGGATTTTCACCATAGGGATCGTCTTGCTCCTTAGAACTCGGACTTCGCGGTCGAGGATCCGCATCGGCCTTTGCTCATAAGTAAGATCTCTTTGAATCACCAAATCAGCATGGTCGATGACGTGAGAAGGGTCGTGCACATATTTCTTCAGCATAGATATATGAAATACATCATGCACTTCTTAAAGTTGAGGACGTAAAGCAATACGGTAGGCCACCTCGCCCACTCTTTCCAATACTTCGAATGGACCGATAAACCTCGGTGCAAGCTTGCCCTTAACACCGAATCTTCTAATACCTCGGCCAGGAGATACCTTGAGAAATACATGGTCACCAACTTGGAACTCCAAATCTCTCCTTCTATTGTCAGCATAAGATTTTTGCCTGCACTGAGCTACCTTGAGTCTCTCTCTGATAAGGTGTATCTTCTCAGTCGAATCTCTAACCATATCTGGGCCTAGAATTTGTCTTTCACCGACTTCTTCTCAGCATATTGGAGAACGACAACTCCTGCCATAAAGCGCCTCAAAAGGTGCCATTTGAATACTAGCTTGATAGCTGTTATTATAGGCAAATTCGGCTAGGGATAAGTGGTCGTGCCAGCTTCAGCCGAAATCTGTAATACATGCCCTTAACATATCTTCAACAACCTGATTTATCCTTTCAGTCTGACCATCTATCTGGGGATGGAAAGCAGTGCTGAAATTAAGTTTCATCCCCAGAGAGTGTTGTAGACCCTTCCAAAAATGAGAGGTGAAGCGCGGGTCTCGGTCAGATACGATCGAGACGGGAACTCCATGCAATCTAACCATCTCCTCAATATACAAGGCAGCAAGTACGTCGACTGACCATTGGCTTTTGATGGGTAAGAAATGGGCCGATTTAGTTAGTCGGTCGATAATTACCCAAATTCCATCATATCCGCCCCTAGACTTGGGCAAACCCATGATAAAGTCCATGCCATTGTCTTCCCACTTCCACTTAAGAATATCCAGCGGATGTAGCTTTCCAGCGGATTTTTGATGTTCCGCCTTCACTTGTTGGCATGTGAGGCAACGAGACACAAAGTCTGCTACCTCCCTTTTCATGTTAGGCCACCAGAAAGTTCTTTTCAAGTCTTGGTACATTTTAGTGGCTCCAGGGTGGATCGTGTACCTCGATCGATGAGCTTCTTCAAGAATCTTCTTCTTCAATTCGGGACAGTCGGGTACACATGTTCGTTCATGAAATAGCAATCTGCCATCATGTGCCAGTTTGAAATCCAGTCTGTCGTCCAGCTTACTCTTTATCTCCACTAGTGAGGGATCTTCTTCCTGTAGCTTCTTGATTTCAGGTAGCAAATCTGGATGTAGGCTCATATGAGATAGAATAATACACATGTTCTTCTCATCTGTGCTGATATCAAGCTCAGAGAATTTCTCCAACAACTTCCATTCTTGTATCATGCAGTTGGCCAATATTGTTCTCAGCTTTCGACTAAGAGCATCAGCTACGGAATTACCCTTACCAGGATGGTACTGTATAGTGAAGTCGAAATCCTTGAGATACTCGAGCCAACGCCTTTGCCGCATGTTCAGATCCTTTTGGGAGAACAAGTACTTGAGGCTTTTATGATCGGAGTACATAGTGAATTGTTCTCCGTAGAGATAGTGTCTCCAGATCTTCAAAGCGAATACTACCGTGGCCAGTTCTAAGTCCTGAACCGGGTAGTTCTCTTCATGTTTCTTCAATTGTCGGGAAGAATATGCAATGACTCTTCCATTCTGCATCAATACACATCTGAGGCCAATACCCGAAGCATCGGTATATACCTCATATTTTTCTCCTTCAATTGGTAATGATAAGACTGGGGCAGTGGTCAAGAGATCCTTCAAAGTTTGGAAACTCTTTTCACAGTCTTCATTCCACTCATGAGGCACTTCCTTGCGCGTTAACCTGGTCAATGGAACGGCAATCTTGGAGAAGTCCTTGATAAAACGTCGATAGTAACCAGCTAGACCCAAGAAGCTTCGAATTTCCGTTGCATTTATTGGTCGTTCCCAGTTCTTCACGGCTTTGACCTTTGACGGGTCAACAGCAATTCCGTTCTTCGAAATGATATGGCCTAAGAAAGAAACTTCCTCGAGCCAGAACTCGCATTTGCTGAATTTGGCATACAGCTTATTTTCCCGTAATATCTGCAGTGCCTTCTTGAGATGTTCTTCATGACCCTCTTCGGTCTTGGAATAGATCAAAATATCATCAATAAAGACCACAATGAATTGGTCTAAGTAGGGCCTGAATATGCTGTTCATTAACTGCGTAAAAGCTGCGGGGGCATTTGTTAGTCCGAAAGGCATAACAGTAAATTCGTAATGCCCATACCTGCTTCGGAATGCAGTTTTATGAATGTCTTCTTCTTTGATCTTCAATTGGTGATAACCAGAACGAAGATCAATCTTGGAGAAATATAAAGCTCTAGATAGTTGATCGAACAGCTCATCAATCCTCGGTAGTGGATACTTATTCTTGATTGTAAGGTGATTTAGCTGTCGATAATCTATGCATAATCTCATCGATCCGTCCTTCTTTTTGACGAATAGCACGGGTGCTCCCCATGGGGAAGTACTTTTCAATAACTTCATTAGCTGCTCTTTTAGTCCCTTCAGCTCAGCAGGGGACATTCTGTATGGTGCCTTGGAAAAAGGACCAGCACTAGGGACAAGGTGGATTGTGAACGACACTTCCCTTTCCGGCAGTAAGCCAGTTAAATCTTTTGGAAAAACATCGGGAAAATCTCGAATTACACGGATGTCTTCAAGTTTAGACTTCTCGACTTCCGTGGCAGTCACGAATGCTATGAAAACCATGCATCCCTTATTCATAAGTTTACTAGCTCGGAGTGCTGATATAAGAAGTGATTTGCTCCGAGGGCTATTGTAAACTAGCTCTGGAAAATCTACGAAAGTTACCTTGCCATGCCGGTAATCTACAGTTGCTTGGTATGTGGATAGCTAGTCGGCACCTAGTATGACGTCATAACCCTTCATATCTAGGCATATCAGGTCAGCAGGTAAATTGCTTCCCTTAATCATCACTTCACAGTTTGGATAGTGATAAGTGATATCAGACTCATTCCCAAGAGGTGTAGATATGACCAAATCTAACAGTTCATGTTTCTTAGAAAATGAAGCAGCAAAGTTCTTGGAAACGAATGAATGAGTTGCTCCGGTATCGAATAAAACTTGAGCAGTTTTTGAACAAATAGTGAGAGTACCTTCCACAATTCCGCCTTCAGTGGTTTCCATCTCTCGGAGAGCTTGCAGACGGCCGTGTTTCTTTACCGGACGCTTCTCGTCTTTGGTGTCTTGTTCCTTCATCAGTGGGCAGTCTGGGATTCGATGCTCTCGGCTCCCGCATCGAAGACAAGCTCCTAACTTCCTCCAGCATTCCTCGGTCTTATGACCAGCTTTATCACAATACTTGCAAATCTCCTTTGAGGGTGTGGAGGTGGAGAATGGCCTATCATTCTTCTGAAATTTCTTTGCCTTGGAGGGCTCCCCTCCCATGAAGAACCGCTTCTTGTTGAAGGATTGTTTGAATTTTCCTGGGCTTGTGATGGGTTCCTTCTTGTCTCTTCCTCGGATTCTCTCAGATAATTCGGTGGCGTCTTCCAGCAGTTGAGCACGCCGAACCATCTCCGAATAGACTTGGATGTCCATCGGGGCAAGTTGTGTGATATAATGGGGCCAAAGCCCGTTGAGGAATCTTATCGCATTCATCTTTTCCGTACACACCAAGTGGGGTGCATACCTAGATAATATGGAGAATTGGGCCTCATACTCGGCCACTTTCAAGCCCCGTTGTTTTAGAACGGCGAATTCCGTGGCCTTCTTTTCCTGGATATGATCGGAGAAGTACTTGTTGTTGAAATGCTCTGTGAATTCATCCCATGTGACATGGTATTCTGGCAGTGTTGCTTCTATGGATTCCCACCAGCATCGAGCGTCCCGCTCTAGTTGGAATACGGCCAGTAAAACCTTCTCTTCATCCGCACATTGTATCACACGGAAGATTCGTTCCATCTCCTTTAGCCAATTCTCGGCATCCTCGGGGTCGGATGAACCCGTGAACCTCGGTGGGTTCATGTTACGGAAACTTCGGTGGAGATCTGCCGCTCCACGGTTTGTTCCGCCTCGGGCCACTTGTTGTAGTGCCTGTGTGAGGCCTTGCACGGTGCGCTGCATCTCGCGCCATTGTGCTCTTTCCGCAGCCATGATCCTACAAAAGAGTTAAGTATGATAAACATCAGGTTTACTTGTAAGGTCAAAAGTCATTATAGAACTTAACCCATGGCTCTATCCATCTCACCGGGTAAGGTATATCTATCCTTGGACTCGGGTTTTTACTTAGATTTCAATTTCTAACCTTTTATTTCTTCTAGTTCCCTAGGTTTAAAAACTTAGGCTCTGATACCACGAAGACTGTTACGTCCCGAGTGCGGAAGATACTCGGATGTGTGACACGTCTATATAGATCGTGTCATTAGAGCGATAAGAATTTTAATATACAAAATTTCGGAGTGCGCAAATGACTAAAAATCTAATAAATTTCAATAGTCCAAGTGATGTTTATTTGATTAATCAAAGGAAATAAAGACAGTCCATGACAAATTTTCAAATTTAGAAAGCCAACATTAGGCTACACGACTTAACACAAAGTTTATACCACTAACTAACATAACTGGGAATACAAGGTAGACTCAAATAAATTCAAAGACTCGACTAGCTAATGACAAATGGATGGCGTTCTAGCACTCTTCACTCGGCCTCAAACCCATTCTTGTCGCTATCCGAATCACCTGAAAATGTTAGGAAGCAACTGGATGAGCGAATCGCTCAGTAGGAATTGCATCTCAAATATGAGCAATCTTTACGTGAATTACAATTTGCATGTATTATCAGTATGGCTATGCATGATGTACGTATAAATAAAAATCAGGTATACAGGTAAATCTAGGCATGATGAACAATAAGAGATCAAGAACTGTATAAAGAGAGTATAACAAGATTTCAAGCATTTGACAAACAGTATTTCAAGAATTTACTGATGTAAATGCCACTTCGGGCAAGCAGGGATTCGTGTACAAGTATGAATGCATGTATGAGAAGGAACTCATGTACAAGTATATCAAGTAAAGATTCAATTCAAGCAAGTATTGTCAAGTATGCATCAGTAAAATGGGCTATTATCATGTAAGTATTTTGCCCTTTCTCGGGCCATAAGTCAAGTATCGCCAGTTCCGGGCCACGCAAGTCAAGTAAGTAAGGAGAGAGAGAGTAGGGGTGGAGTGTCTCAAGTCAAGCAAGTACTCCGGTGCAATGGTAAACACCGTGGTCAATAAACTCCCATGGGTACAAGTACCTTCAGGTGCTCCTCCCAAGACCAGACCGGACCCTATATGCACAGCATTTCATGTATTACCTTTGACATCCACTCTCATTTATAGCCAATATGGAAATTCAAGAATTTAGAAACATAGTATTTCAGACGAGATTAACTAGTCATTTGGTTATGGACGATTCTAGAGGTGGCCCCTACAGGCTCAAGAGGTGGCTCCCACTATGTAGCACTTTGCTCCATTACAGACTCAAGAGGTGGCTCCCATAGCGGAGCACTTTGCCCTGCATGGCACTTAGTTCCCACACTTCTGACTAGGGTATAGCTCTAATACCATTCTGTCACGCCCCGTACTCTATACCGTCGAGGTATTGTCCGCTTTGGCCTACCGACCTCACGGTTTTGTCCCTTTCTAACAGTGATCGGCTCCAAAATGGAGGACTTCCCGGGCAAGTCACCCATCCCAGTACTACTCCCCATTAAACACGCTTAACTTCGGAGTTATTTTCAAGAACTGAGCCGATACTTCAAAAGGCGCCTCGGTGATATAGATTACAACTTAGCTATATTTGAGGGTTTTACAATCTACCCCTCTTATATAGGCGACGTCCTCGTCACTGGGCATATATAGCACGCAATCAAGGCCCCAGGCAGGTAGGATTCTCGGATGCGTGACGCGTCTATATAGATCGTGTCATTAGAGCGGTAAGAATTTTAATATTCAAAATTTCGGAGTGCGCAAATGACTAAAAATCTAATAAATTTCAATAGTCCAAGTGATGTTTATTTGATTAATCAAAGGAAATAAAGACAGTCCATGACAAATTTTCAAATTTAGAAAGCCAACATTAGGCTACACGACTTAACACAAAGTTTATACCACTAACTGACATAACTGGGAATACAAGGTAGACTCAAATAAATTCAAAGACTCGACTAGCTAATGATAAATGGATGGCGTTCTAGCACTCTTCACTCGGCCTCAAACCCATTCTTGTCGCTATCCGAATCACCTGAAAATGTTAGGAAGCAACTACATGAGCGAATCGCTCAGTAGGAATTACATCTCAAATACGAGCATTCTTTACGTGAATTACAATTTGCATGTATTATCAGTATGGCTATGCATGATGTACGTATAAATAAAAATCAGGTATACAGGTAAATCTAGGCATGATGAACAATAAGAGATCAAGAACTGTATAAAGAGAGTATAACAAGATTTCAAGTATTTGACAAACAGTATTTCAAGAATTTACTGATGTAAATGCCACTTCGGGCAAGCAGGGATTCGTGTACAAGTATGAACGCAGGTATGAGAAGGAACTCATGTACAAGTATATCAAGTAAAGATTCAATTCAAGCAAGTATTGTCAAGTACACATCAGTAAAATTGGCTATTATCATGTAAGTATTTTACCCTTTCTCGGGCCATAAGTCAAGTATCGCCCGTTCCGGGCCACGTAAGTCAAGTAAGTAAGGAGAGAGAGAGTAGGGGTGGAGTGTCTCAAGTCAAGCAAGTACTCTGGTGCAACGGTAAACACCGTGGTCAATAAACTCCCATGGGTACAAGTACATTCGGGTGCTCCTCCCAAGACCAGACCGGGCCCTATATGCACAGCATTTCATGTATTATCTTTGACATCCACTCTCATTTATAGCCAATATGAAAATTCAAGAATTTAGAAACATAGTATTTCAGACGAGATTAACTAGTCATTTGGTTATGGACGATTCTAGAGGTGGCCCCTACAGGCTCAAGAGGTGGCTCCCACTATGTAGCACTTTGCTCCATTACAGACTCAAGAGATGGCTCCCATAGCGTAGCACTTTGCCCTGCATGGCACTTAGTTCCCACACGTCTGACTAGGGTATAGCTCTAATACCATTCTGTCACGCCCCGTACTCTATACCGTCGAGGTATTATCCGCTTTGGCATACCGACCACACGGTTTTGTCCCTTTCTAACAGTGATCGGCTCCAGATTGGAGGACTTCCCGGGCAGGTCACCCATCCCAGTACTACTCCCCATTAAGCACGCTTAACTTCGGAGTTCTTTTCAAGGACTAAGCCGATACTTCAAAAGGCGCCTCGGTGATATAGAGTACAACTTAGCTATATTTGAGGGTTTTACAATCTACCCCTCTTATATAGGCGACGTCCTCGTCACTGGGCACATATAGCACGCAATCAATGCCCCAGGCAGGTAGGATTCTCGGATGTGTGACGCGTCTATATAGATCGTGTCATTAGAGCGATAAGAATTTTAATATATACAAACCTTCGGAGTGCGTAAATGACTAAAAATCTAATAAATTTTAATAGTCCAAGTGATGTTTATTTGATTAATCAAAGGAAATAAAGACAGCCCATGACAAATTTTCAAATTTAGAAAGCCAACATTAGGCTACACGACTTAACACAAAGTTTATACCACTAACTAACATAACTGGGAATACAAGGTAGACTCAAATAAATTCAAAGACTCGACTAGCTAATGATAAATGGATGGCGTTCTAGCACTCTTCACTCGGCCTCAAACCCATTCTTGTTGCTATCCGAATCACCTGAAAATGTTAGGAAGTAACTGGATGAGCGAATCGCTTAGTAAGAATTACATCTCAAATACGAGCAATCTTTACGTGAATTACAATTTGCATGTATTATCAGTATGGCTATGCATGATGTACGTATAAATAAAAATCAGGTATATAGGTAAATCTAGGCATGATGAACAATAAGAGATCAAGAACTGTATAAAGAGAGTATAACAAGATTTCAAGCATTTGACAAATAGTATTTCCAGAATTTACTGATGTAAATGCCACTTCGGGCAAGCAGGGATTCGTGTACAAGTATGAACGCAGGTATGAGAAGGAAATCATGTACAAGTATATCAAGTAAAGATTCAATTCAAGCAAGTATTGTCAAGTACGCATCAGTAGACGTGGCTATTATCATATAAGTATTTTGCCATTTCTCGGGCCATAAGTCAAGTATCGCCCGTTCCGGGCCACACAAGTCAAGTAAGTAAGGAGAGAGAGAGTAGGGGTGGAGTGTCTCAAGTCAAGCAAGTACTCTGGTGCAATGGTAAACACCGTGGTCAATAAACTCACATGGGCACAAGTACCTTCGGGTACCCCTCCCAGGACCAGACCGGGCCCTATATGCACAGCATTTCATGTATTACCTTTGACATCCACTCTCATTTATAGCCAATATGGAAATTTAAGAATTTAGAAACGTAGTATTTCAGACGAGATTAACTAGTCATTTGGTTATGGAGGATTCTAGAGGTGGCCCCTACAGGCTCAAGAGGTGGCTCCCATAGCGTAGCACTTTGCCCTGCATGGCACTTAGTTCCCACACTTCTGACTAGGGTATAGCTCTAATACCATTCTGTCACGCCCCGTACTCTATACCGTCGAGGTATTGTCCGCTTTGGCCTACCGACCTTATGGTTTTGTCCCTTTCTAAGGGTGATCGGCTCCAGAATGGAGGACTTCCCGGGCAGGTCACACATCCCAGTACTACTCCCCATTAAGCACGCTTAACTTCGGAGTTCTTTTCAAGAACTGAGCCGATACTTCAAAAGGCGCCTCGGTGATATAGAGTACAACTTAGCTATATTTGAGGGCTTTACTGTAGCGACCCGGATTCCGGATACCCGGTGCACCCGGTATAAATACCGAATACACGTGATACCACATGGGACCCGCGAGGCCTCCCAAGCGCGGGAAAGCGCCGAAGGGAAAAAGGAGTGTGTGGAATACATTGAAGCCAGCAGATATAATAGTAAGCAATTAAATTTCATTACATTGGAATGCTAAAGTAGCAGAACTAAAATTACTTTTTCATTAATAATTTCAATAATTACAATTATACACCAGAGTCCAGCCCAAAGGAAAGACAACAAGTCTATCACAGTACAGTCCGACAGAAAAGAAACGTACACAGAAGTCGGGGGAAGCCCGACGCAGGTACAGCTGGCTGCTACAGCGAACGCGCTCCACCAAGGACAGCAGAGGCAGACGGCGAAACCCACCTAAAAAGCAGGGGTGAGTCTCAACCGAAACTCAGTAGGGGTCACGCGGATCCCCACTGGAAAAACGCACAGAGCAACGGAAGCAACAATAAAAATCGCAGGTGTAGCAAAGCAGGAAAAAGCTACACTACAAAGCTGTAAACAGAACAGGTACAGCGGGAGTAGGGAATAGGCTAAGAGCAAGGGGAGCTCAACAACAAAGAAGAGCGAGGCCGTAAAACACGGGACAACGGCCACCGAGGAAAACTCGGCACCCTAAGCTACTCCAAGCGGCAACAGACGGTCAACCCCAAACTCACACAGTAGGGTAATCCAGTCCGACAGCCAAAGCAAAGGCGAAGGCAGACGCCGATGCCAAAAATACAGATAAAAAATGACAGGAGACGTCGTGCACGTAGCCCCACGCATGACGAGAATGTCATGCCAACGACAGAACACTGACCTCGAGTACAGTCCCGAGAGGGCAACTCGCAAAGGTCACAGCGCACAAGAAAACGCGAGAGCCACAGCACCGAGTGACAGGAGCACCCTCCTCCCAAAAGAACAGCCAGAAGCGTCCACTGACGACTTTCACTGCGCCACAAGTGTCATGTCACTCAAGGACAAGACACACCAAGAACCAGGTCCGAGGAACAACAGTTCCAAGGAAACATGGTACCACAGCACGAAACTACAGCACCAACTACGAGTGACTAGTCAGGGCCACGCCCGTCGGCGCAAGTCCCCAGTCCCTGACCACGTGTGCACACACCGACCTCTACCTAGGTCAGGCCTCTAGCTAGTATTCCCCTCGGTAGGACGCTACCGTTGGCCGGGGCCTACGGAACTAGCTTAAAAACCGTACGTACCAAACGCAACAGGAAAACCCCTCCACCACTCTCGGTGGGTCGGCAAAAGCCTAGGGCTACAACTAGTGGAGGCTCACAAGGCGCAGACTCTGAAACACAAGTGCTAAAGCACGGACAGTCTAAGAAAAGCCCTGTCATGCACCACAAAGCACCAAGGCAGCTAGACAACCGCCAACAGACTCAGGAGCAGGCAACTAGACCTACCACGTAACGATCCTTGAGTCAAACGACTCCACAGCAAGATCGTCACAAACAGCGGAACAAGCCGCCAATCGGTCTAATCCTAAGCCAGTAAAACAACGCTCCACAGAAAACGACACACGGAGACCTGAGGGAAACACCAAAAACCCTCAGACACGCCTGGACACGCAAACCGAGGTAGAACAACACCTCGAGACATCCAGAAGCAGTGTCTCGAGCCGGGCACAACCACCGAGACACACAAGGTCGCCTGTCAACCCCTGGGTCACCCCGGGTTGACCGGAACCAGACCAAACACAAGCAAAGGTCACACGTCAACCACTGGGTCACACCGGGTTGACCTGAACCCAACAACAATGCTCGAAAAGTAGGAAAGAGAATCCTACCTCAAGCAAGAAGACTCCTGGCCACCTTACAACGTAGTCTTAACCCTCATAGGACGTCGGGAGACATCCACGGGACAACGGGTAGACCACAAGGGCAAGCCAAGACAAGCCAAAACCAAAACATGGAAAACGGAGCACAAGGGATGTAACGCACCACACCTAGACCGCTACAAGCATATGACGGTCTAGACCACGGCCGTTACACACCAAACGATGGACGGACGACAAGCCGTCACTCACACCGCCCTAACCAATACTAAGACTCAAAACACCCACGAGCCAAGTAATGCACTAGACTAAGCGCGTTACAGCCAAACGACGCACGGGAGCAGGCGCGTTATTCACAACGTGCACAGCCACCCACAACCAAAGCGAAGTAACGCTCAACGCCAGGCGCGTTACAAACAAACAACGCGGCAAGGGAAACGCGTCAGAGCCAAACGACGCGCAGGGGAAGGCGCGTTACTATCAACGTGCCCAGCCACCCTCAACCCAGCACAAAACAACAAAGGATGGCCAGAGACAGGCACGTTATAACACAACGACGCATGGGGGTATGTCCGTTATATCCAACGGGCACAGCCACCCAAGCTCGGCCAAACAAAATGTAACGGCCAGGGGCAGGCGCGTTACACTCAAACAACGCACGGGGGCACGACCGCTGGAGGCACCGCCTCAACAAGTCAAACGTCGGTCAAACAGAAAGTAACGGCCAGCACCAGGCACGTCACATCCACCTAACGTGCTGGGTCAAGCACGTTAGATCCACCGACTCAACCCCAACACAAAACACGACAATCAAAGCAACGTGCAGACCTGGGCGCGTTACAAGGAAGCGACGCGCCAGCCTAGAGCCGTCACATTCCCAGAAGCCCAAAAAGCTCAAAAATGCCTAAACAAATGGCGGTCTATCGTAGGGCCGTCAGAGCCAAATAACGGCCACTAAAACGACCGCTACATCCCATACGGCGGGAAAACAAAGGAACGGCCAAACCGGCCCGTTCCATGCCCCATTCACGCCGAAACGCAGGGGATACAAACCCAAACGTCAAATAACAACATCAGGGGACTAAAAACCCCACATGCAAACTCAAAAACTCAAGATCCGGGCGATTTCATGAAATCCACCCAAAATGGGTCACCGAGGTTCCCGGGCTTCTACCGGCCTCGAATGAACACCAAATCACACGAAATCAACGTGGATGGGATCCTAACATCCCAGCGGTCAGTTAGAAACTAACTACGCCACAAACAGTCGCCGTTTACCGGCCGACCCTAAAAATCATGAAAATCACGGTTTAGGCAAAACAAGCCCAAACTCGACCGTTTCCTAGCCGAACGACGTGCAATGGTAGGGAAAACAGAGAGGACGAAGTAAGGATCAGTCACCCTACCTCCACCGAAGAAACCGTGCCCCGAAGGGACTAAACCATGCCAAAATCCACTCGCGAACCGATTTCACCGGCTTTGAATCCACCATTCGGGATCGCGCCAGAATCAATCCGATCCTTGCTCCATCGCGCACCCAGCCAGCTCCATCACGTCCCCAACACGTGCCTCTAGGTCCTCCGTCTGTAGCCGGAGCCGAGGAGGCGAACGGGAGAGAAAACGGGAGAGAGAGAGGCGACGGCGGCGAATGAGAAGGAAGAGAGAGGAAAAGAAAAGAAATTAGGAAATTTTCCTAATTTCCAAAAATTCCGAAAATGCGCCGAAAATACACAAATTCAGAAAAATACGCAAAAATAGCCAAAACGACCGGCTCGAAGAGTACATCGTCGCTGTAGCATCCACGAGTTCGAGAATTGACAAACAAACTCACCGTAGGGTTCCGTAACTAGTACGTGAGAAAAACCCACACGGCTCATCAAACTCAACTCGGAAGCCACAAAAGCGAACCAAAACTCACCGAAACCAATCCGAAACAGATCCGAAAGATCCCACAAGACCTGCACAGGATCCAGCAAAGATCCACCAAGGATCCAGGGTATTACATTTACAATCTACCCCTCTTATATAGGCGACGTCCTCGTCATTGGGCACATATAGCACGCAATCAAGGCCCCAGGCAGGTAGGATTCTCGGATGCGTGACGCGTCTATATAGATCGTGTCATTAGAGCTATAAGAATTTTAATATACAAAATTTCGGAGTGCGCAAATGACTAAAAATATAATAAATTTCAATAGTCCAAGTGATGTTTATTTGATTAATCAAAGGAAATAAAGACAGTTCATGACAAATTTTCAAATTTAGAAAGCCAACATTGGGCTACACGACTTAACACAAAGTTTATACCACTAACTAACATAACTGGGAATACAAGGTAGACTCAAATAAATTCAAAGACTCGACTAGCAAATGATAAATGGATGGCGTTCTAGCACTCTTCACTCAGCCTAAAACCCATTCTTGTCGCTATCTGAATCACCTGAAAATGTTAGGAAGCAACTGGATGAACGAATCGCTCAGTAGGAATTACATCTCAAATACGAGCAATCTTTACGTGAATTGCAATTTGCATGTATTCTCAGTATGGCTATGCCTGATGTACGTATAAATAAAAATCAGGTAGACAGGTAAATCTAGGCATGATGAACAATAAGAGATCAAGAACTGTATAAAGAGAGTATAACAAGATTTCAAGCATTTGACAAACAGTATTTCAAGAATTTACTGATGTAAATGCCACTTCGGGCAAGCAGGGATTCGTGTACAAGTATGAACGCAGGTATGAGAAGGAACTCATGTACAAGTATATCAAGTAAAGATTCAATTCAAGCAAGTATTGTCAAGTACGCATCAGTAGAATTGGCTATTATCATGTAAGTATTTTGCCCTTTCTCGGGCCATAAGTCAAGTATCGCCCGTTCCGGGCCACGCAAGTCAAGTAAGTAAGGAGAGAGAGAGTAGGGGCGGAGTGTCTCAAGTCAAGCAAGTACTCTGGTGCAATGGTAAACACCGTGGTCAATAAACTCCCATGGGCACAAGCACCTTCGGGTGCTCCTCCCAGGACCAGACCGGGCCCTATATGCACAGCATTTCATGTATTACCTTTGACATCCACTCTCATTTATAGCCAATATGGAAATTCAAGAATTTAGAAACGTAATATTTCAGACGAGATTAACTAGTCATTTGGTTATGGAGGATTCTAGAGGTGGCCCCTACAGGCTCAAGAGGTGACTCCCGTCGTGTAGCACTTTGCGCCGTACGGCCTCAAGAGGTGGCTCCCACAACGTAGCACTTTGCCCTACATGGCACTTAACTCCTACACTCCCAAATGGTAGTTTAAGAGATTCAAGGTTTGACGATGTAGGGTATACACAAGTAGATTTTTCATGGAATGGAATTTCAAGAACTCATCATATGCAGGAGTATGGATTAGGGTTGTGTTTGCACAATTTTTGAGACAGATCAAGATTAGAAGTTGTAATTACTGAGTTGGCATCTGAGGGTTTGCTAATCCTTCAAATTTTCAATTTTTTTAAAATTTATATATGGATATCAAATTGGCGCCCCTTTACCGAGTCTTCAATTAATTGAAGACTTGAGGGTCGTCTTCAATTCTGAAATTGAAGACTTAAGGGCCGTCTTCAATTCAGTAATTGGCGCCTGGGGGTTGCCCAATCTTTCAAAATTTTTAATTTTTCAAAAATATATATATATATATATCTATATGAAATTGGCGCCCCTTTGCCCAGTCTTCAATTTCTGAATTGAAGACTTGAGGGCCGTCTTCAATTCTGAAATTGAAGACTTAAGGGCCGTCTTCAATTCTGAAATTGAAGACTTAAGGGCCGTCTTCAATTCTGTGATTTTCACCTAGTAGATACGTTTTGTGACTCAAAGCACTATTCATTTTAAAAAAAAATTCTCGAAATTCAAAAATAAGGATATGAATACTTAGTATAATTACTCGGGAGTCCAGAAACATGCTCAGATATAATTACTGAGTTTTGGTTTCACAGATATGAATTTTTTTAATGTTATAACTTTAATTCCTCAAGAAACGGAATTGACGACTATTTGAGCAGTTTTCAATTAATTGAAGACTTAAGGGCCTTCTTCAATTCTGAAATTGAAGACTTAAGGGCCGTCTTCAATTCAGTGATTACTATTCATTTCGGAAAAGTTTTTCCAAATCAGAATCCTAAGACATGGTCAGATGGAGAAAAATCTCAGGGTCACAGAAGTATATTCTGTCTAAATTTTCAAGGTCCAGTTTATTAGTTATAGATTTTTGAATGCGTTGATTTAATGATTTCTAAAAATTCCATAAAATGGAATTGACGACATGGTGCATGTCTTCAATTAATTGACGCCCTCTCGGGTAGTCTTCAATTCTGAAATTGAAGACTTAAGGGTCGTCTTCAATTCAGTAATTGAAGACTTAAGGGGCGTCTTCAATTCAGTAATTGAAGACTTAAGGGCCGTCTTCAATTCTGAAATTGAAGACTTAAGTGCCCGTCTTCAATTCAGTGATTACTGTTCATTTCGAAAAAGTTTCTCCAAATCAGAATCCTAAGACATGGTCAGATGGAGAAAAATCTCAGGGTCACAGAGGTATATTCTGTCAAAATTTTCAAGGTCCAGTTTATTAGTTATAGATTTTTGAATGCTTTGATTTAATGGTTCCTGAAAATTCCAGAAAATGGAATTGACGACATGGTGCATGTCTTCAATTAATTGACGCCCTCTCGGGCAGTCTTCAATTCTGAAATTGAAGACTTAAGGGCCGTCTTCAATTCAGTAATTGAAGACTTAAGGGCCCGTCTTCAATTCTGAAATTGAAGACTTAAGGGGCGTATTCAATTTAGTAATTGAAGGCTTAAGGGCCGTCTTCAATTCTGAAATTGAAGACTTAAGGGCCGTCTTCAATTCAGTGATTACTATTCATTTCAAAAAAAATTCTCCAAATCAGAAAGTAATGGCATGAATATGTTGAGAAAAATGTCAGGATTCCAGAAACATATTCATGCAAAAATTCCGTGCTTTAGTTTTATAGTTTTGGATTTTTGAATGTGTTGAATTATCAATTACACAAAATTTCAGAAATCGAATTGACGACATGTTGCATGTCTTCATTTAATTGAAGACTTCGATGAAGTCTTCAATTTGCTAATTGGCGCCCTTGTCAGGGCGCGAATTTCAATTGTGCTGGGTGTTAAGCTGTTAACAGGGGATTTAAAATAGGAATATTAAGATTGAAAACTAATGTAATAAAAATACGTTAAAAAGCTCAAGAAATCATGCTAATAAATTAAGTTAAAACTCATAAAAAAATCATGATAACAGTATGTAAAAAGCTATTAACAGATATATAACATGGTATTATTCTTGGTCATGGTAAAACATTTTATATTTACATATATATAGCATGGTTGACTAGTTGATCTAACTCTAAACATGCATCAATTAAGCTATTTAACTACTAGTTAGGCAAGAATTTGAGAACACCTACCTCTGTGAAGTGACAGGAGTTGACAGGAGAGGAAGAAGCAGCCCTTCCCTTCCTCTGCAACTCTTCAGAACTTGTTCCCGTATCTAGCCTTCGAACTAACCAAATAGGGAGAAAATAGAGTGTATTTTATAACCTTAGGGTCGACAGGATGAGAGACCAGATCCAAAATTATAGGGCATTTAGTGGGTTGACAGCCTACACAGGCTGGAGGGAAAGAATGATCGAGATAGTTGTCGGAATGAAATGACGCCCCACAGAGGGTCGTGTATTTCATAAGTTAAGATTTCCAAGTTAAGTTCAAAGATTTTAATCTTTAAAAATTGAGAGAATTTGTTTGTGAAATTTCAGGGGTGAGACCCTTACATTTTTCTTTATTTTTACATATAAATTGTTTTAAAAATTTCTATTTAAATAAAAAGTGACACTATTTACGTCACTATTCATATTTAGGAAATAACGACTTAACATATGTCGTTATTTTGAACGGAGATTTTTGTATTCACTCTACACTAACTAAAATTATCTATATACCCTTTCTCACTTTGTAAATTATGTTTATCCTTTAACACTTCATCTATATACCCTTATTTCTTCAAAATAATGATATCATGTAAAAGTTGAAATATAAAATTTTTTAAATTATGAAAATATGAATTGGCATCTTGTAAAAGTGATGTTTAACCTTTAAAACACTATCTATATAACCTATTTCCTATTTCTTTGGAATAGTGTAATATTAATTTCCTAAGTGATTAAAAATATAAATTGGCATTTCTAAAAATATAATTTGCCATCTTCTAAAGCATCTATTGGTAATTAAATGTTTTAAATTGTTAATCTATTAGAAAATGAGTTCAATAATAATTTTTTTTTTGTATATTTCTATTTTAAAAATTTCGGGTGTTACATTAGCATTGTCAAGAAAAGATAAAATCTTTATAGTTTTTTTTCCTTCATTTTTTTTTTGTAAAGCTACAATCAATCAATGGTAACCATGACCTGCACTCAACTCTTCATTTTCTACTCACCTGTGAAACAATTCCCTTCATTGGATAGCTTTCATAGATTTGTTAAAGAGATGAATTTAGATTCTATTTTCCCATAGAGGAAATGTAATTAAGATTATCTGGGTTTCATTTTTGTCCTGACTCCATTGCACTATTTCTTAGAAGTATAGGTATCATGTCACTTCCTTATGCACTATCGGAAGGAGGATGGTCGAGCTTAGTTCTCTTTTTTTGTTAGCAGCCACATGCTGCTACATTGGACTACTCTTGCAGCATTGCATAGATGCATGCTAGGTCTCATCTTAAGAGCTACCCAGATGTGGGAAACTTCTTGGTAGTCAATGCTTAATGGACTGCCAATGTCAGTATAAGGTAATAATATTCTTTTAGTTCTTTTATCTCACATCTAACACATTAATGATCTCTTTTTATTTAGTTCATCCATCTCTAGAAGTCCCCACTGCTTTGGATGTTTGATGATTTGGCTATTTCCCCATGGGCATCAGGGACTAGCAAACCTAGGAAGATGCAATAGATTGGAAACTCTAGGCTTGGTCTCAAACTTGCAATTGCAATTATTTTAGACCACCTTACTAACAGTTACTAACAGTTCTCTCTGATCATGTAATTGTATTCTCTTTAATCCATAACTAAGAAGTGATTTGAATAGTGATTGGGATGCCATTACTAGGTGTTTAGGGGGCTTAGTGATTCAAATGATATAGTGGTTAGGGGTTCAGGGGGCTATGATTATATTCATAAACTGTAATTTACATGATATAGTGATTCATTCGCTGAATTACATATGAAAGTGAACATATAGCATTTGGCTAATTTATATACTTTTAGTCCTTTGCACAAATGTGATGAATCATAGGTGAGTTTTTAATACTCGAATTGCATTCTCCAGAAACCATCATGGGAGAAGGTAGCCAAGATTATATGAGAAAGGTAATTTGCATTTCATCTCTAACTTCTGCCAGTTTCCTTGCATCTGATTTTCCAAGATATTTTGATTCATTTATTTATTTTTTGTCTTTTCCATATACGATCCAAACATTGAATAACAAATTCTATTGGGGAAGGTAGACTACACAGAAGAAGGAGTTAAGATTTTTTTCTATTCCAGGCCGATGGTGAAGAAAACTACTATAAAGGATACCTCATGCATCTCTCTTTACTTATTCTATAACACTTGGGATGAATTTAAATTCTTTTGCTTTATTTTAATTTTTTTTTATTGTTGAGACTTCCTCACTAGTTTGTGATCATTCCTCCTCTCATATTCTATGAAATGTCCTAGTACTCGTGAATCTTAAGGTTTATCTCATAGCTAAATGTTTTGTTCGTTAGGGGGCATCTTTGAGTTTTTGATCATTCCAAATGGTCTACAAATAGAGTTGTATGTCATAGCTAAATGTTAAATTGCAATGGCCTTCCTTTTTTTCAGCCACTATTAACTGAAAGATACGCTTGATTTTAGCATAAACTAGGACTCATATATAACTTGGATTATTTATACCTTCATACATATTCCTAGATGGAACATTTTATGCATTATATCTTCTAAAGGATTGCAAGTTGCTCTTTCAGTAATATTCCTTAAACTTGTATTAGGTACCAAAAAACTATTGGCATGCTCAACACTTATCTCCTTGCTCCAGTCATGTTCCTTGACCCATGCTATCAAACCTTATATCATAGTCTATTCATTTCACTTGCTTTTTTTACTTTGAATATTTTTTTTATCTGTACAGGTGGGCCTGATCATGTTGAGTCTCCAGACAATTCTGATGATAACAAAACCCCAGAATTACAAATGGGTTGATTAATTGATTGAACTTCTCCAAATGAAATTGAAACCCAAATGCATGAACTGTTTGAGGGTCAACCAAGCTTATTTTATATGTATTCTTGTGCAAACATAAGTCTTCAAATGTTCGGATATGTTTCATGGACTGCACCATGCTATTTTGCAGAATTCCCAGATTTCGGTCGACCTAAAGGCACAGAGCGGTCGACCTAATTTTCCAGGGATCTCAAATCTACAGTTTTTCACAGGAGCGGTCGATCACCCAGCATGGATCGGTCGACCGATTTTCCCAGAATTGAAAGACTCCGTTTCTAAAAAATTCCGGTCGACCGCCCCCTACCTCCGGTCGACCGCCAGTCTCGAAAGCCCTTATTGTTGAGTTTGTATTCTCAATGTGGGAAGCTCCTCTTCTTGGATTTGTTTAATCCCAAAGCCACCAAACTTTCCATGATTTGTGGATCTGGTTCCTGACTTGTCTCTTGACCATTCAAGAGTTATAAAAACATCTCCTTGGGTCAAGAAACTCTAATCATCCAAGAAAGCTCAAGGAGGCTATCAAGGGGAGAGAAGAGTGCTGCTACTATAGCCGTGAACAGTGCTCCGGGAAAGAAGTTCTTCATCTATCTTCCAGTGATCCAAGCCACATCTGGAGCAGATCAACCCCAAGCCAAGTGGAGATCAAGCTGCATCCAAAGTCTTCTTCATCAACTAAGGGGGGGCTTGAATCTGAAGTTTTTACTTTGTGTCTTCCATTCGATTTCTATTTCAGATTCAAGTGTGTGTTCTTGTAATATTTGAATACTTGTGTGTATGTGTGGATCTATGCAGATCCGTGTGTGTGTGTGTGTGTGTGTGTGTGTGTGTGTGTGTGTTTGTGTGTGTGTGTGTGTGTGTGTGTGTGTGTGTGTGTGTGTGTGTGTGTGTGTGTGTGTGTGTGTGTTTATTTCTTCACATTTCCTTGTGATTCGGTGCTTGTGCATCTTCGTGGGAGTTCTGAACTCACACGAGTGTGTGTGTGCTCTGATCTTGTAACATTCTACAAGATAGTGTGTCAATCCTCACAGTCGGTGAGGGGTGGACGTAGGTTGCAGTTGTTGCATCCGAACCACCTAAAAATCTTTATCCATTGTGTGGTTTGTTCCTTTTCTTCTATCCCCATTTTGTGCTACACACACGTAGTTCTTATTTGGTTGTATTGTTTGTGCTAGATCTAGCTTAATTTATCGTTCTCACTTTAGATCTTGGGTATATTAAAAGGTGGGTTCGGATTGGCAAGGCAAACCTTGTCAGGAAGATAACATCTTGCGTGAGTAGAATCTCCATATTTTTACCTTTGCCATCGTACCTAAGATTGGTTGAGTGCGATAGATACTATTAGATCTGTGTGCTTTCTTTTAGTTCTGAAATTCATTACGGTTATTATTCACACTCGTTCAATTTGGCCAAGAATTTTATAAAAGTTTGTAAACACCCAATTCACCCCCCTCTTGGGTGTCATTGATCGCGGGACTTCAATTGGTATCAGTGCTAAGACTCTATTTTCTCCAAGATCTAACGATCTAGAGTAAGATCCAGATCAATGGCAAACAAGGGTATGATGCCTGAGGGTCATTCTATCCATCGCCCTCCATACTTCGATGGCTCGAATTACTCCTATTGGAAAAACATGATGCACATTTTTCTGAGAGCCCAGGAGTAGGAGATCTTGAGAGTTGTGGACAAGGGTCCTTACAAACTCTCTGCCGAAGAAAAGAAATGGACACCCGAGGAAATTAAGAAATGCACTATCAATTTTAGTGCTATGAATATTATGCAATGTGCTATACATCCTAATGAATCCTCTCGTGTATCCATGTGCAGCTCAGCAAAGGAGATGTGGGACAAGTTGCGGCTCATATATGAGGGAACCTCCGAGGTCAAGGAGACCAAGGCAAATCTCCTTGTAAGAGATTATGAGCTGTTCAAAATGAAGCATGAAGAAACCATCTCAGAGATGTTCGCAAGATTAACGGAGATCACAAATGGTCTCAAAAGTCTCGGAAAGGAGTACACAAACTCCGATCTTGTGAGGAAAGTCCTAAGATCACTTCCATCGGCGTGGCACACAAAAGCCATAGTAATTGAAGATTCAAAAAATTTGTCCACACATTCCTTGGATGAGCTCATAGGGTCACTCATGACCTATGAGATAAACATGAAGAGAACAACCGAGGAAGATACGAAAAAAAAGAAAGTTGTTGGATTGAAAGCTCATCAATCTGATGATGACTTTCAAGAAGAAGAATCCAGCGAGGGAAGCAATGAAGAAGAAGACTTGGCCATGATAACTCGCCAAGTAAGGAGATTTTTGAGAAAGAAGAAGAATTTCCAAGGCAACCTCAGAAAGGGGCAAAGGAAGTCCACTCAAACCAAGGGCGAGCCGAGCAAGCCCAATAATGTCATCTGCTACGAATGCAAGAAGCCCGGGAACATGAGAGGAGAGTGCCCAGATCTAAAGAGGAAATTCAAGAAAGAAAAGTTTAAGAAGCCTAAAGCCATAGTCGCCACATGGAGTGACGAGGAGGACGAACCGTCCGATGAGGAGCTGCAGGAGCTCGTGGAAAGTTTGTGCCTCATGGCGCATGAGGACGAATCAACAGAGGTAAATTCTGACCCTGATTTTATTTTCAATGAACAATGTGAGTCGGAATATGAAAAAATGTATACAAAATACAGAAAAATCAGATCTGAAAATAAAAATCTCAAAAAGAAAATTGATGAGTTAACTCATGAGGATATTTTTGTTAAGTTTGAAAATTTTGAACAGGAATGGTTCGAACTAACAGAAGAAAAAGAAAGTCTACTACAAATAATTTTAGATTGTGAAAAAATCAAAGAGGAGCTATCTTGCAAAATGTCTGAAATGGAGAAAGTGTGTGAAAAAATGAAACCTGAAGAAAAAAATTTGAAATCAATAAATTCAGAACATGAAAAGAAAACTGTGAGTTTGGATAAGGAAGTGGCTGAACTTCAGTCCACCTTGTCAAGGTTTGTCAAGGGCAAAAAAATTCTAGATAATTTGTTGGGAGTTAGAGTCATTTCCAGAAGGAAGGATTGTGATATACTCTCCAAAATAAAAAATCCTTTGAGCATAAGATTACTACATCCTATGTTCATGAAAAAGAAAACAACAGTGTTTCATGTTCCAACTCTAAGCCAAAACATGTCCAACCCAAACCACGACAATTCCAAAGGAAGTTTGCACTTGTTAATTGCTATCATTGTGGTAGATTTGGTCATGTTGTTGCCAATTGCTGGTTCAAACAAAACTCACCAAGAAATCATACTTTTTGGACCAAGAAAAGATATGCACAGAATTGGACTAACTCCTACGGACCAAAACTAGCTTGGGTACCAAAAATAATTGGATGAGAATCTTATTTTTTACAGATATGCCTTGAAGCCAAGGGGAGTAAATGGTATTTGGATAGCGGCTATTCGAGACATATGACAGGGGACAAGAAGGCATTCTCTATACTGCAAGATAAAGATTGAGGCTCAGTTGCCTTTGGTGGAAAGGACAAAGGTGAAATAATTGGAATCGGCCAAATAGGTAAAAACTATGAAACCTTGATTGAAATGTCCTTTTAGTGAAAGGCTTAAAGCATAACCTGCTGAGCATAAGCCAATTGTGTGACAAGGGTTTTAAAATAGTTTTTGATGAAACCCACTGCATTGTCATAAATAAAACATCCAATGAAATCAGATTCATCGGCAAGAGAAGTAACAATGTCTATACTATTGATCTAGATGATGTTTCCGGTGATGATGTGTGCTTGGTAGCAAACAATCATTATAATGCATGGCTATGGCACCGAAAACTAGGTCATGCTAGTTTTGGAGTAATCTCCAAGTTGTCTAAACATGACTTAGTAAATGGTTTGCCAAAATTAAAATTTGAAAGTGATAAAATCTGTGAGGCTTGCACAAAAGGCAAGCAAACACGCATATCTTTCAAAAATAAGAACATTGTTTCTACCTCCCGGCCTTTTGAATTGTTGCATCTCGATTTATTTGGCCCTACTAGGACATCCAGCCTATGAAGTAAATCTTTTGGATTTGTTATTGTTGATGACTACTCGAGATTTACATGGGTATTATTTTTAGCCAATAAAAGTGATGTCTTGACGGAGTTTGAAGTGTTTTGCAGGAAAATCCAAAATGAAAGAGGCTACCTTATCACTACCATTCAAAGTGATCATGGTGGTGAATTTGAAAATCATGAGTTCAGCAATTTTTGTGAAGAGCCGGGGTACACACACAATTTTTCATCACCAAGGATGTCTCAACAAAATGGAGTGGTGGAAAGGAAAAATCGAACATTGATAGACATGGCACAGACCATGTTAAGTGAAAATTCTCTACCAAAATACTTTTGGGCTGAGGCGATAAGTACAACGTGTTACATCATCAACTGGGCAATGGTAAGGCCAATTTTAAAGAAAACTCCCTATGAGCTCTACAAGGGTAAGAAACCAAATATTTCCCATCTTAAACCATTTGGATGTCTATGTTTCATCCTAAACAATGGTAAGTCCAACCTAGGTAAGTTTGATGAGAAAAGTGACAAAGGAATTTTTCTAGGCTATGCACTTAACTCTAGAGCTTATCGAGTGTTTAATAAAAGGACTCTGGTTGTTGAAGAAAGTCCTCATGTGATTTTTGATGAATCTAAACTAAAACTGAAAACTAATCTATTCAAATTGTGGATGCAGGAGAAGCCCCCAAAAATTCAACTAATGCTGGAACATCTAAAGCCAAGGTTGAACCAAAGGAAGGAATACCCAGCAAGAGTGAAGAAGATGAAGATCCTTGAATTGAAACACTGCAAGAGCAGCAAGTGCAGCACCCCGACTTGCCAAGTAGCTCAAAATTCTTGAAAGATCACCTAGCTGTAAACATCATCGGTAATCTTCAAGATAGGCTAAAAACAAGATCACACTAAGGCAAGTAGAAGGAGAGAATTTGATAGCCTTAATCTCACAGGAAGAGCCTAAGGATATCCATGAAGCTCTTCAAAATGAATCCTGGATCCAGGCTATGCATGAAGAGTTACACCAGTTCGAAAGAAACCAGGTGTGGACTCTTGTGCCGCAACCTAAGAATCAATCCATAATTGGAACCCGATGGGTTTTCAGAAATAAATTAAATGATACGAAATTGGTTGTTAGGAACAAGGCCCGGCTTGTAGCCAAAGGGTACGTATAGCCAGGAGATGGGTATTGATTTCGATGAGTCATTTGCACCGGTTGCTCATCTAGAAGCAGTCCGGATTTTATTATCTTATGCTTGCTCATCTAACTTCAAATTATTTCAAATGGATGTTAAATCTACATTTCTAAATGGGTATATCAAAGAGGATGTCTTTGTAGAACAACCTCCAGGTTTTGAAGACCCCAAACATCCACAACATGTGTACAAGCTCCAGAAGGCCTTGTACGGATTGTAGCAAGCACCAAGGGCATGGTATGAACGGCTCACCTCATTTCTGATTGAAAATGGTTTCAAGAGAGGTAAGGTTGATCAAACACTTTGCACAAGGAAATCAGGTAAAGATATATTAGTAGTTCACGTGTATGTGGATGACATAATTTTTGGAGCTACTAATAGTACGTTATGTGATGAATTTGTTGAAATTATGCAAGGAGAATTTGAGATGAGCTTAATGAGTGAATTAACATTCTTTCTTGGACTGCAGGTGAAGCAAACATCTGAGGGCATTTTCATAAGTCAAGCCAAGTACACAATGGAGCTGTTGAAGAAATATGAGATGACTGAAGCAAAACCTCTGTCAACTCCAATGGCCACAACCTCGAAGTTAGACAAAGATGAAAATGGTAAAACAGTAGATCCTACATTATTTCGAGGTATGATCGGATCACTACTATATCTCACAGCATGCCGACTTGACATTCAAGTTAGTGTATGTCTATGTGCTCGTTTTCAGTCATGTTCTAAAGAATCTCATTTAATGGCTGTTAAACGCATTTTTAGATACTTACTTGGCATAATAGATTTTGGCTTGTGGTTTCTCATCGGTAGTTCTTTTGATTTGATTAGATACACCGATGCGGATTATGCCGGATGCATTGTAGATCGTAAAAGTACTAGTGGGTACTGTCAGTTTCTTGGTGGTTGCCTAGTCTCATGGGCCTCCAAGAAACAACATTCCGTAGCTCTCTCAACGGTCGAGGCTGAATATGTAGCCGTCGGAAGTTGTGGAGCCCAAGTACTTTGGATAAAAAATCAATTGCTTGATTTGGATGTTGAAATGAAATGTGTGCCAATCTTGTGTGATAATACCAGTGCAATTAGTTTGTCAAAAAACCCTGCTCAACATTCTAGGACAAAACACATTGACATTCGACATCATTTTCGGAGAGATCATGTACGAAAAGGGGTCTTTGAATTGAATTTTATTGATACACACAATCAGCTAGCTGTCATCTTCACAAAACCCCTAAACACGGATCAATTTAACAAGATAAGAAGAGAACTTGGGATGTGCAAGGGTGAGAGCATACATACATAAGTCTGCACTTAGAACAAGAATTGCACCTGTAGAAACTCATATGCATCAAGGGTAGATTACCATGCATATTATGTGTATTTTCCTTTAATATCTTGTGTGTTCATATACATTCCTGAATGCTTGAATGTACTTATACATATAGCCTTCCTTGAAAATTTTTTCTAAGACCAGATACTCCTTGCTGAAATAAATGTGGATCCAGTGATGCCGGACCTAAGGCAACTTCTAAGGGGGAGTTAGAGAAGTCTCCTTAAATCTCCATCTTTTCTCTCTCTCTCTCCACTTCATGATGGTTCCAATCTAAAGGTCGGATGGTTGTCCCCATAGATAGAAAAAGAAACAAAAAAAGAAACAAAATTGGGGATTTTTGGGTCTAGCGGTCGACCGCCAGACCCGGTCTGGTCGACCGAACCCGATGAATCGGGCCGGCTGAACCACCATCCGAACCCCTTTTAAAGGGGTCTTCAATCTCCATTTTGTCATTCCAACTCCTCCACTCTCTCTCCTACCCTCTCCCCTAACCCTAAAACACCAAAACCCCATTTCTAAACCTCACAAACCTCCTTCCTCCTTCACTCGCACTAGATCCAGTTGGTTCGTCATGTTTTCGGGACGAAATCTCCACGGTCGATTTGTGCGTTCGTGAAGCCACCTCCACGGATCCAGGTTGTGGAGAAGTTCATTTCATGCCCTAGGTGTGCCCTTTTGGTCCATCTTCCTCCCCTAGGTTGAGATTGTTTGTTCAAGGGTTTCCCGGTGAGTTCTTCTAGTTCAGGATGCCGCCTGAACGGAGTTCTCGACGTCCTACCCAAGGGGAACCAAGCGGTCAGAGACGAGAGTCCCCAGCTCATCCACCACAACAGGCACCAGTGCCTCATCGAGCACCTCATTTGCCTCCGCGACCCATCATCAATCCTCGACTAGTCGATTTCGATAAGGTGAATGAGATTTTACCTGATCTATGTGCCTTGTTTGAAATTTAAGAGGGGTGGATTGATTTTGTCACCAGATACACTAGGTATTATCCTAACCTAGTACAATAATTTTATGGAAATTTGATCGAGAGAAATGAAGAATTGTATACAGTTATCCTAGGAGTAGAGATTCATATCACACCCGATCTCTTTCAGCAAGCCCTAGGTGTCTCAGCCAGGGGTGCTGATATGACTTTTGGGCATGGTGAAGTTGAGGATACCTTTATTGCCATGACAAACTATGATTTTGTGTGTGGTATCAGTGACTTGATTGAGTTGAATGCCAACTACTTTCCACCACTACAGCGGATTCTACACCATATGTTCACCTCTCTTATTTATCCAAAGAGTGGGAGTAGAGATGAGGTGACTGAAGTTCACATGTTTCTGTTTTATTATGTTATGAATGGCAGCTTAATTAACATGGGTTGGCTCATGACCAATTTGATAAGAACATGTCAAACCCAACTAAGGAGATCACTACCTTATGCTTCACAGCTGATAAGCATTTTTGTATATACTGGGGTTCACCTTGGTGATGAAGTATTCATTCGAGTTCGACAGGATGATATTTACAATCACCATAAAATTTTCTCAGAATTTGGGTACTATTATGGTCCAAATGGCGAGCTATGCCGAAATGTGCCCACTTATGAAGAAGAAGCTAAAAATGATGCAGAGCAGGAACAGGGGCAGCAGCAGGCTCAAGGGGTAGTTCCTCCTCCAGTTCAGGCTGAGGACCAGCCTCCCCCACCTTCCCCTCATCACATGGATCAAGAGATGCCTCCCCCACCACAGTTCCATCATGGGGAGTCTTCTACTCCGGGGACTGGACATCACCCTTGGGTGGACTATGAGACTTTTGACAGGCGGTTCACTGGGCTGGAAACTCAGGTGGATTCCTTTGGGGAAGAACTCTCTACCTTTGGGGAGAATATTGCCACCATGGGCACTATGCTGGAATCTATACCACAGCATCCAAACTCCTTCTCTACAGCTTTGGATTCCTTAGCCACTCAGATGCACACTCTCTCCACAAATGTGACCATTCTCACCCAGAGCCATGAAGACTCACGTGAGGCCTTTCATGCTGTGAACCGAGTTCTCCTGAATATGCAACGCCGTGACCTTGATAGGGCTCAACAACTGACCCATATCCAGCACCGTCTTCAGCATCATGACCACCTACTTGGCGACATTCGGCAGCGCCTTGGCCATGCGCCTCTTTCTCCAACAGACGCCCCGCCTCCTACAGATGACCCATGAGGACGTCTTTTAGTTTCCTACCTCCAGTTAGTGTCCTTTCATCTTGTGTCTGTTGGGTCCCCTCTTCGTCTATCCTATTCCCCTCTTTGATGATGCCAAAGGGGGAGAAGTAGTTATGTAGGTTGTATATATATTCTATGCATGAATGTCCCTTTGTTTGTCTGGATGATCATTGTGAGGATCCTTTGCTGCATTTTGGAAGTCAGTCTTGCATTTGTCCATGTCTTATGTCTAGAGTGTTTGCATTCTCTTGCATTTGTCCGTGTCTTATGTCTAGAGTGTTCACATTCTCTTGCATTTGTCCGTGTCTTATGTCTAGAGTGTTTGCATTCTCTCATGCATCAATGTACTCTGTAATGAAATGATGAAATGAAAATGCACTCGGTGTTTGATATCAAGTGATTGTCCCTTATTTCATTTCCCATCTATCTTGGCAAATAAAATGTTGAATGGTTGCGTGTTTTGAATGGGTTGTGATGTTTCACCTAAAGGAGCGAGTATTTGGTTTATTCCATTGCTTAGCTCCAAATTTGCTTTACGGTAGGCCAAGGCAATTGTAATTTAGAGTTTTATCATCATCTAAAAGGGGGAGATTGTTGAGTCTCCAAATGATTTTGATGATAACAAAACCCCAGAATTACAAATGGGTTGATTAATTGATTGAACTTCTCCAAATGAGATTGAAACCCAAATGCATGAACTGTTTGAGGGTCAAACAAGCTCATTTTATATGTACCTTTGTGCAAACATAAGTCTTCAAATGTTTGGACATGTTTCATGGACTGAACCATGTGATTTTGTAGAATTCCCAGATTTCGGTCGACCTAAAGGCACATAGCGGTCGACCTAATTTTCCAGGGATCTCAAATCTATAGTTTTTTACAGGAGCAGTCGACCGCCCAGCAACGATCGGTCGACCGATTTTCCCAGAATTGAAAGACTCCGTTTCTGAAAAATTCCAGTCGACTGCCCCCTACCTCCGGTCGACCGCCAGTCTCGAAAGCCCTTATTGTTGGCTTTGTATTCTCAACGTGGGAAGCCCCTCTTCTTGGATTTGTTTAATCCCAAAGCCACCAAACTTTCCATGATTTGTGGATCTGGTTCCTGGCTTGTCTCTTGACCATTCAAGAGTTATAAAAATATCTTCTTGGGGCAAGAAACCCTAATCATCCAAGGAAGCTCAAGGAGGCTATCAAGGGGAGAGAAGAGTGCAGCTACTATAGCCGTGAATAGTGCTCTGGGAAGGAAGTTCTTCATCTATCTTCAAGTGATCCAAGCCACATCTGGAGCAGATCAACCCAAAGCCAAGTGGAGATCAAGCTGCATCCAAAATCTTCTTTATCAACTAAGGGGGAGCTTGAATATGAAGTTTTTACTTTGTGTCTTCCATTCAATTTCTATTTCAGATTGAAGTGTGTGTTCTTGTAATATCTGAATACTTGTGTGTGTGTGTGGATCTACGCAGATCCGTGTATGTGTGTGTGTGTTTATTTCTTCACATTTCCTTGTGATTCGGTGGTTGTGCATCATCGTGAGAGTTCTAAACTCAAACGAGTGTGTGTGTGCTCTGATCTTGTAACCTTCTACAAGATAGTGTGTGAATCCTCATAGTCGGTGAGGGGTGGGCGTAGGTTGCAGTTGTTGCATCCGAACCACCTAAAAATCTTTATCCATTGTGTGGTTTGTTCCTTTTCTTCTATCCCTATTCTATGCTACACACACGTAGTTCTTATTTGGTTATATTATTTGTGCTAGATCTAGCTTAATTTATCATTCTCACTTTAGATCTCAGGTATATTAAAAGGTGGGTTCGGATTGGCAAGGCAAACCTTGTCAGGAAGATAGCATCTTGCTTGAGTAGAATCTCCGGATTCTTACCTCCGCCATCGTACCTAAGATTGGTTGAGTATGATAGATTCTATTAGATCTGTGTGCTTTCTTTTAGTTCTGAAATTCATTACGGTTATTATTCACACTCGTTCAATTTGGCCAAGAATTTTATAAAAGTTTGTAAACACCTAATTCACCTCCCTCTTGGGTGTCATTGATCGCGGAACTTCAGATCACTTATACTCATGCAATGAAATACGCTGCCTCAAGATTTTTATATAGTCTAGTCTCTTTTTAGCGTACTTTCTGCAGTAGTTTCTTTATGTGAAAGACTTGACAATTCTATTTTGTGGCAGCAGATGTCCTATGGTGATGTATATCATCTTTTGTAGGCACCTTATTCAATGGTACCCATCTATCCGTACTTTTAGGAAAGAAAGTGATGTTAGGAAAGGAAGTGTGCATATGGGTGTATGGTGATTCAGTGATTTTTTTATTTATCTTTTCCTTTATTTTTTGCTTTTAGTGTCTTCTCATGGATATTGGTTTTCCCATTCTACCATCTTGTTTTTCTTCTCTAGCTCTTTGGTTGTGCTTACAGTTGATGTTTTTGTTGCAGGATAGATAGCTTTATCACCCACAAGATCTCTGAATGCATTAGTAGAAAGGATGCAAGTGTCATGATTGCATGTCAAACTATCCGGCCAAATGACTTCCCTTATTACTTCTCCACTATCAAAAAAATGTTTGTACTTAAAGAGCACCGATCAAGGGGAAATTATTTTATATATTTTAAAGAGTTACTCAGTTTGTATATTTTAGTTGTTGAAGTTCCATGATCTGAGTTGTATTTATAAGTCATGGATGCTATAAGTGTAATTGTGATATTTTCATGATTTGACTTTTTAATACAACTCTTTTAGGATGTTGTCTTTGTCAATGAGTATCATGTCCTATTTATGTTTCTTCTAAAAGGTGCAAAATTTATATACTCATGTGTTGCATAATGGTGAGCATTTGCGTATCTCAATGAATTACGAAGAATAAGATTTGTGTACTAATTGCATGTTAGGAATGTTGACTTTAATTTTTGCATTTTGAGATGGTCATTTTGTGTAATAATTAAAAATTAGAGCCGCTATAGATTGGTTGTTTGGGGCGATTTATGGAAGAAAATGCCCCTAAAACACATTCTTTTGAGTGATTATTTTAGGGTGGATTTTAAGTGATTATTCTTAAAATAGATTAATGGGGCAATTTGAAGGAGGAATTGCCTCTAAAACATGTTCATTAGAGGCATTTGGTCAACAAAACTGCCTCTATTAGAATATTTAGGGGCAATTTTTAGTGCCTCTAATGACAACCTTAGAGGCGTTTTTCAAGAAGTGCCCCAAAAACTTTTAGGGACTGAGGCAACACGGGCACATTTTAAATTGCCCCTAAAACTAATCAAACTACCCCTAAAAGTTTTTAGGGCATTTATCTCTATTTTTTGGGGTAGTTTTGAAATGCCCCTAAATGCCTATTTTCTTGTAGTGGAATAAATTTGAATGGCACCTTCCATCAGCCCATCATCCTAGGACGCTTCATCATCCATCACGACATTAAGACGAGCTTGCCGCTTGCATCCACCGCTAGAAGATTGCTCCTTCATGAGGGGGCACTCGGGCATCCGATGCTCCCGGCTTCCACAACATAGACAAGCGTCAAGGCGTTTCCAGCATTCCACGGCCGAGTGGACGAACTTCTCGTAAAATGAGCAAGCCGCCATGACTTGCTTATCTTCCTCTTTGGCCTTTTTGTTCTTGCCATTCCCATTACCGTTCCCACTCTGGGATCTCTTCTTGGTATCACGGGATTTATAGGGTTCCGTGATGCTAAATCTTTCTTCTTTCTTTCCATGCCGATCGAACTTCCGGCTCGACTCCTCTTTCCTGCCTCTAAATTTCTCGACCTTCTCCAAGGTCCTTTCGCAAAGATGTGCCAGTTGGACCATCTCCGTATAGGTCCGAATATTTTGAAGCCCAAGTTATTGAATGAATCCGAACCTTAAACCGTCCATAAAGTGATTTGCCTTTAAGATATCCGTGCCCACTAGGTGCGGAGCGTAAGGGGCCAGGCAAGAAAATTGGAGCTCATACTCCACCACAGACATCATGACTTGGCGAAGAGAAGTGAATTCAACAACCTTTCTTTCCTTGACGTGCTCGGAGAAGTATTTTGCACGGAATAGTTCAAGGAATTCCACCCAAGTGAGTTGTCGATTTTTGAGAGGGGCCGATGTTGCTTTCCACCACGTGCGCGCATCTTTGTGAAGTTGGAAGGTGGCCAGAAGGACCTTCTCCCCGTCGGCACACTGCATGACATTAAAGATTTGATCCATTTCATCCATCCAACTCTCAGCTTCAACCGAGTTAGAGGATCCTGAGAATCGCGGAGGGTTTAAACTATGGAAGTTTTGATATAAATCACCAGCGCCTGCCCTCGTGCCGGCCTAGGCCATGGTCTGCAGGGCCTGGGTGAGATATGCAACCATTTGTTGCATCTCTTCCCAGTTAACACGGTGAGCCATTGCGAGAAAAGTACCTACAAAAAGGAACAATTTGTTAATTCCTACAGAATTGAAGGGAGTTAACCTAGAGATAATTTCTAAATAACGATCTCATCCCGGGCTTAATCCTTGGACTTAACCTATGACATAACATTTTCCTAGGACTTACTTATGCCTAGGCTCTGATACCACTTTAACTGTCATGCCCCGGAATATGCAGCGGAAACTAAATCGGGAACGTGAACAGCCGGCAAGATAAGCCTCTCGCAATCAAGATAATCGGAATGCTAAACATTCACACATGAAGAGGAATGCATAATAATGAACCAAACTCCAACTTTTATTGATAATAATCAAAAGTTTGCATAATGTTGACTCTTCTCATTACTAGACTCAAGAAAAATGAAATTACATAACACGACTAGACTCTTGGACAACTCTAGGTCTTCTCTCAATCCATCATTCATTCTCGGACCCATCACTAGCATAGTCCGAATCCGACTCACTTGAATTTCCTGAAAAGATTAAAAAAGTAGGAATGAGCACACTTTTTCAGTAGGTATCCTCGTATCAACATGAAGGCAAGTTAACGTAATTAACAATTTAGCTCTAGAAGGTAAGATAAATGAAATGCTATGAAACATGCGAATAAACCAAACTAACCATAAAGCACAAGAATATGTGTAGAGATATGAATATTCATGTAGAATGAGAGCATGATCAAGCAATAATATAAAGTGGCCTTTCATGTATCAAGAATGTGCTAGAATGTAACGAGAATGTAGTTTTCATAACCATAAAGGCTATGCACTAGAAAGTCATGTAACAAGAATGTATAATTTTCCATGATGAGCCTCGTGATTTTCACCCGTTTATAAAAAAAGTACTCCAGGCACAATGCGATGCCAGTGTTCCTCATACCTCATGGTTTATAGTATGTTTCCAGCAATCAGCCGAGGGGGCTAGCGTCGAGCCCTTCGACACAATCAGTGCCCGATCCACATCTTCAAATTATAAATCAAGCTACTTCCACGAGTATACCAATAAAGTATGGCCAGCAATTAAAAAGGTAAACAATAGGGTTCATGACAAGTAAACCAAGGTAAGAATGCACCAAATATGACCATATGAGTTCAAAGATGATTTAATGACAAGGTGATGCTACGGGAGGAATCCGGCAGCATTATAGTACAATTGCATAGTTCCATAACTTATTAATGACTTATGAAACAAGATGATGGGCTCCAGATAATCAAAGGATCAGCTAGGAACATAGTATAACCAACCCTTGGGTCAAACCATGAGTTGGGACACAAGATGGAATAATGCGGTCAAGTCAGGACCGTATCCTTGAGAAGGCGGTCAAGGTAGGACCGTTTCTTGAAAGTAGCGGTCAGATCAAGACCGCAATCATGATGTAGTCGACGCAGGAAGGAAAACATGTCGACGTAGAGTGTAATCTGGCATAATGCGGTACCGGGAAGGCCGCTACTTGACAGTGGCGGTCTCCTAATGGCCGTTACTAGCCAGGGTACAAAAAAATAATGTCAATTACACAAGTGCTTTCTAATCCATTGGGCTTTTAGGGTACAACCTGCTCGGCGTCCTAGTGGGAATCCCAGGCTTGCGGAGACTTACAGAGGCCTTGAAACAAGATCACCTAGTCCGGTGGAAGGAATATCCAACGGAGAGGATCACATGTTCAAAAGAGTGTGCATATAAGTGCAAAGTGTAACTAATGACATCGTACTAGAATACGTGCCATGTACTTAAAAAAGACTCAAGGATGAGAGTGAATCACGTAGAAACCGTGATTAAATCATCAATAGAACAAGTCCATAAACCATATGAAAATTAACTTTAATACAAAACTATATGATTTTGGTATGAAATTAGCATAAGATTGAAATAAGTTTATAAATCATGTGGTGCACAATATAACCAATATCATGATTATAAAGTCAAAACTGAGAATAAGACCTAATATCATAAGCTTATCATATATTTATAAGGGCAGTTCTGCGTTCTGTTTAGGGTTAATAGAGTGCAAAAAACCAAAAGCAGAAAGCGGTCTAGAGAGGACCATTTCTATGAGGTAGCGGTCGTTTGGGAACCGTAATTTGATGATCGCGGTCTCCTTGAGACCGTTTCTTGCCTGCTATAGACAGAAATAAAAACTAAAGTATAGGGCTAATCTACAGCAGTACATGCATGAGAAGCATGTAGAATAGAAGGTTAACCATATGGGAACATGTTTAGAATGTCAAAGATGCATGGGTTGTATGGATTAAGCCGAAAGTATCATCTTTTCGATTAAGGTGCATGGCCATGCATGCAATAAAACCTAAGTGTGCAATCCTGGTAAAACATAAAATATGACGTGTAGAAAGCATGAAATCAGGTGGAAGTAGAGGGCTTTTACTCGTAACTTGATGTTTGTGCCAATCATGAGATAACATGTTTCTGGACTGGTCTCTAAACTTTGAATTTGTAACTAGAAGGAGATCCAAGTTCCTGCACGTCCTGTGTGGAACCTTTAACTTCCAGACACTAACTCTTTATCATCTTATCCTAAATTCATGAAATTTGGAGGATGATGAGAAGATATAAAGAGGAACAACTTATTCTAAAGGGTGAACTTAAAAATACCTCGATTTGGGTCTCTAACCTCCTGATCTTCACTTGGAGAACATGTTTGTTCCTGCGCGGATTGTAGAGAAACAACAACTTCTGGACGCCCTAGCTCTCCGATTGCTTGACCTCCTATCATGGAATTTGGAGGGGAGTTAGAAAATACAAAGGAGAATAAAATCTTCTAAACGCTTACCCTAAGATGACGACGTCTTACCTTTGAAATACGCGAGCCAAAAGTATGGTTCGTGTAGGTCGATGTTCAAGCCTATTTATAGAGTTTGGCCTAGGGCTTAGGATTAGATCGATTTAGGAGTCCTAATTTGAAGTAGGATCGATCCTCTAGAGTCCTAGACTAAGTTGCCATGACAGATAGTATTGAATTGAAGGGATTAGAATGGGAAAAATACCATTTTTCCATGCTTCTCAGACTTGCGTTCACGAAATTTGGTAGCAGTCTCCCATGGACCGTTTTCATCAAGTAGCAGTCTTGCGATAGACCGCTACTATCGAGGGCGCTAGAATTTGAATGGTATTCAAATTCCTTCCTATAATTATCCCTATTTATCTACTGAAATTCAGATAATAATCCTATTACATTTCTAGATGTGGGCTTGGGCCTAAAGATCTTAGAAATTGGTCTTTGTGCCAAATTTAAGTGGGCTTGACCCTTTGGTTAATTTAGGGCTATTGGATTAATTTAATTAACCCATAATTCATTTTATAGTCTATTAAGCCCTTTTTAATTACTTAGTAATTATGTTTAATTGTTGAGAAATCTAAAAAATTTCGGGGTGTTACACCCTCCCCCACTTAAAAAGAATTTGATCCTCAAATTCATTGCAAGGGTTTTATGGAGAGTATACTTACAATCGAATAATTCTGGGAATCTCTTGCACATAGCTTCATCGGTTTCCCATGTTGCATTTTGATCAATACTCTTATTCTATCAGACTTTCACCATGGGAATAGTTTTATTCCGAAGATGACGTACTTCACGATTAATTATATTGATTGCCTTTTGCTCGTATGTCATATCCTTTTGTATCATGAAGTCGTCATGGCTTATAACATGGAAAGGGTCATAAACGTACCTTTTGAGCATAGAGACATGAAATACGTCATGGACTCTAGCTAATTGAGGGGGCAAAGCTATTTGATATGCGACCTCACCCACCCTTTCAAGAATTTTAAAAGGGCCAATATATCTCAGAGTGAGCTTGCCTTTGATGCCGAACCTTCGAATACCTCGACCTGGAGAAACCTAGGGGAACACATGGTCTCCCACTTAGAATTCCAGATCTCGCCTTCTATTGTCAGCATATGATTTTTTCCTATCTTGAGCCATATGGAGTCTTTCTCGAATGAGTTTTACCTTTTCGATAGTATCCCGGATGAGTTCAGGGCCTAGAAACCGTTTTTCTCCAACTTCATTCCAGCATATTGTAGACACGCCAAAATCGATGCTATGATGAGAAAATATGATGTCACCATGTGACGTCCCAAAGCGGACTTCAATATTGGCTTAATATAAAGTTTTTCTAATCATTTGGTAGTTTTTCATGACAATTCTAATTTTTCATAAACAGTTGTAATTAACGCCTGGAGGAAGGGCGTCATTTAACTGACGACCTGATGGGGGTGTCGTGATTTCACAAATAAATGATTGTTCAAACATGCGTTGCTTCTTGGAATTTATGAATCCTAAAGAAAATAAAACTCAAAGAATTGACGCCCATCTTTGGGGCGTTTATTATTTAACGCCCATTCAAACAGGGTCATTTGTCAATTTTAAATTAGGAAAGTTCTTTATTGCCATAAATAAATCCTGGAATTAACGACTGTGTGGATGTCGTCATTTCAATTAACGCCTCTCGTCAGGTCGTCATTTTCACTTCCATCTCCGTTTCGCTTGCTACCTTCCGATAGTGATCCTTTCACCATTTTACACCTTGTGTTCGATTGGGAAGAGGGTTTCTTACTAGAGGATTGATTTCCTTGTTCTAATCCTATTGAAACAGAGAGTTTTTGGCCTAAAAATACCCCCATATGTTCTTCTCGCGCGTAAGGTTAAAAAAAAAAGAAAAAGCTTAACAAAGAGAGCAACTGCACCATGTGAGCTTTACAGAGAGAGGGAGTTTTTCTTTCTTTTGCAGGTGCTTCTCCAAGGTTCTTCCTCCACGATGGTGTTTTCTTCCAGCGGATTCTTCATCCTTTGGATCTCTTGCTAGCGCTGCAGCTGCCGTGTTGTTTTGCCTTCTCACATTTACTACTACACATAGTAGAAGGCTCCTCTTCTCTCTTAGTTATTTTATTAGCTATTATCATCTCACACATCCCTCTAGCTATTCTGCTAGAGATACTATCATCATATAACCCGTTTATTTGCATATCATTGCATTCATATACTCCCCAACCTCGTTACTCCTTCTTAAAGGGTTTAAAACTAAAACACACAAGGTGTGTTCATGCCCAATTTGTTTGATTCCATACTTTTAGAGCATTGATACTACACATCTTTGGCTAATCCATATCTTTATTTTAGTGTGTTTTCTTGCAAGGTTAATCAAGCTATAAACCCCCTTCATCGGCCGATCGGTAGAAGGAGGAAGGAAGAACTTGCAATCTCGCCCGCTTCATACAAGGTACATGCGATCATCTTTGGTATTTTGAGGTAACCCCTCTGGTGATCACCCTCCATAGAGCATCTCATGCTCATCCTCTTTTCCTTCATGTAACTCATATCTTAGCACATTTCTCCTTATTTCTATTTTAAATCTTTTCCCTCTCTTTAAAAATGTCTATATGACACGTTCACAAATTGGCAATCACGGTGAGACACCTTTTATTTTTAGTTTGATTACCCCTCCCTTCGGCGCCCTCGCGTGCCCCTCCCTTCAGCGCCCTCGTGTGCCCCTCCTTCGTGCTCCACGTAGCACACTCCCCTTGTGCACCACGTGCACACCCCCACTGGATTAGCCAATCTGAGAAGTGTTTATAGCATTTTTTTAGAGGAGATTTGATTTCCGTCAGTTATCAGGGCCTTCGGTTCTCTGAACTGAATAGCGCCCTCCCTTCCGCCATCATTTCTACATATAGCGACTATTCAAACAGGCGATGTTTCCATTTAGTTTCTACATTTTTATTATTTTCATAATCGACGCCCCTCACAGAGGCGTCATTTTCACATTTAACGCCTCACACCAATGCGTCAGTTTCTTTAATTGCCATTGATTTTGGCCACTGCATTTTTTTGACGCCTCCCCACAAAGGCGTCTTTCACTAATACAGCGCCTTACTCAAAGGCATTATTTTGTTTATTCGTCATTTCGAGCATCGTTTACTGCCATCTGACGCCCCTTTATAGAGGCGTTATTTCTTCAAAAAGCGCCTCACTCTAAGGCGCTATTTCATTTTGGTGGCTTTCTATTTTTTGATATAGCGACCTGCGCCAGGTCGTCATTTTGTTCTGCATCCACAGAACCTTGGTTACTGCTGTTCATTCACCTGCGGATTGCTATTACCGTCTGTTTGATCATTATCTGCTTGATTTGCCTGCATTAGACTGCATCTTAGGGCATTTGGTTGAGAGACCTCCTCTCTCTACACACTTAGGATCTCACCCCCTCTTGTTGAAGGAAGGACCCTCCTTTGAGCATTCCGTCTCATTGGATTGGAAATTCCTAAACCAAGCCTCCGTAAGTCCCCGCACCCGTGGATTCCCTCACAGACGTTGGGCATGTTATACCGTTGAAGCACCCGGAGTATAGTTGACCCATACGTTGGTGAAGAGAGAGAAAGAACCTAGTTAACCCAAAGATTACACCCAAACTCCCAACTAGGACCCACATTCAAAGGAGAGAATTTATTATAAACTCACCTTAATCTTCAAAGAAAGCATTAAAACTTTGGGTTCATCACAACTTGAGTGTATATCTTGTTTGAGTGGGTGATTATCTCTTGATTCTATTTGCTTATTTGAAATATTTCTCTCTCCTTAAGCATGAAACTCCGTTCAGGTAAAATCATTAATATGGCCAACTACGGGTACACTTATGATGGTTATGAGGAGGGTCAATCTGACCCATTTTACGAGGTTCCCTCAGGATCCCGCCTACTACGAGGGGAACTATGTTCCCTCTCCCACTCAGGTCCACATTGTGGACATCACTTCTCCAGAGGTTGAGCCTTCTTCCCAAGCTCAACCTAACACCCAAAATACTTCTGGGGACATCTCTCCTTCTTTCAACTTCAATGATTTTCTCAAAGCTCTCACTCAACTGGATGATTCCTAACGTCAGGCGGTCGAAGCCGCCTTAAAAGGAAAATCCGTCCCTTCATCTTCCAACCCTCCCCAGGCCGTAGGTGGCCACTCTGTTAATTCTCCCAACGACCAGGCATTCACACCTAGGGTGCCCACGCGCCCACCAACTCTTGTTATGACTACGCATGCCCAACCGGCCAGTCACTCCGCTGCTAGGCCTCAACAACCTCCTGTTCTTCAATTATTGAGAAGGCCTATGCCGAACCAATACTCTTCTCGTTCGGCCCCAGCCGAGTCTAATACTCACACTATACTCCTCCAAAAGATTGCTAGTATAGAGGAGCAGCTCAAGAAGGTCACTGCACCCAAGGCCGTTCCCGAAGTTACTCTTCCCACTCTGCCCGTCTTTCACTTACCCCCATCTGAGATGCCAAATTTTCGGCGGTACAATGGAACAGGTAATCCATACATCCATTTGAAAGACTTCTTATATGAGGCATCATTCTGGCAGGATAACAAGACTTCTCTGGCTTATCTCTTTAGGCGGTCTTTAGATGGTCCGGCGCTAGAATGGTTTTACTCCTTGGAGCCGGCTGATGCCGGTGATTTTGATGTAGTTCAACGAAAGTTTCTGCAGAAGTACAAGGACCGTGTGGGTCCCTCACTATCTGTTATCGATCTGGTTGCCGAAAAGATGAAGCCCAAGGAGGACTTCATTTTATTTGCTGATAGGTGGAGAGCCATGGCCGAAAGACTGGAAGACACAAGGTCGGAAACGAAGCAAGTGAAGATGATTATATCAAACTCCACTCCACAATTCCGTCATATTCTAGCCATGAATAAGTTGAGCACCATGGAAGAGCTTTATGAAAGAGCAAGATACATACAGACACAGATGAAAGATTCACCCATTATGGGCATGTTTGAACCAAGACTGAAGATGATAAGGAAGAACGTCAATGTCGGCAATACTGGCGCCACTACCGAAGGCACTGTTATTAATGAGCAGGTGAGCGCATTTGGCAACTCCACACCTTTTCGCCACCCTTCGAATCAAAGATCACAACATCCTGCCTTCCAAAACCAAGTCCACCAGCCGAATAATAATCATCCTCCGACCTTCCGGCCTCTTCCACCTCAAGAGCAACAACAACCTCACTTCCCTCCCCAAAATCAACCCCCACAATACCACCAAGTACCCCCGCCGACTAATTATGCACCTCAACAACCGCAACAACTGAGAAGACCATTGGGGCCTAGAAGGGCCCAATATCCTCCGTTACCAGAAAGTCTACCAGATATCTTCAACGCCCTCATGGCCGCCAACTTGCTCACCTTGCCTAAAGAAAGGACGGTGTGGCCGCAACATGTAGACACCTCTCGGTATTGCGTCTTCCATCGACAGCCGGGTGTTGCGTACGGACTGAATAGATCTAGAGGGGGGGTGAATAGATCTAGCCCCTTTTTCAATTTATAAATCAAAGATCGACTAGACCTTAAGCAAACTATGGGTTGCAAAGATAAAACTGATAACTACAGCGACAGCAAGCAATAAGAAGAGCACACACCACAAGCAAAACCACAAGATAGGATTTTAGGTGGTTCAGTCTCTTCCCGAGACTTACGTCCACCCCTCGCTCAACTTGAGCAAGGCTTCACTAAATGAGAACTCCTGATCTCAACCAACACACCGCTGATACACAGCTTCTTCCCGCTGACACACAGCTTGTACCCGCTGCCTCACAGCTTGACACTTGATGTAATGAAAAGAATAAAAGATGCAACAGGACTGAACAAGAGCTTTTGAATCAAAGAAAAAGAGTTCAGCCTGGGACTGCAGGTAACAGGAATAGACTCCCTGTGGAACTTCCAGACGATTGCCTTCAGCTGTGACGCTGCTGGAGTCTTGCTTGCCTTGATTCAGTCTTCCTTCTGCAGCAATGAAGATGCCTTCGGTCTTGTGCAGTCTTTGTGGTTTCTGAAGAGCCACTCCTTCTTTCCTCTTTCAGAGTATCTTCGTGGGTGTATTCTTTCTTTTTCTTCTACTCTGTGTTCCACTCCCCGCTCTCTGTCATCTTTACCTTTTGTACCAGTTCTTTTCAAAGCATAGGCTTTTCCCGCACAGATTCATAATTGAGCGCACATCCATTGGATTATCGGCTAGAAAACAGGGAGAAGATTTACCCGAAAGATTTGAATAAGTTTGACTGGTTCTTTCCAAGATTCTCTCCTTAAATCCAGTGCGGAATCTTATCATCTGAACCGCCCAACAACCTGCAGCAACAACCTGCAGGTTTCTAGGAACAAAAACTGAATTCAGTTGAGTTTCGGTTCTGGACGCTGTATCGCTTGTGGTCGACAACGACCCTGTCGCTGGTCGACTAGAAGCAATGTCCAGATGACTGGTAGTTCAGGCTGATGCTCTGTCTGTTCCGTGGTCGACAACGTGCAGGGCTTTGGTCGACAACCAAAGCACGTACAGAAGGAGAATGACTTGAGCTGTGTTTGGTTGGATTCGTTGGTCGACAATGATCACTTCACTGGTCGACAAGCAACCTTTGACACTTCTTATGATTTGTTGATTTCACTTGTACTTCAGTATACCTGAAATTACTTGAACTATCAGAAGTGACTTGAACTATCAGATTTGCATTGAATTAGTTAAACACATCTTTTGTCATCATCAAATTGTCATGAGTTCATTACTTTACATTGAAGGAGCAATTAAACATATCCTTTGTCATCATCAAAACTAAGGGATGCACAACATTCTCCCCCTTTTTGATGATGACAACCATGAGTCGTTGTGACAATCAACAGATTATAAAATTCATTTGATATTTCATTCAAGACTATCATAACACAGATTTTAGCCAGACAATTCATTTGATGTGCCGTTTGATGTGCCTTACAAAAGCATCATAACACTAGTTACATGAAAGACTCAAAAAGGAGAAAGACACATAGTGACACATAGTCTTGACCTCTAGACACACAATGACACATAAGACCCTATCTCCCCCTTTGTCAATAACAAAAAGAAGAGTATGTAGATTATCACTCTGAGGAGGACGAAGAACTCTCGGGCTTCACTTGCTCTGCCATCCGATCGAGCTTGTCAACGATGTGGGCATAAGACAGCCTTAGCTTCTGGATCTCGGATATAGTATCATGGTGATACTGTTTACTCTGCTGGGTGGTGAACTCAATGCGAGTGCCCATTTCTGCTGACACTTCAGCTAAAGTACCAACCAGTCTATTAAACCGAGAGCTAGCATGTTCTGAGTGATCCTATTGTTTTATGAACCTGGTCTCCATCTGCTGTTCTAGTCTCTGAACGCGCAGCTCCAAGCGCCCGGTGGCAGCATTCATACTCTCTTGAAAGGATTGGAATTGAGTGGTGAGAGAGGACAGTTGAGATGCTATCTGGAGAAGCACTCCTTGAGACTCAGTGGTGGAGGTGAAAGGAGGTGGTGGAGCAGAAGTAGACGGAGCGGAGGTAAATGGAACAGAAGTAGCTGGAACATGAGTGGCTACAGTGCCTGGTTGCCATGGCACTATGACGAGTGAAGGTGAAGGATGGGTAGCAGTGGTTGTAGTAGTGGGAGTGTGAGTGGGAATCACCACAGTTGGAGGGGTTACAGCAGGGCTGACATGAATTGGTGTCTGTGGTGGAGAAGAGGGTGGCAACGGTGCTTTGGATTTACCCTTGGATGGTAGGGTGCGCTGGACTTGATCTCCTACCTTCTTATAGCCCAAAAAGGTGGTCACATAATGAAAAGAGTATACGTGCCATTTGGGAATGACAACACGCTGAGCGTGAGGAATGGGTATATTTGCTGTTTCCAGAATGGCAGTTATGTGGGCAGCATAAGGAAGAGAGTTTAGAGGATAATGCAAAATGGTGTGGAACGTGTTCAGCATGAGCTTGGGAAGGCGAATGAGTTGGCGAGTGATGAGGCCATGGAGAAGAAATAAGTGAAGGCGACTTACATGTTCCCTGGCGCCTCCTCTCGGTTGGATTATGGTAGTAAGAAGATGATGGAGTAATCGATGAAGAGGAGGGAAGGTGTTGGCATTGATGGATTTTGGAAGGACCTCAGGGGCTGGTTGGCCAGTGACCACGACATATGCTGATCTGAAGTCAAAGTCCTCAGGATTGAAGACAGCACCATGTCTGGAAATTTTCAGCGCCTTGTGGAGGAGCTTGACGTCGAGGCTGACGACGACCCTTTGAACTACTGTATAGACCTGGCCATCCACTACTTGCAGGTTGTGGTAGAATTCTTGCACAAGCTGTGGGGAATACTGAGTATGTGCGGAGACAAACTCTGTCCAGCCTTGGGCATCCAAAACTTCCAGCAACTCTGGGAACATCTCCATCAGCCGCTGATCGGAAATATCTACTCTTCTTGGCGGCATGATGTTCCGAGGCTTGAGAACTCCAGAGACTGGATGGACGTTGGGTACTTCTGAAGCTGCCATCTTTCCGCCCGATTAAGCCGTATTATCCGTTGTCGACCTCCGAGGGGTCGATGGCGGACCCTGCGTGGCCTTCTGCTTGGAACGCTTGGACGGCTTTGATGCTTCGGCAGGGGCCTCATCCCTTGCTCTCTTGGAGGACCTCATGGTGGAAGGATGCGAAAGAGGGATGCACAAGGGAGCGGAAGGGAACTGGAAACAGAAGAGTACCGTGAAAGGTGAAAACGGTGAAGTAGCAAGGTGGTGAATACCTAGGGACCCAGTCTGTTCAATTTATAGGGGCAGGATATCAGTGGATAAGTCCTGGGTCATAAATCCTAGGGTTTGTGGAACCAGCGCGATGATGAAAACGAAGGGACAGGATTAAATCAGCCGAATTAAATTTGGGGAATTTATTGAAGTGTACGCCCTTTACTTAATGAAGCATTTATTTAACCTATCCACCCTTAGCAGAGACCACCTTGTAAACAAGTAGAGTGGGCCTAGTGGTTCACTTGAATTTGAAAGTATTGCACCAATAAGCTTACGCCCCCATATCTAATTTCCTCCACATGACTTCTTAAACTTATAATAGATTTCATGAGATGATTTTAATAGCTGTGCTTGCTGAACAGTGTTTTCAACTTTTCTTTGCATGCCATGCCTTTGGTCAACCATTTTCCTCTGCCTTTTATATAATTTTGAGTTTTTTCTTTTGGAATCATTTTGAAAGCTGTGGTTAGGTTTATCACATACTTTTCTACACGAGGAGACACGCTTTTTACACGCCAGAAACCTCGGCTACTTAGCATGCCTAACCATTCCACTTTTAACTGGGACACACCTTTTATCCGTGAGGATATACGTTTATCAGACGCCAATATCCCCAGTTACTCAGTATGCCCAATCTCAATAATTTTTGATAGTAGCAGAGATAGATTGATTCTTCATGACACACATGCCTCTCACTTATTTTTCATCCATTTTTTTCTTAAAATGGGAGGCAGTAGTTTCTCAGAATTCAATCCATTGCTCTACCATGAAGACAGAGTTATGGCGTATTCCACGTGCATTCATGCTATATTTTTGGATTTATGTTAACTGCTCAGCACGGGCACAGGTAGAGAAACCGACTTACTACTAAAAATCATAAGTCTTCAAAATCATGTGACAGAGTCATAGTTATGGTTTGAATTTATTGAAGTAGTACAGTCCAAATCCTCATTACTACACTCAACCTCTACTCTTATTGATTACATTGGTGATTTTATTGAAAGATATGGTTAGGTTATTCAATGTTTTATCAAGGAATGAGTTTACACTTTTTCTCCCCCTCAATTTGAGAATCCATGCTGAAATAAAAAATAATGTTGGCCAGGATGAGATAGAAAGACACAGGGAATGGAAAGTATGGATGATGATGATTGAGTGAAGATGAATCTGAGCCCAAACAGTTTAAACAGTCCAGAAGATTCCCTACCAGAATAGTGTCAACCAGGAACCTGTCTAAAGTGGACATTTGCTTCCGTACAGATCCATTGTCGACCATGGGACTGTCTCTGGTCGACATCTGCGTAGTCACAGAACCAAACAGTTTCCTGTCTTGATGCCTTGGTCGACCAATGCCCTGTCGTTGGTCGACCACCAGAGCTAACCAGTAGCAGTGCCAGGAATTTGCAGAATGTTGCTTGAGTAACAGCCGACACCAGAGCTTCCAAACACAACCAGTACCAGAGATCTAACTGACATATCTAATTACAGAAATGACAGAAAGCCATAAACAGAGCATATCAATATTTCAAGAATTTTCAGATGATATTCTGCATAACCCCAACTCCCTTCTTAAAGTGGAGAATCTGTCATTGTTAAGGGGTTTAGTGAAAATGTCTGCCAGTTGTTTTTCAGTTTCCACAAATTGAAGCATGAAATTTCCTTTGGAGACTTCATCTCTCAGAAAGTGATGATGGATCTCAATGTGTTTTGTCCTAGAGTGTTGAATGGGGTTTTTAGACAAGTTAATAGCACTAGTGTTGTCACATAAAATGGGTGCACAGCCAAGATCTACATTGTAGTCTTGGAGTTGATGTTTTATCCACATAACTTATGTACCACAACTCCCTACTGCGACATACTCAGCCTCAGCAGTGGAGAGTGCTACAGAATGTTGCTTTTTAGAAGCCCATGAAATTAAACACCCACCTAGGAATTGACAATAACCACTAGTACTTTTCCTATCAATTTTGCAACCAGCATAATCAGCATCCAAATATGAAATCAGATTTAGTTTGCAATATGTCGGATACCACAAACCCAATTCTTAGGTGCCGGTAAGGTATCGAAAGATACGCTTGACAACTCCTGAATGTGATTCCCTAGGACTAGACTGATATCTAGCACACATGCATACACTAAACTGAATATCTGGCCTAGATGCAGTTAAGTATAGCAGGGATCCGATCATACCTCTGTATTTCTTGGCATCTACCATGTTACCTTTTACATCTGCTTCCAAAGTTGCATTTGTCCCCATGGGTGACTCGATTGGCTTGCAGCTTTCCATGCCAAATTTCTTCAACATCTCTTTTATGTACTTGGATTGATTTATAAAGTATCCTTCTCTGCATTGTGAGATCTGCAATCCAAGAAAGAATTGTAAATCACCCATTAGGCTCATTTCAAACTCTCTGGTCATTAAATTTGCAAATTCAGTACACAAAGAGGTTTCAGTAGATCCAAACACAATATCATCCACATAGATTTGTACAATCAGTATATCCTTATCTTGGGTCTTGGAAAATAATGTTTGATCAATTTTACCTCTTGTGTATCCCTTTTTAGTGAGGAAGGAGCTCAACCTTTCGTACCAAGCCCGAGGAGTCTGCTTTAATCCATACAAAGCTTTATGCAATTTGAAAACATGATTAGTAAGTTCATCATTTTCAAAACCAGGGGGTTGTTCCACATAGATCTCTTCTTTTATAATACCATTTAGAAATGCACTTTTTACATCCATTTGTTGTAGTTTAATTCCATGAGATGCTGCAAAGGCTAACAATATCCTGATGGCTTCTAATCTAGCAACTGGAGCATATGATTCTTCAAAATCAACTCCAAGTTCCTGGTTGTACCCTTTAGCCACCAGCCGAGCCTTGTTTCTCATCACAACCCCTTCTTCACTTAGCTTGTTTTTATAGACCCATTTGGTTCCAATAACGGGGTGAGATGAGGGTCTAGGGACAAGGCTCCACACCTGATTTCTTTCAAACTGATTTAGTTCTTCATGCATAGCATTTATCCATGATTCATCCTTTAAGGCTTCCTCTACAGATTTGGGCTCTATTTGGGACACAAGGGCAAGTTGATCTAGTTCATTAATGGCCTTGAGCTGAGATCTAGTCTTCCTAGGATCATGAATTCCACCAATAATGTTATCCAAGGGATGATATCTAAGAAGTCTTAAGTTTTCAAGATTGTTACCTGAGTTGACCTCTCCTTCGGTTTGATCATTAGAATTACCTTGATTTCTTTCTTGATTCAGTTCTTCTTCATTCTCCATCGGTTTTTCTTTGCCATCCGGAAATTCCCCATCTTCTTCTTCCTTGCTGACCTGTTCATTTTTGCCAAAATCATTAATTTCATCAAATGAAATATGAGGGGATTCTTCAACCACTTGATCTTTGGTGTTAAATACCCTATAGGCTCTTGATCGGTCAGAATAGCCCAAGAATATTCCTGAGTCACTCTTAGGTTCAAATTTGTCCAAGACTTTCTTATCATTGTTATGAATGAAACATCTTGCACCAAAGATTCTAAAATGAGCTAGGGATGGTTTTTTACCTTTGAACATTTCATATGGAGTTTTTGCACTAGACGGTCTTACCATTGCCCGGTTTACAATGTAGCATGCTGTGTTGACCACTTCTGCCCAAAATTTCTTTGGAAGATTAGCTTCAACCAACATGGTTCAAGCCATCTCGACAAGAGTGCGGTTCCTTCTCTCCACAACCCCATTTTGCTCCGGTGTCCTTGGTGTGGAGAATCTGTGGGTTATGCCCTTGTTTCTGCAGAATACATCAAAATCAGAATTTTCAAACTCCCCCCCATGGTCAGATATGATTGAACACACTTTGGACTTACCATCCTGCTTCATTCTTTTGTAAAATTCCTGAAACTCATAAAAAGCATCGCTTTTATGTGATAAGAACATTACCCATGTAAATCTAGAAAAGTCATCAACTAGAACATAACCATATTTCTTACCACTAAGACTAGCAGTTCTTGTTGGGCCAAAAAGGTCCATGTGCACAAGTTCTAGGGGTCTTGATGACTGACTTTCAGTTCTACCTTTGAATGATTTTCTTGTTTGCTTTCCTTGGGTACATGCTTCACATACTTTGACATTTTGAGCAAACGAAATTTCAGGCATACCAAGAACTATTTTATTTTTCACAAGTTTGTGCAACACCCTATAGCTAACATGCCCTAGTCTTCGGTGCCACAACCAGGTCAAGTCCTCCTTCTTGGCGGTTAGGCACAAGTTGGAGTGGGCTGGATCATCCAAGTCTATCATGTAGACATTATTTACCCTCTTGCCCATAAACTTGACTGCTTCTGAATTTGGCTCAATAATTCTGCAGATCTTGGAGTCAAACACCACTTTATGGCCTTTGTCGCATAATTGACTGATGCTCAATAAGTTATATTCCAGTCCATCCACTAATAATACATTTTCAATGCAGCTTGAGGGTTTCTTACCTATCTCACCTATCCCAATGATTTTGTCTTTGTTATTTCCTCCAAACGTCACATATCCTCCATCTTTTGCGCTCAGCTGGGAGAACTTGGTCTTGTCTCCCGTCATGTGTCTTGAGCAACCACTATCTAAATACCACTTGTTGTGCATGGCTGCCAGACATTCCTGCATCACAAATTACACAGAAACTTTTGGACCCAAATGGTACCCGGGTCCAAGATAGCTTGTGAAATCATGAAACTGCTGTAACAACACCTTGGGAACCCAAATTTTGTTAGAATAGTTTGTCTTTTCATTTCTGAATTTGTTCAGGTTGTGTCTATTCTGAATCCACTCTCTTAAGTTCCAATTTCCATTCTGTTTCAGCTGAGAAAATTTGTGGGTTCTGTTTGCGTGTCTGGTCATGGTCGACATCTGGTAAGTCTGTGGTCGACCATAGTTTCTCCAGATACCAGTATCTGTTCTGGTTGAGCCTCTGGTCGACAGAGGAGGGGTCTGTTGTCGACCAGCTTGTTTCCAGACACCTTGTTTTACAGGTTTGTGTTTATTAACATGATTTAATGCTTTGTTTGTCTGGTTACTTCTGTGAATTTGAACTTCTCGTCTGATATGACTGTTGTTTTTAAACTGATGTGGATTATCCATTTTCCCTTTAGAATTCCTCTCTTCCAAGGTGACATTAATCTGTTTAGAGGAGCTTTCAGCTATATCCTTTTGTTTGTTTTGATATAAGTTTATCAAGGGGCCTTTTCCTTTAGAGTTAGCTATTTCATTTAAAGTTTTTATTTGGAATTCCTTTTTAGCTGTTGGATTGTACCCTAACCCCTCTTTCTGGAAATTTACTTTTATTCCCAACACAGCGTTCAAGTTTTCTTGACCCTTAGTCATTTTTTCCAATGTTTCCTGTTTGTATTTCAGTTCACTTTGGATTCTTTCTATTTCTTTCAGAAGTTGACTATTTTCTTCCTTGAGTGAGTTGTTTCTTTCTTGAGTTAGCTTAGTTTCCTGTTCATATTCTTGAGTCTTTAATTTTAACTCGTCAATTGTGTTTTTCAGTACTTCATTTTCTTCTAATAGCCCTTTGACGTTTTCTTCATCTATCTTGCGTTGATTCAGTTTATTTTGCAAGGTGGTGATCTCCAATTCTAGTTCAGTTCTGTTGGCAATTGAGTTGCTGTCATTATTGAACTGATTAACCTTCTTCTTCAAACTTTTATTTTCTCTTCTTATTCTTTCATATGTATCAAGTAAATCTGAATAGGCTTCTTCCCAATCTGAGCTAGAAAAGTCTTGAAAAGGGGAGGTTACCTCAAGATCGTTGCTGTCTCCTTTGGCCATTAGACATGTGTTTCCTTCTTCTTCCTCGGAAGTTGTTTCCTCTTCGCTGCTTTCCTCCTCCTCGCTCCATGTGCTTATCATTGCCTTTGATTTCTTGCCTTTCCACTTGAAGCTTGATTTCTTAGGAGCCTCTGGACATTCAGCCTTCATGTGTCCTGGTTTTCTGCAGTTGTAGCAGACAAGTTTGTTAGATGAGGCTTTAGTTTTGTCAGACTTAAACTGGGGTGACCTTCTTAATGCCCTTCGGATTTCTAAATCCCTTACCTTCCTTCCGCAAAAACTTTCTGAACTTTCTTGTTAGCATGGCAAGCTCACCAGTTTCCTCACCTGTGCTAGATGAGTCATCAGTGTCAGATAATTCAGAGGTGCCTATTTTAGTTTTCAGAGCTAGCTGTTTCTTTTTCTTGCCCTCGTCTTCCTTTCTTTTTAGATTGACCTCATAGGCCATTAGGGAACCTACTAGTTCATCCACAGTCATAGTAGTGAGGTTCTTTGAGTCCTCAATGACTGTGGCCTTGGTATGCCACATAGGAGTGAGGGACCTTAAAATTTTTCTCACTAGCTCTTGCTCCTTGTAGGTTTTCCCTAGACTCTTTAAGCTATTTGTTAGTTGTACTAGTCTAGCATACATATCAGAAATGTTTTCATCAGTTTTCATTCTAAACATTTCATATTCTGAGACTAACATATTTGCTTTTGACTCCCTTACCTCTGACGTACCTTCATAGATGACTTCGAGTCGATCCCACATCTCCTTGGCTGTTACACATTGTGAGACTCTTGAGAACTCCGTGGGATGAAGTGCGCATTGCATTACGTTCATAGCTCCCCAGTTGATGGTTGATTTTCTGACCTGTTCTCTGGTCCAGGTATCCTCGTCTTCGGGCAGATCATAGGGTCCGCGGCTCACTACTCTCCACATCTCATGATCTTGTGCTCTCAAGAACACCTGCATACGATTTTTCCAGTATGAGTAATCATTTCCATCAAAGTATGGTGGTCTAGTCACTGAGTGTCCCTCAGCCATTAGACTTCTAGAGTTCAGTCCGCTAGGTCTCTCCTGGTTGTTAGACCACATTTTCGGAGAGTCTAGCTCTGATACCACGTGTTGCGTACGGACTGAATAGATCTAGAGGGGGGGTGAATAGATCTAGCCCCTTTTTCAATTTATAAACCAAAGATCGACTAGACCTTAAGCAAACTATGGGTTGCAAAGATAAAACTGATAACTACAGCGACAGCAAACAATAAGAAGAGCACACACCACAAGCAAAACCACAAGATAGGATTTTAGGTGGTTCAGTCTCTTCCCGAGACTTACGTCCACCCCTCGCTCAACTTGAGCAAGGCTTCACTAAATGAGAACTCCTGATCTCAACCAACACACCGCTGATACACAGCTTCTTCCCGCTGACACACAGCTTGTACCCGCTGCCTCACAGCTTGACACTTGATGTAATGAAAAGAACAAAAGATGCAACAGGACTGAACAAGAGCTTTTGAATCAAAGAAAAAGAGTTCAGCCTGGGACTACAGGTAACAGGAATAGACTCCCTGTGGAACTTCCAGACGGTTGCCTTCAGCTGTGACGCTGCTGGAGTCTTGCTTGCCTTGAGTCAGTCTTCCTTCTGCAGCAATGAAGATGCCTTCGGTCTTGTGCAGTCTTTGTGGTTTCTGAAGAGCCACTCCTTCTTTCCTCTTTCAGAGTATCTTCGTGGGTGTATTCTTTCTTTTTCTTCTACTCTGTGTTCTACTCCCCGCTCTCTGTCATCTTTACCTTTTGTACCAGTTCTTTTCAAAGCATAGGCTTTTCCCGCGCAGATTCGTAATTGAGCGCACATCCATTGGATTATCGGCTAGAAAACAGGGAGAAGATTTACCCGAAAGATTTGAATAAGTTTGACTGGTTCTTTCCAAGATTCTCTCCTTAAATCCAGTGCGGAATCTTATCATCTGAACCGCCCAACAACCTGCAGCAACAACCTGCAGGTTTCTAGGAATAGAAATTGAATTCAGTTGAGTTTCGGTTCTGGACGCTGTATCGCTTGTGGTCGACAACGACCCTGTCGCTGGTCGACAAGAAGCAATGTCCAGATGACTGGTAGTTCAGGCTGATGCTCTGTCTGTTCTGTGGTCGACAACGAGCAGGGCTTTGGTCGACAACCAAAGCACGTACAGAAGGAGAATGACTTGAGCTGTGTTTGGTTGGATTCGTTGGTCGACAATGATCACTTCACTGGTCGACAAGCAACCTTTGACACTTCTTATGATTTGTTGATTTCACTTGTACTTCAGTATACCCTAAATTACTTGAACTATCAGAAGTGACTTGAACTATCAGATTTGCATTGAATTAGTTAAACACATCTTTTGTCATCATCAAATTGTCATGAGCTCATTACTTTACATTGAAGGAGCAATTAAACATATCCTTTGTCATCATCAAAACTAAGGGATGCACAACACCGGGACACACTATCGACCATTGTTTTCACTTCAAGGATTACATATATGACATGAATGGTCATGGTGATATTGATTGGGACGAGATGAGAAGATTCATCGCTACTTTAAAGGCACGAAGGCCTCCTCGGCAATCACAGGCTCAACAGCCTGCTCAGCAACCAGCAGTACCTCCTCCACAGCAACAGCAGGCTCCTGCACCCCAGCCAAGTATGGGGATTGTTAATGCTACCGGAGCACCCGGTTCAAAATCAACAAGTAAACCCTGTCACCTCAATCCATGAAGTGGAGAGAGGGCAGGGCTGGTATGAAGATTACGCCTCTATCGGGGCCATTAACCAAAGTCAACAACCACCACAATTGTTAAGAAGACTTCAACCCGCACCCTCCTCCCAACCGCCACGTCCCCTCATATGGCCTCTTCTTTTACGCCAACCTATAAATTCTTCTTCACCTCAAAACCCCCCACTAAATAGACCCCTCCTTATCCTCCCCTTGCCAGCAACTGTCTCCCCTCCTGTCTCACCACAACCTACCTTGTCCACCACCACCATGCTTCCGAGGCCCCTCCTTGTCACCCGGCCTCCACCTCCACCTTCCAATAACCCTCAGCCGGCGAGGCCCCTTATAAAAACCCCTCATCCTACCAATACTGCCACAAGCATCTAACATGCCTTCCACTGTTCCCTCTACCTCCTCTACCCCTTTACCTACTCCAGGCACGACAGAGGCGCCGAAAACAATGGTGCTCCATAGTGGACGGATGTTCCACCGAGTGTTTCCCCAACGGGAGCAGGAGCCGGTACAAGAATAGGGAGAACATGAACAAGAGTCTGTACCGGGCACAGAGTATGATCTATTGAAGCATTTGGATAGAACACCGGCCCGAATCTCTATTCTAGAATTGATTAGAATATCCACCACACATCAGCTGGCCCTGAAGTAATATCTGCAGAAAGTAATGGTAAATAAAAATATCCCAGTTGAACAAGTCACTACAGTTTTAAGTCCAGCAGGCAATCAACCGGCCATCACTTATTATGATCATGAATTGGCCCCACAGCCGGCCCAAAAATATGCATTATGCATTACTATTGACATCAACAAAGTGGCAGTGAAGCAATGTTTGGTGGATACTGGGGCATCCATTAATGTTTTGCCACCAAGTACTTTGAAAATGTGTGGCATTCCGGAGAGTCAGATCCGGCCATCTACAATCACTGTCACAGCCTACGACAATACAAAGAAGCCGCCTCTAGGGATGATCACTTTAAGAGTTGGTTTGGGTCCAGTTTCAGTCACAGCGGATTTCCATATTCTAGACATGGACCCGACATTCAACGGCATCTTGGGCCGTCCTTACATTCGGTAACTTGATGCTGTGCCCTCCACGAACCATCAATGCGTAAAATTTCCACACAAAGGGCGCATTATTAAAGTTACCAGTATGCCCATTTTACCGACAGAGGATATACATTCTGCAACATCAGTGCCTTCTATGTGGCCCTCCAATAGGCCTTTGCTCTCAGTATTGGATGTTGCCGACCCGCGGCAAGATTTCTTAAGACCTCCAGTTGTTAAGCCGACATCAGTTATGATAACACCCCTACCTTCCCAAGGGAAGAAAAAGAAAAGTATGCTGAATACCCCAGGATGGAACATTTTAATGAAAATGGGGTATAAAACTAGTAAAGGCATGGGCATTAATCTCCAAGGTAGAGTCAAACCTGTCAGGCACCAGAAGATGATTCCCCGGGGTGGCCTAGGGTATAAAGGGCCAAGCAAAGACAAATATGAAGAAGGGCCATGGGCCGTCATGACTTCGACTCTTAAAACAGACCGACAGCCTCTCACATGGATCCTACAAACACACTTTGTGAAAGGGGGTACTCAAAATGATGAGCAGACCACATTAGTTACTTCCATGCTGGACTATCAAGATGTACATGCATGGCAGTTTGCTCGCCACATAGCCCCATTGGCTACATACAAGGCCCTGGAGTCCTTACGGCCAGATAAGAGAAGAAAGATGGATGACTCCGAATGTGACTGGTACAGATGGTTCGACATGAACGATATCACCATTGCTCTGAGCTGACTATTTATGCCGACTGATCCACACTGGCCGCCATTGATTCATGAACTACTTGAAAAGCCAACAGTAATCACTGACAAAAGGCAGCTGTTGAGCAACTACACATATATCTGGGAGCCGGATGTGCCGTTTAAAGAAGGCTTCAATGTGGATAGGCTGTGGGCCGGCCTTTTCTCTCTTAAATCCATCCATCCAACAATTGTTGTCCATTTGCTTGATAAAATGTTTTGTCCAAGTATCCCTAGACCGCCCGCGGTCTTGATAACTTTTTCTCCAGATTCACTTCAAGTGTTCCCCCCAATTCCCCCTTTGCTCCTCGAGCAATTTTTTAAACTCTCCATCACGCCCACGCATGGGCAATCACTTATTCAATCTTTCGCTAATCTCTCAATCTCAACACCACCTCCTATTCCTTCCTCTCATTGCTTCATTATTGAAAATGAAAAAAAATGCCAAAATTCAAACTCCCCAGTCTTCCATCTCTTTTGAAGAGACATCCTATCTTGCTTCGGAGCGCGCCCCGATCCAAGGGCCGCGCTTTCAAGGTTCATTAGTGGACCTTCTTTTCTCCTCTGATGAGGAGGCTCTCCCTGTATCCCCTCCTGTATCCATTGCATCTTCATCTTATTCTCCTCTGATGAGGGTAGTTCATCCAATTTCCCATCCTGTTCCTCTCCCCCTTCTTCTCATAAGAAATCCAAGTGTAGGCAGATTCCCCGTAGGTTCTTGCTAGATCTAGCTAGAAGGTGCTAGGCATGCTTAGCTCTTCCCGAATTTCTGGAGGATCCGATACTCCTGCCGGATTTAGAATGTGAGGATGTGTGTCCTTTAGATGAAGGGTTTGGTGTGTATGAAATTATGAATGATGAAGACCCTATTGAAGAGGGGGATGAAGATTACGAAGAATATGAGGACGAGGCTGATGCTTTTGTCAGTGGTATCAGAAGGTTCGATGAACCAACAGCCTCAGTAGAAGAGCCTACCAAAGAAATAAATCTGGGTACCGAGGAAGACCCTAGGATTGTCCTCATTAGCAAAAATTTGCCGCCCTCCGAAGAAGAGGCGCTTATTCAGGTTCTTCAAGAATATAAGGACACGTTCACGTGGAGTTATAAAGATATGAATGGACTAGACCCTGCGCTCGTTGAACATCGACTTACACTTAAGCCAGGGACCATTTCGGTCAAACAGGGGTTGAGACGTTTCCACCCTAACATGACATTAAAAATGAAAGAAGAGGTCGATAAGCTCCATAAAGTTAGATTTGTTAGAGTCATCCTCTATCCTAATTGGGTGGCAAACATTGTCCCAGTCATGAAGAAAGATGGAAAGATTCAGATTTGTATAGACTTTCAGGACCTCAACCGCGCGTGTCCTAAAGATGACTTCCCCCTCCCACATATTGATGTTTTGATTGACAATACGGTAGGGTATGAGACTCTCTCTTTTATGGATGGCTTTTCAGGTTATAATCAGATTCGTTTGGCCGAAGAAGATCAAGAGAAGACATCGTTCGCTACACCATGGGGGACTTATTGTTATGTGGTCATGCCCTTCGGACTTAAGAATGCTGGAGCCACCTATCAAAGGGCTATGATGGCTATTTTTCATGACATGATCCACATTTTTATAGAGGTGTATGTAGATGACCTGGTAGTGAAATCAAGGACAAGGATTGAGCATCCCGAGGTTCTGGCCAAAGTCTTGCAGAGGTCGCGCGAATACAAGGTCAAGATGAACCCAAAGAAGTGCGTATTTGGTGTTTCATCAGGAAAGTTGCTTGGATTCATCATAAGTAAAAGGGGTATTGAGATTGATCCCAACAAGGTGAAGGCAATAAGAGAAATGCCTCCTCCCAAGAATTTGAAAGAAGTTCAAAGATTGATCGGGAGGTTGCAATTTATTCGCCGATTTATCTCCCAGCATTCACAAAGATGTAGGCCGTTCTACGAGCTTACTAAGCCGGGAGTCAAGTTTATTTGGGATGACAAGTGTCAGGCAGCCTTTTGACGGATTGAAGGATTATCTCTCAAATCCTCTTGTCCTGAGGCCGCCAGTTCCAGGCAAACCGCTTGTTCTTTACATTTCTGTCCTGGATGACTCTGTAGGTGCTGTTCTATCCCAGCTGGATGAAGAAGGAAAGGAGAGGGCAGCCTACTACTTGTCAAAGCTTCTCAACCCCTGTGAGCAGAGGTACTCAGCCATGGAGAAGACTTATGCTGCATTAGTCTGGGTAGTTCAGAAACTTAAGCATTATTTCTTAGCTCACGAGGTTCATCTCATCGCTCGTATGAATCCAATCAAGTTCATTCTTAAAAAATCTGTTCTCACCGACCGATTTGCACGATGGCAAAGCTTCCTTTCTCAGTTCGACATCATCTACATTCAGCAAAAAGTGATTAAAGGCTATGCCATAGCAGAACATCTTGCTCATCACCCTCTCCCCAGATTTGACCCTATTCGCTCAGAGTTTCCAGATGAGGAACTAATGTCCGTCAATCAGCCCGATTCGATGTGGACGTTACATTTTGATGGAGCTTTGAATTCAAAAGGGAAGGGGATTGGCATTGTTCTTCTATCACCTGAGGGTATCACTATTCCACTCACCTCTCAGCTTGCATTTCCAGTTACAAATAATATAGCTGAGTATGAGGCTCTTCTGGCCGGATTGGAGGCCGCTCATCAATTCGGTGTTACCCAATTGCGGATTGTAGGTGATAGTCAGCTTATTTTTTGCCAAGTGCTCACCAAGTGTCGCATGCTCAATCCTAAACTCAAACCCTACCAGGAACTGACTTCTGCTTACGCTAAGCATTTCACCAAATTAATCTTTGTCCATGTTCCTCGTGATCAGAATATTCTAGCTGATGCTCTTGCTTCTCTTGCATCTTCCTTGGTTTTCCTTCCCGAAAGGGACTTCCACTCTGTTATTGTTCATAAGCGTCTCACTCCAGCTATTAAGGATCCAGCTTTCCTTAGTGTTAAGGAGGAGGTGCTCAAGAAGGTCAAGCAAGGTGGAATCATTGAGAATAAGGAGATCATGTTGATGGATTTAGAGGAAGAATTGGACGATGAGGAGAAGCCATGGTATTATGACATTGTTAAGTATTGTTATGATCATTCTTATCCTGAGGAAGCCACGGTCGAAGAGAAGAAAGCCATTCGAAGAGTTGCTCAGCGATATACTCTAGTTGGAGGCGTGCTATATAGAAGAGATCTCACTGGAGTTTTACTCAGATGCCTCGACGATAACGAATCTTGGAAGGTTGTGGAAGAGGTGCATTCGGGAGTGTGTGGTGGCCACGTGAATAGCTAGATGTTAGCTAAGAAAATCCTTAGGCTAGGCTTCTATTGGCCCACTCTAGAAGAGGACTGTTCCATTTATGTTCGAAGGTGTGTTAAGTGTCAACTGCACGCTGACAAAATCCACTCTCCTACTTCTTCACTCCATCCCATGTCCTCTCCATGGCCTTTCTCCATGTGGGCTTTCGATATCATTGGAACTCTTGGTGATGCGAACCTCCTCACAAAACCAAAATCATTTATACTCACGGCCACGAAGTACTTCACCAAGTGGGCGGAAGCGGAAGCTTACGCGGAGATTAAAGCGTCAACCGTCTACAAATTTATAATGAAGAAGTTCATCGCAAGATTCGGCATCCCAAGTACCATCGTCACCGACAATGGGCCGCAATTCATCTCTTAGGAGCTTCAGGACCTCTGCAACAGGTATAACATTGCATTGCATCATTCATCTCCTTATTATCCGTAGGGCAATGGTCAAACAGAGGCAACTAATAAAACTTTGATCAAGATTATCAAGAAAACGTGTGAGGCTAATAAATTTTCGGATTGGCCAGAAAAGCTAGTTGAAGCTCTTTGGGCCTATCGCACTTCCATTCGCACGCCTACTGGGCAAACCTCTTTCGCCCTCGCTTATAGAATGGAGGCGGTAGTTCCTTAGGAGATTCTTATCCCTTCTCTACGAGTACAATTGGACAAGGAGCTCCACATTGATGAGCATCACGAATCTCTCCTTGCTCAATTGGAACTCCTAGATTAGAAGCGTTTGGCCGCCGCTGAGCATGCGCGTGTTTATCAAAACAGGCTTTCACGTTTTTACCAAAAGAAAGTAATTGAGAGAAAATTTAAAATCGGTGAGATGGTAATTAAAAGAATCTTTGTAGAACTAGGTGGACCTCGTTTAAAACCTCAACCTAATTGGGAATGACCCTTTGTTATAAAAGATGTTTATCCTGGTAACGCCTACAAGCTAATTAATGCTGAAGGGGAAGGGCTGGCTCACCCTTGGAATGGACTTTATTTGAAGAAATACTATCCTCAAGTCTTCGAAAGAAAAAAAAAGAAAAAAAAGAAAAAATGATGAAAAATTGTAAACTGGCAAAGTACATAGGCCGCAAGCCCAAAAAATCAAGATCCTTAATTCATTCTTTAGTCTTGATGGTTTAACCTTGGGGTCAATTCCCGCACACACTACACGCTTTACTCATAAACTCGAGCGGTCCAAAATTTGAGGAAAGTCAGACCCAAACTAAGAGTATAAGAACTTTACCAATTCTCTTCTCTTTGACTCACGAGAGGGAGTACGAGCCAAGGAATGCTAACCAAACCTGCCCGCCGCCCTAGTAGGTGGAAGTCAGGGCCCAAAAGGGAACAAAATACTTAAAGCCTAAGTGCAATTAGGTCTTTATCTATTTGAGAAATTTGAAAAAAAAGGGAAAAGAAAGTTACAAAACAAAAGAAAGTTACAAAACATGTCAAGAGGGCAAAGTCCCCGCAAAGAAAACCCTGGCCATAACCATGTTTAAATAAGGGCGAAAAGAGCAACAAAATTTCCCTAAGCCGAAGACCGAATCCCAACAGGTATTAGGGCAGGGGAGGATGTTAGCTAGGTGCGATAGATAAACACAGATCCAGAGGGGGGGTGAATGGATCTTTCAAAGAATTTTACCCAATTTAAGTTCTACCGCTTAGTTGTGCGGAATTAAAAGCGGATGCAGATATAAACTGAGAAAACTTAGGAAGCTATTGCAAAGCAGTCCAATAGAATAAACTCACACTCGATCCTAAACAAACATCTAGTGAGCGTAGCAGAGAAGTGAACACATAAGACAAACAAACCACAAAAGAACACCAGGGTTTTTAGGTGGTTCGGTCCAAAGAGCAGAATTAAAAGCGGATGCAGATATAAACTGAGAAAACTTAGGAAGCTATTGCAAAGCAGTCCAATAGAATAAACTCACACTCGATCCTAAACAAACATCTAGTGAGCGCAACAGAGAAGTGAACACATAAGGCAAACAAACCACAAAAGAACACCAGGCTTTTTAGGTGGTTCGTTCCAAAGACCTACGTCCACCCCTCACTCCCAACCGGAGTGAGGCTTCCACTAGTAACACTAGCACAACAGACTCAGTCTGCAACAAATGCTGCCAAACAGCTTGACCAGGAGAACAACCTTCCCTCTTCCTCCCAACCGGAGGGACACCCCAAGTGACTCCCAGCCACTTGGAAACTAGAGGTCGAAGACCTCTCTTCCTCCAGACCAGGAGGGACCCCTGGACTTGCAACCCACAAGCCCAGAACCGGAGACAAGTCTCCCTTCTCCAGAGTCCACAGGAGGAACCCGACCTCAGTCCAGAGGATCGGAAGAACACAGTAAATCAGATCAAATAAAAGGAAAAATAAGAAACGAAAATAACACAGCAAACACAAGCTGTAAATGAAAGAACATCAGATGTGGCTCTCATGGAGCTGCCTGGCCTAGATTTGATCCACGGTCCAGCAGGAACTGATCTTCAGTTGAAGCTTCTATCACTCTCGCTTTCTCTTCTTCTCACTTCTTCTTTTTTCTTCTTCTTCTTCTTCTGCTTCTGCTCACTGCCTCTCTACAACTCTCTTCTTCTATATCGATCACTTTCTTTCTTTCTGATCTCGATCTCTTTTTCTCTTTTCTCCACTCACACTCTCTTTCACTCTCACTTCTTTCTTCTCCAGATGGAGGCGGCCTGGTATTTATAGCTACAACATTTAGGGCATTATCATCAGATCACGTGCCAGGTGCCAACCTCGGACCACGTGCCACTTATCTGCTTCTCGAACAGTACCAGTCACACAGACATAAGAAGGTATCAGATAATGTATAGACTTGGTTCAGGCTGTTCAACAAAGTGTGTACAGCCATGATGCAGCTTGAGTGTATAGACTTGAAGGTTATCAGACGAGTGTATAGACTTGAGAGTTAACAAACGAGTGTATAGACTTGAGGCCTGCTATCAAGTGTATAGACTTGAAGCTTTGAAACCGAGTGTATAGAGTTGGAGTTCTTCATGCGAAGCTCAATGTATAGACTTGCAGTGTGATAACGAGTGTATAAAGTTTGAAGCAATGGAAACGAGTGTATAGACTTCGATCAATATGCATCAGACGACTCTGTATGGACTTGAAGACCCTTAGCCAATGTACAGACTGGTCGAATGGCTCAGTAATGTAGAGACTTGGCGAACCACGGTCCAATGTATAGACTTGAAGCCTTAAGAACGAGTGTTTAGACTTTGAAGCAAACGCCAGGTATACGATGTGTAGACTTGGCCAGAAAACATAGGGAAAGGTATGAGTGTATAGACTTGGCCAACCGTAGGGAAAGGTGAGGAGTGTATAGACTTGGCCTTTGAGATGTGGCTGTACAGACTTTGTGTGAAAGCTTGAACAAGCTTTGGCTGTACAGAGTTGGCAACCTTCAACTCACTTCGATGTACAGACTCTGAAGAACAGCAGCCAGTGTATGGACTTGCTCAGCCTGAGGCACTGTATAGACTTCAGCTAAGCAGGCCACAGTCTAATGTATAGACTTCCGGTGTGAATGAAAGGCTGTACATACTTGCTCAAACAGTCCGATGTATGGACTTGAACGCTTCGAAGGCCAAAACAGTGATGTCTAGACTTTGAAACAAAGGCAATGTATAGACTTTAAAAACCAAAGGCAGTGTATAGGCTTGATGCAGTTCAGATGCCAATGAACATACTTTGATTCCCAAATGCGATGTATAGACTTTATGAGAAGGCAACTGAACACTGTACACACTTCCAACGTACAGACTTCATATGAACAGTCCAATGTGCATACTTCCCTTCGATGCATCTACAGTGCAATGTATTGGCTTGACGAACATTATGCAATGTATGGACTTTGATGAAGGGCTCAATGTATGGACTTCGCCTGAAATGTAGGAACCTGGGTGCTGTACAGACTTGAGTCTTCAACAGACCGATGTACATACTTGGAAGGCTTTGAAGGCAACGTACAGACTCTACCCATATGCAGACTTTGCCTAAAATGCTGTGTGAGACGCTGGCTGAGACGGACGCTGTACAGACTTGTCGAATGCACTAAGACGTTGAACAAGACGGACCGATGTACAGACTTGTAAATGCTGATGGACAATGTATGGACTTGGCTTGAGATGCTGCATGAGGCGATGCAGGCTGTACAGACTTGGCATGAGACGCAAATTGAGACGATGCACAATGTATAGACGTTAAGTCCAATCAGAAGGCTGTGCAGACTTGGGCTGTACAGACTTTGACTCGAACATGCATGTGAACACTGAGACGATGTATAGACTTGCAGCTTTGAAGAGGATTTACATACTTCATGAGACGCTGCATGCCAATGTATAGACTTCATGAAAAGCACACGATGCAATGTGTGGACTTGGTGACTCATGCAGACAGACGAGTGTACAGTCTATGCCATGCTCACAGTTAAGCAATGTCCCAAGTTATGAGTGAGCAGTTCTGAATAAAGTAAACACATATGATTCAAATAATCCAGATAAATGTAATTATTAAATGCACCAAAGCACACACCACACAACCATATTTAAATGCAGCAATATTTCAGATAAGATTTTCAATGAAACATTCATATGCACTACAAACAGAATTGTATGCATTCAAGTGACTTATAGTGTTTGCTATCGTCAAAATCACAGGGACACAACAATCTCCCCCTTTTTGATGATGGCAACACTGTGAGTCATACTCTATGAGTCATACTGACTTGATCAAATATTTCTCCCCCTTTGACTTCATCAAAAAAAATACTTTGATAAACAATATCAGAATCATTTAAATCAATTCTCCCCCTTAGTTAAACAACTTATGCAGTCATGCATATGCAACAAATACTCCCCCTTTGACATGGCAGAAGATATAGAGCTATTGCAGACAAATAAATTGATTAGACAATCTAGTACATTGTCCCCTTATGCATATAGTCTCTCAAACAGACCAGAGAATTCTACCCTTATGATCCATGATGCAAGAGAGATCTACAAGGATGAACTCTGGTTATCCAGTAGACAGGTTATACTGAGAGATGTGCCTCAGATGAATGAGAACCAATGTCAATCAAAATACATTGATAGAGGGTAATATGATCAGAAACGTTTTGAAGGTTGAAGCCAATTGAGATGAAGGGCAATATGATCAGAAACGTTTATCAACAAAAACACAGGGACACTCAGGAATGCTGACTAGATTTCCCCCTTTAAGAAAAACACTCAGCAAGACGGGAAAGCTCCCCCTGATTAGATGATGGAGTGAAGCTAATTGATATAGTGAAGTGATGAGCATCTATCAGCAAAACATAAACTGTATTAACAGTGAATAAATGGGGAAGACAGATTTTCATTAGCACACCAAATTCATAAATCTTTGTAAACGAATTTCAGATTCTTCAATTATAATAGATTATGAATGAGTTTAAACTGAGTATCATGATTTAAGAGAGATGTATTCAAAGTTTATCAAGAAAATTCAATACTCATATCTGAAACACCTTTTAATAAAGGTGAACCAACAACTCATTTGATATTCATGTTTAACCTCCTTCCATCTAACTCATTTAAATTCAATGACTCCTATGGAAAATACACAAGATCATATTGAGATTAAACAGAAATAAATGAGACTGAGCTTGTCTTTAGATTTTCAGAATTTTCTGATACCAATTGAGCAGCACTTATTTTTCCTGAGCAATTTTGGTTCAGTCAACACCTTTTTACATAAGGCACAACACGTCTTAGGTGAAGTGACCCAATTACTCAATGTGACAACCGTATTGCCTCTCAAAGAGAACAGAGTTAGCAATTGAGTATCTTTTTACATGAGGAGACACCTTGATCAGAGGCCAGAATCCCCAGTTACTCAACACAACCATGCCATTGCTCTATCAGATCTTTAAACATATTGAAAAGAGGTAACTATGGCACTTCATGACATGGGCTTACTCTATTTCATTGATAGAAAACCCAGTTTCTCTGTGACCACAGTCATTGCTCTAGCTTTAAATTTTAACTGTTTTCAGATTCTTCAAACAAAGCTCAGTACACTTGAAATGATTAAGAACAATACTTTCTACATGTATCTTAACCAAAGAAAGCCATGTCTTTTAAAATTTCAGATTTCAGAAAGTTTTGCATGAAATTCATGAGGCAATTGGTTAAGACTTATTAAGCATGATGATTCAGATATTTTCAAGTCTTTTACATCAAAACTTAGAAAATACATTAGGCTTAAATCAATTTGATTTATCAAAACATTCTTAAGCTAGTATAGTAGAAGATTCTTCTTTTCAGAATGTCTGATTTATGCCTAGGGTGCACTGATTAAATCTTTCCTCATTCGGCTGAATCATTGACATTGTCAAGAGAAATTAGCAAAGAGCAATTCTGATACCAATAGTTGAGAGAATAGAACAATTCAGAAGCCAGCATTAAAGACTAAAAATCAGTCAGATTACCTTTGACCAGTCTTAACAAGATATGCAGAAATGTGTATGATAGGAACAAGCTACCAATTGAATTCATAGTAGACAGAATCAATGGCTGAGTCTGGAATACAGACAGATCAGCTATATCAGTGTAGACAACAGAGAATTCAAGTGAACCACATATTTGCCAAGATTGGATCAGATTGCTAGACAGAAGGAGTTCAAAAAGATGAAGAGATGAAACAGGAATGCTCCCCCTATCTAGATGCAATGGGACATTTCTTTTTTTTTAATGTAAGGAAATGCAATTGCAACTAACTACATGTATGCATTCAGCAAATGAGATTATCATGATTATGCAAGCATCAATCAAACTCCCCCTTACAAAGTGCATGATATGCAATTAACATATATGCACACAGCTCACAGTACAAGCAAGAAAGCCTACAAAGCTCAATGCAAGAGTCAAATTGAATAAAAAGCATGTATGCATGAAACTATGACTTATCAGCTCAACCATAAATTTCATTTGAGCAGATTAGAGAAATTTACCTGAATGAGGTTTTATCAACTTGGGTGCCTTGGTTTATTTCCCCCTTTTTATTCTTCAGTCCAAGGCACTCCTGCAAAATATTGATCATTTTGATCCTGCAGGGACCCAAGCAGCTTTGGGTCCTGTATTAGCTCTAACAGGTATTCTAAACATTTTCATAGCAACATTATCATCAAATTTCATCAGTGAACAGTCATCCATAGAATGTCTAAATTTTTCACAGTATCTACATGAAATGGCTGGTTTTTAGTTCTTATGATGCATATTAACAGCAGGGTGATGTTTATCAACATGTTCATAAGATTTTCTGTTATATGCATGAGCAGTTTGATGCTTGTTCTTAACCATCCAACATTCAGCATATTTATGGCCTGGCTTCCCACAGTTATAGCATGAAATTTTCACAAATGATTTTGCAGGGAATTTGACAAGATGGGGATTAACATAGTTCTTTTGAACATACCAACAGTCCTTGACTGTATGCCCATTTTTCCCACAGTGGGAGCATGCAAAAGAATTTCTTCTATGAAAACAATTTATACCCCAAGTGGATCTAAACCAGCACTCAACAGCCTTGTGCCCAGGCTTATTGCAGTTGAAACACACAATGTGCTGACTAGAATTGTGTTTAGATCCATATGGACCATGAACATGAATGGGGGACTTGGCATGCTGTTTATTGTCTTCTTTCATGATAAAACATTCACTCATAAGATGACCATGCTTCCCACAATAATAACATGAGGCATCAGGCTTCCTAGCAACATGGTTTCTATCAAAAGAGTTTCTAGAATGTAAAGTTCCACTAGCATGCTCATCCTTTAACATCAATCCACAATCCTCCATTATGTGACCTCCTTTCCCACAATAATAACATGAACCCTTTTTAATGTTAGTGTGTGAGAGATCATGTGAATTGTGTGCAGTCTTCTTTATAACAACAGGAGTGTCTTTGTCCTTTTTCTGTGAGTTTTCACCCTTTTTCTGTTTTGGAGTTTGTTCCACAGTTTTGGGTTTCACAGTGGACTTTTATGCAGTGAATTGAAAAACAGAAGGAGCAGGGGTTGTGTTCTGATTAGAAGCTTTGGCAAAAATAGTAAATGTTTTATTCCCATTACTCCTTTTGTTTGTCGGACTGTAACCCAGTCCCTCTCTCTGAAAGCTAACATTATTTCCAAGAAGCTTATTCAGATTGTCCTTTCCTTTGACAAATTTTGACAAAGAATTTTTTAAGTCTTGAATTTCAGAATTTAAGTCACAAGTATTAGCTTCATATTTGGACAAATCTGTTTCACAGGAAATGAGTTGTTGATGCAAGGCATCATTCAAACTTTTGAGTTTTTCAACTTCCTGTTTTAGCTTTGTTTCATTGTCAGCTTCAGATAGGGACTTATAAAGATCATCAACTTCTTGTTGAAGGGATGTGATAGTGAGCTCATAATTAGCTACCTTCTCTTCACAGCATTTAACATTTCCACTCAACATTAGGTTGATGGTTTTTAGACTCTCAATTTCTTGTTCAGCATTCATCAACCTATCAGAATTATCTATGCTCACACCCTTGCCTTTTTCAATTGTCAATAGCCTATCTGACAGTTGGGTGTTTAGATGATTTAGCTTGTTGATTTCCTCTTTCAATTTCCTATTTTTCTCTAGGAGATCATCATCAAACATCCAATCATCTAAGGAAGACTCACATTCATAAAAGTTTTCCTATTGTTTCTCAGATTGAGGTTTGTTGAGATTTTTCTGAAACTCTAGATTCATTATTCTATCAGCCTCCATTTTTTCAGAAATCAATCTGTTTTCTTTTTCAAGACTCATCAATTTGTGTTCAAATTCCTTGGACTGGTTTTTGAGTCTTTCATTTTTAGATTTCATATCTTCAGCTTCAGTTTTCTTTTCTAGCAATGATTTATTTTCTTCTTTCAAAGATTTGATTAAATCCTTTTGAAGTTTATCATCAGAATCAAATTCATTTATCAAGTCTCTTTAAGCTGCACAAGCATTGCAAGCATTTTCAGATTTCATTTTTTCAAGTTCAGAGTTGACACACTCTAATTCTCTCACCAATTTTTCATTCTGAACTGCATTATAGTGATGAACCTGATCATCAATTAAACTAAGCCTCTCCTTTAGTTCAGAAATTTCACAAGCAAGCTCCTGATTCTCCTTTTTGTGTAAACCAATTTATTTCACAAGGGTTTGTTTTTCAGATTTCAAATGATCTAGATCTGTAGTAATAGAATCAAAATCTTGTAGTTGTCTTCTAAAATTTTCATTTTCAGTTTTTAGAATTTCAGGGCTTTCACCTTGAGATTTAGCATTCTCATGATTCTTTAGCTCCTTTTTCAGACCTTTATACTTCTTCCCTAGTTTTTTATAGGATCTTGTCAGATTGGCATAGGCATCTTCCCAGTCATCTAAAGAAAAATTCTCGAAAGGGTTTACCTCCTCATCATCCTGTTCTTCGGATTCATCTTGATCACTGCCATGGTTGCTCTTGTCAGCCATCAGGCAACTGTCCTCATCTCTCCTCTGAGTTAGCTTCAGCTTTTCCAGAATATCCTTAGCGGACCTACAGTCATAAAAACAAGAATGTAGAGCCTTGTCAGTAGCTTCTTCCATTAGATTCAAAACTTTCTGATTCTCTTCATTTCTCGATCTCTGACTTTTAGTCCATTTGGACTTTTCCTTTGGCAGTCTGTGAGGACCATGTGAGATTAACTTCCACAGATCCGGATTCATCAAATTCACATAGTTATGTAGACTGCTAACCCATGAGTTAAAGTTAGAGCCATTAAAAACCGGTGGAGAACCCATTGAATAAATCGGTAAGCAAATTAATGCAGCAAAGAGTAAAATCAGAAATGCACCAAGGACAGCAGGATCCTCTGCAGATCGTTGGATCTGATTAGTCAGAGAACCTGTCTCTGATACCAATTGTTAGCTAGGTGCGATAGATAAACACAGATCCAGAGGGGGGGTGAATGGATCTTTCAAAGAATTTTACCCAATTTAAGTTCTACCGCTTAGTTGTGCGGAATTAAAAGCGGATGCAGATATAAACTGAGAAAACTTAGGAAGCTATTGCAAAGCAGTCCAATAGAATAAACTCACACTCGATCCTAAACAAACATCTAGTGAGCGCAGCAGAGAAGTGAACACATAAGACAAACAAACCACAAAAGAACACCAGGCTTTTTAGGTGGTTCGGTCCAAAGAGCGGAATTAAAAGCGGATGCAGATATAAACTGAGAAAACTTAAAAAGCTATTGCAAAGCAGTCCAATAGAATAAACTCACACTCGATCCTAAACAAACATCTATTGAGCGCAGCAGAGAAGTGAACACATAAGGCAAACAAACCACAAAAGAACACCAGGCTTTTTAGGTGGTTCGGTCCAAAGACCTACGTCCACCCCTCACTCCCAACCGGAGTGAGGCTTCCACTAGTAACACTAGCACATCAGACTCAGTGTCACGCCCCGTACTCTATACCGTCGAGGTATTGTCCGCTTTGGCCTACCGGCCTCACGATTTTATCCCTTTTTAAGGGTGATCGGCTCCAGAATGGGGGACTTCCCGGGTAGGTCACCCATCCCAGTACTGCTCCCCATTAAGCACGCTTAACTTCGGAGTTATTTCTAAGAACTGAGCCGATACTTGAAAAGGCTTCTCGATGATATAGAGTACAACTTAGCTATATTTGAGGGTGTTACAATCTACCCCTCTTATATAGGCGACGTCCTCATCGCTGGGCACATATAGCACACAATCAAACCCCCAGGCAAGTAGGATTCTAGAGGTGGCCCCTACAGGCTCAAGAGGTGGCTCCCACTATGTAGCACTTTATCCCATTGCGGGTTCTGTCCGCTTTGGCCTACCGGTCTCACGATTTTATCCCTTTTTAACAGTGATCGGCTCCAGAATGGGGGACTTCCCGGGCAGGTCACCCATCCCAGTACTGCTCCCCATTAAGCACGCTTAACTTCGGAGTTCTTTCTAAGAATTGAGCCGATACTTGAAAAGGCACCTCGATGATATAGAGTACAACTTAGCTATATTTGAGGGTGTTACACTCAGTCTGCAACAAATGCTGCCAAACAGCTTGACCAGGGGAACAACCTCCCTTCTTCCTCCCAACCGGAGGGACACCCCAATTGACTCCCAGCCACTTGGAAACTAGAGGTCGAAGACCTCTCTTCCTCCAGACCAGGAGGGACCCCTGGACTTGCAACCCACAAGCCCAGAACCGGAGGACCGATCCTCCCTTCCTCCAAACCGGAGGGAAAACACAAGTGACTTCCAGCCACTTGCAAACCAGAGGTCGCAGACCTCTCTTCCTCCAGACCAGGAGAGACCCCTGGACTTACAACCCACAAGCCCAGAACCGGAGACAAGTCTCCCTTCTCCAGAGTCCACAGGAGGAACCCGACCTCAGTCCAGAGGATCGGAAGAACACAGTAAATCAGATCAAATAAAAGGAAAAATAAGAAACAAAAATAACACAGCAAAAACATCAGATGTAAATGAAAGAACATCAGATGTGGCCCTCATGGAGCTGGCTGGCCTAGATTTGATCCACGGTCCAGCAGGAACTAATCTTCAGTTGAAGCTTCTATCACTCTCGCTTTCTCTTCTTCTCACTTCTTCTTTTTTCTTTTTCTTCTTCTGCTTCTGCTCACTGCCTCTCTGCAACTCTCTTCTTCTATATCGATCACTTTCTTTCTTTCTGATCTCGATCTCTTTTTCTCTTTTCTCCACTCACACTCTCTTTCACTCTCACTTCTTTCTTCTCCAGATGGAGGCGGCCTGGTATTTATAGCTGCAGCATTTAGGGCGTTATCATTGGATCACGTGCCAGGTGCCAACCTCGGACCATGTGCCACTTATCTGCTTCTCGAACAGTACCTGTCACACAGACATAAGAAGGTATCAGATAATGTATAGACTTGGTTCAAGCTGTTCAACAAAGTGTGTACAGCCATGATGCAGCTTGAGTGTATAGACTTGAAGGTTATCAGACGAGTGTATAGACTTGAGAGTTAACAAACGAGTGTATAGACTTGAGGCCTGATATCAAGTGTATAGACTTGAAGCTTTGAAACCGAGTGTATAGAGTTGGAGTTCTTCATGCGAATCTCAGTGTATAGACTTGCAGTGTGATAACGAGTGTATAAAGATTGAAGCAATGGAAACGAGTGTATAGACTTTGATCAATATGCATCAGACGACTCTATATGGACTTGAAGACCCTTAGCCAATGTACAGACTTGTCGAATGGCTCAGCAATGTAGAGACTTGGCGAACCACGGTCCAATGTATAGACTTGAAGCCTTAAGAACGAGTGTTTAGACTTTGAAGCAAACGCCAGGTATACGATGTGTAGACTTGGCCAGAAAACGTAGGGAAAGGTATGAGTGTATAGACTTGGCCAACCGTAGGGAAAGGTGAGGAGTGTATAGACTTGGCCTTTGAGATGTGGCTGTACAGACTTTGTGTGAAAGCTTGAACAAGCTTTGGCTGTACAGAGTTGGCAACCTTCAACTCACTTCGATGTACAGACTCTGAAGAACAGCAGCCAGTGTATGGACTTGCTCAGCCTGAGGCACTGTATAGACTTCAGCTAAGCAGGCCACAATCTAATGTATAGACTTCCGGTGTGAATGAAATGTTGTACATACTTGCTCAAACAAGCCGATGTATGGACTTGAACGCTTCGAAGGCCAAAACAGTGATGTCTAGACTTTGAAACAAAGGCAATGTATAGACTTTAAAAACCAAAGGCAGTGTATAGGCTTGATGCAGTTCAGATGCCAATGAACATACTTTGATTCCCAAGTGCGATGTATAGACTTTATGAGAAGGCAACTGAACACTGTACACACTTCCAACGTACAGACTTCATATGAACAGTCCAATGTGCATACTTCCCTTCGATGCATCTACAGTGCAATGTATTGGCTTGACGAACATTATGCAATGTATGGACTTTGATGAAGGGCCCAATGTATGGACTTCGCCTGAAATGCAGGAACCTGGGCGCTGTACAGACTTGAGTCTTCAACAGACCGATGTACATACTTGGAAGGCTTTGAAGGCAATGTACAGACTCTACCCATATGCAGACTTTGCCTAAAATACAGTGTGAGACGCTGGCTGAGACGGACGCTGTACAGACTTGTCGAATGCACTAAGACGCTGAACAAGACGGACCGATGTACAGACTTCTAAATGCTGATGGACAATGTATGGACTTGGCTTGAGATGCTGCATGAGGCGATGCAGGCTGTACAGACTTGGCATGAGACGCAAATTGAGACGATGCATAATGTATAGACGTTAAGTCCAATCAGAAGGCTGTGCAGACTTGGGCTGTACAGACTTTGATTCGAACATGCATGTGAACACTAAGACGGATGTATAGACTTGTAGCTTTGAAGAGGATTTACATACTTCATGAGACGCTGCATGCCAATGTATAGACTTCATGAAAAGCACACGATGCAATGTGTGGACTTGGTGACTCATGCAGACAGACGAGTGTACAGTCTATGCCATGCTCACAGTTAAGCAATGTCCCAAGTTCTGAGTGAGCAGTTCTGAATGAAGTAAACACATATGATTCAAACAATCCAGATAAATGCAATTATTAAATGCACCAAAGCACACACCACACAGCCATATTTAAATGCTGCAATATTTCAAATAAGATTTTCAATGAAACATTCATATGCACTACAAACAGAATTGTATGCATTGAAGTGACTTATAGTGTTTGCTATCATCAAAATCACAGGGACACAACAGAGGAAAGTTTCCCCATTCTCGAAAACCCCCTGTGAGCTTCCTCGACTTATTCTTCACTTCTCTCTCCATGGTAGGTTATAAGCTCAAAGGATGGCAAAGACATACTAAGAAGGATGGGCCGCGAGAGAATATGAGTAAAAGTATAAGTCAATAAGCACGTTGACCCTTTGTTAAGACATTTAAGAAAGATGAATGAATTTAAGATGGTGATTGTGTAAGGCTCAAGACCCTCTGTGCTATGCTCAGACTCATAAAAAAATGAAATATATATATGATTTAATTAACGCCTTCACATGAAGGCGTCATTTACATAATTAACGATAGTGTCTATGTCGTCATTTTCAAATAAAGAAAACAAATAAAAAATGGTTTTTCAATTTGTACCCACTTAGGGGGCGTCATTTAATAAATTCATGGCTTTGCCAATGTTGTCATTTTAATAAAAATTTAACAAAAAATATTTTTTTTCAATCAACGCCAAAATGAAATAAAAAAAAGAAAAAAGAGAGAAAAAAGAAAAAATGGAAAAGAATAAAAATTAAGCCTGCTGCTTTCCATCTCATATGCTTGATTGCATTTTTGTGGGCATCTTTTCTTTTTAAGTTGGCATCTGCTTGCTTGCATGCTGCATTCTTTATATATTTCTGATATCCGCCTTTATTAATTAAAGGCTTGGCCCCTTGACCCGTCAACAAGGTCAAAGAAGAGACAACCCCTTGCTTATTGAGCAAGGGGCCAAGCCGAACAGATGGATTAATATGTTTGTCTAAGTGTGAACTATAGGCGCAGGACAAGAACGAAAAGTAACAAAATAAAGCAAAAGTAAAGGCAAGTACACAAGTGCTCAACTGCTCAAAGTAACTCAGGTAACAAAAATTTCATATATATATCAATGAACATCTGAGTACAAGTGTGAAGGTGGAGGAGTACAAGTCACTCTCTCAGCTCTCACCTCCACCCTCCTCTCTCCTACTCTCTACCTCACCATCGTCGTCCCGACGAGGTGCCCGTGGAGGGGGCATAGACCCCTGGGAAGTAGCTGGAGCTCCAGCCTGCTCCTCTGCCTCACTCCTCTGTCGAAGAGAGGAACCCGCCATGAAAGTCGAACTGGTAAACGCGTACCCCGCAGCACGCGCCCGCTCCCGGCCTCGCTGGAGGTGCTCCTCTGTCGCCCGTAGCCGCTCCTGCGTGACGGCTAGCTGTTCTCTCAGCTCCGCGAGCTCCTGCTCATACGCTGCCTGCTCCTCCTTCCGCTCCTCTTTCTCTTGAGATCGCTCCGCCGTGCGCTCCTCTCGCTCTCGGGCACGCTCCCTACGCTCCATGTCGAGGGTGACCCTCAGCTCTACCACGTCCTGAGGTAGCTCCTCTCGTCGCCTCAAGGCCCTCTCGAGCTCCGCAACTCGCTGCTCGTGGATGGCCAGCTCCGTCCCGGCTAGTGCAGCCTGGGTAAGCGACACCTGTAACTCTATGGTCTGCAATCAATTAAACAAATCATCAGTTTCACATTTAATTCAATTTCATAAACAACTGAAATAAAATCTTTGTTAACCTACCCGGGTAGCCATCGCGCGCTGCCCTGCCTCAATGCAGGTGAGCGAGGCTCAGAGTTCCTCGGTCTGTAAAACACAAATCTTCATGAACACACATAATGAAATATAATAAAGTGCATTTTGAGTTTGAGTTTGAACTTACCCGTGTGGTGAGGTCGCACTCTACCGCCTCGGCCCGTGCCACCGCTCCGGCAAGCTGTTTTGCTAGTGCAATCATCTTTACACTAGGCCCTCTCGAGCTGGAGGCTCCTCCTGCGTCTCCTGCCGCCGCTCCTTGCTAGGCACGCTGCATTCATTGTGATTGTCAGTGGCTAATCATTAATAATTCAGGAATTCAATTGCATATAGATAATTTAAACACTCACCAGGGTCTGTAGGTCTGCCTGTGTGGTAGCCAGCTAGGCCTCCAAGCTGTGGAGGTGGGCTTGCATGTCCATCACTTCTATGTCCCATGCATCCTGCATTCATTACACATATCAGTTGCATAATAGACATATAACATTTGCAATTTAATTAAAAGAAAGGGCATGCATACGTACCCCTAGGACCCTCATCTGGGGTGGACCGGCGTAAACTTCCCAGTAGCGTCGGAGGTACTCGGAGCTGTCCACCGCCTGTGAGGTGACTCGGGTCCCGCCACGCTGCCAGTCAGCGTACTGGTCAGGAAACCGGACTCTCCAGTCGGTCGCCTTCGTGCGACCGAGGGTCTTCTTTCCTATCACTCGGGGCTCTCCTACCTCGATCCACTCCTGGTGTAGGCTGAGGGTCCTCATCACCAGCCTAAGCCGTAGCGGCTCAATCTCGTTCAGGCAATGAACCCAAAGCTCATGCCCGAAGCGAGGTTGGACTGCTACGACCCAGGGCTGGACCTCATCGGTCATGCCCTCGTAGGGTCTCCACACCACTTGCATTCACAAAAAATGCATATCATCATATCTCATATCATTTCATACATATTTCATAAAAAAATTACATCATATTTAGCATGCATACCAGTGAAGAGGGGTAGTCGCGGAACTTCCGTCGTAAAACTCGCAGCTCATAGGCCAACGGCGCTCCTATCACGACTGGTAGCCAGCGTCGTGCCAGTGGGAAAGATCCCTCATCTCCGGGTCGAAGGTCGACACGCCCCATCGGCATGTATAGGTGACTCCACACCTGCGTCCATCCATTGCATTAGTAAAGCATTCGCATGCATTAAAAGAGAAAAAGGGAAAAAGAAAAGAAAAAATGCATACTTGTTGGAAAGGTGAGAAGCCACTGACAGTCGTTTCTCGGCATGTCCCCATGGACATGTCGGCCATCAAGTGCGCCAGAAGAGCGACTCCCCAAGCGTATCTACTGACGCTCTCCAAGTCCTTGAGGATCCCCAGGAATCGGCAATTGATGATGTCGCCCTTCGTGCCGAGCAATAACCTCCCGAGCATCAGGAATAAGAATCTCCTAAAATCTCGATCTGCTCTCTCTCTCTCTCAGTCGGGTCCTGGCAGTAGACGGCCCTAGCTCCCCCAATCAGCCTCTGCGAGAACTGCTCCAGAGACTCCCTCGACCTCTATCTAGAATCACCCAACCCCATAGCAATGGTGAGGTTGGTGCGGTAGATGGTCCTACACTCGCTAGGTGTCCCTGCTATCATCACTAACCCTAGCAGCCTCTGTGTCAACTCGCTATAGTCAGGTAGGGTGATCCCGCTCATAGCCTCACCATCCACCCTCAGCCCGGTGATCCTAGCAACATCCTCTAGACTAGGAACCATGTGACCCCACAACATCAGAAATGATCGACTAGTCCTATCCCATCTCTCCCTAAGTTCTTGGATCAGGGGTAGGTCGGGTCTCATAGGCTCTATGCTAAAGAAGGGTCCGAACCCCATGGCATCTACTCTATCCCTCTAAAAATCTGGGAGCCCGTAGTAAGCTACTAGAACTTGGACCCAGGAGATTCTAGTCCTCATCAAACCCCGCTGATAAAAGAACAGTTTGATATGAGCTTCGTGGATATTCATTTGTTGTTTGTTCTCTGTCTAAATTGACGACCTACTTAAGGACGTTATTTGTTTAATTGACGCCCTTGGGGCAGGCGTTACTTCAGAATGTATTTTTGGTGATTATGGAAAATTTGAATTGATGACCAAGCCAGGGTCGTTGTTTGTTAAAGTAACGCCCCTGTGGGGGGTGCTGTTTTGAAGGTAATTATTTATCCTAAAAACATAATTGTGGAAAATTTTAATTGAAGACCACCCCTTGGCCGTCGTTTAATGAATTAACGCCCCGATGGGAGGCTGTTTTTCGGGGTTTTAAAATAGGGTTTTTTACATATTAGTCCCTACAAACTTAGTGAATTGTCGATTAGTCCCTCAAATCTGATTATTATCTTAAAAGTCCCTATAATTATCTCCGCTGTTCAAATAAGTCCCTACCGTTATTTTAAATCCATAAACATTAAATAAACCAGAGTTAAGTTGACTCAATATTAGGAAAAGACTAACTAGCCCTTAGTTAGTCATGCGTGTGTGTGTGTATGTGTGTGTGTGTGTGTGTGTGTGTGTGTGTGTGTGTGTGTGTGAGAGAGAGAGAGAGAGAGAGAGAGAGAGAGAGAGAGAGAGGCCAGCCAGAGTGTGTGTACGTGCAGGGAAGGCGGCCGACGATGGTGAAGACGGCGAACAAGGGGGCCTAGCGGCGATGGGGAGTCGGTGGCAGCGCTACCCCCTCCGGCCACCCTCCCCCCTCCCCCTGCGACCTCCCTTCCCCTCCCCCTCCGGCCTTCCTCCCCCCTCCGGTCCCCTGCCCCCCTCCCCCCCCTCTGGCCCCCCTCCCCTGCGACCTCCCCCCTCCTTGGCCCTCCGACCCCCTTCTCCCCCTCCTGCCGCCCTCCCCCTCCCCCTCCTGCCTCCCTCCCCCCTTCTCCCCCTCTGGCCCTCCGATTCCCTTCTCCCCCTCCCGCCGCCCTCCCCCTCTGGCCTCCCTCCCCCCTACGACCTCCCCCCTTCTCCCCCTCCGGCCCTCCGATTCCCTTCTCCCCCTCCGGCCGCCCTCCCCCCTCCCCCTCCGTCTCACTCTCTTTCTCTCTAACCCTCACACCGCACGCGCACGCACACTCATCCCTCACCGCTGTCGCCTCCCTCTCCATACCCTTCACTCCTCTCTCCCCTTCACACTGCAAACACACATACGTTGCACCGCCCTCCTGCGGAGTTGACCTACCCTCCTGCGGAGCCGACCTCCCCTTCTCTGTCATCTCTCTTCCCCTCTCTATTCTTTCTACACCTTTCTCCCATTCCCTTCCCCCCTCCGGCCGCCCTCCCCCTCCCCCTCCGGCCTCCCTCCCCCCCTACGACCTCCCCCCTTCTCCCCCTCGGGCCCTCCGATTCCCTTCTCCCCGTCCGGCCGCCCTCCCCCCTCCCCCTCCGGCCTCCCCCCCTGCGACCTCCCCCCTCCACGGCCCTCCGATTCCCTTCTCCCCCTCCGGCCGCCCTCCCCCCTCCCCCTCCATCTCACTCTCTTTCTCTCTAACCCTCACACCGCACGTGCACGCACACACTCACCCCTCACCGCTGTCGCCTCCCTCTCCACACCCTTCACTCCTCTCTCCCCCTCACACTGCAAACACACACACGTTGCACCGCCCTCCTGCGGAGTCGACCTCCCCTTCTCTGTCATCTCTCTTTCCCTCTCTATTTTCTCTACACCTCTCTCCCGTTTCCTCCCCCTTTCTCTCTTCACTTTCATGCACATACTCCCCACACACTCACAACCCACCAGCAGCAACCGCTCTCTCACCCTCTTCCTTCTCACATACACACACACATCGCACACAGCCATTCCCTCCCTCCGTTCTCTCTTCTTCTATCTCTAAACTCACCTCTAGTAACCCTCCCATTCTAGTCCACCATCTCCTCTCCCCCTCTCATCCCCCTCCACCTTCGGTGCCCCTCCCCCCCTCCAGTCCCCCTCCACCTTGGACCCCCCTCTAATCGCGGATCGCCATGAACCTCAGCCGCAAGTGGTGCTCTCATTGCTGCCCCGCCATAGCTCCTCCGCTGTAGAACCACCTGCTTCGGTGGATAGCTCCCCTCCGATCCCCTCTCCCTCGACCTCCTCCGATCCCCTCTCCCTCGACCTCGCTCTGAGAGAGAGAGAGAGAGAGAGAGAGAGAGTCAACGTTCAACAGGGGTATTTTAGACTTTTTACACACATTTGATGGAATATTCTACGGAATATTCTTTTCTGTGGACGGCAACAAACTACAAGGATTCATTTATAAAATGTTAAAAATTATAGGGACTTTTAAGATAATAATCAGATTTGAGGGACTAATCGAAAATTCACTAAGTTTGTAGGGACTAATATGCAAAAAACCCTTTAAAATAACAACAGTGCACGAAATAAAATAAAATAGAGACATATATCAAAAATAAAAGAAATGGCATGAAAATAGCAGCAAATGATAATTAAACATGATAATTCTAAATGACGACATGCTGCAGGGCGTGGTTTCATGAATTGTCCATTTTTAGAAATTAAAAAAAATGATCTAAATTGACGACACAAGGTGGGTCGTTGTTTTACCCATCGGGGCGTCATTTGACTGTGTTTCTGGTCCGAAGGTCTTCCTTCACCGAAAGCTATGGAAAATTGATAAAAATTAAAAAAAAGGGAGGGTTAGGGCCCCTACCTTGCTCCGTTCTGGTGTTAGCAGTCCCCCACGGAGGGGTTGGCGTGGTTGGCGGGGCTGGCGTGGTGGACATGGTTGCCGTGGCCATTGTGGTCGAGGGGCCGTCGCCACCGTGGGTTCTTCTCGTCCTTCTTCTTGTTGTTGTTCATCGTCTTCCTCTTCGTCGTCATCTTCCTCCTCCTCAACTTCTTCTTCTTCTTCATCTTCGTCTCCATCCCCATCGTCTTCATCGTTGTCTTCTTCTTCATTTCGTTCTTCGGCTGCTCCACCTTGCTCCGCCGCCGGAGCTTCTTCGGCCGCCGCCGGAATTTCCTCATCAACCACCGCGGGAGCCTCCTCCCTGGCGTGCTCATCGTCGCCAAGGTCTACTACGTCAGGGGCGGTCACCCTTTAGCATTTGTGTGCACCGCCCGCCATGGATGAGAGATAGCAGAAAGAGAGGTGTAAGAGGGATGGAGATTGGGCTCGGTTAGGCTTTGGTTGCAGAAGAGGGAAAGTAAACTAAGGAAGTACAAGAGAAGAGAGAAATAGGGTTTAACGGTCGAAAAGAATTGACGTCTTAATTGCTGTCGTCACTCGCGTAATTGACGGTCTCGGTCAAGGTGTGGTTTCAGGATCTGACGACATGGTTTCAGTCGTTATTTAACTTTGCATGGGAACTTGCACCGTCGTCAGGCGCATTAATAAGAATTTGATTGATGTGATTGAAAGTCATTGTTACGATTCATAATTGACGTCACTATAGGAGGCGTTAGTTTGTTAAGGAACGACGTTGGTTAAGGTGTTATTTGTAAAAAAATTGAAGGGGATATTTTGAAAAAGAATTTAAAATTTTAAGCAATAAACGCCTTAGGTTGGGGCGCGGATTAATCAACACCAGTTTGCGAGGGCGTCAATTTTGGGTTTTATTCATTTTCGGGGAAATTGATTAATAGAGATTGACGACGTGTTGGCGGGCGCTGTTTATGGAAATGACGCCATGCTTGGAGGCGCTTCTCAGAACAGAAAACCCGAACCTCAGTTTTATCAGACAGAATCACATGAAATTGGAAGACAAGATCATATAAAATGCTTTTTGGCACAATTAAGGAAAGATCCTTCATTTCATTTGATGAAAAGCATTATTACATTCAATGAGCCACCATGGGCCTTATCTTCGTAAGTGCTATTACATAAGACTTGCATTTGTCTTCTTCCTCTTCAACATGTTGCTTGGACCTATGTAGTAGTCCAACCTTCCATTGAGCCATGATTGTCTTGACTTCTTCTTGATCTCCACTTGAGCCTAGTTCCCTTCTCTTGAGTGGTGGAAGGTTAGAAGCTTCTTCAAATGTGTGCCGAGGAAGACAAAGTTGTGGGAGGCACCGGTGAGTGTTATAGAGGACGAAGTCGGTCCCGCTGATTAGTCATAGCTCGATGCCGGAGGAGATGATGTGACACAACCTAGGACTTAAACAAACAAGCAAAATTGATGTGACATAACCTAGGACATAAACAAACAAGCACAATCGCAATCAAACGGACCGATGTCGGCGACCGCTCACCCGATGCTCACCAAGACCCGGGGTAACTTGGCAATGCCAAGTGGAGGTTGTGTGGGCTGGGCCCTTGCTGGTAGAGGGCCAGCAAGGCCTAAGTTGATTCCCAAGGGTAATGGCAGCCCAATTCAAGGGAGCCGACGTCGTGCCGAGGGCACGGGTTCCACTCTTTTCCCACGGTGATCACTTATAGCAAAGGAGCTTAAGGATCGGGCTCTCATTCACGGCCAGCGGAGTTTATGAACTAATATTGAAAGAACAAGCACAAATTAGAGCAAAGTTTGGAGCACTTACTCGATCGGTTTGAAGAAACCGGTCCCGCTCGGAGATGAGGGCAAGCGGGGAGGTGGGTGGATCCCCACACGCCGCGTCGGGGTAGCTTGACCTGCCCAAATGATTACAATACTACACCTCTCGCAGGAGGGGGATCTTGGGGTGGGGGTTAAGTGATATTACAACTAAAACTACCTCCACATAGGGAGGGGCCTTCAGCCGGCCAAGCGGGGAGGGGAACTTGAGAGAGGAACACCGAAGATGGGAGGTCGCCGTTTCTGTCCACGTTCTGTGGGTGCTGACAGATGATCGAAGAAATGGTTGCTACGACTGATGCCGAAATTTGTTGGGGATGAAACCACCTGGAAAATCTTCGTAGGAGGCCAGGGAAGTCGTCCAAATTTTGTTGATTTCTTCTGGCGCCGACGCTGGTCTGGGTGGAGGCCCGAGCAGGGAGGCAGATTCTTGGACTGGCAGCTTCTGGCGGCCAACAGCAAGTTGCAGAGGATGCCCCATCAGCTCCCGAACTTAGAATCAAGCACCGCTGAAATTTTTGGAATTGTGGACAAGTCCTCTTCGCAGAAAAACTGACGGGGAAGCCAAACGATGTCGGAGAAGACCAGGGGACTCTGAACACTGATGACAGGTCGGTGCAGGCTATGGGAAACTGAACCGCGTACCCGAGGGAGAAAAATGATAACTATGGCCCACGGATGTTGATAGAAGTTCCACTTCTTGATTTATGGCTCAGGTGCTCAACAGGGGCAGCTCTGCGCAGTTGTAGGAGAACGGATCTCCCGGTCAGCTCGGAGCTCGGAAGGGGACGAGACCACCGCCGTTGCGAAGAAGAAAGGTAGACGCTTCCGTGGATACCTCTTGGGCCTTCAGATTCTCTGGGATGTGGTCGGGGTCGCCTCTGCAAACTGCTACTCTTCTGCTGCCAACGAACTGAAAACTGGAGGTTGAAGATGGTGGGGGGGAAATGGGGTATATGGGAGGGGAAATGGAGGTGGATGAGTGTGGGGAGAACCCTGGCTATGAGGGGGTCAAGGAGGGGGTGTTCCAAGATGTGGGAGGGGAAGAATAGGGTCTGGAAGGGGGTCTAACAGGTGGTGGGAGGAGGAGCTACGAATTTGGGCTTGGAGGGAGAAGGAGGAAGGTGGGGGGGCACAATTGGGTGGAGGGCATGTGAGTTTGAATTTCTTTTAATGTGGGGTGGTCAATGGTGGTCTTGGAGATGGGAAGAGGTGCCTTGGGAAGGTGGAGGGCTGCTTTGGGTAGTGGGAAGGGTGCTTGGGGAAGTGGGTGGGGTAGTTGGGGGTTGGGAGGTGGAGCTAGGATTGGTGGAAGCTCTCTTGGGACTAGGGGGTGGAGTAATGGGATGTGTGGGGAAGGGGAGTGGTCTTTAATGGGGGTAGGTGGGAGAGTGGTGGTTGGGAAGGGAGGAGAGAGAAAATTTTCGAAATTGGGTGTGGAGGAGAGAGAAAGGGTAGTGAAAAAGAGAGATTAAGAGAGGGATGGGTGGGGAATCTCTCCCCTAGGGTCTCTCACCCAAAAAATGGAATCTCTCCACTAGATAAGAAGTGTAAACTCTCAAAATGGCAAGTTTTCATTCATTGATTCATTAGTTCAAATGGAGGAAATGGGGTCCTATATATAGGCAACCCACATTTCTACAAAAGACCTTGACTCTTAACACAATGACAAATAACCAAGGGAAGGGGGGGTGCCCTTGGGCCAAGCCCAATGAATTGGGCCCATAAACTAATCTATCAACATAATGACACTTAACCTAGGTAAATGACTCATTAACCTAGGTACAAGACTCAAATAAAAGGAAAATTACATAATTATGACTCAAAGAAAATATGAAAGTTACATGAATTGACTTAGAAAAATGTGACGGATGTAATGGAACCATGCTGGCGGGCAACCGGGGCTTTGAAAATATATGGGGCGAGAGATGCCCCCATCATACTCCCGGGGTGCGGAGAACTCAACTCTGTCGAGTAAGAGTCCTTCCCTCCTCGGAGGGTGTAGAAGTGGTATCGCCCACAAGTCTTCCGAACGAGACCGATCCATCCACCTGCCGAGATAGCGCTCGTATACCTTGCTCCTGGTGGTAGTGACCTATTCATCCAATATTCGTTCAATGCGCTCACACTGGGCTCTCTTGGCTGGTGGTCTCTCCTCACAGGTGGGTGCTCTCTCAATGGAGGGAATAGGCTCAATATCCTCACTGGGTCCCACCGTGGGTCCCTTATATGGCACTAGGTCGGCTTCATTGAATGTGGGACTCACTCCATAGTCCTTGGGGAGATCTAACTCATCGGCATTAGCACCAATGCGTCTCAGGACCTGGAAGGGACCAGCCCCACGTGGCCTCAAGTTGGAGATGACTCCCGGGGAGAGCCTCTCCTTCCTCACCATCACAAAGTCACCCACATGGGATTCTTGGTGACGCCAAAGGGAGTCAGCCTGCCTTTTATAGATCTCATTTTCCTTGCTAATGTGCTTGCGAAGGTTTTCATGAAATTTTTTGAATGTTGACATTCTAGGGGTGATGGGTGGACCTGGACAACCATAGATGGACCTATCATGCCATGATGCCATATGGACCTTGATGAACCTTGGTGGGCCGGGGCAACCAAAAGTGGCCCTATCAAGTATGGACTTTCTAACAAAGGTTGGAGGGCCGGGGCATCCGTAGGTGATCCGGTCATCTATGGGGGTGACAAATGCCGGGGGACCCGGACATCCAAGAATGCTCCTATCATGCTTAAGACTCATGATGAGTGAAGGTGGACCATTACATCCGAATTTGGACCACTCATGCTTTTTACTTGACATGTGGGTGATATGAATGAATGGACCCAACATAATGTTCATGCCAAGCGGTGTGGTAAGCCTAGACACATGCATGTTTTTCCTAAATGTGACTTTCATGTGTATAGGTGTGGGACAACCCTTTAACTGCCATTGGAAAGGATCGAATGGATCTAAGAAGGTGGTCATCATGGGGTGGGGCACAACCTTATTACCTAGGGGTATGTGGCCCAAGGTCATGGTTCCCAAGGTGTAACCCGGGTCTAGGATGGGGTGAATTAGGTCAAACATGGTGGGTTGGGATAGGGAATGGTGGGTGGTGGATAAGGTGGTTGGATCACATGGGGAACTAGACTCCCATAGGAAGGGATCAAAGGGGTTGTGGAAAGGTCTTCCTAGAGGGAGGAACTCTATGTCTTCAAGGTTCCCAAATTGTGAGTCATCTTTCTCTAAGGTAATTGGGCCAAGGTTTCTAGTTGGTTGACTGATCAAAGTATTTGGGATCTCAATGGTAGGGGAGTGGATCGAGATGGATTCTTCTACCATAGGGAGAAGGAAAAGGAGGTCGCTAGTGTAGCAACCAATGGTATAGACCGAGGTGATTGACCCGATGCATAGGTGTAGGAGGCCAAGGCTCCTAGGTTGTTCGGCCATAGGGGTCAACATGCTAGTGAACTAAATTTGCCATGCTAAGCCTCTAAAAAAATCCTCTAAGGTCTCTACTTGATAAGATGCTTGGATTGTGGTGTGATAAGAGGAGATGGACACTATGGGATGATTTTCCTTCATGGGTGGGAAATCGTGGGCCGTGATCTCTCTTATTGGGCTCTTCTTTAGCCAACTAACAAGGGTTTCCCCTAAGATGAGATTGACTCCAACTAGAGATGGTGATGTAAGGTGAAGACTCTCGTGTGTTGTTTCCTCTTCAATTTGGGCTTGGGTTTCCTCCAAGGTGGAGAGTGGGTTTGGAGTGTTCACCACTATGGGGTGGGGTATGGGTTCTTCTTCCAAGGAGGTGAGAGGGGCTTTTGAGGGTGTGATGATGATTGGGGCATGGTGTATCCGGGGTGGTAGGTAGTGGGAAACTTGGGTTAGGATAGGTGAGGGTAGTAGTGGAGGCTTTGGTGGGAGTTGGATTGGGGTAGGGAGAGGAAGATGGGTGGGTTGAAGGGGTTTGGGTTGATTTGTTTTGGGAGGAGTGTCCCTTTTTGGGGGTGATGGAGAGGTAGTGGTGGGGGTTACCATGGGCCTAGGTGGAGAGTTGGCCATGGGGCCCAATTGGGTATGGGGACCTATGGTTGTGGTGTGGACTTGGAGGTGGGGTGTAAATGTAGTGGTTGGGGTGGGAGAGATGGGAAGTGGTAGGGAATGGGTGATTGGGGTCTTGGATTGACCGGGTGGGGATGAAGGAGTTGAAGTGCTCCTTGAGCTTTTGTGATTTGAGTAGGAGGGAGAGGGTTGGAGAGTGTAGGTTTTCCTAAGCTCGACCTTCATCTTATCCCAAGTGCTAATGGGGGCCTCCCTGCGGATCCTTCTTAAACCTTCCACAACTAACCAATGAGTTTTAGCTTGTTTGGAGAGGTGTGCCTTGGCTAGCCTCATTCTCTTTTCTTCGTTCAAGGGGAAACTTTTAAAGAATTGGTCTAGGGAAATCCCCCAATCTAGGTAAAGGCTTGGGCTGTTGGATCCATCAAAGGCGGGGGTTTTGATTTTCAAGTGTTCTAAAAATAT